>NW_026847549.1:103034053-103066553 GCF_025583915.1 Anolis sagrei ordinatus
AGGGACCCCTTTAGCGGTCTCCAGGGATCTCCTTCACTGGGAGAAGCCCCCCAAAAGAGCTCGATATCACTGCCACATAAACAAACGTAATGGGGCAGGACCACATCTGCCAAAGTCAGTACTGCATAATCAAATGGGAACACACACTTTCAAACCATGAACAGAACTTTGTCCTTATTATTTGATCTTGCTGCCTGGCCATCTGTCCAGACAGATTTGGTTGTGTACTTGTGGCAAGCAACAACAGGTTGCTGTTCCTGGGTTATACATGGCTGCTCATTTTTCTGCCACAAACTTCATTAAACAGGTGAAGTTCCTCTTCCCAGGACAAAGTTTTTGCCTTCTACTCAAGTGTTACCTTTTTTTTAGGAGCCGTCAGGAACAAAGACCTAAAACCCGGGAACAAACCCAATAAAAAATCCAGTGATTTCCAATCGCAGGGACATACAGACATGCGAAGATCCGCATATTTGGCTCAAAACTGCATATTCCCACACTTGGATATCTTGCTTTTTTGCCTTTTGTAGTGATTGCTTCTGCATTTACAGGGAACGGCATCTGGCCACCTTCCTGTTTGCTGCGGAAGCTCCTGGGATAAAGGTGCTGTCTAGACCAAGGGTCCTCAAACATTTTTAAAAGAGGGCCAGGTCACAATCCCTCAAACTGTTGGTGGGGTGGATTATAATTTGAAAAAAACCATATATGAATTACATCGTACAACAGCAAAACAACAGAGAGGGAACAATCAGGGACATCTAATCACCTCTCAACAAAAGATTGCCCCAGGCACTAACAAGCCACACCAAACAACAGCCAGAACATCAAATGCTAATCAAGGTAGTCAGTTGAAACATTCACACCTAGCTCCAACAAACAAGAGTTCTTTGTCCTACCCTGGTCTTTCCACAGATATATAAACCTATTTTCCTAGTTCCAACAGACCTCACTATCTCCGAGGATGCTTGCCATAGATGCAGGCGAAACGTCAGGAGAGAATGCCTCTAGAACATGGCCATATAGCCTGAAAAAACCAACAACAACCCATGAATGAATTCTTATGCACACTGTACATATCTTATTTGTAGTGCAAAAACACTTAAAAACAATACAATAATTAAAATGAAGAACAAATTTTAACAAATATAAACTTATTAGTATTTCAGTGGGAAGTGTAGGCCTGCTTTTGGCTAATGAGATAGGATTGTTGTTGTTGCTGTGGCTTTCAAGTCATTTCAGACTCAGGTTGACCCTGAGCAAGGGCTGGGTAAATGACCTTGGAGGGCCGTATCCACCCCCCAGGCCTTAGTTTGAGGACCCCTGGTCTAGACGGGCTCTTAATGGCTTGTTTGTCTATATTGCTGATTGTTTTTCCCTTAAAACACCCAAGGTAACTCACCTACATATAATGCCTGCTTCCAAAAGCATAATTCAGTTATACACAGCAATAGCTAGAACACATACAAACACCCTCTGATTTAGTTACCAAAGAAACTGCAGAAAAAAGCAAACATCAAGGGCCAGGGGGAAACACATAATTTTAATCCTTCTATCAAAAACTTAGATGTGGCATTGCAAGTTTTCCATATGAAAAGCATTGGAATCCAGCAATGCCCTATTTAGGTACTACTAGATCAGTGTTTCTCAACCTGGGGGTCGGGACCCCTGCGGGGGTCATGAGGAGGTGTCAGAGAAGTCACCAAAGATATCAGAAAACACAGTATTTTTCTGTTGGTTGTGGGGGTTCTGCATGGAAAGCTTGGCCCAATTTTCTCATTGGTGGAGTTCAGAATGCTCTGTGGTTGTAGGTGAACTATAAATCCCAGCAACTACAACTCCCAAATGTCAAGCTCTATTTCCCCCAAATTCCACCACTGTTCACATTTGGTCATATTGAGTATTTGTGCCAATATATGGTCCAGATCCATCATTGTTTGAGCCCACAGTGCTCTATGGAGGTTGGTGAACTATAACTCAAGGTCAATACCCATCAAACCCTTCCAGTATTTTCTGTAGGTCATGTGTGCCAAGTTTGGTTCAATTTCATCGTTGGTGAAGTTCAGAATGCTCTTTAATTGTAGGCAAATTATAAATCCCAGCAACTACAACTCTCAAATGTCAAGGTCTATTTTCCCCAAACTCCACCAGTGACAATATCAATCCTCCCAACCTCACGTATTGGGTATTTGTGCCCAGTTTGGTCCAGTGAATGAAAATACATTCTGCATGTCGGATATTTACATTACAATACATAACAGTAACCAAATTATAGTTATAAAGTAGCAATTAAAATAATGTTATGTTTGGGGGTCACCACAACATGAGGAACTGGAATAAGGGGTCATGGCATTAGGAAGGTTGAGAAACACTGTACTAGAATTTATTTTTCAGAAACCTAGCATCCATGTAAGCCGCTCCGAGTCCCTTGGAGAGATGGTGGCGGGGTATAAATAAAGTATTATTATTATTATTATTATTATTATTATGAAAGCATTTTGCAGCAGCACTGGAGCACATGAGAGTATGTATTGCAGTCAGGAATTGCTATGACATCAGCAGCCCATAAACCAATCTCTTTCTGCGTTCTATTTGCATATTTTAATATTTTGAGACACCCATGCTTTGGATTTTTCATTCCTCCCCAAAATCTGACAGACATTTCAACTAATGTTCTACAGTGTTCTTAATTTGTGTTCACCTGAAGGTTCACTTGGCCATTAAACAAGACAATGACTTTCAGTACTCAGGCAGTTCTAGCTGTCTGACAAGTCCTATTTCCATTGTGCTTGTCAAGAAACCCTGGAGAAGGAAAGCAAAACTGGGACCCAGAAGAGAGATGGAAGGCAATCCAAGCCACAATATAGCAAGAAGAAATAAAAGAACCAAGAGTTAGAGTACAGGAAGGAAACAGAAGTTAGAACAGAGGGCCAAAGAAAAGGACAGAAAAGGACTGCTACTGGCAGTATTTTTTTCTACTACTGTGTGAAAATTACTTGCAGCTGTATAAACTAGGCTTGGTGAAAAGCATTTCCACTCTGTGCAAGAATCCTTTGCTCTCTAACAAGCTTAGACAGCATGATTCCCCTAACAGTAACAGCTGAATTGTGCTAGTTATGAAATGGCTTAGAAGTTATTGGCACACACATCAAGGTCTGGTTTATTATCTGATCCACAGGGTAGTTTGGGCAACCAACAGAACTTACAAAGTTACTATTGACAAATAATGTTAGGAGTTTTCATTCCAAAACCCCCAAAAGTAGTTGCTTGTCTGATTCCATGTTTCACAAGAAAATACTTGGTTACAATTACTTTTAAAGTTAAAACCATCTAAACACTACAAGTTACTGTCATGTGATACAAAACATATTCTTCTCCTGTTCATGTTCTTGCTGCCTCCCCACAACAAAGTACAAGGCAATTACACAAGGAGTCCGTGTTCAACACAGTTAAAATGCATTTTATGAGTCTACACTGACCCTATATTGCAGGGCGCTTCCACACCGCCAAAACCCAAAACAGAAGCGGGTTTAACTAACCCACTTTGGTGTGGGTTTCAGTTCCCACATACCCACCCAAACCTCGGGCTTTTGGGGGGGGGGTGGCTACATGCCATCCTGAGACAAATCAGGATGGCATGAAGACACACTCAAGCCCGTAATTAAGCCCCGAAAATGTACTTACAAGGTCCCTGGCCACTATAACTCCTATTAGTGTATTCTCCTGGTGCCAGAAAATGATGCACAAGGAGACAGAAGGGGCGAGGAGGAAAAGCCTCCTCACCCCACCCACCCACCCACCCACCCACCTTGCTGCACATTTTCTGATGCCTTGAGAACACACTGATAGGAATTATTTATTTATAGTATTTATATTCCACCTTTCTCACCCCGCAGGGGCGGATTACAATGTACATATACATGGCAAACATTCAATGCCATAGACACACAACATATATGGACAGACACAGAGGCAATTTAACATTCCAGCTTCTCTTCTGGGAGCTGTCCCCTTCACCAACCTTTTGTGACACTGATGAAGTACTTCCTCATTCTTTGCATGCTTGCTGGAGGTTTATATGACCTCGTAAATTAGTTAAATTTGCCTCCCCACATACGCAGTACCTAAATTTCCTACCTGACAGATGCAACTGTCTTTCAGGCTGCAAAGGTTGTCAGCAAGCTACACAAAATTGGTCAGAAGCTCAATCTGACCCAGGCTGACTTCAAACTCATGACCTTTCAGTCAGTAGTGATCTTAATGCAGCTGACTCCCAGCCAGCTGCGCCAGTTATGGGGGCCAGGGACCTTTGGGGCTTAGGTGAGCATGGGGGGGGGGGATTGGGTGACATACCACACCTTTGAGCTCCAGGAGCCCAAAAAGTGAAGGATGGCAGTAGAGACTCACCCCTGGGTAGCCCAAGATCTACCTGGAAGAGAGTCTCCACAGGCACAAAATACCATTCGATCCCACCCTTTCGAAAGCCCAGATCCAATGGGGTATCAAATTAATTTGGAACAAACCAAGGACAAATGAATTAATTCATTTTTACCAGAGGCATTGTTTAGAGGCCTCTGGTAAAAACGGAGACAAGTCCCGTTTTTGGGGCCTGTCTGGATGGGCCCACAGTTTCAAACTGTATTATATGGCAGTGTTGATGCAGCCTGGGACTAGCATGTGGCAGCACTGGAACCATGCACTATCCCTTGTTAAAATAACCTCACTGGATACAGCTTTCTTTCGAGGCAGAATTCAAAGTGCTGGTCCTATAAAGTTCTGTATAACTGGGCCAAACTACCTGAAAGACCGTATCTCCCAATATAAATCTTCTAGAGCTCTAAGATTTTCAGGGAGAGGATTTCCCTTGAGCCCACCACCATTACAAGCTCACTTGCTGAGGACACATGAGAAGGTTTGCTCAGTGGCTGCTTCCACCCCCTGAAGTGCCCTTCCACTGAAGGCTAGGTTGATCTTTCCTTTCACCAGCAGATAAAGGCAGAAGGGGGTGGGGTCAGTATTGGACATTTTTTACTGTCGTTGTAACATTTGTATGTTCTTAACTGAATTTTAAATGGATTATTTTAATTACATTAATTATTTTAATAAAATTATTTATTTTAATTGTTAGAAAAATTTATGGCAACAGTTTTTCTTTTATTGTTTTAGGAAGCTGCTTTGGGTCTAACTCTGGGACCGAAATTAAATAAGCAAATAATATTGATTTTCTACAATTAAGCCACACAACTTCCAACCAGCAACTAAAAATTTACAGACAACACGAGTTCTTTTGTGATATGATATAATTATACCTACATTACTGGGACAGGAATTAATTACAAGTAACTATTTCCTTGTTAACAAATAATAAAGAATTTATAATTTAACTAATTACTTCCAAACACTGGACAATGAGTTCCTTTTCCCATCCTCCTTTTTTAACCATGGTAATGCTACCCAGTGGCGCAGTGGGTTAAATCACTGAGCTGTTGAGCTTGTTGACCGAAAGGTCGTAGGTTCAAATCCAGGGAACGGCATGAGCTTCCACTGTTAGCCCTAGCTTCTACCAACCTAGCAGCTTGAAAACATGCATATGTGAGTAGATCAATAGGTACCACTCCGGTGGGAAGGTAGCGGCGTCCATGCAATCATGCCGGCCACATGACCTTGGAGGTGTCTATGGACAACGCTGGCTCTTCGGCTCAGAAATGGAGATGAGCACCACACCCCAGAGTTGGACACAACTGGACTTAATGTCAGGGGAAAACCTTTACCTTACCTAATGCTACCAAAATATCTCAGAGTCATCTTCTGTTTTTCTGTTTTTTTAAGTACTTCAGAGAGCACAATTCTTTTTTTTTCTTCTAGTCCTTAAAAATGCTGATGAGTTATAGCAACACCCCTTCTGGCTTTTAGGAAGCATCCAAAATCAAAAACATCTCTCAAATGCTGAACCGTGTTTTATGGGTTATGTCAACTCAATTTTGCTTCTATAAAAAGTATTATGTTTATATATACCCCACTTTTTCTCTCCACAAAGGACCCACAAAGTAAGGGGGCTGCCCTCTTCGGATCTGTTACTTTTCCACTTGAAACTGGGCAGTGGAACTTGGATGATGACCAGAAATGCTCTGTTAAATTCTGAAGCAAATTTTGAGTCTACCACAATTTCTTCACGAATTAGGAGTGCCCTCTCATGTCTATCCTTTCCAATCTGGAATTTTGACTTGGAACCTGAAACTACAACCACAAGCAACCAAAATATTATAATAGCTATTAGCTCTAAACAGACCTGCATTAATATATGCACTAAATATGATAGGGTTCTGAGGTGTTAGATGGGACATGCCATTTGTAGTTGAGATGGCATACCAATTTTTATGTTGCTCTGCATAAATATATTTGGACAAGTTACAAATGAATCTATTTGGAGAAAGATTTCTGTCTGGTATATCTTTTTGGTCCATCCACATGCTTGGGACTAGAATCCATGTGTACATATTGAAATATCTTAGTGATTATACCCAATTCTAAACATGAAATTCATTTTATACATTATAAACATATACACATTTTAAATAGTTATGCACATGAAACAGAATGTTTGTGCATTAAATCATCACAAAGCAAAAGTATCACTTTCTCAGCCACCAATGTAGGCTATTTGGATGTTGGAGTATTTTGGAATTCAGAAGTCAGGATCAGGGATGCACAGAGGCGACCCTAGGTAATTTTCAACGGTAAGCAAACAGTATTTTGGCGCCCCCCCCCCCCCAACCAATCACTGATATATATTTTCTGTTCGTCGTGGAAGTTCTGTGTGCCATATTTGATTCAATTCCATCATTGGTGGAGTTCAGAATGCTCTTTGATTGTAGGTGAACTATACATCCCAGTAACTACAACTCACATATTCTACCTTGACATTTAGGAAACAGGTGAAGACTTGGCTATGGAGACAGGCATTTGACGAGTGAGTCAATACCCTGAGACATGGAAGGATGTTGATGAATAACGATTTTAGTCTGACGACTGACCATTGTAGTTATTGATTGTAATTGCTGTTTTAATGTTTTAGTGTAATATGAATTTGCTGTTTTATTGATTGTCTGTGATTTTATTGTTGGAAACCGGCCTGAGTCCCTCAACAGAGGTGAGAAGACCAGTATACAATTTTTTTAAAATAAATAAAATAAATAAATATGCCAAGGTCTATTTTCCCCCAAGAGCGACTCAAGAGCGCCCCTGGGCAAAATCAACTATACTGCAAATGCTTACTTGGCGTAATGGGTTGAGCTGCCCCTGGGGATGCACAACCTGTAGTCCATCCACTCTCTTTCTTTTACATTCAGTTATGGCTTGGCAAACAAAGCCTCTGACCAAGGACCCATCCAGACAGGCCTTAAAAGCAAAACCTGTCTGAATTGATTTGGAACAATCACGATCCAGATCTTAAGTAAGATCCGAGTCTTACCAATTATGGACCCAGTGTGGATTGAGCCCGTGATCCTCGGGCCCAATCCACAAAGTCATCTTGGTTTTTTGGGCTCCAGGAGCCCAAAAAACCAAGAGAGCACCTACTCCTCTCCCCAAACTCAAAAAAATCCCCTAAAATATTTTTTAAAACTTACCCAGCCACCATTATGGTCCTCCTCACATCCTTTTGGCATGACTAAATGATGTACCAGCAGGCAGCGGGGAAAGAGGATCCTGCCCCTCCCCCCAAAAGAACCGCTAACAAGTTTTGAAAACTTACCCAACCACCATTATGGCTCCCCTTGTACCCTCCTAGCAAGGAAATGATGTGCCAGGAGGGTGCAAGGGGGGCCATAATGGCGGCTGGGTAAGTTTTCAAAACTTGTTAGGGGTTCTTTTGGGGTGGCCTCCCACTGTGAAAGCTCATTTTTTGCGCAGAGGGATGACTCAAATCCACACCAAAGAGGGATTAAAAAAAACCTGCTTTGGCACAAATTTGAGAGCAGTCTGGAAGCACCCCAAGATGCTCCTTTTTACACCTCTCCAATCTCTCTTTTTCCTTGTCCTTTGTCTAGCTGGACATTTTTCATCCATATTGGCATTACAAAAATGATGAAGGAGTTCTAAACAAACATAGACTTTCAGTGTTGATTTGCAGGATAAGTTTGCATAAATAATCTAATAAATCTTGAGCTGAGAAAGATTAGTATTATTTCTCAAATATGCTACTGTAGCTATATGTATACCAGCTTACAATATGCAAGGCAAACAGCTGCTGCCCCCTGAATCCTTTACAGCAGAGCTTTCCAAACATTTCATGTTGGTGGCACACTTTTCAGGCATGTACCATTTTTTGATACAGTAATTCAATTTGATCAGAAAATCAGAGATAAAATCAACCCCTTACAAGAGATACAGAGATACTTACATTGTAACAGCAAATTGTATGGCAACACAGCACACCTGAAGGTGCTCAGGTTGTTCAAGGTAAATCAAATGAATTAAATTAACTAGCAAGGATCAATATAACTGATTAAAACAGATGACTTACAATTAAAATAGCAGTGGGATTAATGTATAAATAAATTAAAAGTAAACTGTATGGAGAAGGCTGGTATCAAACTCGGGACCTTCAAGATCTTCAAAAGAACTCCCTCCCACTGTGCGACTCCAGCACACATGGTAAACAGAAGGATCTAAAGAAAATGCCAAGGAAGCATTTTAAAAACACAGAAATTAGGAAGAAAATTAGGAAGAAAAATATTGTGCCCTATTGAACTAGGATACACTCAGATCTACACCCAAACTCCATCGCATTGAGCTACTCCAGCACATATGGCTACCACAGAAAACAAGCGAAACAATGGAAGTCGCAAAAAGACCAAGAGCAAAGGAAAGGAAAAAAATCTCTTAGAAAACACACACCCGACCCCAAATATTCAAGACAGGAGGATTCAATTGGCCCTCCCATCCCTATGCAAGGTGACCGCTGCTGTGACCTGGGAGGGGCTACTAATCGGCATGTTTCGGTGAGACACCTACATACTGCAGGTGACACACAGTTGTATTGTGACACAAAGTTTGGAAAGCTCTCCCTTACAGAGCATGCATGAGCAGTAACACAACGAGAAAGGCAGAAAGCAGATAACTGTGCGGCACCAGCTCTGCCAAACATGTTTTAAAATGCATAAATCTGTAGACCAAAACAGTAATCATAAAAAACTGGAGGCTGGTGAAAAAAAAAATAACCTTGGCTGGATTTTGGAAGAAATTTTCAAATGGTCTCTTGCAGTACACTATGTTTTTGTTCACTTATGCAAGTCTTATCTGACCTGGCTGCTTCATTTCACATATGAATCTTGTTGATTTTGGTTGACAAGTTTGTTGGAAACTTTTGAACTGCACTTTTTTTTCTTTTTCTTGTTCTTTTTTCTATGTTATTTTTGCTGCTAACATCAAATTTTCTGTTAAAGAAATAATGTTCAGGGACCAATCTGTTTTCTTAAGTGAGGTATAGGAGAGTTTTTGGAAATGAGTATTTTATCTTGAATCTGGCAATACAAACCATTCATGATAAATTTAAGATTCTGCCATCTTTTTCTGTGGCATGTATCGAGCAGAGCTGGATCTACACTGAACCATAATTTGGCCAATGTCAGATCGACCCTGGGTATCAGGCATGTAGCCGGGGGGGGGGGGGCTTGGGGGGCTTCAGCCTCCGGAAAATCCTGCAAATCTCTTGGGAAGACAAGTGGACAAATGTCAGCGTGCTGGAAGAAGCAATGACCACCAGCATTGAAGCAATGGTCATCCGCCATCAACTCTGCTGGACCGGCCACGTTGTCCAGATGCCCGACCACCGTCTCCCAAAGCAGTTGCTCTACTCTGAACTCAAGAACGGAAAACAGAATGTTGGTGGATAGGAAAAGAGATTTAAAGATGGGCTCAAAGCCAACCTTAAAATCTCTGGCATAGATACTGAGAACTGGGAAGCCCAGGCCCTTGAGCGCTCCAGTTGGAGGTCAGCTGTGACCAGTGGTGCTGTAGAATTTGAAGAGGCACAAATGGAGGGCAAAAGAGAGAAACGTGTCAAGAGGAAGGCACATCAAGCCAACCCCAACCGAGACCGCCTTCCACCTGGAAACCAATGCCCTCACTGCGGGAGAACATGCAGATCAAGAATAGGGCTCCACAGTCACCTACGGACCCACCAGTACACTGATCTTGGAAGACTATCCTACTCGGACAGCGAGGGATCACCTAAGTAAGTAAGGATATCACAGAATAAGAAGAAGTGCTAAACCAGCTTAAATCTGAAGCATAGATGTGTCGTGAACTAATCTTAATGTTCTGAATTGTGGAGCTGATTCTGTCACAGGCGGGTGAAGACAGGAACCTGTTACCAGCAGCACCCTAAGGGGTGAAAGAGAAGTGTAAGACTGGAGTTTGAAGAGTTAAACTAACAGTAAGGGGACGGGATCCACTTAGTGCAGCCATATGTCAAATTAGTTGAACATAGGGTGCTGGGGAGTGGAAGGAAAGAATGCAGCCTGGCTGGGGAAACAGAAACCTTGGACAGCTTTCTAGGTTTAGCCCCAGGAAATGTGAAAGCCTACAGATACTGTACTGTCATGCTCGGAGAATTTGGCACTAAAGCCTTACTGTGTGATGGCTACTATTATATTAGTTTGCATGTCACGTTCCACACCCTGCCTCCCATAAAACTCATGATATGATTTTACTACTGAAGAGATGAACCTGAAGGATTCACCTGTGCCCGCATGATACTCCATGAAGCAAAACAGAATCGAAACAAAGGCCCAGAAAACTGTCAAGTGGCTGACAATAACTCTTCTCTAACTACAGGTCAACTCATATCTCACTTTCATGAAGGATAGTTGCTGAAGCAGGGAGAAAAGCAAATCAATATAATCAGAGAAAGAACCGAGAAGGCCAGATAGGGTTAAACAAGATTTAAATGAGTTACTGAGGGAGAGCTTCTACATTGACATCGTAATTCAGCTTGGAACGAGTTTGGGTTTGTGGAACAGGTGATCAGATTGATTGATTGATTTATTTATTTATTTATTTATTTATTCGCTACATTTATATACCGCCCCTCTCAGCCCGCAGGTGACTCAGACTTATCTTACCTCTGATATACAAGCACCCAGGCCATTCAGGATAATTTTATACCTCCATGCTACTTGCAGATATTAATTCAGCTACAACCTACAATGTTGCAAAGTTCTGTGCAGCAGCATACAAAATCCGTCAGGGGATGACTAATCCCAAAAGTTAACTGTGTGTTCAGTAATCATCTTCCCTGAATCTACAATTTGGTGATGGATCTGGGCATTATATGTTTTTACCCTGTTTCCCCTTCAGCTCCCTCACCCATATTGTGCTTCAGTAATTATATTTATATTTTTAATGTACCAAACATACCAAGTTTGTATGAAAATGTGTGCTAGTCAATGACTGAAATAAATGATTTGATTTGAGGGCAGTTTACAGTCAACATCAAAACATAAAAATACAATAAAAACAATTAAGATAATATAAAATCGTGATCAAATCCATAAAAACATTTGTCATTCAAGTCTCCTTATTAAAACATTGTCCAATTACATTCGTCCAGTCAGTCCATTTTCCTATGTCTGTTAGGCTGTGTTTGCAAATGCTTGCTCAAAAAGTCTGAACTTTCTTCCGAAATGGTAAAAGGGAGGGGGCCGATCTAATATCCCTAGGAAGGGCCTTCCATAGCCGAGGGGCCACCTCTGAGAAGGTCCTGTCTCTTGTTGCCACCAGTCATGCTTGTGACAAAGGCGGGATTCAGAGCAGGGCCTCCCCAGATGATCTTGAAGTCCTAGAAGGTTCATAAGGGGAGATGCGTTCAGACAGGTAAGTTGGGTCAGAACTGTTTAGGGCTTTTTAGGCTAAAGCCAGCACTTTAAATTGTGCCTGGTAACAAACTGGCAGCCAGTGCAGCTGGCACAACAGAGAGGTTGTGTGCTCCCTGAGCGCCACTCCTGTTAGCAATCTGGCTGCTGTCCATTGTACCAATGAAGCTTCCGAACAGTCTTCAAAGGCAGCCCCACGTAGAGAGCATTGCAGTAATCTATATGGGGATGTAACCAGAGCATGGACTACTGTGGCCAAGGCAGACTTCCCAAGCTATGAAACAGTTTTGCAGCTGGAAAGGTGATTACATTTACCAAGGAACCTGGCTCCATTTCCCCAAGAGATATGCATCAGTGTATCAAGAGCATATGGGTTAAAAAAAGGTAAGTGACAGTCAACACTGGAGGTAAATCCTTGGTTTAGAAACTATGTTTCTAAACTACCCATTCAGAGGGTCACCCGAAGTGTTCTGTCACGCGCTGGGCCTGTAAAGAATTGCCTTTAAATAGGACGTGCAACTTGAGCCCAGCGAGAAGCCAGGGGCCCCCGAAGAGAAGTTCTCAGAGATTTTCTACCACAAATGATCTTTGGATGGCTTGTGAAGTATAACAAAATCCTTTATTAATGAACAATCAAACAGAAACTTCTCTTGTCATCAGTAAAGTTAAACAAATGATTCCAGGCTTTTATGCAACTGGTGGCTTCCTAATCTTGTCCACAAAGGACAGGCAACTGTCTTCAATAACTGATTCTTTACTTTAAGGGAAAAACCCTTTTTAACTTCTCCCAGGCTGACTGTAATCTAATTCTTACTGATGTGGGCTCCGCTACCGGGTCGATCTGCGTCTCGAGCACCGAGTGGACCTACCAGTAAGGCCAGTAGATTTTCCAGCTGGAATTCTTCGGTCTTCCAAACTGTTCACCCTCCAAAATTCCTCAAAGCTTTGGGGATGTTTCCCTGGAAATCTTTGGAGATCTTGCTCTTAAGACTGTTCTCCCCTGGAAAGTCTTAAGGGGTTGAAGCTTTTGTACAGGAGAAGCTTGTACACGTCCTCTACATTAGCTTTCCTTACCGAGACTAACTAAAAATGGCTCCCTTCCCTTCCCAATTGCCCTGAGCAAGGGGCGGAACCAAAACTTAACGATGATGGACAGATGACTTGCCCTACGACTGCAACCAAAGGAAGCCACCTTTCTGCAGAATCCCTGAAACCTTGGACTGCAAGCAAACATTTAATACAAAGCAAATAAAGTTGGAGCTCCTGGTACAGCCATACCAGCACACCAAGGACATGCTGCCCAGTCATGACCTTGAGGTGGTCTTCAGCAACACCCCCACCCCCCGGCGCACACTTTAAGATGCTTATTTTGCTTTGGCAGAGGCGGAGTCTGCACTTAACAGAGTCAATTTCACCCTGGATCTTGGATGCACATTTTTGGCTGAATCCAGATTTTCTGGACACATTGCGAAGCAGTGCACATTGCCAGTGTGCATTTTGAAGCCACTATGACCTTGAGCCACCTTCAAACTGCATTATATGGTCATTGTAGAAGAGCCCCCAGACTTCTTATAGTTGATGATTTTTTTTTCTATGTTAAAATAGGGAGTATACATATTATTCTGAGACTGAATAAGCCACTGATACAAATATTCCTCTGGATTGGAAAGTTGATCGGAAGATCACTAACTCTGTTTCACAGAAGCAGAAGGAAGCCATTTTCTGCTATGTTGAATGACCAAACCGAGCCAATGCAGCAATGTGGTAAAAGTATCTAGACCCAGCAAAGCCTTATGAGATGTCATCTATTTATAGAGACAGTGTCACGGCTACTTTATAGGTGGGTATTTTAGACCTACAGGAACTTAAAAGTTTGGATTTTTTTTAATAACCAGCAGTGAACTTGTGGTAGAGTTTAGAAATGACTGAGTTAAAGACAGGCTGCAGATATTTACAGATAATTGTCCTTTAAACATAGTTTCTAAACCAAGGATTTTAAGAGCTTCCCTTGGTATGTAGATGTGGAATGGGTAGCACACAGAGACAGACCACTTGAGAACATAGCAAGCTGATTTTTTAAAATGCAGCCACATGAAAGCGAATGCACTATCTCAGATTTAAACTGGGTCTTGGCTGCCTTCAACCCTGCTTGATCCTCATAGTGACTGAAATGTTCCTCCAAATTGTTCACCCAAGTCTAATGCCCACACATGCTCTTGCACATGCGATAGGATTAGGAGGTCATGGGTTCCGTCCCTTAACAAGGCCTATTCACCCTTGTCACACATCGACTCAGTTGATGGACAAATCTTTGTGATGAGCCGGCCACCCATTCAGAGGGTCAACCAAAAAATCCTGCTTATTTTGGAATTCTGGCTCTGGGGCTGAAGATTGCCTGTACATGTGCAGGAGGTGGGGGGGGGGGCAGGCCAAAGGATGGGATGGGATGTGCTGGGTGGGATCTGCTGCCTAAAAATTGTGGGATAACATCTTTAAATAGGCTAAAATGAAAAAGTCAGGGGCATTTTATGAACAGAGTACAAAATATTCAGTGACTTTTAAAAAATCCACAGATTTTATGCCAGGAATTTGCACCCACTACACTGCATGGCCATCAGTGTCTCATGTAAGATATCCACTTTTGTATAATTGTATCATCTCAATTGTACATACACTCTTTCTTTCATTACAACTTCTTTTGGAAAAATGGGAATCTCCATAAACTTTTATGAGATTTTATGAAAGGTTTGACCTTGTTAGAAGTCATAACCCTATGAAAAAAGATGCCGTAACCAAATTTGGCAACAAAATGTCTCACAACACAAGGAGTGACCATTACTCAAAACATTATGATTTTGTCACTTGGGAGTTGTAGTTGCTGGGATATATAGCTCGCCTACAATCAAAGAGCATTCTGAACTCCATCAACGATGGAATTGAACCAAACTTGGCACAGAGAACTCCCTTGACCAACAGAAAATACTGGAAGGGTTTGGTGGGCATTGAACTTGTGTTTGGAAGTTGTAGTTCACCTACATCCAGAGAGCACTGTGGACTCAAACAATGATGGATCTGGACCAAACTTGGCACGAATATTCCATATGCCCAAATATGAACACAGATAGAGTTTAAGGGAACTAGACCTTGACATTTTGGAGTTGTAGTCACTGGGATTCACAGTTCACCTACAATCAGAGAGCATTCTGAACCCCACAAATGACAGAATTGGGACAAACTTCCCACACAGAACACCCACGACCAACAGAAAATACTTAAGGCCATCCAATCCAACTCCCTTCATCAGGGCAAGAAAACGTAATCAAAATCTCCTGACAAAGAGCCATCCAGCCATAGATAGATAGATAGATAGATAGATAGATAGATAGATAGATATGATTCACACACAGAGAGATATAGTATCATAGATTTGAAAGAGATCCTTAAAGAACGACAATGATATGTTGCATATTCCAGGGTGGGCAAAGCAGACACTCTCCACATCAACACTGACAAAGAAACAGCAAGAAATACTGTTTACCCACAAGCATAAAGAAATTACATATATTAGAAATCAACACTTTCTCATTATTTTATTTTCCAGATCAACAGACTGGGCCACAGCAACGCGTGGCAGGGGACAGCTTATATATATATATATACCGTATATTCCGGCATATAAGGCGACTGGGCGTATAAGACGACCCCCAACTTTTCCAGTTAAAATATAGAGTTAAGACGACTCCCATGCATAAGACTACACCCGTGTATAAGACGACCCCTGACTTTTGAGGAGATTTTCTTGGGTTAAAAAGTAGTCTTATACGCCAGAATATACTGTATATATATATATATATATATATATATATATATATATATATATATACGTACACATACATACACACACACACACACACACACACACACAGAGAGAGAGAGCAGAGTTTCAGAAGTGTTCTTTTTAGTTGCCCAAAAATATCTACTCTTCCTTAAAAATATATTTGCCTTTAAATCATAATATCAAGAGACAAAAGTAATCCTACTTTTTAAAAAAGTAACATAGTTGGTTTACTCACAAACTTCATGTATTCAGCATACAGGTACTTTGCTTATCAATCCAGTTACAAATAGGATTTGTAGTAGTTCCTCTCTATAGGTAACGCAGGGCATCTTTCTTAGAATCAATAGCCCATAGTCCAAAGCATCTCTCTGTTCTGGAACTGTAGTCTCTAAGGGCCCTTCCACACAGCCCTATATCCCATAATAAGAAAGAAGAAAATTCCACAGTATCTGCTTTGAACTGGGTTATCTGAGGGCCCATCCAGACAGTACCTTTATTGCGGAAACTTCTGCAATAAAAAGGGGGTTGTCCAGACAATGATCTGGGCAGTCCTGAATTAATTCACCACAAACCAGGAAAACCCTGGGTTTATCCCGCATCTTCTTGGAAGGTGCAGGATAAACCCACTACTTCCGGTATCTGGACTGCAGTCCAGTCACCATTCCCATAACTACCATTATCCTCACAGATCTTTGACCACTATATCTAGAGATACAACCAGATGGTCTCTAAATGTTCTGGGTGACATCTCCTTGTATCTCTAGATATAGTGGTCAAAGATCTGTGAGGATAATGGTAGTTATGGTCAACAATATTTGGAAGGCAATAGGTTGATAAGCTGCAGTAGAACTACAATACTTTTCTCATTATATCTGTATTCCAAAAAGTAATTTTTACATCCGTGGAGGACAAACTATTGTAGATTAAAGGAACCCGTACAGCTGTTATCAATGTGAAAAAGTGTACATGTATATTTTGGGAAGTGTTCCTTTGGCAAGAAAATCAGACAATTAACCTACTTTTGATATAAATCCTTGCTTTGGTAGAGTTATTTTAAGGACTTGCAATGGCTGCCAAGTACTATGGCTTCTCCCCCATATTCCAGGGTCTCAGGTGCTAGGCGAGTCTACCTCTGGCTCCTGAGCTGCACCCAGTCTGATGACTCACACCTTCAGAAAATGTTTCTGATGGGACATGTACTGCCTTATAAGCTTTCTATTTCTTGAGCACCTTAAAGGAAACTATTCAAAGAATGTCTTAATGATCAGAGGTATTTCTTTTAAATAGATGCAGTAGGCGTTCATCATGTGTATTTGTTCAGGAAGTAACATTCACAGATAAAAGCAAATGTTCGGAATGCTTTCACTGAAAGGTCATTATGAAATAATACTTTAATGCTGTCCTCTGGGTTGAGGTACTGTTCTTTGAAATAGCTTGCTTGTGTTTGTCATGCTTCACAACTTTACCTATCCCAGAGAGGGGAAGAATTCCACTGCGTTCTCACTGCATTGCATAAATGGCAGATTAAGTTTAATTGTTTGTAGCTTGAAAACAAGAGACTTGCGGAGGATCTGATTAATCCATCTAGTATATTACTCTGCCAGTACAATCTAAACATTGCAGGCCAATTTCCAAGAAGCATGCAGGATTCAGTTTTTTTCTTACAGAGTAACAATGGCGTCCTATTCAAATCTAAACTCTGGAATTTGACATTTCTTTGTGGTCTATGATTTTTGCTGATGTCAATAGTTAGTTCAACCTGGGGTAGATCTGGGATGGGCTAAACACATTGCGAGATCACAATGAACTCGCTTATTTATGGCACAAAGAGGTAGGCTATAAGATCCAACACCAATTTTGCAGAGCCCTAGCTTACTGAGACCTTCCCTATACTAAACATTCTTTGCACTATCATTGATGAATTTCAAAGGTGTGGGTAAATCTCAAAATTGACTGCATCATTAACCTATATCAAAGATTTGGCTCCACAACCATAGATTTATTTTGAACTAGCTGTATCCGCCATGCGTTGCGGGTACAACCTTCCCTCCCTCTTTCTCTCCTTCTTTCTTTCTCTCCTGCCTTCCTTCTCTTCCTCTTCCCTTCCTCCCCCGCCCTTTTCTTTCCCTTCCTCTTTCTCCCCTTTCTTCCTTCTCTACCTATTCTTGGACTGCAACTCCCAGCAGTCCTCCTGATCTCTGTGTGTGAATCATATCTATCTATCATCTGTATTGTCGAAGTCTTTCATGGCCGGAATCACTGGGTTGTTGTAGGTTTTTCCGGGCTATATGGCCATGTTCTGGAGGCAATTTTTCTCCTGACGTTTCGCCTGCATCTATGGCAAGCATCCTCAGAGGTATCTATCATCTATCCATGGCTGGATGGCTCTTTGTCAGGAGGGCTTGGATTACGTTTTCTTGCCCTGGTAAAAGGAGTTGGACTGGATGGCCTTAAGTATTTTCTGTTGGTCATGGGGGTTCTGTGTAGGAAGTTTGCCCCAATTCTGTTGTTGTTGGGGTTCAGAATGCTCTTTGGTTGTAGGCGAACTATAAATTACAGTTACTACAACTCCCAAACGTCAAGGTCTATTTTCCCCAAACTCCATCTGCGTTCATATTTGGGCATATGGAATATTTGTGCCAAGTTTGATCCAGATCCATCATTGTTTGAGTCTACAGTGCTCTCTGGATGTAGGTGAACTACAATTCCCAAACTCAAGGTCAATGCCCACCAAACTCTTCTAGTGTTTTCTGTTGGGTCACGGGAATCCTGTGTACCATGTTCGGTTCAATTCCATCATTGGTGGAGTTCAGAATGCTTTGATTGTAGGTTAACTATAAATCCCAGCAACTACAACTCCCAAATGACAAAATCAATTTTTGAGTGATGGTCACTCCTTGGGGTAGTAGGTGTCTTGTGTCCAAATTTGGCAGCAATTCGTCCAGCAGTTTTTGAGTTATGTTAATCCCACAAACGAACATTACATTTTTATTTATACAGATTAACCGTTCCACACATACTCTTATGAATGGTTTAACCATTTCCTGATGGTCCTTATCCTTAATTCTATAGTCTGAGAGGTGACTGCCTTTACTTCTAAGCATTGCTGGCCTATGGACTGGGCGTGAGATGGTGCAAAGATGGTGAGGAATATGCAAGGAGGCTTAGTCAGCGAGCAAAGCATGGGCCACTGACAAACACATATTTCTCAAATACGTCAACTGCTAAACCAGGGGTCCTCAAACTAAGGCTCGGGGGCCGAATGCGGCCCTCCAAGGTCATTTACCCGGCCCTCACTTGGGGGTCAACCTAATTTTGTAACAACTTGAAAGCACAGAACAACAACAACAACAATCCTATCTCATCAGCCAAAAGCAAGCCCACACTTCCCATTGAAATACTAATAAATTTATATTTGTTAAAATTGTTCTTCATTTTAATTATTGTATTGTTTTTAAGTGGGTTTTGCACTACAAATAAGATATGTACAGTGTGCATAGGAATTCATTCATGTTTTTTTCAAATTATAATCCGGCTCTCCAACAGTTTGAGGGACTGTGACCTGGCCCTCTGTTTAAAAAGTTTGTTTACCCCTGTGCTAAACAGTAATATGGGATGAACACTCAAGTGCTTTTAAAGGATATTACTTTAATTTAGAAATAATGAGCATTTTAAATTCAGGTCACAACATTGTGGGTTGCTTTTAAGCATTCATTCAAGCTTCATTTATCAGTATAATTAATGCTAAGAATATAAGAGATATGAAGGAAACTTGACTGAAGATGTAGTTATGGTTGAAATGCAGCAGAAAATTATCATTTACTCATCATTCTTGAACAACCAGTGACAACAGAGAAGAAAGCAGACCTGGGGAAGCAGAACCAAACCTTCATATCTTGGCCTCCAAGGCAATTGTGTGGCAACTTTTGGCAGAAGTCATTCATTTCAATAAGGTTTACAATTATCCATGATTTCCTGTTTCTACTGTAAGTTCAGGAATATCTTCCTCGCAAATAAGGGAATCATGTTTTACAGCAATTCAGTCAATGGGATACTTGAACTAAGCAATTTAGTCACTAAGTGAGAAACTCTTTCATAAATTTAGAAGCTAATACAAAATAAGGCAACTCAACTAGATTCATAAAGGGTGAACTTCCTGACAACTGGATTCGAGAGAAATGTAATAATACCTAGCACTGAATCAAACAGACCATTCTCATACCAAATTCCAGTTCTCTTTTGCATCCAGAAAATAATTTCAAATTATGTTAATTACTGTCAAAATGAATGTTTTACTATTTAAAAATTAAATAGAGATATCTCCAAATGGTGAATTGATTGCAGCAATTGTGAACATGATGTAAAACAGTTGTGGTCTGCATTTGTGGAAGGAGTACCCTGATAATGAAACATTAGTGAATAAGTTATTAGGAGAGTTAGAAGTGTAATCAATAATACATAGATAAATAAACCATGCAGGTTTTCTGGGTTGCTGCTTAACTCTTTAATACAGTAGAATATAACTTTTTGTTTAAGGCAATTGAATGATTCCAGTGTTATTTATATAGCTATATGTATCTTAAGCTAAAATTATTATTTCTTATTGTATCAGAAGCTAGTATTACTATTATTTGCAGCTGGAGGAAGATAACTGAATTTGTTCTCTAAGGGCCCATCCAGACAGGGCCCAAAATATGCGAGATCTCACACTTTTACTGGAGTCATCCAAATGATGCTTCCAGTAAAAGCAAATTAATTTGAGACAAAGCAGGACAACTCTGCTTTGTCCCAAATTAATTAGATAGCTCATTAGATCTGGTCCTTCCTGAAAGGCCTGGTTCTAATAGGCTATGGGCCCTGTGTGGACAGACGTCTGGGGCTGCTTCTGCAGTAGTCTGTCCACAGAGCCCAATTCGCTTCTACGGGCCCTGTGGCCAAGACAAGCAAGAGAACACCCCCTTCCTCTCTCAAAGTCCTAAAAATAAGAGTTAGCTTACTGGATCACCATGATGTTTCTCTGCAGGCAAATCACTCCCACCACCCCCACCCCAAACTCCTGGCACATCATTGATACGCTCCAGGAGACCTGCAGAGAGACATTGTGGTAGCCCAGTAAGTTTACTCTTATTTTTAGGGCTTGGGGGGGGGGGGTCTCAGTGTCCCCACACTGCCCTGAGTCGCCTTTGGGCTGATATGAATGGGATAGAAATAGCATAAATAAATAATGCCTTCCCAGAAGTTACCAGGAGGGCATGCAGACACCCAACGGGGAAAAAACATATTTTTAAAAAATGCTGTGCAGATTTAAACCCACTTCGAAATGGGTGTAATGTATGTCTGGAAGCATGCTAAGATCTCCAGTAATTCACTAAAGAGCCAGGAGACTGAACCACCTTCTTCTCTCAGCTGCAGATCTGCAATGCGGGCCAGCTTAATTCTTTCTTCCTCCAACCAATAAATGGCTGTTGTCATGGCCTCTGGTTCTGTAAAGCTGCTGGGGAGTGTGGATGTTTCACAGAGAGGTAAAACATAGCTTGTTTGCTATATCCAAGATGCACACCTGTAAATTGGGGTTGCCCATGTGCCATGCCACCAGTAGGATAAGAGCCAGTGCTGGAGAGATGGAGGGAGGGAAGAGGAGTGGCCTGCAGAAGGCATATGTAATGTTTGTTTGTGGAATTAACATAACTCAAAAACTACTGGACGAATTGACACCGAATTTGGACACAACACCCCTATCAGGCCAATGAGTGACCATCACTCATAAAAACACTGAAAAACACAACAGAAAGGAATTAAAAAGCCAAAAAGCAAAAAGATGCTACTGCGTATGTGCAAAAACAACTCCCCCCAGCAAACAAAACACACAATAGCATATCCACACTCTCTTTCAGACTACAGCTCCCAGCATCCCCTAGACCACGGCTTTTAGGAGAGGAGGAGGATCCAAATGCACTGCTTCCAAGCTGCAAGCTTTCTTCTCCTTGGATTTCTTTGAGAACATCCCAATCCCTGCATATTTCCAATTTTCTATTTCTGGACTGCAACTCACTGAAATCCTCCAGATAGATAGATTAGATAGAGGTAGGTAGGTAGGTAGGTAGGTAGGTAGGTAGGTAGGTAGATGGATGGATGGATCAGGAGGACTGCTGGGAGAAGCTGAGTAAAATAGCCAGTAGAAAGAAATGTTTGTAAAAATAGGAAAATTTCAAAATGTAAAAGATCAATTGTTGTTCATTCGTTCAGTCGTCTCCGACTCTTCGTGACCTCATGGACCAGCCCACGCCAGAGCTCCCTGTCGGCCGTCACCACCCCCAGCTCCTTCAAGGTCAGTCCAGTCACTTCAAGGATGCCATCCATCCATCTTGCCCTTGGTCGGCCCCTCTTCCTTTTGCCTTCCACTTCCCCAGCATAATTGTCTTCTCTAGGCTTTGCTGTCTCCTCATGATGTGGCCAAAGTACTTCAACTTTGTCTCTAGTATCTTTCCCTCCAGTGAGCAGTCGGGCTTTATTTCCTGGAGGATGGACTGGTTGGATCTTCTCGCAGTCCAAGGCACTCTCAGAACTTTCCTCCAACACCACAGCTCAAAAGCATCAATCTTCCTTCGCTCAGCCTTCCCTAAGGTCCAGCTCTCACATCCGTAGGTTACTACAGGGAATACCATGGCTTTGACTAGGCGGATCTTTGTTGCCAGTCTGATGTCTCTACTCTTCACTATTTTATCGAGATTGGACATTGCTCTCCTCCCAAGAAGTAAGCGTCTTCTGATTTCCTGGCCACAGTCTGCATGTGCAGTAATCTTTGCACCTAGAAATACAAAGTCTGTCACTGCCTCCACATTTTCTCCCTCTATTTCCGAGTTATTAATCATTCTTGTTGCCATAATCTTGGTTTTTTTATGTTTAACTGCAACCCAGCGTTTGTGCTTTCTTCTTGCACCATGATTAGAAGGCTCCGCAGCTCCTCCTCGCTTTCGGCCATCAAAGTGGTATCATCTGCATATCTAAGGTTGCTAATGTTTCTTCCAGCAATTTTTACCCCAGCCTTGCATTCATCAAGCCCTGCACATCCTCGCATGATGTGTTCTGCATACAAGTTGAATAGGTTGGGTGAGAGGATGCAGCCTTGCCGTACGCCTTTCCCAATCTTGAACCAGTCTGTTGTTCCATGGTCAGTTCTGACTATTGCTAAAATGCAGTAATTCAAAGCAATGTCCACAAAAGATATAAAAAATAACCCAAGGCAGTATTTATCCAGACAGGAATCAACAGGCTGCAAAGATAATCCAGAAGGTGTTAGACCACAGCAAAATGGTAAAAATCTCTATAAGAACAAGACCCCTTGAACAGGATTTACATGGCACATGAACATGATTTCCAAACGACGCCTGATCTAACAGGCTTTCCCTTGAATCAAACCTTATATCCTAAAGCCCAAAAATTGGTTTCGTTTCCCCCCACTCTTGACTCTTATCTGACGAAGCCTTTTTGAGCGACGTAAACATTGAGTTTGTTGTGGATCCTGGCTGAACTCTAGCCACCTATTTTTCAACTCTATTTCAGGCTACTCATTCAAATTTCCAGGTGTCAGATTGTTTTCCAAACTCAAATCTTGAGAGCTCTTGAGAAAGAGGGAATAAACCATCATCCTTAAGCCCAGCAGGAATATTCTCATGAGAAACTGCCCTTTGCACTGGGGCCTCTCTGTCATTGTCTGCATGAAAATCATTGACCAAACCATCTCCATCTTGCACCTCAGCCTCACCACCATCGTTTTCCTCATCATGTCCCACATCAAGAGCATCATAATCCTGAGCATCATGAAACACAAACACAGGCTGAGTCCCAACCTGTACAGTCAAATCTGATTGGCTACATAACACTGTGATGAAACCTGTTCACGGCATTGTCCCATTGGCTTTTATGTCCTAAAAATGGCACCCCCACAGCAGCAGCAGCATTGCAGGGCTGCAAAGTAAGTATGGAAATATCTGGTAGGCAAAAAACATTGGGGGCCTTAAAGAACTGTTCATACACCGCTCAACTCACATTAAAAACGAATGAACCTCATGAAGGTTCTTTGTAACATTGCTAAAAATAAACCTTCTCATAATAAGTCTCTTTTTATTTTTGGATTTTGAGGAGCTGATTGGTTGTACCCAACCATTTATAAGCAGGATGCGGTCTTCAGTAAACGGCAGTGTGAAGTCATCATTTAGTGGTTTGGTATGAAATACTAAAACATTGCTCTTTGCAGGAAATACCATTTCCAAACAATTTCATTGCAGCAACTTTGTTTACATGCAATAAAATATATTGGAAATGTCAAGTTGATAAAGCAGAACTTAGACAGGCAGTCGGACAACAGGAGCTGGCAACAGGAGTCTGGCAACAGGAGTCCAGCAAGTCAACAGTATACATGCCAAAGTGGGCTCTGAACTCTCTCTAACTGCAGTTTGCTATATGATACACAGAAAATTGTTTGGGAGAGTCAGCATAATGCAGTGGTTTCAATATTGGACTGTAACTCTGGAGACCAGGGTATAAATCCCCATTCTGCCCTGGAAAGGGATTCTTCATTTTAATTATTGTATTGTTTTTAAGTGTTTTTTGCACTACAAATAAGATATGTGCAGTGTGCATAGGAATTCATTCATGTTTTTTTCAAATTATAATCCGGCCCTCCAACAGTTTGAGGGACTGCAACCTGGCCTTCTGTTCAAAAAGTTTGAGGACCCCTGCTTTAGAAAAAAAGCCTGCCATACTGACTCTCCTCTGAGCTGGATGGGGGACATCTAGCAGAAGTTTACTTTTTTAAAATTGATGCTGTGAGATGCACTGGACCTCATATGTGCTGATGTGGATATCTAAATGTACACACAAGCAGATTTCTTATTATCTCTCCTCACTCTACTGTAAATTAAAGCTCTGTTTAATTTCATAAAGATCAGAACAAAGGAATGCTTGCAAAGAGTTCTCGTTGTAATTGCTTTCCATTTGTGCTTTCCTTTAGCCAACTGTGTGTCAGTGGCTCCATTTGTTTACAGCCCAGATCTGCAGTTTCTGGATTTTAAAACATACACAAGAGCAGTCCACACCAAGATATACAAACAAAATTATATTTCCCATCACTGCAACGATATATAGTCATGCAAATATGAGCATTTCTCAGTCGAAATTGGGTTTAAAGCACACTGTTTTAACAGATGTTTTTCAACTGTTAATCCAAATCAACGTGCATTTTTGTGATACGCGATTTAGCCACCACCCCAGTTTCCTCTGCGTTTAGGGCATGTGTAGATGGGCCCTGAGAAATACATCAAAATAGCAGAATATGCTTGGTATCCTTTCTTTCTTCTCTGTCCATCTGTCTTCTAAACTGCACACCATCCCATGTTCTCTTCCTTAGTTTGAGGACCTCTGGTCCACACAGTAGATAGCATGAGGCATAAATCAAATGGCTTAAAAATGGGTTGTTTTGCTGCTAACATTGCCAGTTATGAAATATAAAAATATTCATAAAAATATTATTAGAGTTTATTTTTCTCTTGCCTTCTTTCAAGTTTCATATATCCAAGAATGGTCTTTTAAACCGCCCTCGGAATCTCTCTTTCTCTTCCATATACCCCCAAGTGAGATTGATCCCCCTATTTTGTCTCACATACTGTTCCACATTTCAGTCATAGAACTGTTATTAAATCTCTGAGTAGCAATGTTTGTTGTGGTCTAGTAACTTACACACAGACCATTAGCAGAGAGGACAACATATATTTTATATCAGGCAAAGATATTTTCCCCTGCTGTGACTGTTCCAGAACTTCAGTTCATGAAGCATTTTTAACAATCCTTCTGAAACTGATCTTGCAAAAAGTAGACAGTTTGTCCAAAATTCCAACTCTACTGAAGTCTTTCCAGTGTTTTTAATGGGTTTGGGGTCAAAAAATTCATGTCAGTGTGTTTTTGTGTGTGATGTGTGTGTACATGTGCTGGCTTACATGTACATGGACACACACACACATACACACACGCAAGGATTGAATGAAAAGTAATGCCTCCACCTTCGTTACTTGGGTTTGGATGGGAATATTTTAATAAATCAAATGCAGAAATAATCCTTAGAACGTGCTCTTTAACTACCACTATTCACTTTTCCACATAATCACCAGACAATTGGATACATTTCTGCCAGTGATGAACAAGTTTTCTGAAACTATCAATGAAGAGGTCGACACTATTTCCACAACCCATCGTGCGCAAATCTTCTGATAGCCAAGCAAAGCAATAATGTGACCAGGGGCGGCTCAACCATTACGCAAAGTAAGCATTCGCAGTATAGTTGATTTTGCCCGGGGGCGCCCTTGAGGTGCTTTTGGGGGAAAACAGACCTTGACATATGCAAGTTGTAGTTACTGGGATGTATAGCTCACCTAAAATCAAAGAGCATTCTGAACTCCACCAATTATGGAATTGAACCAAATAGGGCACACAGAACTCCCATGACGAACAGAAAATATATATCAATGATTGGCTGGGGGGAGGGCACCAAAATACTGTTTGCTTACCATTGAAAATTACCTAGGGCCGCCTCTGAATGTGACCCACACATTCTTGTGAAATGCCCATTATTTATTTATTTACTATACTTGTATACCGCCCCTCTCAGCCCGAAGGCAACTCAAGGCGGTTTACATTTGGCAATCAATGCCCCACAAGATAAAATAAAGTCAAAAACAATTACATATAGTATAGATTATGCTTGAAATTTCTCTCTGAGTGATATGACGATCGTCCTGAATCAATCTGTCAACCTTTTGCTTATGAAACTCGGTGGTTGCTGTCACAGGACATCCAACTCTTTGTTTGTCACGCAAGTCAGATGTTCCCACCTCAACATTTTTAAATTTATTTGCACAACGACGCACAGTACTCACATCACCACAAACAGCTTGCATTCTCTGATGTATCTCCTTTGGGATTACACCTTCTGCTGTCAAGAATTCAATGACTGCACGTTGCTTAAGTTGCATTGACCAACCGTCTGAGGAGGATTCCATACTTCGCACTTTAACAACACAACCATTCAATGCCAAGGCTTCCTACCAAAATGGAACTGTAGAGGAGAGTCTACTGAACAAGCCAGTACCTGCCGCATACCAGTACTGCCATCTGTTGAGGAGTTACGAAGGTGGAGGCATTACTTTTCATTCAACCCTCGTGTGTGTGTGTGTGTGTTTGTGTGTGTGTGTAGAGAGAGAGAACACTTAGAAACAGTTAGCATACAATGAGTAAACGTGCCTCCTTTGCAAATAACGGGTCTGATTTTCACAGGCAGCAGAACTAAGTGCAAGTCTACTTACAAAAATCTCTTGCAAACTTTACAGCATCAAAGGGCAGAACTGTTTAGACAAGAGAAAATGCTCAGGGCAGTCTTTTTGGTAGAATGATAGCCAGAACCCCACCGTTTTTATCAGACTCTGCGACAGAGTCTAACACAAAGCTTGCCTATTTATCAAAGTTGTACAACTTTAAAAAGAAATGGCAGGGGGGAATGGGGGAGACAAAAGCCTGTCCATTCTCTTTTCTGAAAACTGGCCCGCAAGCAATAGGTGGCAGGATTCAAAGGTGGCAGGATGGAACATTTATCTTCATACAGCAAGTGTCAGGGGAGAATCGCATCTCTACAGTTATTTTGTATTAGGTGGTTGAGGTAGTCCCGAACTAGTGCAGAAAACATTGGACTTTGTACATTTCTTCCTTATTTTGCTAACAGATTTGTTTTGTTTTGTTTGCAGGGAGTCTGATGAGGAAGCATTCAAAAAGACTTTCCATTTGGCTGCTGCAGAACAACAGCCAGTCTCCATCAGTTCTGCTGAGATACAATTTCTCTTCCTGCGTGGTTTCTCCTCTGTTTGGTTGTTTGAGAACATTGAATCTTTAAGAATGAATGTCTCAGTTTGCTCATTTTCCTACACCCTCCTTCTCTCTCTGATACTATGCCCCTTAGGTTGTAAGCCTTTGAAGTAGGAGCTATTTTATTATACTGTTTTACTGATACTTTGTAAAATAATACTAATATTAATAATAATAAAACTTTGTTTATATCCCACCACCTTCTCCCAAAAGGGACTTGGGAAGCTTACAAAAACTTGTTATTTTTCACTTGTTATTTACATACTCCAGTTTCTTTTGAAGGAATTCGTGTGTTCAGAAATCATGCACTTTTTTCAGTGCAGAAAATGTGATTATTACATAGAAAATTAGTTTACACAAACAGAAAGCAGAGCAAAATACACTGGGTTTGGACAAAAAAAAAACTTGCACATTTTTTCCCAAGCAAAAATGTATATTTTTGTTAAAAATTTCCCCTCGAGAAATCCCAAACTGCAAAGGGGTCTTGTGGCTGCTCTTCATTTGTTCAACTTGACATCTTTTTATCAAAAATATGAAACTAGCTAATATTCGGAGCCTGCAGTGGGTTAAAGCACAGAGCTTCTGAACTTGCTGGTCAAAAGGTTGCAGGTTTGAATCCGGGGAGCAACGTGAGTTCCCACTGTTAGCCTCAGCTTCTGCCAACCTAGCAGTTCAAAAACATGTAAATGTGAAAAGATCAGTAGGTATCTGAAACGAAACAGCAGGGCAAACCAAAGCAAACAAATCTTCAGGGCGGGGGGGGAGGTTATTTTATCATCCCACTGCTTGCCACCATTTGAAACAAAAGCACAGAGAGATTGCTTACTGAGAGGTTGAGAGAGAGCTTGTTTGAAGATGGAACAGTTACTTAGTTTATTTGTAGCATTCTTGTGACATAAGCATAGTGGTGGTTACAAAGGATCAAATACTTGCTGCTTACAGAACAATGTTTCAATATGAGTTTCACTCAATCTATTATTTTCCTTCAAAAGGACTACTATGTGAATACATAAAAACAAACTTCACACTATCTTTAACTTATTCCTTTGACCAATCTTCCAGCCGTTTTTCAGCTACTTCCTTCCAGACCCTAACTCACTGAACAACACTCATAGACTCCCTCCAGCTGACTAACTGCCATAGAATGTTCAGTTGTGCTTCTCCAACTGACATCCTTGCCTCTGCCCCTCTCTCAAATCTTGGCACCCGCTCATTTGCATACGGCCAATTAGGTCGCTCGCATGCAGATGGTTTTACCTGTCTGAACGGATTCTCCCCTATGAACCATCAAGGTTGTTAAGATCTTCTGGGGGGGGCCTGCTCTTGGTCCCACCACCTTCGCAATCGAGTCTGGTGGGGACGAGGGACAGGGCCTTCTCTGTGGTGGCCCCTCGGCTCTGGAACTCTCTCCTGTTGGAGATTAGATCTGCCTCTTCCCTCCTGACTTTCAGAAAGCTGGTAAAAACCTGGCTTTGGAATATAGCATTTGCAGAAAGATGATCAAGTCAATAACAGCTGACCACACCAGCAGATGGTGATGAATTTGTGATTTTATTCTGGCAACTTGGCTTTTGTAATTGTATGATATTGTATAATCTGTATTTTAATGTATTTTTATTAATATATTATGATGGTATTATGTTTACTATATTTGTGTTGAATTTTCGGCCTGAGTCCCTCTTCGGAGGTCGAGAAGACCAGGTTATAAAAGCTCTAAATAATAATAATAATAATAATAATAATAATAATAATAATAATAATTAACGGCTTCCCCGCTGGTGCTATTGTTTTCTGGGCATCACAAAATGGCCGCTCACACCCTAGCCCTTCCTAACTTTCTTCCTAACTATCTTCCTAACTTTCTAAAATGAGTCGGGTTTGTTACAGTACCTATAATGTACAGTACAGTACCTTCGACAGGAAAGTAACGGCGCTCCATGCAGTCATGACCTTGGAGGTGTCTATGCACAACACCGGCTCTTCGGCTTAGAAATTGAAATGAGCACCAACCCCCAAAGTCAGACACAACTGGACTTAATGTCAGGGGAAAACCTTTACCTTTACTTTTACCTAGCTAATATTCTTCAGATCTTTCGCCGGCAATTCAAACTTTAGCTGCAGTTGACCAATTCAGCACTATTGTCACCAGTGAAAATTACTAGCTCTGCCTTTGTGAAAGGGTATTGTATAAGATGGGCTCGTTGTGATCGTTTTCAACCAATTAGTAATAAAGGATCACATCTTTAGGAGTCTAACACAGCCCGGCCATTAATTTTTAGGACACCATGCAAAAGAAACAGAACTGGATGAGAAACAAGTGCTTATCCCAGTCAGGCTCAGTGGGGGCCAGGGTTTGTTTGCAGGGTGCTGACCGTGTGCCAAACACTGGCTCTGCTGATCAGTGATGTCTCAGCATTAATGTCAGCTAATTCAATTGTTTGCTGTCAGGTTCAAAGAATAGAATGCCACATTGTTACCAGGCAATGGGATGCAGGCGGCTAAAACAACTCGCTTAGCATGCAAAGGCCAACAGCAAATGGCTAGTGATAAAATACTGCCGTATTCTTTCAAGTATTCATGAAGCAGTTGCTGATTCTATTAAGAGTGGGATTATATATGTAGAATAACCATGGAAAGACATAAGAAGTTTCTTGGCATCGGTTTCCCAGAACTCACTTGTGGCTTTGCCCTTCATAAGCACGACCCTGTGTGTAATGTGATTATGTGGCCACATAATTGTAGATTATTTGTAAATTGCTGCATAATTAGGCTCTAAGGCTTTCTAAGCTTTCACTGTTATGAAACACATGTCTAGCGTTTCAAAATGTGAAAGGAATATAGCTTGGGTGGAGATATTTTCACACACACACACATCTTGGCACCCCCGACCCTATGGGACTGCCTAGGAGGTATGAGTCTTATAGATGAGATGTGTTCATGTCCATGCACAATTGTAGGATTCAGTTGATCTTCCATCTGATTTCTCTGGAGAGCACTTTTTGAAGAAAAATGGGGAAGAAGGAGGCAAAGGAGAAACAGTGCTCACGGTGCCTCTATTAATTAATCAAAATGGCATATGCACTTCAAAAGAGTTGATATTTAATTAATATTATAATGTAAGCCAATGTACTGTATATACTCGAGTATAAGCCTAGTTTTTCAGACCTTTTTTTTGGGCTGAAAAAGTCCCTCTCGGCTTATACTCGAGTCAAGGTTATTTATTATTCTACTCTATTATAAATACGTAATAAATGTATTATTATTATTATTACATTTGGGTTGTTGTAGGTTTTTTCGGTCTATATGGCCATGATCTAGAAGCATTCTCTCCTGACGTTTCGCCTGCATCTATAGCAAGCATCCTCAGAGGTAGTGAGGATGCTTCCCATAGATGCAGGCGAAACGTCAGGAGAGAATGCCTCTAGACCATGGCCATATAGCCCGAAAAAACCTACAACAATCCAGTGATTCCAGCCATGAAAGTCTTTGACAATACATTGTTACATTTATTATTTAACTTTATTATTGTTGTTATTTTTACATTTATTATTTTACTCTATTTATTATTATTGTTATTATTACATTTATTATTTCACTCTATTTTTATTTGAAGGGTATGCAAGTTTTATTAAAAATTACAGTTTTATGTAAATATTCAAAAACATTTAACCTCCTGATGCCTCCATTGGTATCTATTTTTATTTTGACATTTACCAGTATCTGTTGCATTTCCCATCCTCGGCTTATACTCGAGTCAATCTGTTTTCCCAGTTTTTTATGGTAAAATTAAGTGTCTCGGCTTATATTCAGGTCAGCTTATACTTGAGTATATACGGTAACACTACTACTAATAATATTATATTATAATTATATATTTATATTACATGTAATATTACTAATAATATTACAATATTATGGTATAGTACAATATAGTACTATTTAATACTGATATTGTACTATGCTAATAACATAAGAAATGCTGGACCTCTCTAACAACCACCATGTCAGACTACACAGAGAAGCCATTGAAATCCACAAGCATGTGGACAATTTCAACAGAAAGGAGGAAACCATGAAAATGAACAAAATCTGGCTACCAGTATTAAAAAAACTCTAAAATTACAACAGGAAAACAACAGAGAGGAAACAATCTGGGACATCTAATCACCTCTCAACAAAAGATTGCCCCAGGCACTGCCAGGCCATCAAATGCTAATCAAGGTGGTCAGTTTATTTATTTATTTATTTATTTATTTACAGCTTTTATATTCCGCCCTTCTCACCCCACAGGGGACTCAGGGCGGATTACAGTGTACACCTATATGGCCAACATTCAATGCCAATTTGGCATACAACATATACAGACATAGACAGAGGCTATTTAACTTTTTCTGGCCACCAGGGGACCTGTCGCTTTCATCGTCCATCTGCGACACTGATGAAGTACTTCCGCATTCCCCGCATGCTTTTTTGCTAGAGTGCTTTGCTGGAGTCTTTTTAATGGCCTCATAAATTAGTTAATTTAGCCTCCCCACACTTTAAGGTGGTACCTAATTTTCCTACTTGACAGATGCAACTGTCTTTCGGGTTGCAAAGGTCGACAACAGGCTACACAATTGGTTGGAAACCCACTCCAACTTGGGCTGGCTTCAAACTCATGACCTTTTGGTCAGAGTGATCTTAATGCAGCTGACACTCAGCCAGCTGAACCACAATCCCGGTGCAGCTGGATCTGACAGCAGAAGCTCACGCAGTACCAATCTTCCTTTCCACGAGGCCTTGGTTGTTTTAAACCTTTTCCTAATTAAAGTACAACACTCACAACCTCGGAGGCTGCCTGCCATAGATTCAGGCGAAATGTCAGGAGAGATGCCTAGAGCAC
>NW_026847549.1:103071553-103081688 GCF_025583915.1 Anolis sagrei ordinatus
GGAACTATTCTGCAGAGAAATATGTAGAGGTGCACAATATTTTTTTCCTTCAAAGAATAATTTTCCCAAAACACTTCAGGGAGTTCAAATGTGGGAGAAATACTTCAGGAAAAAAATGACCAAAAAAGGCAATTTGCAGGCTACTTCATGGTTCCAGGAGTCAGAGGGATGCCATTTTTGTCTCAACAGGACTGTCTCCTTCCCAAAATGTTTTGTGGACTTCTGGGAAAGGCAACCAGTGGTGAGCTAAGCGAGGAGGAGACGGCGGGGAGATGGTTTTTCACCAGACCTTGAAATAGTAGGCTTCACTCAGGTCCAGCAAAAGGGGGATAAGTGCTCAACCATCAGCTCCTCCAGTATTCAGGTTTGAAATGCTTTAAGCAGCTTTTATCCTCAGTATCTTAAGTGCCCTCAAAAGGCTCACTGACAGGATTTTGAAACTGTCCTTGACAAATATTTCAGCTACTATTAAGCTGAATTATAGGATATGATAGAGCTGTGCAGAAAAGAAAACTTTAAGATTCAAGGTCAATGCACACACTAATTTCATACTGCATTAGTAACAGGAAATCTGGAGGAGAAAATCCCAACTCTTTTCCTCTTTGTGGTGAGTGAGTCCCCAGCCTAGATGTATATATGTGCAGAGCTGCTTTCCTTAATTAATTTATTTCATATCAAAAGCATTGCATACATTAGTATAAAACTGATAAAACTAGAAGAAGTGCAGGCAGCTAAATATCTTTTGACCAAAAACGGGCAACAGCAATGGCATTGTCTGTAGCCTCCAACAATTCCTCCTCTGTACATGAGGCAGGGCATAGTGGACAAGCATACAGATGCAGAGTTGTCTGTTCTGCTCCACATTCACATAAGGTGTGGGATTCTTTTAGTAGTGCCATTTTGCCAGGTTGCCTTTTGATCTGCCCACTCCATTTCTGAGTCTGTACAGGGACTTCCAAGTTGCCCATTCTTGGTTTGTCCCTGGAGGAAGACCCTCATAGGGCGCCATCCAGTTGGGATTTCCTGGTTTAGCTGCCTAGAGGGATACCCTTGCTGTTGCTTGGGGAACGCCAAGAGGAGTGGTAGTTCTCATAAAGCTTTTCCTTGATTTGAGTCTACTGGGAGGAGGCTGGTAGCTATGTAGTGGGTGGCTTTCATAGTGTTCAACCTTATTTCTCTCACATTTAGCAGCAACTTCCCGTCACACATTGGGGATGGGGGTGGGGGGGCAATGCCAGCTAGCTTTTATTGTTTATCAACAGATGTAGGTTTAAGACATCCTGTGATTATTCTGCATGTTTCATTCAATGCTATGCTCACCTGCCTTTCATGGGCAGACCTATGCCAAACAGGGCAGGCATACTCGGCAGTTGAATAAGACAAGGCTAGAGCTAGTGTTCTTACTAATTTCGGGTCTGCACCCCATGGGCTGCCCGTAAGTTTTCGCAGGATGTTATTGCGTGCAGCTACTTTTGTGCTTTCCTCAATGAATGCATTGTATTGAAAATTCCCACACTCACATCTACAGAATAAAGAAACAAGGGGAATATGATATGATAACCAGTAACAAGCAAACCACACTTGTAACACTTCTAACTTTTGCTGGAAGGGCTGTTTTGAACAGCATCCTCAGGCAACTGTAATATTTGTTCTTATTAATGAATGTGGGCGAAGGAGGATTTCAAAAGCTATATGTCACCACCCAATCCCTCTCCAATGCCAGAAACACAGCATAATGGTGTAACATTAGAAAATGTTGACCATTTCTGCTACCTTGGCAGCCACCTCTCCACAAAAGTTAACATTGACAATGAAGTTCAACGCCGCCTGAGCTCTGTGAGTGCAGCTTTTTCCGAATGAAGCAGAGAGTGTTTGAGGACCGGGACATCCGTAGGGATACCAAGGTGCTTGTTTATAAAACTATTGTCCTCCTAACCCTGCTATATGCCTGCGAGATGTGGACAGTCTACAGACATCACATGCAACTCCTGGAACGATTACATCAGCGCTGCCTCCGAAAAATCCTGCAAATCTCTTGGGAAGACAAGCGGACAAATGTCAGCGTGCTGGAAGAAGCGAAGACCACCAGCATTGAAGCGATGGTCCTCCGCCATCAACTCCGCTGGACTGGCCATGTTGTCCAGATGCCCGATCACCGTCTCCCAAAGCAGTTGCTCTATTCCAAACTCAAGAACAGAAAACGGAATGTTGGAGGACAGGAAAAGAGATTTAAAGACGGGCTCAAACCCAACCTTAAAAACTCTGGCATAGACACTGAAAACTGGGAAGCCCTGGCCCTTGAGTGCTCCAGTTGGCGGTCAGCTGTGACCAGCAGTACTGCAGAATTTGAAGAGGCATGAATGGAGGGTGAAAGAGAGAAACGTGCCAAGAGGAAGGTGTGTCAAGCCAACCCCGACTGGCACCGCCTTCCACCTGGAAACTGATGCCCTCACTGTGGGAGAAGATGGAGATCAAGAATAGGGCTACACAGTCAACTACGGACCCACCCCCAGGATACCACTCTTGGAGGACCATCATCCTCAGACTACGAGGGATCGCCTAAGCAGATGAGTAAAAGAAAAGATTTGGGCTACAAGCAGCTGGACAATGATGTGATTCTTAAAACAGTCCCTAATTGATTAAGATCATCCAAGTGAACACTGTTGGCAACACTGTATTCATGCTAATAAGGGTCTTTTGGTTTTCTGAAGTGATATATTTCATGGGCTATGCTGAAATATGACATTGTGATACCCAATGTGGAAGGTGAATGTATAAAAATAGTAGCAGAGAGGAGAAATAGTTTGAAAAAATGGCAGAAAAGGACTGCCAACAGATGAGAAGAAGGGAATCTCCTGGAAGACGGACTCGCTGTCTATTTAAATCATTACTTTTCATTTTAAAAAAAAGCTGGAGAATATTTGGCTCAGTACTAATGCCTGCATCAAGCCTGAGAAAAAGACATAAAAGTATCTGCTTATCTAGATTATTAATTCAGAAGGGCTCTTAATACAGATTAGCGTTTTCTGGGTGGATTCACAAATCCCTGTTCAGACAATAGTACAATGCCCAATTCACATATAAGAGGTGGGAAGAGGAGACTTGCAGCATGCAGCGGGTGAATTGTGCTTTCTCCTTTTTTCAAATGATGGGAGCTCCATCCAACCAACCTCTCACCCTATCCAAACATGCTGCTGAGCACTTTGTTCCACAGCATCACTGTACATTTTTCTCTTCTGCCCCAATAGTAAAGATGGGCAAAGGGCATAATGTTCAGAACTGAATCCAAAGCATACCAAACTTCCAGGGCTCTTTGCTATTTGAGGTTTGGCAGTAAGCTATTACTAGAATTAGCTTTAAGTTCTAATGCTTGGACGTGAGTCCAACATTTGAGGGTACGGTGGGCATTCCAATTGATGCATGCATATGAGACCAAAAGAGAGTACATATAAAAACAATAATTGCATGTTAGAGCTGGGAGAGAAATGTAGAATTCTATTATATAACAGTAGCAAGTTGATATGTGTCCTCCTTCCCCCAACACCTCCCTTTCACTCTGTGACAGAATAATTTGTGAGCTGCATGGGGTTTGCTTGCATGCTGTCACATCGGTTGAATATTCTTTGTCTTGATCATATTTTGTCCCCTGTGGATTCCCAGACCTCAGACAGAATTGCTGGTAGTCACTATAATAATGTTCTGTACAAATGTGGTGGTGATGATTCTTTAGATGGCAATGTGGTTTTCATGCCCGCAATTATCCTGTGTCCTTTCGTCACACTTACTCTCTCAAACTGAAACAGATGAGCAGAAGTCATATTAAATATTTATCAGCTCTTGGCCAGTATATTTGTTCTATTCTGCTGACAAGGGGATGTGTTTCTCCTCATATATGTAACGATAGAGGAAAGATTGGTTTAAACCAGAGTAGACTGTGCCGTCCACCCAGACGCTATAAAAAATAAAACTGCGATGTGCTTCTCTCTATGTCTGAGCTAACTGCGGGTGTCTTTCTTGAGAAGCTTGAGATACTCAGCAACTGAGGCTATTACTGGTTTTAAACACCAAAAAAGGATATTTATTTACACAAAGTCCTTGCAGACTTGGCACAGTTCATCAAAGTTACAAACAGTCAATAGGTAAAGCATAGAGATGAGTTTTCCTCCAAAAGGTAAAAAGAATTCTGGAATCCCTTACCCTAACCCTGAGCTCCAAAGGTCAGAAAAAGCAGGTTTTTTCCCTATCTATTGCTCAAAGTTAGCTTTGGAGGCAAATGCTCAATACTATCTATCTAACTCAATAGTTCTTTCTCAATAAACTCAATACTCAATACTTTCTCAATAGCTTTTCTATTACTCTATAATTTCTCTATATAGCTCAATACACAATATACTATCTATATTAATATAGCTTAATATACAATACACAATATATAATGTATATCAGGCCCGTAGCCAGGATTTTGTTTCGGGCGGGGCTGAGTTTGGTTCGGGGGGGGGGCTGAGTCTGAGTGAAAGAGGGTCTACCCTAGCAAACCTTTTGTATCGTTACCCCAATACCCCCATGCATATGGGATATATTGAGCATGGTGATCAGATCATGATATGAATAAACATAACATTTTAAATAATGTACCAGTAAAGCCTTCTCGCGGACCACCATGAGAATTTTGGGGGGGGGGCTGAAGCCCCCCAAGCCCCCCGCCCCCGGCTACATGCCTGATGTATATTAACTTAATGTATATATAGTTTTCGCAATGGTTTTCCCAGAGCTACCTGCCTAACCTTCAGCACGTCTGAAGTCTCTCCTCTAAACTGAAAAGGCAGGGGAGATTCCAAAATGGAGATCTTTTCCCTGGGAGAAAAGGCGGTCCCTAGACCCATAAAGATAATTTTCTGAACCAATAGCTGAAAAGGAAGCCTGCAGACTGGCTTTGCAGACTCTGATACTATTAACTTTCGGGGCTCTTGCAAAGCTGCAGCAGCCCTGGGAGAAAATGCAAGAGGGAGCAACCTCAAGCAACTGTAAAGTAAGGCAAATCAGGCTCCTGGGAGATGGAACATGGACACCTTCTGGCCCTCCAGATGTCAGTCTGTAATTTCAATTCTTTCTCACCATTGGGTATAAGATTCTGGCTGATGATTGTTTGTTGTTTATTTGTTCAGTCACTTCCGACTCTTCGTGACCTCATAGACTAGCCCATGCCAGAGCTTCCTGTCGGCCGTCACCACCCCCAGCTCCTTCAAGGTCAAGCCAGTCACTTCAAGGATACCATCCATCCATCTTGCCCTTGGTCGGCCCCTCTTCCTTTTTCCTTCCATTTTCCTCAGCACCATTGTCTTCTCTAAGCTTTCCTTTCTTCTCATGATGTGTCCAAAATACTTAATCTTGGCCTCTAATATCCTTCCCTCCAATGAGCAGTCGGGCTTTATTTCCTGAAGTATGGACTTGTTGGATCTTCTTGCTGTCCAAGGCATTCTCAGAACTTTCCTCCAGCACCACAGTTCAAAAGCATCTATCTTCCTTCACTCTTCCATATGGTCCAGCTCTCACATCCATAGGTAACTATGGGGAATACCACTGCTTTGACTGTGCGGATCTTCGTTGCCAGTGTGATGTCTCTACTCTTCACTATTTTATCGAGATTGGACATTGCTCTCCTCCCAAGAAGTAAGCATCTTCTAATTTCCTGGCTGCAGTCTGCGTCTGCAGTAATCTTTGCACCTAGAAATACAAAGTCTGTCACTACGTCCATGTTTTCTCCCTCTATTTGCCAGTTATCAATCAGTCCAGTTGCTAGAATCTTGGTTTTTTAAAAATCTTTAACTGCAACCCAGCTTTTGCACTTTCTTCTTTCACCTTGATTAGAAGGCTCCTCAGCTCCTCCTTGCTTTTGGTTATCAAAGTGGTATCATCTGCATATCTAAGGTTGTTAATGTTTCTTCCAGCAATTGTAACCCCAGCCTTGCATTCATCAAGCCCCGCACATCGCCTGATGTGTTCTGCATACAATTTGAACAGGTTGGGCGAGAGTATACAACCCTGCTGTATGCCTTTCCCAATCTTGAACCAGTCTGCTGTTCCATGGTCAGTTCTTACTGTTGCTACTTGGTCATGATACAGATTCCTCAGGAGAGAGGAATCTGTAGGTTATATTTCAAAGAAATGAACAGACTTTATTCCTTCCTTAAGAAAACTATATAAAATGCATGGGATCATTCCTAAGTCAACAAGTAACTTAAATGTAGACACAAGAAAAAGCATCTCTATGCCCTCAACATATCACAAATTGGCTCTACTACACAGCCGAATAATTCATGGATGCTTGGCTCGAAGAAACTGCAGTCAAGCCCTAAGGGAGAGGAGACTTCAAAACCATCCAGGCATTTCCCCCCACTCATTCCTTCTATGGTATATGAGGATCTTCAAAATTAGGCATGTTGGAATCAAACAGTATGACATAGTGCTGCCTTCTAGTCTCTTGTGGAAGTATCTCAACAATTTTGACACTCCTGTATGTGAATGAATCCCAGGAATTTTCATCCATCTAAATCCTGAATTGCACCCAAGGCTGCCAAAATAAACAAGAAAAGATATACAAGGACATTTTCCTATAGAAGAAATCTGAGGTAAGAGATTCTCTCTGAATTCATTCTAGGGATATTCTTTTATTACATTAGCATCCCATCTTCCTTCCAAATTACCCAGATCTGTGCCCTTTTCTATCACAATATCCCTGTAAGGATAGACTTGTGGGGGTGGGGTGATGAAAAGATATGGGTTCAAAAGTTTCTGGAGAATCTTAAAGAAACATATTCATTAAGGCATATTTTATGGAATATCTTTTACTGGACAGCTCCAAGGAAGACCTTTATGATTATTCACAAAGGTAGATTGATGCTGCCTTCTCAGGCAGATCTAGGGTGCATTAAGTAAAGGTAAAAGTTTTCCCCTGACATTAAGTCCAGTCGTGTCTGACTCTGGTGCTCATGACTCTGGTGCTCATCTCTGGTGCTCATCTCCATTTCTAAGCTGAAGAGCCAGCATTGTCCATAGACACCTCCAAGGTCGTATGGCTGGCATGACTGCATGGAGTGCCGTCACCTTCCTGCCAAAGTGGTACCTATTGATCTACTCACATTTGCATGGTGCATTACATGGTATTAAATAGTTAACAAGTTGACACATTTTTATTGCAGGGTATAGTGCAGACATGGGAAAACTTCGACCTGTCAGGTGTTTTCGACTTCAACTCCCACAATTCCTAACAGCCGGTAGGCTGATCGAAATTGTGGGATTTGAAGTCCAAAGCATCTGGAAGACAATGCCCTCATGATCTTGTCCACTACCCCGTGGTGAGAGGAATTGGTGGGTCCAGAAGAAACATGTCCCCAACATAGGTGTTGCTGTTGGATCGAATCCGATCACAGAATTTATGGTATTGGGTGTTAATTGGTGACACGAACAGCTCTATCTTGGGTTCCCATCCTAACAATGAAACAGAAGACAAAGGGCATCTGGATATAGCTATCATTCATGGCACAAACCAGAAAGCATGTCGACCTACTGCGAAACAAAAGAAGTATCAATTGGCACATCAGATAGAAATGTGGACATACGCATCCTTGAGGTTGAGGATCATGAGCCAGTCACCCTTCTGCACAAGGGGCAACATTGACGAAAGAGGTAATGCACAAGAAGTGAGTGATATTGATAGACAGTCTGAGATCAAAGAGCCAAAGAATGGAAGTCATACAAGCCAGATCAGAGAACCACAAAACAGGGAAGACAAAACACAGACCAAGTCATAAACAGAAAATAAAAAAGAAACGGTAATCCAGAACACCAAACACTAAAGGTTTCTGTTGATGCTGCTGTGGCAGACAAAACTGGTAGCGAACACATATATATACTGACTGGGAAAATGGGCAGGTTTACTGCAAAAAAATGTATATCTAGAATTCTAGAAGGTTCTACGAGGGTTGAATGAAAAGTAATTCCTCCACCTTCGTGGCATTACTGGTATGCGGCAGGTACTGGCTTGTTCAGTAGACTCTCCTCTATAGTTCCATTTTGGTAGGAAGCCTTAATCCACTGAACTGGATTATATGAGGGTTGAATGAATGGAAAGTAATGAAAAGTAACACTTCCACTTTCATAACTCCCCAACAGATGGCAGAACTGGTATGGGGCAGGTACTAGCTTGTTCAGTAGACTCTTCTCTACAGTTCCATTTTGGCAGAAAGCCTTGATCCACTGAACTGGATTATACAAGGGTTGAATGAATGAAAAGTAATGAAAAGTAATGCCTCCACCTTCGTAACTCCCCAACAGATGGTGTCACCTCAACATCTTTAAACTTACTCGCCCAACGATGCACAGTACTCACATCAACACAATCACCACAAATAGCTTGCATTCTCTGATTAATCTCCTTTGGGGTGACACCTTCTACTGTCAAGAATTCAATGACTGCACCTTGCTTAAGTCGCATTGACTGATCATCTACACAGGATTCCATACTTTGCACTTTAATAACACAACCTAGCACAAGTTCAATGCTAAGACTTCCCGCCAAAATGGAACTGTAAGGGAGAGGCTACTGAACAAGCCAGTGCCTGCCGAATACCAGTACTTCCATCTGTTGAGGAGTTACGAAGGTGGAGGCATTACTTTTCATTCAACCTCATAAATATGCTCTGTGCAGGTGCAGAATAAACCATTGTGTGATTCACAGAGACCATGAAGAAGAACCAAGCGTGCCATGGAATTCCCAACTAAGGGACTACTACAGCCATTTTAGCAAAGGCAAATTAAATGAATACTCATCACTAAATAAAGTATGTCCAAAACTGCACTGAACATTTCTTGAACAGAATGTGGATGTTGTAGACAATCAATGCGACTTAAGCAAGGTGCAGTCATTGAATTCTTGACAGCAGAAGGTGTCACCCCAAAGGAAATTCATCAGAGAATGCAAGCTGTTTGTGGTGATTGTGTTGATGTGAGTACTGTGGGTCATTGGGCGAGTAAGTTTACAAGATTTCAAGTTCTACCACAGAGTTGCTGCGAAAAAGGGAAAATAAATGTGCATTGTTGGCTTCTGCACCATCTCTTCCTCCTCTTGAATTCCTTCCTGACTTGGCTGGAAGGTTGTTTTTTTATTTTTAAAGTAGGGGTCTGCTATGCACTGGGTGTGCTAAACCACAGATCTGTGGATTCACAGCAGTGGACTGAATATATACAGCTGCATGTAAAGTTGACAGTTCTTAGGGTAGGCGCTGGAACATTTGAGAAACCCTACTCAAATCCTTTCATATAAACTGACCTAAATGTAATGGCTATCCCCATGTCTTACTTGAATGCCTTCTTACATCTGCATGGTTTCGCACAACAGAATGGAGAAAGAGATGGAGATAAACAAAAGTGCATAATTAGCTTTAATTTAGATAATGACTCTGCAGAAATTATCCAGGTTACTTTATAAAGTATCAGGGGACTGATAAGAGCATTCAGGTAGCAATGAAACACAGGAGCTATTTTGTTGTGGAAAGTTTACTACCCGTCATTGCTGTATCAATGTTCTGAAACTAGAGCCTATTCAACTGAAAGAATGTAAGTTAGAGCACTGAAAGAGTGGAGGAATTTTTTGTTATTTTCCTTTGGAAGAAGCTAGAAAGTCTACCCAAGTACAGTTAGAATGACCAGGCCATTTTTCAAATCAAAACTGGGGGAAACAGCATGAGTAACCTCGGAATACATTATTGTGCTATACTGGAAGTCCATGAAATGAAGAGACCCCAGAACTCAGGACTAATTAATATGCTTACCAAGTGATGTACACATGCTGATGGATCAGAGACCACAATCCACTCCAGTTTACCTTTAAAGTGGGAGTAGACAATTTATGGGCAAGTATTTGGGATTTTTTTTCTGGTTGGGTGGGAAGGATCAAGGGGTGTTTTGTTGTGTCCACCAGGGAGGTTGTTATAGGCACCGATGTGGCCTAGTTGGGCAACTGAGTGCGGCCCCAAAGCAAAGGCTCAGATGAGGTCAGACACGTTGAGAGGTATTTTTAGAGTAAACAGTCATTATGTATATAGCTAGTAGGCTTGGGCGATCCAGTTCGTTAATT
>NW_026847549.1:103081788-103096788 GCF_025583915.1 Anolis sagrei ordinatus
TGCTTTCAAGTAGTTTCAGACTTAGGTTGACCCTGAGCGAGGGCCAGGTAAATGACCTTGGAGGGCCATATCCAGCCCTCAGGCCTTAGTTTGAGGACCCCTGGGTTAAACCCTTGTGCTGGCAGGACTGAAGACCAACTGGTCACAGGTCTGAATTGGGGAGAGTGCAGATGAGCTCCCTCTGTCAACGCCGTCTCCCCATGCGGGGAAATGAGAGAAGCCTCCCACAAGGATGGTAAGACATCCGGGCATCCCCTGGGCAACGTCCTTGCAGACAGCCAATTCTCAAGTCGCCCCTGACAAACACACACACACACAATCACAGTGTCACTAGGCATGTAATACATCTACTAGAGCAGTGGTTCTCAAACTGTGGCCCTCCAAATGTTTTGAACTTCAGCTCCCACAATTCGTAACAGCTGGCAAGCTGGCTAGGATTTCTGGAAGTTGACATCCAAAACACTTGGAGGACCAAAGGTTGAGAACCACTGCTCTAGAGCGATTTTTCCAAAAATTTAATATCATCTTTGAATGTCTCTTTCAATGAAATGCAGTTGTCCCATCTTCACAACATTATGGCTAGTTTTATGTGTATTTACTTCAAAGTATGTTTAACGAGACATATTTTTTATTTATATTTACGCACCTGCCATTTGGGCACGAGACTGCAGCCTCTGGTTATAATGAGAAAACTGAAAATAGACTAGACTGAGATCATGTTCGTATAGGAATTAATGTAATTATTCAGAATAACGAACAACTAACTTGGGAGGAGACTCTATACACACTTTGCACTTTTTGTTCATACTGCTTGTAAGGAGAATATGTTACAGATATAATGCCTGGATAGTTTTTTTATATATATTATACACTACTTATGGCATCCTTATAGCTTTTTATATTATACACTACTTATGGCATCCTTGTTGTGAACCGCGTTGAGTCGCCTACAGGCTGAGAAACTGCGGTATACAAGCAAAGTAAATAAATAAATAAATAAATAGCAAGCTAGTCTGTTCTCCCCATGTACTCATTCTTTACTGCTATTCTATCCTTTCCAAGAAATACAAAATCTTTGCATAAATGTGATATATGCATATAGAGGCTGATCAGCCACATAGACTAATGAAGCCAACAGGAAATTGAAAGTCACCTGGGAAGGTCAAGAGCTTGAACATTGTTTCCATCCTAAATATCTCGGTGTCACCTTAGATCAAACACTAGCATATAGGAAACACTGCTTGAACACCAAGCACAAAGTAGCTGCATGCAATAACATCCTGCAGAAACTTACTGGCAGCACATGGGGTGCAGACCCAAAATTAGTAAGAACATCAGCCCTAGCCTTGTCTTACTCAACTGCCGAGTATGCTTGCCCTGTTTGGCATAGGTCTGCCCGTGCAAGGCAGGTGAACATAGCATTGAATGAAACATGCAGAATAATTACAGGATGTCTTAAACCTACACGTGTTGATAAACTTTACAAGCTAGCGGGCATTGCCCCCCCCCCCCCCGATGTGCAATGAAAAGTTGCTACTAAATGCGAGAGAAATAAGGTTAAACACTGTATAAGCCGCCCACTACATGGCTACCAGCCTCCTCCCAGTAGACTCAAATCAAGGAAAAGCTTTATGAGAACTACCACTCCTCTTGGTGTCCCCCCAGCAACAGCAAGGGTATCCCTCTGGGCAGCTAGGCCAGGAAATCCCAAATGGATGCCTCCCATGAGGGTCTTCCTCCAGGGGCAAACCAAGAATGGGCAACTTGGAAGTCCCTGAACAGACTCAGAAGTGGAGTGGGCAGATCAAAAGACAACCTGGCAAAATGGCACTACCTAAAAGAATCCCACACCTTATGTGACTTTTGGAGCAGAACAGACAACTCCGCATCTGTATGCTTGTCCACTATGCCCTGCCTCATGTACAGAGGAAGAATTGTTGGAGGCTACAAACAATGCTGTTGCTGTTGCCCATTTTTGGTCAAAAGATATTTAGCCACCTGCTCTCCTTCTATTTTTATCGGTTTTATACTAATTTATGCAATGCTTTTGATATGAAATAAATAAGCCGCATAGACTGGTTTTCCTCCTGTGTTCTTGCTAGAGTGTCCCACCTCAGTCTGGGTCTTCTGACTCAGCCTGCACTCCTTCCTACACTCTGGCTCAGTTCCTTGAATTATGGATCCCAACACTGTGTTGTGGGCTCTTTGGTCTGAAGCTTTCCTTTTCTCATAGTTCTAATACAGTATAGCTGGGTATGGGTATGGACATGACCCAAGTCCTTTGCTGTCTTTTCATGAGAATATATTTGTGGAATGGAAACCGTGCCATAATCTGAAACAACTTTTCTGTTCTTAGCAGAAAATTATCTTCCTTGTGGCAAGGCTCAACTAGTCAACAAAATGTATCACATCTTCTGGAAGACATTTCTGACACATATAAACCAAATATTTAGGTTTCAACTGCCATACACCTCCAGAGCTAACTCATGCCCTTAAAAATAGCACATGAAAGAGAATGTATGACAATATAATGTGGTTTTACTCCTTCTTATTTTTTAAAAAATTCTGGGAAACAACATTGTTTGAGGGATTGTTTGATTGGGATGTGGAAACTTTCATCATTGATCCAAATATGGTTCAAGCCTGTAGCGATCAACGTGGGGGGAACAGCTACCATTTGGCAGATGTTTTGTGGCCGAGAGGATTACAAATGCTTCGATGATCTTAATCCAGTTCCCAGTGTGCAACTCGCCACATCACAGAAACCACCACCACAACTGGCAGTCCAATTGTCAGCTGGAGCATTGGCCAGGGCTTAAATAAGCACAGGGAAAGTAGAACAACCCACTCATGCCTAGAGGTTGCCCTTGTAGGTCATGGATGAGACACAAAGATGAGGTTGATATGGAAAATCCACATTACATTGTGGGTGGAAAATGGTACTGCTTCTGTCAAACTTTTACAAATAACAGATCACTGTATATTACGCTTATATTTTAAAGTAAGCTACAAATGGAGCCTAAAACACACATTGGGATAGCCAGTCCATCAGTTAATTATTTGAGTGCTGATTAAGACTCAAGTGATTAAGCTGGATCGGGGTATAGGGTGGCAACCTGTGCTTGTTGGGGTTGCACTCCCCCTGAAGTCACAGGTCCGCAGCTTGGGTGTCCTCCTAGATTAATCGCTAACTCTTGAAGCCCAGGCATTGGCGGTAGCTGGGAGGGCCTTCGCACAATTAAAACTCGTGCGCCAGCTGTGACCGTACCTCATGAAGTTGGATCTGGCCATGGTGGTCCACACCTTAGTCACCTCCAGATTGGATTACTGTAATGCACTCTACACGGGGCTGCCCTTGAAGATGGCTCGGAAATTTCAATTGGTTCCACAGGCGGCAGCCAGGTTACTAACTGGAGCGACTTACAGAGAGCGGTCAACCCCCCTGTTTAAGGAGCCCCATTGGCTGCCGTTCATTTTCCGGTCCCAATTCAATGTGCAGGTTCTTACCTACAAAGCCCTGAACGGTTTGGGACCCGCCTACCTGTGTGACCGCATTTCTGTGTACAAACCCACGCAATCTCTTTGATCATATGGAGAGGCCCTGCTCTTGCTCCCGCCCCCTTCGCAGGCATGATTGGTGGGGACAAAGGAGAGGGCCTTCTCTATGGTGGCCCCCCAACTCTGGAACTCACTTCCCAAGGATATCAGACAAGCCCCCACATTGGCAGTCTTTAGGAGGAGCCTGAAAATGTGGCTGTTCCAGAGTGCCTTCCCTGAATATAGGAAACAATTCCCTGCAAAATGTCCTCAGAAGCACTTTAACTACCCGTTGGGTTGCTCTCCTTACATTATCCTTTAAAACCCTCCTGCTTAGATACATCCTACCTCTGTTCACGTCCAGTGTTATTTTTAAAATTTTAAACTATTACATTTGGCCCAGCCATAGGTTTTTAAATTTTTGCGTGTTATTGTCTATATGTGAGTTATATTAATTGTATTGTTTTATTTGCTTATTGCTTTGTTTTTACTGATGTGTTGTCGGGCTTGGCCTCATGTAAGCCGCCCCGAGTCCCCTTGGGGAGATGGTGGCTGGGTATAAATAAAGTATTATTATTATTATTATTATTATTAAGACCAACTTTTCTCCAATCAAGACTAACATTTCCTTTCTTTTTTTGGTATTGTTGTTCTATGCTTTTAAGTAATTGTAGTGACCCTGAGGCAAACTTATCATAAAATCTTGAGGAGGTTTCTCATTGCCTTCCAGTAAGGATTAAAAAGTATGATTTTCTCAAAGGGGGCTCCATGTCTGAGCCATTATTTGAATTCTGTAGTTCTTATCCAATACTTGAACAGTGAGACAACAGGCAGCAGCAGCTCAAGTGTGAAAAGCAACAGCAATGTGTTTGTAGAGACAGTGGCATATCATATGCAGCCTGCCTTGCACTAAGTCGCCTTGCTGTCTTCAAATATGATTGAACACACTGTTCCTGTTTCAGTCTAGTCTTGAACTTGAACAATTTTAATGATTAGCCGGTTGGCCTTATCAAAAACAGACAGTGCAAACACAACATACAACATACAACGTACATCTGGTCCTCTTAAAATAAAATACAAATATACAAGTGTTTATCAGCATGAAACCAATGTATAGCCGTAGATATATGCATCCTTGTCTCCCCTATAGGTAAAGGTAAAGGTAGTCCCCTGACAATAAGTCCAGTCATGTCTGACTCGGGTGTGGTGCTCATCTCCATTTCTAAGCCGAAAAGCCAGCATTGTCCGTAGACACCTCCAAGGTCATGTGGCCGGCATGACTGCATGGAGCGCCGTTACCTTCCCGCCGGAGCGGTACCTATTGATCTACTCACATTTGCATGTTTTCGAACTGCTAGGTTGGCAGAAGCTAGGGCTGACAGCGGAAGCTCACGCCGCTCCCCGGAATCGAACCTGCGACCTTTCGATCAACAAGCTCAGCAGCTCAGTGCTTTAACCCACTGAGCCTATACTGCACCCCAATCTGATTTATGTACTCCAATCTCCTTTTAGTAGCTTTAAACAAATAAAGGGCAACTTTTGTTGTCAGAATGGGATTGTAACCAGTTAACAAAAATGAGGTTTTGGCCACTGTATCCTAGCTTGTTTTATTGCAAATAAAAGGCCATAAATATTTTTTCTTTATTTTTCATATAGATTGCAGTGATGTAAAGTGTGGTTCAGATTTTCGACTTTGGGGGTGCCACAGGTACAGAGTCTTTCTTCATGTGGGATATGATTGAATCTGTGCGTCTCTCCATGGACTCAATTTGATCAAATCTTGCCCTGGTAAAAGCGATTCTTAGGTGTCTTGGCATATCAGCTTTTAGGTACGGTGCCCACTGGAAATTATGTTTAAAGCATCCTAACCACTTCAAGGATCCTGTGTTTGACAAGATGGCTATATCTTTCTGGACTTCGATATCTAGGATCCTTTGAATTATTGTCCTTTTTTCAGCATCCCTATTCTGGCTTAAGGTGGCAATTTGTAATCCGCAGGTGCGGAGGAACCTTGTTAATTGTTCTGACCAGGAAGCTTGGTTTTGACCATTAGATTGTTCTAAAAAGCACAATTTTGGAAGTCTATTATTTTTGAGATTTTAAATTTTAAACCAGTAATTAAAGGCCCTGATTTTGGCGAGTCCTTCAATAGAATATATTTCTAGCTCTGCTCAGACTGCAGAAGCGGTGGTCTTAATGCCAACACCAAGTATCTGTCTTAGATTTTTTGATTGTGCTTGTTCCAATATTGGAAATTTGCTTAGGCCCCAGATTTCATCTCCATATAATATCATGGGGACAATTTTTGCTTTGTAAACTTTGAATTTCACCTTAATCTGGGAACATGGACAGGACAAATCACACCTCATCTTAAGAATTCACACATTTCTGAAACCTATGGGGCATTTTAGAGAAATAAATTACACACAAAACAATGCATTTCAAAAGGCAATACTATTGAAAAAATGCAAAAAACTTCATTGATGGGAAATGCAAATATTGTTTCAAATGTGGAAATAAATGCACACAGGAAAAGTACATGAAGAACCCGTTGATTTGAGTGCAATATTAATACACAAAAGCTCACAATCCAATATGAAAGAAGGATAGACAAAATGCAAGTTGATATCAGAGAAACAATGATATGAAGTTGGAGTGATTTTAAGATCTCTGCCCAAAGTACAGCAGGAGAACAAATCCCTTAAAGGAATCCTTGTTATGCTCTACTTTAGTGCTTCTGCCACATGAAATTTTCCATTTTTCTGTCTCCACAGCAGAAATTAACGTGACCTTTCGTGAATGCTCCTATTGCATTTATTAGTCACTCAATTTAAGCCTCTATTATTGCTGGTAACCTAAGCTCCTGTTTTGCTTTGTCTTAATATTGCATAATACGTGTTCCAAGGAGTATCATGTCTTTGGCTGCCCAACAGTTGCTATTGTTCCTTGTACTTAATAAGAAAATCTTTCTGAGCCTTACAGCAGTACCTGGCACAGGTTGTATGCGCTTTAAGACATATCTGGAGATAATTGAAGTGATGACTGATGCTACTTAATGCAGTGAAATAATTTCTCTCCACTTGTAGTGGGGACAATTAAAGCCTGCTTATGCCAAATCCATCCCTGGCATAATTCCACTGGCTTCAGTTAATTACACCAGTCTGTTTTCAAACTTCTTTGCTTCAGGGAATCCTTTGGAATTGGACGCATCTGCCGTAATATCACTGCTTGTTGCTGAGGATTGTGCAGTGTGGTCTTGGGTGCATATTCACACCATCAAGGTGCTCTGTATTAGGACGAGCAACTGTGGGAGTCTTGGGATCATTTCTCAGACCTGTCATATGATGTTCTAAAGTTAATCAAAACTCACTTCCAGTCATCATGCCTGCCCCTTCTTTATCCAAGCAGAGGGTCAAATCAGATGGGAAGTTAATTGTATAAAAGGCTGCTTGAGGTTAAGGGCAAAATGGTGTCCTCATTCACACAAAAGATGACTAGACTCCAACAACCATATTCAGGTTAGAATGGGAATCAGTGGAGCCCTGACAAAGAGAATAGATTCCTGCAAAGGTGTAAGACAAGTCTGCTTATTGGCCCTATTAATTTTCAACCTATATATCAATGACCTGCCAGATTCCCTCAGCAACTCTGATGTTCACATGCCAAAACTTGGAAACAGACACGTAAATACTATTTTATATGCAGATGACATGATTTTGATGTCAAATACACAAATAGGATTATGAAGATTACTGAGTAAACTTAACACCTATGCCCAGAAAAACAAGCTGACAATAAACAAATCCAAGTCAAAAATAATGGTGTTCTGAAATCGCCCATCTAGACACAAATGTGTTCTAGATGCAGAGCGTATAGAACAGGTTAGCTCCTTTACATATCTAGGCTTGGTGTACTCAGAGACAGGCTCATTGCTTGCACACTTTCAATCTTGTGTGATCAAAATTAGGGCATGCTTTAACACACTGGCAAGATTGCTATCCCATAGATATCCTGGACCTTTATCTCCAATAAGAGGAATTATTCCTTCTCACCAACTTAAAAGAGAAAGAGCATTTAATCTATTTGTTTCTATGCAGAAAGTGGATACAGGTCACCACAATAGGTAGCCAAGTTCTTTTAGATTCAGAGATATACTTAAGGACTGCTACCCTCCAGCAAAAAAGAGTTAAAGAACTTGGTTACCTATGGTGGTGACATACACAGTAGAGTGAGCCCTGGAGCAACAGTGGTTGGGGGAGAAGGATATAGCAACTACGTAACACACACACACACATTGGACAACCTTTGCAAGTTGCAGCAGCAAATATATTCATCCTTGGAAGGTAGCAAGCTTCTGCCTGGAAGCAACAACACATGGGATAAAGTTGCACTTTACTTCCCATAGCAGTACCTAACAGTGTAATAATACATGTAAAATGTCGATTTGGCCCTCCCACTCCCTTTGCTGTGAGAAGGGAAGTCTTGGATTATTATTATTATTATTATTATTATTATTATTATTATTATTATTATTATTACAGTAGATCAGAGCTTCCCAAACCTTTCATGTTGGTGACATTCTTTTTGCAACATGGTAATTCAATTTTATTAGCAAACTGGAAGTTAAATCAACTCCTTATGAGAATTTCATACTCTCTCTCTCTCTCTCTCTCTTTCTATATATATATATATGGATGGTTCACTCAAAACTAAGTGACCTTACTCCTTGTAAGGAAGACCTCCACCACCCTAATATTTTTTAATTATTGTTTCTCGCTTGGTAAGAAATAATAAGAGAATATGAAGAGATGGATGTGTCTGAGTATCAGCGGGTGTTAAAATATACAGGCCATACAGGGTAATTTCCCTCTTCTCTCTTTTTAAAAAATTCATTTGCAGCAACCAAAATAGGTCATCTTCAGTGAGGGACATATCTACTATCATATCAAAATTTTTCAATACCTGGCTTACATATGAAGGTCTACAAAGATAGAGAAATCAAATTATCTATCACTTTAAAGGCCACAATAGTGCACAGGCAGTGCCCAAGTTACAAACATCCGACTTACAAACAAATCACAGTTAAGAACGGAAATGAAACAACAGGAAGGGAGAGAAAGCGAAATTTACTCCTGAAAGAATTATCATAGGGGGAAAATGTCACAGTTGGGGCTTTATCACCAATCCTTGTTTACACAACAAGCCATTTTTTTCTAAATCCATTTCTCACAGGGATAGAAAGTGAGGTGAAATCTTCTGAACACGGGCAAAGGCAGCAAAACATACACCACAGGGTTGTTAACCCTTCCCTATACTATCAAAAGCTTTTGTGTATATATATATGTGTGTGTATGTGTATGTGTGTGTATGTATCTGGAGTTATACATCAAAAATGTACCTGTTCTGACTTGCATGCAAATTCAACTTAAGAACAAACCTACAAAACCTATTCTGTTCATAATTTGGGGGCTGCCTGTACATGAAATGCCAAAAATCTGTAATTTCTACCGTTTCCCCCAAAAAACATAAATATGAGGGTATTGGATAAGCAAACCACCTCTCTCCCCGAAATAGTTGTTTCAAGTATGGGGCACACACAGAAATGCCATGCAGCCACCTATTCTGCATTGTATGATTAATATGACATTTACATCCATGAAAAAGAGAAAAAAAATCTTCTTAAAAAATCATGATCCCCATCAAACAATATTTCATGCAAACCATAACAAACAAAACATTCACTGTGAACAGTACAGCTCTAAACATTGAACCTAGTCATTTGGTTAATCAGTCGGGTCAAAGAACAGGTCACTCATCAAGTAAAACTATTTAACTAATATCCCCATTATTGAATTGTTTGGAAGGCAGGGGCTTGAAGAAGTGGGCATATCAGATTCTTCTCCTCATACAACCAGTTCTGTATTCATAAATAGACCCAGTCCTTCCAGCATACCGTACTTGCAGTCATACACATAGTCCTACAGGTTTCCCCACTATCTTTCAGAGCAGGTGTGGGAAAATGTCATCTCCCACCTCATACCTTTACAGTCACATCTTATTGGCTGGCATTGCAGGCAAAATGGTCAGAGCCTCAAAATAATCAATCAAAATTGCTTCCCTTAATATTTTAAAAATTTCAGCCCCCTGACTTTGGAACTCACTACCTGGTGAGATTAGGCAAGCCCCCACGTAGCAGCCTTCAAGAAAAATTTGAAAACTCTTCCAATGTGCCTTTGGAGAATGACCATTTATCCCGTTTCTGCTTGTTCCATCTATATTGTTGCCCCTATGATGCACTTCCCCCTATCCTAAACTGAAAGCCTACCCCACTGTATATTCTTTTTGGGCTCCTGAATTATATATTTTCTTTCCTACCTCATCCAGGGTTTTATCATTTTACCTCATCCATTTGGCCTGCCCATTCTGTTCGATTTCGTATTATGTTAATTTGTTTTATTTATTTTATTTTGCTACTGTACGCATTTTATTCTGATGTATATTCCGGCATATAAGATGACTGAGCATATAAGACGACCCCCAACTTTTCCAGTTAAAATATAGAGTTTGGGATATACTCGCCGTATAAGACTACCCCTCTTCCAACACACACCAAATAAAATTTTTAAAAGCATCAGATTTGATTTCAATATGGTAATTTTCCTATTACTATACCTCCTTCTCTGCCTCTCAGATCTCACACATGCGCACCTGCACCACTTCACTGCAGTCTTCAGGAGCGAGATCTGAGAGGCAGAGGAGGAGGTACGGTAATAGGATACAAGGGCGGGCCAGACAGGTAAAAGAGTTGTGTTTTTCTGGGCCCAGAGCCACTCTATCTCTTTTTTCCATATGCCGGGTGCCCCGGACGCCTGCAGCTTGCTCCAGGTGAGGCGCCCCTTCACCTCACCTTCAGGACCGCATTAAATCCATGAATCCTGATGAATGGATTTTCTTCTACTATACTTGTGCAGCGTCGCCCTTAATGTTTTCATACAGTCGCTGCATATGGCAGGGATGAGGCCACTACAATTTTTGAGGTCCCCCCACAATATACAGCAACCACAGATTCTCTAACCCAGATTGGAAGTTTCAGCACACGCTCTATAAGACAACTCCTGGTGTGTAAGACTACTCCCGCATATAAGATGACTCCCATGCATAAGGCTACTCCAACGTATAAGACGACTCCCATGTATAAGACGACTCCTGCGTATAAGATGACCCCTGACTTTTTCTTGGGTTTTCTTGGGATTTTCTTGGGTTAAAAAGTAGTCTTTTTTGTTGTCTGCATTCTGTATTTTATTTTTTTTTGCTGTATTGTATTTTTGGGCTTGGTCTCATGTTAGCCACCCCGAGTCCCCTTTAGGGAGATGGTGGCAGGGTATAAATAAAGATTATTATTATTATTATTATTATTATTATTATTATTATTATTTGAAATACAACAAGATGAGTCCACAGCAGACACTCTGCTGGTTGTATTGGATCACACGTCAGACACTTCCCAAGTATCTAGGACTGTGTGATGTATCGGCAAATAATGCATGAAGATCCCAGTAAGGTGGCCTTTTGCAGTTGGCAGATGGTAATTTTGTCAGTGCCAATTGTGTTTAAGTGCAAGCCAAGGTCTTTAGGCACTGCACCCAGTGTGCCGATCACCACTGGAACCACCTTTACTGGTTTGTGCCAGAGTCGTCTTCTTCTTCTTCTTCTTATAATTATAATAATAATAATTATTATTATTATTATTATTATTATTTACTAGCTGTGCCCTGCCATGCGTTGCTGTGGCCCAGTCTCTGCATTTGTGTTTTGTATGTGTGTATATATCTGTGTATATATATGTGTTTGTGTATATATGTGGTTTTGCGCATGCATTGTAATATATTTTAAATTTTTTGCTTTTTAAGTCCCTTTTGCTGTGTTTTTCAGTGTTTTTATGAGTGATGGTCACTCATCGACCTGAGAGGTATCTTATGTCCAAATTTGGTGTCAATTCGTCTAATGGTTTTTGAGTTATGTTAATCTCACAAACTAACATTACATATATATAGATATATATAGATATATATAGATATATATATATAATTATTATTATTTTAACATTCATTGTTTTCTCATCAAATGCTGATCACTTTAAAATTTTGAGTAACAATTAACATTCTGCATTTATTTCTTTTGTTATGTTTGAAGAAGTCATGTTGAGAAGATTAGCCATTCTTGGTAACTTGAATGGGTTTTTTAATTTAATTTAATTTAGTAATACTTTCATTTCATAATATTCTCCAAGTCTTTTACTGTAAATAAATTCATTTCCTTTAACAATTTGCTATTAACACATTTGTCTAAAGCAAATGTTTCCAGGAACCAGAAACATGTTGTGTGTGTACAGCCATATACTTGGGGAAATTTATATTGCTTTATGTCAGGAATCAAGCATGATACACATCCCAATCTGGGGCTTGACAGATGTCATGCAGGGGTTCTGCCTATTCACCACAATCTGATTTTGATTAAAGAGTAGAACATCAGGGGGAATTTCAGCCATACCAGCAAGGAAGTGTCTTTCCACTGGTCAGCTGGAACAAGCCACATTATACCACCTGGTTGTATGAAGAATCCTGCTTCAGGGTACTTAGTGGTCTAAGTGGGTTTTTTAGGAAGAGATAATGTGTGGTTCTCCAGAGGTTACTGGCCTCTTCTTCCTGTTAGCCATAGTCAGCATAATCGATGGAGGGGAATTTTGGAGAAATTATGGTCTTTGGAAAGGCATGACCTTGTTAGATAGAAATCGTAAGCTTTTGGAAAAACGATGCCATTGTTTTTTAGGAAATGGAAATCTCCATAACCTTTTGGAAAATTGAATTTATCACCATTTTGGGAAAATCGGAAGTTTTTACCTGAGAAGAGTTAAAAACTAAATTGAGTCAACCTTCTCCTTAGTGGTAAATATCCACTAGTATTCATGCAAGGCAATTAGGTTTCTCAGCTGTTAAACTGGTATACCTAGATATCTGATTCCACTGTTCCGTCCCCTACGAGCTCCTCCCTTACAAATATACTTTTTTCATTGTTATCTCATCCAGAGTTTTATCATTTTATGTCGTACACTTGGCCCACCCACTATGTTTGATTTTTCACTTTATTATTTGCACTGTTTTTATTCTACTTGTATGTTTTACTTATTTTATTGTGATGTTATTTTTTGCTGTTTTGTATTTATTTTGCTGTAATATATTACCAGGCTTGGCCTCATTTAAGCCGCTCCGAGTCCCCTCTGGGGAGATGGTGGCGGGATATAAATAAAGATTATTATTATTATTATTATTTCTCTTTGAAATGTTAGGGACAAAGATATGCCAATGCAAAACACACACACACTTATATATATATATATAGAGAGAGAGAGAGAGAGAGCAGAGTTTCAGAAGTGTTCTTCCATTTGCCCAAAAACATCTACTCTCCCTTAAAACATCATGCTTCCAAGAGGTAAAAATAAGTAAATCTCTTTAACATTAACATAGTTTGTTTACTCACAAACTTCATGTATTCAGCATACAGATACATTGCTTATCAATCCAGTTTCAAATAGATTTGAAGTCGTTTTTCTGTGTAGGTAACACAGGGCATCTTTCTCATAATCAACAGTCCAAAGTCCAAAGCATCTCTCTGGTCTGAGAGTCTAATGTTTTCTAAAGACATCTAAGCTATACTGTTCTTAATGGCTTCTGCCTTTCTAAAATGGATTTTGAGTCCTGAATTGTCCCAGATCTGGTCATATGGTCTGCAGCCCCGCCCACAACATAGAGTTAAGGAAAACTGCACACCAATACACACATATACAATACACAGTAAGCAATCTGAATTATATACAAAGAAATAACAAGTGGAGGCTTGTTGGATGTTCCAACAAGAAATAATGGGAATTGCAATCCGGCAACATCTGGGGAACTGCTCCTACCATATCTGTGAACTAAAAGGTTCTGGTGCTGATATTACTTATGGCAACTGAATGCACAAAGTATTATTTACAGTGTTGTCATTTGGGAGTTGTAGTTGCTTCTCTTCTGAAGGCTATACATGCCCAGCTCATTAAGCCACTCCTCATAGGGCTTGTTCTCCAGACCCTTGATCATTTTAGTCGCCCTTCTCTGAAAACATTCCAGCTTGTCAATACCTCCCTTGAGTTGTGGTGCCCAGAATTGGACACAATATTCCAGGTGTGGTCTAACCAAAGTGGAATAGAGGGGTAGCATGACTTCCCTGGATCTAGACACTATACTCCTATTGATGCAGGACAAAATCCCATTGGTTTTTTTGCTGCCGCATCACACTGTTGGCTCATGTTTAACCTGTTGTCCACGAGGACTCCAAGATCTTTTTCACACGTACTGCTCTTGAGCCACGGGTCCTTCCACACAGCTATATAATCCAGAACATCAAGACAGATAATCCACAATACCTGCATCGAAGTGGGTTATCTAGTCCACATTGCCATATAATCCAGCTCAATGTGGATTTTACACAGCTGTGTGGAAGGGCCTTAGTTCAGCTGTAATCTGAACAATAACTGGAGAAGAGGGTGGATGTTCTCACCAAGAATACATTGTTGTGACTTAACTGAATTGTTATGCAAAGTATTACATGGCACTGAACAGGCACTCAAGACCCACTGATTATGAGCAGCTCCGGGACCTGGCAGAGATGAAAACTTATGGAACTAGTTCATTGATAAGGATAAGCACAGTTGTCTGCATGAAGAGTGGGGAGGACCTCTGGCTTCTCAATGAATGCATATGTTCCAGTATTGACCACTCTACAACTGATGAGAAGGATTTCATTGCACTGTGTTTGCCAGCTTGTTTGGTCAGTTAGTTGATGCCTAGGAGATTCTAATAAACTAACATCAGGAGCTTTGAAAGCAAAGCAAGGAATGGAATTTGGGTTTGCACTTGAAAACAATAGATGTTGGGAAACAGCAACTTAAGGTAAAGGTAAAAGTTTTCCCCTGATATTAAGTCCAGTCGGGTACCTATTGATCTATTAACATTTGCATGTTTTCGAACTGCTAGATTGGCAGAAGCTGGAGCTAACAGTGGGAGCTCATGCCACTCCTCGGATTCGAAACCTGCAACCTTTAAGCCACTGCTCCACTGGGGGCTCCTAACAGCAACTTAGGGTGCATCTATACTGTAGGATTCAATGAAGTTTGCTCCACTTTAATTGCCACCACTTATGGAATAATAATAATAATAATAATAATAATAATAATAATAATAATCTCCCTAATGGGGACTCGGGGTGGCTTACATGGGGTCAGGCCCAACAGCACAATTACAATAAAATAAATAAAAACCAAAACACAAAACAACAGCATAATAAAATTCATAAACATAAGAGTACAACAAGCAATCACAGTGGCAATGAGTGGGTCACATGTAAAAGATAACATACTAAAAAGCT
>NW_026847549.1:103101788-103104288 GCF_025583915.1 Anolis sagrei ordinatus
ACACTGTCATATAATTCAGATTTTCGAAGCAAAAATCCACATAATCTGGTGTGAGTTGTAGTTGACCCACAACCTTATTCATTTTGTAAAATAAAAAATTGACTTTTTCAGATAACTTGGGCAACATGGGGTAGCCAAGCTAATATGCACACACAAATGCTACAGTATGAGGTCTCATATTTTCAAGAAAATGTTTTGGACTTCAGTTCTGGAAATCTACTCCAGGAGTTATTCTACTGTTGCATTTTATCCTAAACCAGTGGAGGAAGATGTTTGGGAATAGAAAGTAAAAAATAAACACCAGGGCATTAATATAGCAATCATGAGTTAAAAAATCATTTAACTACTTCCTAATCATCAATTAAATCAATATTTTAAACATGTGATGCAATTACAAGCTTTTAAAATTATGATTATATTCTTAAGTTAAAATATTATGCATTGTTGAGAAACACACATAACACTCGGTAGAAAGGAAACGACCCAAATGTTCTGAATTTCCAACACAGCAAGTAAAGTAAAGAAGCATTGACTTCCTTCAGAATACTAATATTCCTCCAAAAGAGACCCCAGAAAGGAAATAGGCAGACAGCTTCTGCCAAGCTTTAATCTTCAAAGGTTGCCATTACTAAACCAGGGAAAGTACATTTACCCACAACGCACACACACACATCCCACAAGTTCAATAGGGTACTTTCCATTCAACATGGAAATAACACACAGGAAATCCAGCCCAGGGAGTTGCATCAGTTCTCAAAATGGAAGCAAGTGCTTTGTAGAAAGCATGTCAAACCACCTACAATGGCAGTGGAATGAAACCATAATAATAATAATAATACAGTATATTCTGGCGTATAAGACTACTTTTAAACCCAAGAAAATCTTCTCAAAAGTCAGGGGTCGTCTTATACACGGGTGTAGTCTTATGCATGGGAGTCGTCTTAACTCTATATTTTAACTGGAAATGTTGGGGGTCATCTTATATGCCCAGTCGCCTTATATGCCGGAATATACGGTAATAATAATAATAATAATAATAATAATAATAATAATAATAATGAGGAGGAGGAGGAGGAGGAGGAGGAGAAGCACATTGCTCATGTTAAGGAAATGACAACAATCCATTGATCAAGATAAGAAAATGAGCGTTGAAGGCCTACTGGTTACAGTGAAAGACCTTTGAGGATGTGCTTAACTCTCCCCTTTAAGCCTATGGTGATCCATTTGCAGCCCTAGGAATCCTTATCCATTTTTCTTTTGAGCATATACAGGATCCCACCAGAACAGAGCTACCCATGACCAGATAAGGACATGATCCAGCACATGCAAGTTCCACTGCTCTCATCAGAAACCTGAGCACAATGACATGGCTGAAACTATGCTCATAACACTGATGTTGTTAGAAGATCTATGCAAACATGTTTACAGATATCCTTTCAGTCACAGCTTCTCTGACTGGGAACAAGAAAAAGTCCCTGCAGTTAAAGCCTTTGGAGAGATAAACTATGCAGCCTGCAAGGTCTTTTAAATCTCTCTCTCTCTCTCTCTCTCTCTCTCTGTGTGTGTGTGTGTGTGTGTCTGCGCGCACGCACACACACACACATATATATCTAAGATGTACCACCCACACTTGCTGTGGTCAACCTTCCCCTTTTCGTTTCTTTTCTTTTCTTTCTTTCTTTCTCTCCTTCCTTCCTTCCTTCCTTCCTTCCTTCCTTCCTTTCTCTCCTTACTTCTCTTCTTCTTCCCTTCCATCCCCCCACTTTTTTTCTCTTCCTCTTTCTCCTCTTTCTTCCTTCTCTATCTATTCTTGGACTGCAACTCCCAGCAGTCCTCCTAATCATTCTATCTATCTACCTATCTATCTCTATCGAATCTATCTATCTGGAGAATTGCTGGGAGTTGCAGTCCAGGAATAGGAAATTGGAAATATGCAGGGATTGGGATGATCTCAAAGAAATCCAAGGAGAAGAAAGCTTGCAGCTTGGAAACATTGCATTTGGATCATCCTCTGCTAAAAGGCCTGGTCTAGGGGATGCTGGAAGCTGTAATCCAGAAGAGGATGTGGATATGCTATTGTGTGTTTTGCTTCCCAATTTTTGCACATGCACTGTAGCGTCTTTGGGGTTTTTTTGTTTGTTTGTTTGTTTGTTTTGCTTTTTAAGTCCCTTCTGTTGTATTTTTCAGAGTTATATGAGTGATGGTCACTTGCTGGCCTGATAGGTGTATTTCGTGTGAATTCACCCAGTGGTTGGATGGTTCTTTTTTCAGGAGGGCTTTGATTATGTTTTCTTGCTCTGGTGAAGGGAGTTGGACTGGATGGCCTTAAGTATTTTCTGTGTAGAAAGTTTGCCCCAATTCTGTTGTTCGTGGGGTTCAGAATGCTCTTTGATTGTAGGTGAACTATAAATCCCAGTAACTACAACTCCCAAATATCAAGATCTATTTCCCCCAAACTCCTTCTGTGTTCATATTTGGGCATATGGAATATTTGCGCCAG
>NW_026847549.1:103111788-103166788 GCF_025583915.1 Anolis sagrei ordinatus
GGGCGTCCTCCTCGCCGGCTCTCCAGAGGCTGCCATTGGGCGAGACCGCCCTCGCGCACCCCCCCTCCCCTCCCAGGCCATCCGCCTCCCCTCGGGGCGGGAGCGCGCGCGCGTGCCCGCCCAGCCGCTACTCCCGTCCGTCCACTCGTCCGTCCCCTCCAGGCCCACTTCTGAGCCTCCTTCCCCGGCTGGCTTGGCTTTGCTCCTGAAGCGGAGCAAGAACCACACAGAGAAGCAGCATCCTTAGTCCGCTTCCACAGCAGAAAGGAAAGCGAGGCTGCCTTCCTGGCAGCAAAGCCCCACCAAATTGGGAGGGAGAGCCAATTCTCCAGAAGACAGGAGCAGAATTCAAAACGATCTTAACAAGAGAGATGATTGGCCAAAACTCACAATATGAAGTCCAACAGGGACAAAGGCAAGATACTCCACTTAGGCAGAAAAAAATGAAATGCAAAGATTGATGATGATGATGATGATGATAATAATAATAATAATAATAATAATAATAATAATAATAATAATAATAATAATAATAATAATATTTGTACGTATGTGGGGTCCTCGTGGACAACAAGTTAAACATGAGCCAACAATGTGATGCTGCGGCAAAAAAAGCCAATGGGATTTTACGTCAATAGGAGTATAGTGTCTAGATCCAGGGAAGTCATGCTACCCCTCTATTCCACCTTGGTTAGACCACACCTGGAATACTGTGTCCAATTCTGGGCACCACACTTGAAGGGAGATGTTGACAAGCTGGAATGTGTCCAGAGGAGGGCGACTAAAATGATCAAGGGTCTGGAGAACAAGCCCTATGAGGAGCGGCTTAAGGAGCTGGGCATGTTTAGCCTTCAGAAGAGATGGCTGAGAGGAGATATGATGAGAGCCATGTATCAATACGTGAGAGGAAGCCACAGGGAGGAGGGAGCAAGCTTGTTTTCTGCTTCCCTGGAGACTAGGACGCCGGAACAATGGCTTCAAACTACAAGAAAAGAGATTCCATCTGAACATGAGGAAGAACTTCCTGACTGTGAGAGCTGTTCAGCAGTGGAACTCTCTGCCCCGGAGTGTGGTGGAGGCTCCTTCTTTGGAAGCTTTTAAACAGAGGCTGGATGGCCATCTGTCGGGGGTGATTTGAATGCAATATTCCTGCTTCTTGGCAGGGGGTTGGACTGGGTGGCCCATGAGGTCTCTTCCAACTCTTTGATTCTATGATTCTGTGAAAAAAAGTTAATAATAATAATAATAATAATAATAATAATAATAACCTCTGAGGATGCCTGTCATAGAAGTGGGCGAAACGTCAGGAGAGAATGCTTCTGGAACAGTCCGGAAAACACAGCAGTTGAAGTCCAAAACACCTGGAGGGCCGAAGCTTGCCCAGGCCCGGCAGGACCCTTGTGGAAATGGCTGTAAAGACCCCACTTACCTAGTTTCCAACTGACCTCACAACCTCTGAGGATGCCTGCCATAGGCCTTATCTACGCTGACCACTGAATGCCGGTCTCGCCCTGCGGATGATTACATAGGATTGCAAAATCACCGAGTTGGAAGGGACCACAAAGGCGATCCAATCCAATGCCCTGCCAGGCAGGATAAAACACAGTCCTGACAGATGGCCATCCAGCGTCTCTTTAAAAGTTTCCAAGGAAGGAGCTTCCACCACACACCGGGGCAGAGAGTTCCACTGCTGAACAGCTCTCGCAATTAGGAAGTTCTTCCGAATACTCAGGTGGAATCTCCTTTCCTGACGTTTGAACCCAGTGCTAGTCTCCAGGGCCGCAGAAAACAAGCCTGCTCCCTCTTCCTTATGACATTGAAACCTGGCTCTCACTCCTCCTCTCAACTGACTCGTCTGCAGGCTAATCCGGCCCAGCTCTTTCAGCAGAAGCCCGCTTTGAGGGAGCGAGAAACTTATTGTACACACGGCCTAAGGATTAGAACAGTGTTTCTTAACCTGGGGACCCCTGGGGGGGGGGGGTCGCGAGGGGGTGCCAGAGGGGTCGGCAAAGACCACCAGAAAACCCTTGGTCATAAGGGTTCTGTGTGGGAAGTTTGGCCCAATTCTATAATTGGTAGAGTTCAGAATGCGCTTGGATTGTAGGTGAACTATAAATCCCAGCAACTACAACTCCCAAATGCCAAGATCTATTTTCCTCAAACTCCACTAGTGTTTACACTTGAACATATTGAGTATCCATGCCAAGTTTGGTCCAGATCCGTTATTGTGCTCTCTGGATGTACATGAACTAACTACAACTCCCAAACTCAAGGTCAATGCCCACCAAACCCTTCCAGTATTTTCTGTTGGTCATAAACGTTCTGTGTGGGAAGTTTGGTCCAATTATATAACTGGCAGAGTTCAGAATGCACTTTGATTGTAGGTGAACTATAAATCCCAGCAACTACAACTCCCAAATGCCAAGGTCTATTTTCCTCAAACTCCACTAGTGTTTTCACTTGAACACATTGAGTATTCATGCCAAGTTTGGTCCACAACCATTATTGTGCTCTCTGGATGTACATGAACTAACTACAACTCCCAAACTCAAGGTCAATGTCTACCAAACCCTTCCAGTGTTTTCTGTTGGTCGTGGGAGTTCTGTGTGCCAAGTTTGGTTCAGTTCCATCATTGGGGAAGTACAGGATGCTTTTTGATTGTAGGTGAACTATAAATCCCAGTAACAACAACTCCCAAATGACAAAACCAATCCCCCCCAACTCCACCAGCATTCAAATTTGCACGTATTTGTGCCAAATTTGGTCCAGTGAATGAAAATACATCCTGCATATCAGGTATTTACATTATGATTCACAACAGTTGCAAAATTACAGTTGTGAAGTAGCAACAAAAATAATTTTATAGTTGGGGGGTCACCACAACATGAGAGAAGGGTCAACGCCCCTGTGGAGTTTGCTTTGCTGCCTGTGCCCCTTTTCAGAAGATTTCACCTCACTTTCTGTCCCTGTGAGAATTGGATTTTGGGAAATTTGGCTTGTTGTGGAAACAAGGATTTGAGAGAAAGCTTCAGTGCAAGACACATTTTGCTGTGATGATTCTATCAGGAACGAACTTCCCTTCCAAATCGGATGTTTGTAACCCGGGGACTGCCTGTAGAGAGAGTCAAAGCAGCCCTAGCCAAACTACAAATCTCAGGATACTTCCAGGCACAGCCCTGGCAATAAAAGGGCGCCAAAATCCCGCCAAAAGCGCCACATTAGGCACTGTGTACTAGGCCCAATCAAGGTAGGATTAGATTAGCACATACCCCTTTTACACTGCCATATAGAATCAAAGAGTTGGAAAAGACCTCATGGGCCATCCAGTCCAACCCCCTGCCAAGAAGCAGGAAAATACAGTAATATAATCCAGATTATCAAAGCAGATAATCCACTGAACTGGATTATACAGAGATTGAATGAAAAGTAATGCCTCCACCTTCGTAACTCCCCAACAGATGGCAGTACTGGTATGCAGCAAGTACTGTCTTGTTCAGTAGACTCTCCTCTACAGTTCCATTTTGGGGGGAAGCTTTAACATTGAAAGGTGGTGTTGTTAAAGTGCGAAGTATGGAACCCTGCGTCAATGCAACTTAAGCAACCTGCAGTCATTGAATTATTGACAGCAGAAGGTGTCACCCCAATGGAGATTCATCAGAGAATGCAAGCTGTTTATGGTGATTGTGTTGATGTGAGTACTGTGCGTCATTGGTCAAGTACATTTAAAGATGTTGAGGTGACACCTTCTGTTGTCAATAATTCAATGATTGCAGGTTGCATTGACTGACCATCTGCGCAGGATTCCATACTTCGCACTTTAACAACACAACGGTTCAATGCCAAGGCTTCCCACCAAAATGTAACTGTAGAGGAGAGTCTACTGAACAAGCTAGTACCTGCCCCATACCACTACTGCCATCTGTTGGAGAGTTACGAAGGTGGAGGCATTACTTTTCATTATTTATCATTCATTCAACCCCGGATAATCCAGTTTAGTGGATTAAGGCTTCGCGCCAAAATGGAACTGTAGAGGAGAGTCTACTGAACAAGCCAGTACCTGCCCCATACAGTACTGCCATCTGTTGGGGAGTTATGAAGGTGGAGGCATTACTTTTCAATACTTTTCATTCATTCAACCCTGTATAATCCAGTTCAGTGGATTAAGGCTTCTCGCCCAAATGGAACTGTAGGGGAGAGTCTACTGAACAAGCCAGTACCTGCCCCATACAAGTACTGCCATCTGTTGGGGAGTTACGAAGGTGGAGGCATTACTTTTCATTATTTATCATTCATTTAACCCTGTATAATCCAGTTCAGTGGATTAAAGCTTCCCGCCAAAATGGACCTGTAGAAGAGAGTCTACTGAACAAGCTAGTACCTGCCCCATACCAGTACTGCCATCTGTTGGGGAGTTACAAAGGTGGAGGCATTACTTTTCATTACTTTTCATTCATTCAACCCTTGTATAATCCAGTTCAGTGGATTAAGGCTTCTCACCAAAATGGAACTGTAGAGGAGAGTCTACTGAACAAGCCAGTACCTGCCCCATACCAGTACTGCCATCTGTTGGGGAGTTACGAAGGTGGAGGCATTGCTTTTTATTCAACCCTCCACAAAATCCAGTTCATAACAGATATATGGCAGTGTAGAAGGGGCCTCCTGCGCATTGAAAGTCCTCTTTCTTCTGCTGAGAAAAATGCCTCCCATCCAAGGACTAACCAGGGCCGCCCCTGCTTAGTTTCCAGGATCAAAAGGGATCTGGTGCCCTTTAAGAATTCCTTCTCAGTGATGCTCAAGGAGGTTAGAGCTTGGATACTTTGAAGTCCTGGGTTCCCCCAGCTTCTCAGTAAATTCAAAAGATACAGCAAAATGAGGTCTCAGAAGTTAAGACCCAACTGGTTGGCCAAGTCAAATTTGATTCATGAGTTTTGTTGTGTGCATTGTATGTTGTATGTTGATCTGGTTTGCCTCCCACACCTCCTAACAGCCGTAACAATGCCTAACTCCCAACAAAGCATTTTCCCCAGGCGGGAAGCAGCCGGGCTTTGAAGCTGCAAGGCTATTCAATGCTAATTAAGCTGGCCAATGGCAACATCCACTCTTGTCTCAAGCAGCCAATAGTAAAGGTGGGTAACAAATACAATTTATTACTGTGTTTCTATGATTCTATGACACACCTTTCCCCTCCAAATAAAAATATCTAAAAAATGGGGTGCATCTTTAGAATGGCAGGTGTATCTCAGGTATTTTTGTTGGTGGTGGTACTGAAATCAGATGAGTCTTCCAATTGAAGAAATACAGTATCATCCTCCTCCTCATCGCATCCATTTAGTAAACGGTCTCCGAATGGACAGTGAGGGAAAATCCGAAGGGAATAGTAGCCACAACGCCTTGAAGCTGAAATGGACAGGAATACCAATTGCCAGGGCGATGGACAATCTCTGGTGCATCGACTTGGATTCTGATTTCTCCCAACCATTCATTCGTTCACGTCAATGAACCCATTTACCACTGCTTTTGTAATAAATAAATAAATCTATATGTAATGTTCGTTTGTGGAATTAACATAACTCAAAAACCACTGGACTAATTGCCGCCAAATTTGGCCACAAGACACCTACTAATCCAAGGAGTGACCATCACTCAAAAAAATTATTTTGTCATTTGAGAGTTGTAGTTGCTGGGATTTATAGTTCACCTACAATCCAAGACCATTCTGAACCCCACCAATGGAATTGAACTAAACTGTAGCACAAAGGACTCCCATGACCAATAGAAAGCACTACAAGTATTTGATGGGCGTTGACCTTGAGTTTGGGAGTTGTAGTTCACCTACATCCAGAGAGCACTGTGGACTCAAACAATGATGGATCTGGACCAAACTTGGCATGAATATTCCATATGCCCAAATATGAACACAGATGGAGTTTGGGAGAAATAGACCTTGACATTTGGGAGTTGTAGTTCCTGGGATTTATAGTTCACCTACAATCCAAGACCATTCTGAACTCCACCACTTATGGCATTGAACAAAACGTGGCACACAGTTCTCCCATGACAAACAGAAAATACTGGAAGGGTTTGGTGGGCAGTGTCCTTTGGCTTTGGAGTTGTAGTTCACCTACATCCAGAGAGCACTGTGGACTGAAACAATGATGGATCTGGACCAAACTTCGCACGAATATTCCATATGCCCAAATATGAACACAGATGGAGTTTGGGGGAAATAGACCTTGACATTTGAGAGTTGTAGTTACTGGGATTTAGAGCTGCCTGCCTTTCTTTTGACTCAGCCTGGGCAACGCGGCGCGCATTTGAGTCCGCCTTTGTCCTGGGAGTGAAGGGCGCAGAAAAGAGGAGAGGGGAGGCCTATCATTCTTACATATCAAGAATACCCGCCTCCCATGTTCTTTGCCCACATGAATTGTCCCTATAATCCGTATCCTTATACTACAATCTAAGAGCATTCTGAACCCCACGAATGACAGAATTGGGGCAAACTTCCCACACAGAACCCCAACAGAAAATACTTAAGGCCATCCAGTCCAAGTCCCTTCACCAGGGCAAAAAAATCAAAACCCTCCTGACAAAGAGCCATCCAGCTATAGATATAGATAGATATGATTCACACACAGAGAGATATAGTATCATAGATTTGAAAGGGACCCCTAAAGAAGGACAATGATATGTTGCATGTTCCAGAGAAGGCAGAGCAGACAATCTCCACATCAACACTGACAAAAGAAACAGCAAGAAATACTATTTACCTACAAGCAGAAAGATATTGCATATATTAGAAACCAACACTTTCTCGTTACTTTATTTTCCAGATCAACAGACTGGGCCACAAACAAACAAACAAATAAATAAGCGAATGAATGAAAAAATGAAAAGGACACTTGTAAAGCTGATTCTGAGATGCCCTCCTAACATTTCCAACCGCAGAGTCACCTCCCTCCTAAGGGACGGAGTCGGGCTCTTGGACAAGCGTTGTAACCACTAAATATATATCTTTGTTGCCCCTAAATGTTATTCTTGGCGAGCAAAGTGATGCGCGCGGGGGAGGGGGGGGGTTGGTAATCTGGATCCTAGAGAGGACTGGAAGGCGTTTACACGTAGATTGATCTCGAGGTCAGTCCTGATCCTAGGGAATCGGTGGTCTCAGGCAGCACCGTTTGAAAAATAGCCCAACTAGTCCTTCCTTCAAGGAAAGTTGCCTTTCCTCTCCTTGTGTCAACATTGCGGTCTAGCCGGACTCGCGGACAAGTAAACGAGGCAACGAAATCCGCATCAGAAAGCGTGGACCCGTTTCTTGTTCTATCTTGTTTAGCTGGCAAGGTTTGTGAAGACGCCTGGAAGGTCAATGGGCATTCTTCGGGTGGGGATTAGTGGGGGAGGGGGGTGTCTTGGCTTCTATCCTTCCAACTTTCCCCAGGTTTAATGCATTGTCGGAAGCTTTCATGGCTGAAATCACTGGGTTGTTGTAGGTTTTTTAGGCTATATGGCCATGTCCTAGAAGCATTCTCTCCTGACGTTTCGCCTGCATCTATGGCAAGCATCCTCAGAGGTTGTGAGGTCCCCAGGTTGTGCATAGTTGTTGTTTTTTAACGGAGGAGGGTGAAATTTCCGTTTGCGGTACACCGAAGGGTGGGGCGGGTTGTGCATGCTCCTTTCCCCATCTCTGCCCGATGAATTTTTGCCATTATCTATGTGTAAACCGCTTTGAGTCCCCCTAGGGGTGAGAAAAGCGGTATATAAATACTGTAAATAATCTATCTATATAAAAATGCTCTGTGCATATAAGTACCTTAAAAACAAAAGAACTAATGAACGAAATCACACCAAATTTGGCAACAAAACGTCTCACAACACAAGGAGTGACCATCACTCAAAAAATTATGATTTCGTCATTTGGGAGTTGTAGTTGCTGGGATTTATAGTTCACCTGCAATCAAAGAGCATTCTGAACTCCAGCAACGATGGAATTGAACCAAACTTGGTACTCCCATAACCAACAGAAAATACTGGAAGGGTTTGGTGGGCATTGACCTTGAGTTTGGGAGTTGTTGTTCACCTACACCCAGAGAGCACTGTGGACTCAGACAATGATGGATCGGGACCAAACTTGACACAAATACTCCATATGCTCAAATATGAACACACATGGAGTTTGGGGGAAATAGGCATTGACATTTGGGAGTTGTAGTTACTGGGATTTATAGTTCACCTACAATCAAAGCGTGTTCTGACCCCCACCAGTGACAGAATTGGGGCAAACTTCCCACATAGAACCCCCATGACCAAGAAAATACTCAAGGCCACCCAGTCCAGCTCCCTTCATCAGGGCAAGAAAACGTAATCAAAGCCCTCCTAACAAAGAGCCATCCAGCCATACATATAGATAGATACTATATCTCCCTCACACAGAAAGATATAGTATCATAGATTTGAAAGGGACCCCTGAAGGAGGACAATTATATGCTGCATGTTCCCGAGTAGGCAAACCAGACAATCTCCACATCAACATTGACAAAGAAACAGCAAGAAATACTGTTTACCCACAAGCACAAAGAAATTACATATATTAGAAACCAACACTTTCTCATTACTTTATTTTCCAGATCAACAGACTGGGCCACAGCAACGCGTGGCAGGGGATAGCTAGTAAATAATAAATAAACTTCAGGCTGTAAGATCCGTTGTGTTTCGGAGTCATCTTTCTCCAGCTCTTTCGGATTTATTTTGGTGGGTCTTTTGTTTCAGGGTTAGCATAAAGATACGGATTATAAGGACAATTCATGTGGGCATTCTTGATTTGTGAGAATGATAGGTCTCCCCTCTCCTCTTTTCTGCGCCCTTCTCTCCCAGGACAAAGCCGGACTCAAATGCGCGCCGCGTTGCCCAGGCTGAGTCAAAAGACAGGCAGCTCTGGGAGGGCAGCTTCTCAGCAAGCGTTTCCTCCAGGGAGGAATCAATAAGAGTGGATGCTTGAGGGATATTTCAATTCAGGTCCGAAGAAATAATAATAATAATAATAATAATAATAATAATAATAATAATAATAAAGATAATAATAAAAAGATAAATAATAATAATAAAAAAATAATAAAGATAATAAATTGGTCTTTCCACAGATATATAAACCTTTTTTTCCCAGTTCCAACAGACCTCACTACCTCTGAGGATGCTTGCCATAGATGCAGGCGAAACGCCAGGAGAGAATGCCTCTAGACCATGGCCATACAGCCATACAGCCCGAAAAAACCTACAACAACCCAGTGATTCCGGCCATGAAAGCCTTCGACAATACATAATAATAAAGATTTCCTGAAAAGAAAAGTCCTTTTGAAGTGCAACAAATTTCTCCTGCTTAACAGTTTTCAATAAGGGACTACATTTGCCCCCCCCCCCTGGGGGTTGAGAAGGGTGGAGTACAAATGCTTGAAATAAATAAATAAATGTGTGGTTTCCGGGATGTATCGCTGTGATTTAGCAGCATTTTCTCCTGAAGATGTCAGCCACAGATGCAGGCGAAACGTCAGGAGAGAATGCTGCTCGAACACAGCCATATAGCCCGGAAACAGCACAACACCCCAGTGATTCCGGACAATACAGAGCCTTCCTTTTTTTTCCTGTAGATTCCAGCACGTGTGGCCCAAACGGCCTGGCTAATACTAATACTAATACTAATACTAATACTAATACTAATACTAATACTAATACTAATACTAATACTAATACTAATACTAATACTAATACTAATACTAATACTAATAATACACTTTATTTATACCCTGCCACCATCTCCCCAAGGGACTCGGAGCAGCTTACATGAGGCCAAGCCCAACAACACATCAAAAACAAGCAATAATAAAAACACAAGCAATAACAAAGTAAACAATACAATTAATACATCTTCGGATGTTGTGGTCTGTTTGTCACTTTTATTTGGGTATAGAGATGCATTTTTTTAAAAGAGCTTAACTGTGAACCCCTTAGTTCAGTGTTGTAATCCTGAAAATCTCTTCTGAACATCACCTAGTGTCTGTTCTAGACATTTACAGGCATCTATTCAGTGTTTACACTGCCCAACACACATTTTGATGCCCCATATGTTAGCCTTGTTTCTGGGTATATGTGAAGTCTTGATACTCTCTTTTTGAATTGATTTCATAGCTGGGGCCAGCCAACGTCTAAACTCCTAGGCCACAAGAAGTGGCACCTTTCAATGTCCACTCCCCCCCCCCCCACACACACACACAAGTGCAGCATCCCTACCAAAATGCTCCCAGACTGTGGATTCTGCAGAAGATGCTTCAGCCATGTTTCATACAGAGGAAAATCATCCTGTTTAGCCAGTCTTGCAAATACTGATTTACTATCTGTTTGGTTTTTGTACCTATTTTATATCCCTACTAGCCATCCCCTGCCACGTGTTGCTGTGGCCCACATGGGGATTCTGTGTGGGAGGTTTGGCCCAATTTTATCGTTGGTGGGGTTCAGAATACTCTGTGATTGTGGGTGAACTAGGGCTTGAGGGGGCTTCAGCCCCCCCCCCCCTGAAATTCTGATGGTGGTTCGCGAAAAGGCCTTACTGGTGCATTATTTAAACTGTTATGTTTATTCATATCATGATCTGATCACCATACTCAATATATCCCATATGCATGGGGGTATTGGGGTAATGATACAAAAGGTTTGCTAGGCTAGACCCTCTTTCCCTCAGACTCAGCCCCCCCCCCGAAACTCAGCCCCCCCCCCCGAAACCCCCCTGAAAAAAAATTCAGCCCCCCCCCCCCCGAAACGAAATCCTGGCTACGGGCCTGTCTTTGATTGTAGGTGAACTATAAATCCCAGTAACTACAACTCTCAAATGTCAAGGTCTTTTCCCCCCAACCTCCATCTGTGTTCATATTTGAGCATATGGAATATTCGTGTCAAGTTTGATCCAGATCCCTCATTGTTTGAGTCCAAAGTCCTCTCTGGATGTAGGTGAACTACAACTCCAAAGCCAAAGGACACTGCACACCAAACCCTTCCAGTATTTTCTGTTTGTCATGGGAGAACTGTGTGCCACGTTTGGTTCAATGCCATAAGTGGTGGAGTTCAGAATGGTCTTGGATTGTAGGTGAACTATAAATCCCTGCAACCACACCTCCCAAATGACAAACACATTTTTTGAGTGAAGGACATACATTGGGTTGTTAGGTGTCTTGTGTCCAAATTTGGTGTCAATTCATCCAGTGGTTTTTGAGTTCTGTTAATCCCACAAACGAACATTACATTTTTATTTATATAGCTATAGATATACTCTAAGGGAAAAGGGGTCCTGAGTGGAAAAATTTAAGAAGCCCTGGGATAGAGGTAGAAGTCAAGCAACATCTGGGTCCACCCTGGGAGCCACTGTTTTAGATATTGTGAACTGCTTCTAGGGCCTGGGATTATTGGGGAAACTGATTCAGAAAATTACATTGGATAGGCCAAATCATCTCTACTTTCTTAGATATAGTTATAATGTTTTTCTATGGGATGGCGACTGGAAGATGACCTATGACCTGTATCTCAAAAACTAGAGCTGAGAGGGGAAATGGTGCAATTTTTGGAACCAGCAGGTCACAGAAACAAGGGTATATCTGAGGCACCAAATTTGCATGTTGGCCAGTATAATTGTCTTGGCCTCTCCTCCTTTTTTGTTATTTTGTTGGGATAAACAAAAGTAAACAAACAAACCTAGGGTTCATATCCCTGCTCAGCCATGGAAGCCATCTTTGGGTAAGGCACACTCTCCCAGAGGAAGGCAACACATCTTACCATGAAAAAAACAGGACAGGTCCTCCTTAAGGCCGCCATAAATCAGAAAGACAGACAACAACACCATTCATTCATGCAATGATCTGCCTAAATATATGGGCCACCCCAGTTCAGGCAAGAGATGGCTTCCCTAGGCTATTCCTGCTGAGGCCAGGCCAAAGGATCTATTGGGAAAGGGGAAGTCTTGATATTCCCTTTTGAACTGATTTCATGGCTGGAACCAGTCAAAGTCTAAACTCCTAGGCCACAAGAAGTGGCACCTTTCAATGTCCACCCCTCACCCCAGGTGCAAGCAGTCCTATCAGAATGCTTCCAGACTGTGGAACTCTCTCCCAAGAGAGACCAGGAGGGCCCCATCTCTGGTGGCCTTCTGCAAGTTGTTGTTCATTCGTTTCCATGACCTCATGGACCAGCCCACGCCAGAGCTCCTTGTTGGCCGTCACCATCCCCAGCTCCTTCGAGGTCGAGTCAGTCACTTCAGGGATACCATCCATCCATCTTGCCCTTGGTTGGCATCCTTGATGTGACTGGCGTGACTCTGAAGGAGCTGGGGGTGGTGACGGCCGACAGGGAGCTCTGGCGTGGGCTGGTCCATGAGGTCAAGAAAAGCAAGAGTTGGAAGGACTGAAGGAATAAAATCCTATGTCCAGGTTATTTGGCCAACCGCATTTCTTGCAGGACCTGCCCAGGTCCTGAGATGGCGAGAGGGCCTTCCTTGTGGGTGGCTGCCCCTGGGCTCTGGAACTCCCTTTTTCCCAGTGAAGCCAGCGTGGCCCCCTCCGTGCTGTCCTTCCCGCAGCAGGCTTTCTATTCAAGCAGGCTTTGAAAGAGGAAGGTTTTACAGCTCAATCCAGAGGCTGCTGTGGTTTTAGCTTTGAATATGCATCAAATAGGTTTGAACTGCTTGAATTGTGAATCTTTTAATACTGTTTATATTTGATTCTGTTTTAATATTTTACCCTGTCAGAAGCAAATTGATAATACAGTTAGAATGTATTTTAAAAACACACAAACCAAGTTAGAAACATGTGCATGTGGCAGGGCTCAGGCCGCATTATTGTATGTGATTTGCTCTCCTCCACACTCGCATGTCGTGGGCTCCACTTTGCTGCCCCATTTCTTAAGGGTATTAAAATACCCTTAAGTAGAGGCCAAGATGAAGTACTTTGGCCACATAATCAGAAGAAAGGAAAGCTTAGAAAAGACAATGACTCTGGGGAAAATGGAAGGAAAAAGGAAGAGGGGGCGACCAAGGGCAAGATGGATGGATGGCATCCTTGAAATGACTGGATTGACCCTGAAGGAGTTGGGGGTGGTGACGGCCGACAGGGAGCTCTGGCGTGGGCTCGTCCATGAGGTCACGAAGAGTCGGAAATGAACGAATGAACAACAAATTTAAATATTTTAAAATATTTAAATATTTAAAATATTGACACTCTCATGTCTCTCTCGGAACAGAGCCGAAGGTCTGAGGAGATTCACCTCAGAGTCTGAGGAGATCCTCACAGATGGGCCCTTGCAGCCCTTTTCAGCTCGGCCTCACTTACTTCGCCCCTTCTCTCTCTCTCTCGGAACAGAGCCGAAGGTCTGAGGAGATTCACCCCAGTCTGAGGAGATTCACCTCAGAGTCTGAGGAGATTCACCTCAGGGTCTGACTTCGAAGTGAGGGCGCGCGGAGTGACAACAACCTCCTTCGCTAGTGCGACTCCCTCAACCAGGGACACAGAGACCGGGATCACTAGGTGCCAAGCTCTTTAACCAAAGAGATTCCAGCTGAGGTGATAGGGATCAAAGCTGAGAGGATCCCGTCGAATATAGAAGGCGTTGACGCCAGAAGATTTTCGTTTTGGGCGGGAAAAACGCAGAATCTCGTCAGCTCGGATACACTGGCCACGACGAAGAGGCCATTCTAAGGATGGGGGTGCTTTCCATCCTCGATTCAGAGAGCCCTGGATCCGATTCCCACCTAAGCATCTGCACTGCCAGATTCGTGCGGTTGGACACCACTTAAATTGCTCTGTCTCTACGATAGGGAACCCCGGGAGGTCCTTCTTTAGCCTTGGCGAAAGGGCGACGGGAAGGGAAGGGCGAGAGAAGTAGGGGGGGGGGAGAGAGGAGGAGGAGGCGGGAGGCAGGCAGGCAGGGCTCGGGGCGCGCCAGGCCCGGCAGGTAAGGACTCGGCGGGAGCGAAGGAATGCGGCCAGACCACTCGCTGCGGCGGCGGGCGTAGAGCATAGAGCGAAGCGGGCTTAGCCTCCCGGAGTGTGGCCTTTTCTCTTTTCGCCCCTTCTCTCTCGGAACAGAGCCGAGCGTCTGAGGAGATTTACCTCAGACAAGAAGAGCCCGCGCTTCCCCCCCCTTCGGGCTGCCTCGCGCCCGCTTCCTTCTCCAGCTGCGCCCACCGACCCGGGCTTTGCAACTCTCCCCTCTCCTCCGCACAGGCAGCCCCCCCCCCCAGTGACAAACACCCTACTTATAAACGACACATAGCCCCCTTCCACACAGCTGAACAAAATCCCACATTTTCTGCTGTGAACTGGAATATATGGCAGTGTGGACTCAGATAACCCAGGGCCCTTCTACACAGCCATATAACTCAGAATATCGAGGCAGAATAACCCACAGTATCTGCTTTGAACTGGGATATCTGAGTCCATACTGCCATATCTCCCAGTTAAAAGCAGATAATGTGGGATTTTCTGCCTTCATATTCTGGGATAGGTGGCCGTGTGGAAGGGCCCCTAGTTATAAGGGGCCCTTCCCAAGGGTGACACAACAACTAGTGAGGAAAATCTACCCCTAGGAAGGGGAAATCACTCCTGAAAGAGTTATTATTACGGGGGAAAGGGGTCTCCACTGAAGCTTTCTCCCCAGTTCTTGTTTCCACAAGGCAAATTGTACAGAATCCAGTTCTCACAGACAAGGGCAGAAAGTGAGGTGAAATCTTTCTGAGCAGCAAAACAAGCGCCACAGGGGTGTTAACTCTTCCCTATACTATCTAAAGTGTGTGTGTGCATCCAGTCATATATATGTGCGTGTATTATATATGTGTGTGTGTGTATAAAAATATATCTAGTCATATGTGTGTATGCATATATATGTGTGTGTCATATATGTGTATATAAAATATATCAAGTCATATGTGTGTATGCATATATTATATGTGTGTGTCATATATGTGTGTATAAAATGTATCCAGTCATATGTGTGTATGCATATATTATGTGTGTGTCATATATGTGTGTATAAAAATATCCAGTCATATGTGTGTATGCATATATTATATGTGTGTGTCATATACATGTGTGTGTATTAAAAATGTATCCAGTCATATGTGTGTATGCATATATTATGTGTGTGTCATATATGTGTGTGTCTAAAAATATATCCAGTCATATGTGTGTATGCATATATTATATGTGTGTGTCATATAGGTGTGTGTATAAAAATATATCCAGTCATATGTATGTATGCATATATTATGTGTGTGTCATATATGTGTGTGTATAAAAATATATCCAGTCATATGTATGCATGTATATATTATATGTGTCATATATGTGTGTGTTATGTGTGTGTGCATAAAATATATCCAGTCATTTGTGTGTATGTGTGTGTGTATATATATATGCGTGTGTGTGTGTATCCAGTCATATATGTTTGTAATATATATATATAATGTGTCTGTATATATATAAATGTATATATCCAGTCATGTGTATGTATTTGTATGTGTGTGTATGTGTGTGTGTGTGTGTGTATATATATATATATATATATTCAGTCATATTTACGTGTGTGTATTATATAAATATGTGTGTGAGTGATTATGTGTGTGTGTATATATATATATATATATATATATATATACAGTCATATGCGTATCTGTGTGTGTATGTATATATTATGTGCGTGCGCGCGAGCTATATATATATATATATATACAGTCATATCTATAGGTGTGTGTGTATGACTGCAGTTACACTTCAAAAACACACCTGTTCCGACTTACATACAAATTCAGCTTAAGAACACACCGACAGACCCTAGCTTGCTCCTAACTGGGCACTGGCCCTATTGCAATATGCCTTTTAATACAGCCTTTTAATACTTCCCTTTCGCTCTCCTGCAGCTTTTGGACTGAGAAAGGAGGCGCCAAAATACCCCCGCGGGGCGCGCGCACGCTCTCGGCCTCCCCCCTCCCCTCCCCTCCCCGCAGCGCCCGCGCGTCACGTGACCAGCGCCTCTCCGCTTTGAGAGGGGCGAAGAGAGAGAGAGAGAGAAATCGACCCGTCCCTAGGCTGATCGATGCGAGGCGGCGTTCCCAGCCAGGCTCTTTTCCCTCTTTTCGCAAAGCCCTCCTCCTCCCCTTCTGCCCCCAGCTGGTACTACTCACCCCAACTTGACATAAATGACTCCGAAGCAGAGAAACACGTAGAAAATCCACTTTCGGGAGTTTCTGTGCATGATCTAGGAGGGCAGGGAGGGAGCCGCATAACATGAAAGGGGCCGGGGCCAAGCCACGGGGCTCCTCTGCCGATTACATCCACGCACGCGGGGAGCCCCGCCGAGCCTCCCCGGCCGGGCCGGCTCCTGGGGCAGGGGAGACCCCGGCAACCGCGGCGCGAAGGTGGAGGGAGAAGGCGCGGCTCTCCTGCCTCCCTCCCTGCCTGCCTGCCTGGCTGCCTGCTTGGCTGGCCTCTGCCTCGGCGCTGCTCCCTGTTCTGCCTCCGCAGGTAACACCACGTCCCTTGCGACCTGGCGCGGCAGGTAGGAGGAGGATCCCGGCGGCCTCCCTCGCCCACGCCCACGCCGCCTGGGGCTTCTCCGGTTAGGGAGGGAAGGAGGGGAGGGAAAGAGGGAAGGAGGGGGCAGCCCCCCTTCTTTGGAGAAAGGCCCCACCAGCCCAGGTTGAGGGGGGTCCCTGTGCAAGGACTTCCTAGGCAGGATACTGCACTTGGGCAGGCAAAATGAATTGCACAGGAGGAGTGAAGCCTGGATCCACACCAGTCATGCAATCCTAGAGTTGGAAGAGACCACTTGGGCCATCTAGTCCAACCCCCTGCCATGCAGGACAAGCACAGTCCATGGGAAAAGGGATCTTGGGATCTTCGTGGACAACAAGTTGAACATGAGACAACAATGCCACGCTGCAGCTTTAAAAGCCAATAGGATTTTGGGCTGCATCCAAAGGAGTCTGTTGTTGTTGTTCATTCGTTCAGTCGTGACCTCATGGACCAGCCCACGCCAGAGCTCCCTGTCGGCCGTCACCACCCCCAGCTCCTTCAAGGTCAGTGCAGTCATAGAATCATAGAATCATAGAATCAAAGAGTTGGAAGAGACCTCATGGGCCATCCAGTCCAACCCCATTCTGCCAAGAAGCAGGAATATTGCATTCAAATCACCCCTGACAAATGGCCATCCAGCCTCTGCTTAAAAGCTTCCAAAGAAGGCGCCTCCACCACACTCCGGGGCAGAGAGTTCCACTGCTGAACGGCTCTCACAGTCAGGAAGTTCTTCCTCATGTTCAGATGGAATCTCCTCTCTTGTAGTTTGAAGCCATTGTTCCGCGTCCTAGTCTCCAAGGAAGCAGAAAACAAGCTTGCTCCCTCCTCCCTGTGGCTTCCTCTCACATATTTATACATGGCTATCATATCTCCTCTCAGCCTTCTCTTCTTCAGGCTAAACATGCCCAGCTCCTTAAGCCGCTCCTCATAGGGCTTGTTCTCCAGACCCTTGATCATTTTAGTCGCCCTCCTCTGGACACATTCCAGCTTGTCAATATCGCTCTTGAATTGTGGTGCCCAGAATTGGACACAATATTCCAGGTGTGGTCTAACCAAAGCAGAATAGAGGGGTAGCATTACTTCCCTAGATCTAGACACTATGCTCCTATTGATCCTTTTACCTTCCACTTTCCCCAGCATAATTGTCTTCCAAATGAGTCTACCGCCTAGATAATAATAATAATAATAATAATAATAATAATAATAATAATAATAATATAAAATTTTATTTATACTCCCCCACCATCTCCCCAAGGGCGGCTTACATGAGGCCAAGCCAGCAATACAACAATGCAAATATACAACATAAAAATACAACAATAAAATATAAGAAAATAAGATAAAATACAAGAAACAGTATAAATAAACACATCAGAACAATATAAAATCACAATATTGGAACACAGGAATGGGGGGCGAATGCTAGCACTCCCTGATCAAAGGTCTGGCTGCCCGGTGATGGAAGGATGGAAGGAAAGACAAAAGGGAAGGAAGGAAGGAAGGAGAAAGAGGGATGGAAGGGAGGTAAGGATTTACGAAGAACTTCCTGACTGTGAGAGCTATTCAGCAGTGGAACTCTCTGCCCCAGAGTGTGGTGGAGGCTCCTTCTTTGGAAGGTCTTAATCAGAGGCTGCATGACCATCTGTTAGGGGTGCTTTGAATGCATTTTTCGTGCTTCTTTGCAGGGGGTTGGACTGGATGACCCATGAGGTCTCTTCCAACTCTATGATTCTATGGTTCCAGGAGAAAGGGAAGGGAAGGAAGGAAAGGCAAAAGGGAAGGAATGGGAAATAAGGTGAGCGTAAAGGAAGGAAGAACTAAAGCGTGGAAAGGAAAGAAGGAGGAAGGGAGAAAGAGGGAGGGAAGGAAGGGAGTGGGGGAAGGAGGAAGGGAAGAAAGAAGGAAGGACGAAAGGGTGGAAGGGAAGGAGGAAGGAAAGAAAGAAAGAAAGAAGGAAGAATGGACTAAAGGAAGGTAGGGAAGAAGGAGAAAGAGGGAGAGATAGAAGGAGTGAGGAACGAGGGAAGGAAGGAAATACAAAAGGGAAGGAAAGAATGAGAAAGAGGGAGAGAGGGAAGGAAGGATGAAAGGGTGGAAGAAAAGGATGGAAGGGTGGAAGAAAAGGATGGAAGGGAGGGATATAAGGAGAAAGGAAAGAGAAGAAAAGACAAAGGGGAAGGAAGGGGAAAGAAGGTGAGTGTAAAGGAAGGAAGAACCAAAGGGTGGAAAGGAAAGAAGGAGGGAGGGAGAAAGAGGGAGGGAAGGAGGAAGGGAAGAGAGAAGAAAGGAAGGTCAACAGGGTGGAAGGAGGAAGGAAAGAGAGAAGGAAGAATGGACCAAAGGAAGGAAGGGAAGAAGGAGAAAGGGGGAGAGAGAAGGACTGAAGAAAGAGGGAAGGAAAAACAAAAGGGAAGTAAGAAAGGATGGATGAAAGGGTGGAAAGGAAGGATGGAAGAGGAGGTAAGGAGGAAGGAAAGGGAAGGAAGGAAAGACAAAAGGGAAGGAAGGGGAAAGAAGTCGAGAGTAAAGGAAGGAAGAACTAAAGGGTGGAAAGGAAGGAGGGAGGGAGAAAGAGGGAAGAAAGGAGATACAAAAGGGAAGGAAGGATGGAGGAAAGGATGGAAGGGGAGAATGAAAAAGAGGGAGGTAAGGAGGAAGGAAAGAGAAAGAAGGAAAGACAAAAGGGAAGGAAGGGGAAAGAAGGTGAGAGTAAAGGAAGGAAGAACTAAAGGGTGGAAAGGAAGGAGGGAGAGAAGGAGAAAGAAGAAGGGAAGAAAGGGAGGGAGAGGAGGAAGGAAGGAGAAGGAAGGAGAAAGAGGGAAGGAAGAAGGAGAAAGAGGGGGGAGAAGGAGGGAGGGAAGAGGGAAGAAAGGGAAGACAAAAGTGAAGGAAGGATGGATGGATGAAAGGGTGGAAGGGAAGGATGGAAAAGAGGGAGGTAAGGAGGAAGGAAAGAGAAGGAAGGAAAGACAAAAGGGAAGGAAGGGGAATGAAGATGAGAGTATAGGAAGGAAGAACTAAAGGGTGGAAAGCAAGGAAGGAAGGAGGGAGAAAGAGGGAGGGGAGGGAGGGAAGGATGAAGGAAGAGAATGTATCTATCAATTTCCTGATAATAATAATAATCATCATCATCATCATCATCTTTATTATTACCCCACCACCATCTCCCCAAAGGGGACTTGGAGCGGCTTACATGAGGCCAAGCCCAGTGCTACGTTACAGAAAAATAAAATATAAACAACAAAATAGCATCACAATAAAATCAATAATAATTATTGTTTATTGCCAGAACAACAGGGAAAGCCGTCCCACATCATGGACCTCTTCTGGAGCAAATTTGTAGGGTGCAAATATCAAAGTTGCTTTTTGAACAGTGGAAATGCAACTCTGATGGGAACTATAATTTCTAGAATGCTACAGCAAGCTTCTGCTTTTACATTCACACATGCTGCACAGCTTTCATTATATCACTCCATAAAATCACCTTTTGTGGATGCCTGTGTACTTGCTGAGTTCTATCATTTTTCTTACCCCATTGGTAATGTTTGTAACCCAATGTTGCAGTCCCTAGGCATTTTGTTATAATAAAATGACAATTCCATCCCTGATAAAACAATGAAACCTTTTAAATAAGTGTGTGTGTGTGTGTATATATATATACACACACACACACTATAAACAACAGCCCTAACCGCCCATCCCCCACAAACCATGTGGTGTGACCTCACTACCTCTGAGGATGCTTGCCATAGATGTACTAACTACAAGAAAGGAGATTCCATCTGAACATGAGGAAGAACTTCCTGACTGTGAGAGCCGTTCAGCAGTGGAACTCTCTGCCCCGGAGTGTGGTGGAGGCTCCTTCTTTGGAAGCTTTAAACAGAGGCTGGATGGCCATCTGTCAGGGGTGATTTGAATGCAATATTCCTGCTTCTTGGCAGGGGGTTGGACTGGATGGCCCATGAGGTCTCTTCCAACTCTGATTCTATGATTCTAATGGTGGAGATTAGATGAGCTAAGGCACCTGACCATATTCTCTTATTTAGCAGTCATCCTTCTAAAAATTCTTCTCTGGGATAACAATTGAGAATCTAATGATATCAAATAAATTAATGCACAGATATCAGCATAAGATATTTGACTTCATGTCAAAGATTCTTTAAAAATGATATGTTGAGAGATGTCCCTGGATGTCATCTGGACACCCAGAAGCAAATTCTGGCCCAATTAAAGATTTGTACGAGGGTTGAATGAAAAGTAATGCTTCCACCTTTGTAACTCCTCAACAGATGACAGTACTGGTATGAGGCAGATACTGCCTTGTTCAGTAGACTCTCCTCTACCGTTCCATTTTGGTGGGAAGGCTTAGCATTGAACGGTTGTGTTGTTATAGTGCAAAGTATGGAACCCTGCATAGACGGTCGGTCAATGCGACTTAAGCAATGTGCAGTCATTGAATTCTTGACAGCAGAAGGTGTCACCCCAAAGGTGATTCATCAGAGAATGCAAACTGTTTATGTGATTGTGTTGATAATGATATGGGTCCTGTGTGTCATTGGGCGAGTAAGTTTAAAGATGCTGAGGTGGGAACATCTGACTTGTGTGACAAACGAAGACTTGGATTTCCTGTGACACCAACCACCGAGTTTTACAAGCAAAAGGTTGACAGATTGATTCAGGATGACTGTCGTACCACTCAGAAAGAAATTTCAATTGGCATTTCACAAGAATGTGCGGGTCACATTATTGCTTTGCTTGGCTATCGGAAGATCTGTGCACGATGGGTACACAGCAGAACTTCAGAGACTGGATCTCACCACCGTGCGGCATCCTCCATACTGTCCAGATTTAGCACCATCTGACTTCCATCTGTTCCTGATAATAAAATAAGATCTGTGGGGACATCATTATGCTTCTGATGAAGACGTTGAGAGAACTGTGAGATGCTGGTTGCGGAAACAGAGTGTCGACTTCTTCCAAGAAAACCTGTTCATCATTGGCAGAAATGTATCCAATTGTCTGGTGATTATGTGGAAAAGTGAACAGTGGTAGTTAAAGAGCACATTCTGAGGATTATTTCTGCATTTGATTTATTAAAATATTCCCATCCAAACCCAAGTAACGAAGGTGGAGGCATTACTTTTCATTCAACCCTCCTAATCTATAAAGACAAACCCATTAGATGTGCAATTCACTAACTAAAGGACATAGATGTAGTAATTAGCTGCAGTAGAGTATTACAGCTGGATCAGGGCAATCACTTTTCTATATACACTAAATAAAATAATCAGGATTGCTAATCTTCAACTACCAAGACTGCAAATGTCACCCATTCTAACCATCTGGAATGCACCGCTTTTACTTCATTCATTCCAGGAGAAGGCAAAGGTGGGATGTCATTCACCCTTAATTGTGTCAGGAAAATATCTTTGATTGGCTATGATGTAAGAGACATTTGATAAACATGATGATGTCATAACATTCAATTCTTTATCCTTCATTTAATGGCAATAGTAAGAGTCCCTTAAGGAAGTGGTTTTCTTTAATAGAGGTAAAACTGAGTCAAAAACAATAGCTACAAACAGATACAAGAAAAATAGCTGCCTGTCTGTTTCCAGGTACAATTAAAAATGTTGGTTATCACCCATATCACCCTGAATCAAGACTATCAGAAAGAACAAGGCCAAGATGCCATGTCACCAAGTACAGCAGAAAAACTGTGCAGGTGGAACCATGTTACTCTCAACTCTCACCATTGGCAAGACTTAGGGCCCTTCAAGACAGGGCAGAAACTCAGGAGGAAGTGGGTTATTTTATTTTAGCCCACTTCCTCCCGAGTTTCTGTCCCCACCCTCAACCCAAACCCCAGGCTTTCCTTTGTAGGATGGCATCCAGCCCCACATCCCCCCCCCCCAAATGCTCTGTAGGGCCTTCCAGCAGTGCAGACCCCTCTGCAGAGTAGTCCAGACACACAAAAATGATGCATCAGGAGGGGGGGGGGGGTCTAGTTCTTCCCACGTGCAAATTAAAGTGGAATAAATTGGAAAATCCCAGTTTACGCTGAGGTGTTTTTTGGACATCTCAGGTAAACCTGTTTCCTATCACAGGTTATTGGGCCTGTGTAGAAGGGCCCATATTCAGTGGTTAGTGAGGGGAGATTGGAAATCTACCTGGCTATATCCCTACAGTCAGAATCTGAACAACTACATGATCCATTAAGATCTATTCGGTTCTCTGGAAGTCTTGGCAGATAAATGCAATTGTTCCGTCTCTGATTCCTCTGGACAACTGAGAGGAGAATCTTCTCAGGGACTGCTCACACAAAACTAGCCTGCCCCCTACTCAGCTCTCCTTCAACTGGCTTGTCAATATATCTTAATTTAATCACTCATTTATTAGCTGGTTATTCAGAAAAGTATTCTAATATGGGATCTGTGATATATCTTTATTATTGTATTGTTTTCAGATTACTCTTGAGTCTCTTTCGGGGTGAGAAGGGCAGGTATAAATCAGGGGTCCTCAAACTTTTTAAACAGAGGGTAAAGTCACAGTCCCTCAAACTGTTGGAGGGCCAGATTATAATTTGAAAAAGAAAAAATGAATAAATTGCACACTGCACATATCTTATTTGTAGTTCAAAAATCACTTAAAAACAATACAATAATTAAAATGAAGAGCCATTTTAACAAATATAAACTTATTAGTATTTCAATGGGAAGTGTAGGCCTGCGTTTGACTGATGAGATAGGATTGTTGTTGTTGTTGTGCTTTTAAGTCATTTCAAACTTAGGTTGACTCTGAGCGAGGGCTGGGTAAATGACCTTGGAGGGCCATATCCGGCCCCTGGACCATAGTTTGAGGACCCCTGGTATAAATAAAGTAAATAAAATAAATAAATTGTAGCATTTTAATGGAATGACATATGTAAGTATCAGCACATTTTTAGCCAAACTATATATATATATATATATATATATATATATATATATATATATATTCACAGGTATGCACAACATAAGGAAAAGAATTCCAGCTTCTCAGACCATTGGTCCATTTAATGTGATATTTTCTCTTCCTCAATTAGGAAAATTGCTTAAAGTACCAAGTAAGTACCAAGTAAGATTCAAGTCCTTGACATGCAGTCCTGGTCATGGCAACAATAATTCCTGTTACTGGCAGAGAATGGATGTCTCATTCCCGGTTCTGCTCCCCATACTGGTCTGGTAACATTTCAATCTAGAAGCCATGTGGATACAACAAGTTGTTCCCCAGTTTCTGAACTTTGGACCTGTTCCTGTTTTGGTGACAATAATCTTTAGCACCATCCAGTCTTACTGGAGGCAGAGCTAGAAGGGCTACCACCTTTCTGATAAGAATAACCTAGCCTTCAAATCAGTAAAAGCTTGAACTGTGTGGTGTAGGTAAAGCATCATAGGTTTGAAAGCTGTTTGAGTGGGCAACAAAAGACAAACACCTATCTCAGTGATGAAAACCATTTATTGTAGGCTCATTTACTTTGAGTCTCCTTCGGGAGAGATAAATCTGGGTATAAATAAATAAATAAATAATAAATAATAATAACAATATTAAAAAGCATAACACCGTTGCTCAGATAATTAATTGGAACTTGTGCCGCAAATACTGTACTGTGTTAATAATATATTGTATGTATATACACCTTGTAAGCTGCTCTGAGTCCCCTTCGGGGTGAGAAGGGTGGCATATAAATGTCATAAACAAACAAACAAACAAATTAATACCATCTGCCTGCGACAAAGAACTGGTGGGATCACCAGCCTGAAAAGGTTACAGAAAATGAACACATCAAACTACTCTGGGACTTCTGAATTCAAACAGAGTTCTGGAGCACAATACTCCTGACCTCACGATCATGTTAAAAAATAAAGTATGGATCCTTGATGTTGCAATCCCAGGTGACAGCAGGATTGAAGAGAAACAACTGGAAAAGCTGACACAATATGAGGATTTAAAGATTGAACTGCAAAGACTCTGGCACAAGCCAGTCAAGGTGGTCCCAGTGGTGATCGGCATACTGGGTGCAGTGCCTAAAGACCTTGGCCTGCACTTAAACACAATCAGCGCTGACAAGATTACCATCTGCCAGCTGCAAAAGGCCACAACAACAACAACAACAATGAGGGGTTTGCACCGGGTGGTTAACTCCCAATTTTGTTTAAATCAAATTCCCTGCAGTGCTAGCCAGCCCAGTAAATGGTGAGGATGGCTAGAAATTGCAGTCCAACAATATCTGGAGTACTGTATTAGCTCATCCTGTTTTAAATGCAGGAGCATTCAAACGTGCAACCTAAAAAAAATTACTATTCAGAAACAGTTAATCACCTTGTTTTATAGTCTGGCTCTCTGTGTGCTTCCCAAAGAATGTTGCTAGCTTTTCAGAAATAGTTTGCCGCCCCTGAAATTCTTCAGAAATTTAACGTGAGGATTTGGTTACAGAATCAACTTTGGGAAAAATCTACTAAAAAGAAATTTATTGTCTGCATTGAAATACATGGATGTAAAATTGTCATATGGGCAGGATATATATGAAATTGCTGGCACTTCAACTGCAAGAATTACACTCAATTTCTTCCCTCTATATTTGTTTTCTCCATTAAGATACAATCAAATCAGAAACTCGTGGCAATCATTGGGAAAGACCATGTGCTCAAATTATTGTTGTTTCAAAAGAAAAAATACACTTTTTTATAAACATAAAAAGATATAATTACAACCATGTTATTAACTAGATTATAAATGAGATTAAAAGCCCATATTCAATGCTGTTGCTCCATCTTCCATGCAGAGGAACTTTCCTCCAATCGATAGATATCCTTAAGGCTGCCTTTATTACCTCCCGCTAAACACAGTACCTATTTATCTACTTACATTTCTGCTTTCAACTGGCTAGGTAGGCAGGTGAGCTGGGGCTAATGGTGGATGCACATCCCAATCCAGGATCAAAACTGCTGACCTTTGATTGGCAGGATTTTTCTACAGCACAGTAGTTTAGCCTGCTGTGCTAAGCCCAACACTGAAGTCCCCATTTGCTACATTGTGTCAGCTTTTCCAGTTGTTTCTCTTCAATCCTGCTGTCACCTGGGATTGCAACATTGACAATCCATACTTTGTTTTTTAACACGATCGTGAGGTCAGGAGTATTGTGCTCCAAAACTCTATCTGTCTGAGTTCGAAAGTCCCAGAGTAGCTTGACATGTTCATTTTCTGTTACTTTTTTTGACTTGTGATCCCACCAGTTCTTTGTTGCACACAGATGGTATTTGTGGCACAAGTTCCAATGAATCATCTGAGTAACGGTGTTATGCCTCTGCTTGTAGTCTGTCTGCACAATCTTCTTGCAGCAGCTGAGGAAGCGATCTATTGTTTCATCTGCTTCCTTGCAGAGTCTACTTTTGGGATCTGTCGTCGACTTTTCAATTATTATTATTATTATTATTATTATTATTATTATTTGGTACATAACAAGATTAGTACACAGCAAACAAGAGCACCATGCTGACTTTTGTATTTGATCACATGTCAGACGCTTCCCAAGTATCTAGGATATTATTATTATTATTATTATTGTTGTTGTTGTTGTTGTTGTATTATTATATTAATAATACAAATATTATTATTTGTACTATTAATATGTCTGATGATCTATATAAATAAAAATGTAATGTTCGTTTGTGGGATTAACATAACTCAAAAACCACTGGGTGAATTGACATCAAATTTGGACACAAGACGCCGATCAGGCCAACGTGTGACTATCATTCATTCGTAGTTTTATATATAGTGTATTTTAAATCTGTTATTGTAATTTGTGATATATGATATTTTAATGATTGTATGTTGTTTTTATGTCTGGAAACCGGGCTGAGTCCCTCGATGAGGCTGAGAAGTTCGGTATAGAAAACTTCGAAATAATAATAATAATAATAATAATAATAATAATAATAATAATAAAAACACTGAAAAACAAAGCAGAAGGGGCTTAAAAAACCAAAAAACAAAAAAATACATTACAACACATGCACAAAACCACATATGTACACATACACATATATACACAGATACACAAATATATACAGAAATACACAGACATATATGCACACACAAAACATACACAGAAAGAAGGAAGGAAGGAAGGAAGGAAGGAGAGAGAGGGGGAAAGAAGGGGGAAGGAGAAAAGGAAAGAAAGAAAGGTAGAGAAGGAAGGAAGGAGGGAAGGAAATAAAAAAGTGAAAGAGGGAAGGAAGGAGAGAAGGAACGAAAAAGAGAAAGACCGAGGGAGGGAGGGAGGGAGGGAGGGAGGGAGGGAGGGAGGGAAGGAAGGAGACGAGGAAGGATGGAATCAAAGAGCAAAGGAAGTAAGAAAAGAAACAGATAGAGAAGGAAGAAAGAAGAAGGGAAAGAAAAAGAGGGAAAGAAAGAAAGAAAGAAAGAAAGAAAGAAAGAAAGAAAGAAAGAGGGAGGGAGGGAGGGAGGGAGGGAGGGAGGGAAGGTTGGCCACAGGAACGTGTGGCGGGTACAGCTAGTAGTTAATATATATGGATGACTGAACATTTAATTTTACATGTAATAGGTTGTTGTTATCACAACCATTATCAATCAACCAATGATGATGATGAAATCACTGTATCGGGGTGAATGAATAAGTTAATGGCCATGTTTATAATCAGTATCAGGACTCCAAGTGGAAACCTTTAGAGCTGCCCTATATCCCATTAAGCTTCAAGTCAGACTTTTGTCAGGATCCAGAGATGATGATCTCAGGTGAATCTGCCCAAGTAGGTACAACACGAGTTCTTTGAGACCGAGATGTGTGATAAGGCTTAAAGGTTTGTCAAGGACTTTGGGCAACAGAGAGTACAACTCTGTCTTTACCCTGTAGTTAGTTACAAGAATATCTATGCACTGCTACATCTCTGTAGAATACCATTTATTCTTTCAATTGATATTTGAATCACTTTTTTCATTTTATTTACCATCTCTGGACTTTTTTTTTCCAAATAAAGCTTTGATGATATTGATCATATCCTAGAAATACCATGACTTTCCTCCTTCATCTGTGTTTTGATTTTGGGACACTGAGGCATAAACAGGAATTGGTGTCAGATTGTGTATAAAGCATCTGCTCTTGTTTTGATCAGTACAATAGCTTCAAGATAGCCTTGGACGAATGAAGAAAAGGCTACCGACTTGTTTGGGGAAAGTATGAGATGGTGAACACAGATAGCAAGTGAAATAACTTATTTCCCCAACAACTCAAAAGAATATAAGCGTTCATAGCAGAGGTAGGTTGAAATTGAAGACACAGAAATAAGGACTGTCCTCTAGTGGTATTGAATAGACATTTTCTGGAATCAGGAAAGGTAGTATTTGTGACCTTTAGGATAACAATGCCATCTAGAGGACAAGATTAGCAAGAAGCTTGAATTTATCCTCTCCTAAAAATAAGAATTAGGTTATTAGTTTCCACTTCATGACAAAATAGTAAGAGTGTCATGCACATTTATACATTTCAAGTCTGAATTCTGCATTGGGAAGAATGTAACAACTATCAGGTAATGAACTTTCAGCAGCTCCTGTAGATGTTGCACAGCAGGATGAATTTGTTTCCAAACTGGCTTAAAGTGTCTGAAGCTGGAGCTACAGAGTTATATGATCAGTGTAGACCTATATAATACAGTACAATGCAGTTAAACTACATTATAATGGGCACATGACCATATAATGCAGTTCCAAACCATCAAGGACTTTAAGATCTTCTGGAGAGTCCCTGCTCTCGGTCCCACCATCTTCGCAGGTGTGTTTGGTGGAGACGATAGGGCCTTCTCTGTGGCGGCCCCCTGGCTATGGAACTCTCTTCCCGGCAAGATTAGGTCTGCCCCCTCTCTCCTGTCATTCAGAAAGCAGCTAAAATCCTGGCTTTGGAGTCAGGCATTTGCAGATTGGCGGATGATTTGATACAGCCCAAGAGTTATCTGGCCACAGCGTTTTGGACTGAGTTGGATGTTATTTGTAATGTGATGAATTGTTTTTATATGTATTTTAGAACTTATTTATTGCATGCTGTTTTATGACATTATTTATTGTATAGCATTAAAGTTTGCTGTTAGCCGTTCTGAGTCCCTCCATGGAGGCAGAGAAGAACGGGATACAAAAGTTCTAAATTTATCTATATAAATAAAAATGTAATGTTCGTTTGTGGGATTAACAGAAATCAAAAACCACTGGACGAATTAACACCAAGTTTGGACACAATATGCCTAACAGCACAATGTATGTCCTTCACTCAAAAAATTGATTTTGTCATTTAAGAATTGTAGTTGCTGGGATTTATAGTTCATGTACAATCAAAGAGTATTCTGAACCCCACCAACGATAGAATTGAACCAAACTTGGCACACAGTTCTCCAATGACCAAGAGAAAATACTGGAAGGGTTTGGTGGGCAGTGTCCTTTGGTTTTGGAGTTGTAGTTCATCTACATCCAGAGATCACTGAGGACTCAAACAATGATGAATCTGGACCAAACTCTACACAAATATTCAATATGCCCAAATGTGAAAACTGGTAGAGTTTGGGGAAAATAGAATCTTGTCATTCGGGAGTTGTAGTTGCTGGGATTTATAGTTCCCCTACAGTCACAGAGCATTCTGAATCCCACCAACGATAGAATCAGGCCAAACCTCCCACACAGAACCCCCATGTGGGCCACAGCAACGCATGGCAAGGGACGGCTAGTAAAATAAATAAATAAATAAATGACAGTGTGGATCCAACCTGTGTAGAACTGGCCTAGTCATCCTGATTGGGATCAGACACTGGGGGCCCTTCCACACAGCCGTATAACCCAGAATATCAAGGCAGTGAGGTGCCATGTCTATGCTTGGAGTGGCAGCAATAAAATTTGGGGGTCTAAGAAACAACACTAAACTTTGGCCTAGGTTTGGAGGGGCTATAGTAATTATTTGCAACTGTGAAACTGAATTTGATTTTTCAGTAGACGCTTTCAATAGACAGCAAAAGCTCTGAAGAAATCAACCAGAAAAAATGTGGTGTGTGTCTGAAGGAACTTGCAACTTATACACCTGTGTCAACAGTATATAAAGCGTCTAACACAAGTTTACAGCAGAACTACATTGAGGATCTCAGAACAATTATTTCTTCTTACTATTGGATTGAGAGAACAGTGGATATCTAGGATAATAAAAACACAAACTCTAAGTCCTTTTTTACTTCTCTTAAAAGCACAATACAGCTTCCAGAAATGGAAAACTTAGTGGGGTGGGTGGGGGTTGAGTTTGCTTATGTGTTCCTTTGACACCCAATCCCTCCAGGCTAAAAAGGAAGTGCTATTTTTGCGTATTCTTGAATCTTATCTTGCTCCTGATGTCTCAGTCAGTGACTATAGCCAGGAATGCATTCTCTCATCTCAGCTATTAAACTAGTAGCACCACATTCTGTTCAGAAGAATGTAATACTGTTTTGCACAAATAGATAATTTCCATGTATGGTTACCTAGCAAGATAGTTAATGAATTTCAGCTGGTTGAATATATATTTCTTTACTTGATCTTTGAGACTAGGAAGCAGGGATGTGTGAAATGTTCTGTTTTGTTTTGAATTTGGGATGCCCCCTCACCCTGTTCTGTTTTGGGGAAGATTTCGGGAGATTAGGAGGGGAGCCATTCAAATTTGTAATTCCAGATCTGAAGTTCCGTTTCCATTTTGGAAAGTATCTTCCCAAAATCAGAAAGGAGGGGGCACCTGAAATTTGAAACAAAAATAGAACAAAATCAGAATGGATTTCTGTCGTTTCGCACACCGCTACTAGGAAGATGGAACATACTACTTTGACACTAAATAAAAGCCACTCCTACAAGCTTCTCTCCAGTCCGATTTTCCAAAAAGAGGATATTAATTTATTTATTTAAGTACCTATCTGGATTGGTTCCAGGATGAGTCTTTCCCCCTCTGATGCTATCTTTTAAAGTAATTTTGGTTAGCAATAGACTAACGGATTCCGGAATCATGTTTCATTTTTTTATTAATTGGAATAAAATTAATTTTGCTATACATTCATTCTGAGATATACTGATCTCAAAAACATGAAAAACATACTATGAATGTGTACACATTTAACTATAAATATGTGGAGATCCCTGCATTTGTTTCTATTGATACCATTGTTAATAACACTATAAATAAAAAGATAGCAGATGTCCTTTACATTTGGGGTTTTGACTTTTGTGGAATTGATTATTCGTGGGTTTGATTCAAAATGGTATCTTGTCTTCTTCAGTGTGATTTTATGGTCAACTTCCTCCAGTCATCTTGGATGACCTAGGCCCCTTCTACACTTTCCAATAATTCAGATTATCAAAGCAGAAAATCCACATTATCTGATTTGAAGTGGATTATTTTTAGTCTGCACTGCCATATAATCCGGTTCAAAGCAGATAATGTGGATTTTATACAGCTGTGTAGAAGTGGCCCTAGAGGAGCTGGAGGAAACTGGGAGAACACCTCTCTAAGAGTCTAGAGGCCCTTCTACACTGCCATATAATCCAGAATATCAATGCAGATAATCCACATTCTTTGGTTTGAACTGGATTATCTGGGTCTACACTTCCATATAACACAGTTCAAAGCAGATCATCTGGATTTTATACTTCTATATAGAAGGGGACTAGGTCCTCCAATGTGATTATATGTTCAGCATCCAATAAAAACTGACTACAGAGTTACGTTAGAGGACTTCGGGCACATCTCTACACTGACCATGTAAGTCTTCATTTACATCAGTGTAGAAAGGAATAATCTCTGCAGCAAATACATACTCACAGTGGTAATAGTCTGGGGATGGAGAGATAAAAAAATGGAATTTAGAAAACTGGAATAACTATTTATTTGAGCAAGTCCAATTGGACAGTTTTCTGTGTGCCCAGGGGGGAGTCTCTCATTTGATAACAGCCATTGATTTAGGTTCTGGGTTTTAGCCTGCCACTTTTGGACTCTCGCTTGCTGAGGTGTTCCAGCGAGTGTCTCTGTAGATCTTAGAAAACTATTTCTTGATTCAAGTGAAAAGATAATCTTGACTCTTGCTTGTCTGGTTAGAATACCAAATCATAGTAGATTGCTCATCCAGCAGTCCCAGAATGAACCTTCATAGTAAGTCCAGTTGCTCATTTTCCTTTTAAACACACAGAGAGAAAACTATGCTTGCACATACCATGCCTTTTGATATCTTGTAAAATAGAAGTGCATTATAAAATTCTATCTAATGATAAGAAAATCAAATAGGATTTTAAAGAGAGAAAAAACAGAATTTTCCTCTACTTAGAATACTTGCTTCCATTAGAATTGATGGAAGGGGGGTACACAAAATTACACACAACACTAGGATAAAATAGAATGGCTAAGGACACATCTTTATTGACCACTTAATGTGAAGGGCTGGAGAATAAGCTCTGTGGCAGCTAAACAACACACAGAGCTGATCCAGGCTAACATGGGTCAAAATTGCTTAATGTGGCCTTGAACCACATTACCCAAAGATGTGGGTTGCTCCAAATTTCCCCCCATAATCTGGAACAAACCACAACTCTGGGCCCACATGAACGGCTGGGACACTTCCAAGATGGAACTGGCCACAACTGTTTACACAGCCATCTCATGTTCCAGTGGGAGCAACATGAGTTGTGCCGGTCGCTTGTTGTCTAGAGTGATGCTGACTGGAAAAATGAGGCGATTGAACAAGGGAGGGGACATTCCAGCCAGGATCACTCCAGACAATAAGCAGTCAGCATGATTCATGCTTGGTGTCCACCCTGACAAGGAGAACATGAGAGGACAGTAAAGATGGCACCAAACCAGGTTCAATACTGCTGAATGGGCACGCCTCCCTCCCACATCTGTAGGATTGGCCCCACAATAAATGGTCAGGGTAGATCTGCTCCCAAAGTTTTTGACTCTTTTGTAGTCATCACATTTTCAGTTGCTAAAGAAAAATGCAAGAGCAAATCCTTTTTTAGAGCTTGTATACACTGGTGAAAAAAACAAGATTCACCCCAGATGTTCTCACAATGCATAGAGGCTTCCTTTGAGTAATCCAGATTTTTTTTTTGTTTTAAATCAAATTTGCCTCACTTTGAGCAAAGTTGATGGAAGCTCCAGAGTTTGTTGGAATATCTCATGGCTTCAGGGTAGTCTGGAGAGCAGAATTGAATCTGATTCCCCCTAATCCACTGTCCAGATTGGACACTTGGACTGCCACCCTTACCTTGTGCTCACCAGGAAAGGATCTTGCCCATGTTGCCACTTCCAAGTATGTTATTCCTGCCACCCTAAAAAAAGTCACAGTGATTTCCACACTGGAATGGCAAGACATTCCATTCTAATTTCTAAATACCATATAGTTAGCCACAGTTGAGACACCACGTGGTACTTTCTAGTTAGCCTTACTTAAATACATATAAGTAATTTTCCAAACCTAAAAGATAGTTAAAGGGTTATGAGGCTATACATTACACTGATATCTTTTTATCGTTATTACAGCTTCTGAGCCCACATTTTGGCAGTCTTAGAATGCAGAGTATAATTTGCCATTATCCTAATCCAAGGACAGGGTGGTCTTTTAGATCAAGTCTGAGGTCAAGAATGGGGTAGGCTGAAGGAAATTCATGTGGCCTTGGGTAGTTTCATATCTGATATGGAGGTCTCTAAACTCATGAATAGTAGCCTGGATCAATAAAAAAAAGGTAAAATTTGCTTTTATTCAGAAGATAATTTCCACAATGAATGAGTAACTTTGGGATTTCTGGCTTCGGCAACAGAGATAATATCAGCACTGTTCAAAATGCCAGGAATTGTTCAGGGAGGCAGATTCATCCTTGAATGTGACGGCGCGAGTGGCGCCGCCTGTGTGTAGAACTTTAAAGTGCAAAGGTTTAAACTGTATAACATGCCCAAACTTGCCTAGTTTGTAAATGTATAGTTGGATTGATTGGTTATTTATAGCTGTCAATCAGTGTTGTTTGCACCAGTTATATTGCTTCCTCAGCTCAATTGCTTGGCTCCACCTCTTCCTGGAGGAGGGCAGAGCTTTTCCTTTTCCATTCTACCATCAAACTTTCTATCAGATAGACATAAGAAAGAGACTTGGCTCTAAAGACCTTAATTAAGTTACCTCTCATCACCAATTCTAAGGTTTTTAGTACCTTGGAACTCATACTTCATGCCCAGATCACCCTGGACAACACTGAGGAGACCCAAGTGCCTTCAAACCGGTCCTGTGGCACAAGAGGAAGGCTTTGTGCTTTCAAATATAGGCCATTTGGATTGTGGCTGTGAATGTTCAGGAATTTACAGCCATTGAGAAAGAGTGAACCTGGAAAAGCTTCACAGCTGCGAAATTTCCTTGGACCCAAGACAACAAGAGACTGTAATGTATATTTCCTTTACCCCCTTTGAAACTTCCAGCTTATTGCCTTAAAGGGATAACTCTTTGTGAACAATAAAACCTATTTTGAGTTATCTACAGTGTTTTGGTCCTTGGGAGTTCCAGTTCTTTAAAGGAAGGCAAGAAGCGATCCCCTGGGGGAAAGATGTCATGTCTATGTCTTTTTCACTAAGAGTTATAGCCCCCAGGCACGACGGCATACTTGAAGACCACAGAAATAGCAAGCTTAGCTCAAATAATATGTTGCTGGAGAAATTGATAAGGTTAAATTTAGAATGAAATCAGAATTTTATCTGTTGGGAATGCTGGATGATATTCTAGAAAGAAAATTTGGAAGACGATTCCAATAGATGATAACTGTAGAAAAAATAATCTATGCTCAGAGATGGAAGGAACCAGTAATCCCAATGCAAGGAGAACGGCTGACAAAAATCTGTGAATTAGCTGAGATGGATAAATTGACTATGCTGATTAAGAAATGTTACGCTAAGTCCTTGCAGGACCATATAAGTGTGTGTGAAGAAAAATCTTATTGTGTGTGATTATCTTGTGCAGCTGGCTAAGTAGGTCAACCAGCAATCTTGTACCACACCCAAGAGGCTATAACTGTTTGAGTTTCTTTGAATACATTCTGGACTTCTGGTGGGCTGCTGCTGGAGTTCTGGAGTACCAGCATGGAGTTCCAACAGGAGATGCTGAAGGAGAGATCCTGAGGGAGAGCTTCTAGAGAGCCTTTTCTCTGAGGAGACATATGGACAAAAGCTTGGCTCTTCTTTGAATACATTCTGGACTTCTGGTGGGCTGCTGCTGGAGTTCTGGAGTACCAGCATGGAGTTCCAGCAGGAGATGCTGAAGGAGAGATCCTGAGGGAGAGCTTCTGGAGAGCCTTTTTTCTGAGGAGACCTATGGACAAAGGCTTGGCTCTGGGGAGCAGTTTGAAGAAGCTACTCTGAGGCGGCTATGGTGAAATAGCTATTTACTTCAGGTTTATTTTGATCTCTCATTTGCTGTAAAGATGAAGATGCCTTATTTTATGTTCCTTACAAAGACTGTGTAAATAGGTTGCACTGCTGATTTTTTGTATGCAACATTGTCAGCTTTTGTTTCAACCCTGCAAAGTAAAGAGTAAAGATATTTCTGTTCACTTTGACACTGGTTTGAGAGTATTTTGCATTTTGGACTTTGGGCGCTGGAACATTGGGTAAAACACGCGCTGCATAACAAGGAAAAATCATTGATCAATTAAAAAAAAGGATTTGGACTTGTTTATTGCTTTTCACAACAACAATGCAGACAAATGTCAAATGTAGGAATTCTGAATGAGAAGAGAGTTACCAAATGTAGATGTGTGGATATATAATATCACTAGCCGTCCCCTGCCACGTGTTGCTGTGGCCCAATCTGGTGATCTGGAAAATAAGGTAATGGTTTCTAATATATGTAATTCCTTTATGCTTGTGGGTAAACAGTATTCTTTGTTGTTTCTATGTCAGTGTTGATGTGGAGATTGTCTGGGTTGCCTACTCTGGAATATGTGACATATAATTGTCCTTTAGGGGTCCCTTTCAAGTCTATGATACTATATATCTCTGTGTGTGAATCATATATATATCTCTCTATCTATCTATCTATGGCTGGATGGCTCTTTGTCAGGAGGACTTTGATGACGTTTTCTTGCCCTGATGAAGGGAGTTGGATTGGATGGCCTTAAGTATTTTCTGTTGGTCACGGGGGTTCTGTGTGGGAAGTTTGCCCCGATTCTGTCGTTCGTGGGGTTCAGAATGCTCTTTGATTGTAGGTGAACTGTGAATCCCAGTGACTACAACTCCCAAATGTCAAGGTCTATTTCCCCCAAACTCCATCTGTGTTCATATTTGGGCGTATTGAGTGCTTGTGCCAAGTTTGGTCCAGATCCATCATTGTTTGAGTCCACAGTGCTCTCTGGATGTAGGTGAACTACAACTCCCAAACTCAAGGTCAATGCCCACCAAACCCTTCTAGTGTTTTCTGTTGGTCATGGGAGTTCTGTGTGCCAAGTTTGGTTCAATTCCATTGTTGATGGAGTTCAGAATGCTCTTTGATTGTAGGTGAACTATAAATCCCAGCAACTACAACTCCCAAATGACAAATCATATTTTTTGAGTGATGGTCACTCCTTGTGTTGTGAGACGTTTTGTTGCCAAATTTGGTGTGATTTTGTTCATTGGTTCTTTTGTTTTTAAGGTACTCATGGTGCACAGAACATATATATATATATATATATATATATATATATATATATATATATATATTTAAAGGGAGCAGAATAATAAGAGACAAATACCATCAGACAGAGATCTTTTAGGGCAGAGTCTTAGGAGTAAGGGTCTTCCCCTCCTCTGTTTACTCAGCTTTTCACAGAGAAAATACAGTTTTGGGGCTCCATAACAGGCAGAAATCTCTCTCTAGATATAGAGGGGTCAGGGATTACCACAAGAACCAATATTGGTTACAGAAAAGACAAACATCTTTAGTCTCTCTGCAGAATTTTCCCCAGTTTTCAAGCTGGATAAACTCCAAGAAAAGCATCCTTCAATTGGAATAATAGATCAACGTAAGAGTAGGAGGTGTCCTTGGAGTAGGTGGCTTCTCACAAGAAATAGGCCTAAATGTATGAGTATATACACTAAAACTCTGGGTGTGTTTCTGGCAACATACTCATAAAAGGTTCAGTGCTGACTCAAGTTGCTGAGAAGAGTGTGGTCTTTCTACATCCCTTGTTTCCTATGAACTTTTTTGTGCTTGTTGTGGGTGGGTGGCACTGTGATACTAGCATTGATTCTGAGCTGTTAAACCAACCAATCAATCTTTATTATGGTCCAAAGACCCAATTTGCTCAGCAGAGAAAGTGCACAGGAGTTTCATAACCTGATAAGACCACTTAAAAGTAGGATGAGTGCAATGCTAGATGCGTATAAACATGAGCAAGAACACTGCAAATATATACAAGGCAAGTTTCAACCTGGGTCTAATACAGGAAGTTGTTTTATCTTGACTAGCTCAGAGAAAAACTTGGCAATAGCCAAGTCACATGGGGGAAATTGTCACCTAGTAAAAACTTTACATGGAATTGGGCTGATATACCAGATAGGTTGCTCAGTAGTGGGTTAATAATATGTAACCAAGCCTGCTTTAAAAACTACAGAACAATAAGATGTGATACATACATTCATCATCCTTGTTATTACATGTGCAAAGTCTTGCATTGTGTGGAACTATCGCAAATCTACCTCGAAGCACTTTGAATAGGAACAAATTGCACTTTGCCTTGTTACTTCATCGCAAAGGACTTGTTCCAGCGGCTTACACTGGTTTAGCCTTAGATCATCCATGGAGCCCATTGGCTCCCATCAGATGATGCAAAGGAACTTCCAGCAGGGCTCTATGGATGATATAGGGCGGAGCCAACACATGCTGCTGCTGTGACAACATGAGAAGCTTCCTGTATTGAGGTCCATAGGAAGCCTTGGGGAGGGGGGGGAGCTGCTCCATCAACGCTTCCCCCCATGGAATCAATATAATTAGGATCCAGGAAATGCGGGGCATGGGATGGCAGGATCCCCAACATGTGGTGATTCTGGCAGTTGTGTGACAAAATCCTTGGAGAATAGGCAGCAATATTTGGCCACAGTCAAGTTCTTAAGATAGTTTGCTTCATAGAATCATAGAGTTGGAAGAGACCTCATGGGCCATCCAGTCCAACCCCCAGCCAAGAAGCAGGAAAATTGCATTCAAAGCACCCCCAACAGATGGCTATCCAGCCTCTGTTTAAAAGCTTCCAAAGAAGGAGACTCTACCACACTCTGGGGCAGAGAGTTCCACTGCTGAACAACTCTCACAGAGAGGCCCAGCATAGTGTATACTCAGGGTGCTTGGAGAAAAAGAAACACATGTGTGAGAAGGCAGCTCACAGAAGGCAATGTCCAACAGTTTAATAGATTTCAGTGTCATACTCTGATTTGTCTTCAGATTCTGAGCTGTTGCCTCCTACTAGGAACAGGTCTGCTTGGTGAAATGACAAAATGTGCTTCTAGATTCTGGATACTCTTATAGCTAATTCTTTACTTCAAAATGCTAGAAGGAGAGCGTGGCAGAACATACAGGGTCAGGGGGTAGTCTTGCAAAATTGAATTTCCATAGATCAAGCCTTGATAACTGCAAATAAACAAATTATTATTATTATTATTATTATTATTATTATTATTATTATTATCTTTATTTGTACCCCGCTAGCATCTCCCGAAGGACTCGATGCGGCTTACAAAGGCCAAGGCTTCAAAACACAACATAACAATGCACAACCTAAATAAATAAAACCAGTCTGTTCAGTGGGTTTTTTCAACTGTGTAATTATTTCACTACAAGAAATATGTTGTTGTTGTTGTTGTTCATTCATTCAGTTGTTTTCGACTCTTCGTGACTTCATGGAGCAGTCCACGCCAGAGCTCCCTGTTGGTCGTCACCACCCCCAGCTCCTTCAAGGTCAATCCAGTCACTTCAAGGATACCATCCATCCATCTTGCCCTTGGTCGACCCCTCTTCCTTTTTCCTTCCATTTTCCCCAGCAACATTGTCTTCTCTAAGCTTTTCTTTCTTCTCATGATGTGGCCAAAGTACTTCATCTTGGCCTCTACGATTCTTCCTTCCAATGAGCAGTCAGGCTTTATTTCTTGAAGTATGGACTGGTTGGATCTTCTGGTGGTCCAAGGCACTCTCAGCACTTTCCTCCAACACCACAGTTCAAAAGCATCTATTTTCCTTCGCTCAGTCTTCCCTATGGTCCAGCTCTCACATCCGTAGGTGACTATGGGGAATACCATTGCTTTAACTATATCTTCATTGCCAGTGTAATATCTCTACTCCTCACTATTTTATCGTCATTGTTCTCCTCCCAAGAAGTAAGCGTCTCCTGATTTCCTGGCTGCAGTCTGCGTCTGCAGTAATCTTGGCACCTAGAAATACAAAGTCTGTCACGGCCTCCACATTTTCTCCTTCTATTTCCCAGTTGTCAATCATTCTTGTTGCTATAATCTTGGTTTTTTGATGTTTAGCTGCAACCCAGCTTTTGCGCTTTCATCTTTCACCTTGATTAGAAGGCTCCTCAGCTCCTCGACACTTTCGGCCATCAAAGTGGTGTCATCTGTATATCTAAGGTTGTTAATATTTCTTCCAGCAATTTTCACCCCAGCCTTGCATTCATCAAGCCCCGCACATCGCATGATGTGTTTCTGCATACAAGTTGCATAGGTTGGAGGAGAGTATACAACCCTGCCGTACGCCTTTCCCAATCTTGAACCATTCTGTTGTTCCATGGTCAGTTCTTACTGTTGCTACTTGGTCCTTATACAGATTCCTCAGGTGAGAGATAAGATGATTTGGTATGCCCATACCACCAAGAACTTGCCACAATTGATTATGATCCACACAGTCAAAGGCTTTAGAATAGTCAATAAAACAGAGATGTTTTTCTGAAACAAGAAATATACTCTTACCTGATACACTTGTCTTACCCGTCACTTGATAGGAAGCAATTCTAAGAAGTCCAACCACACTTACTTCTGGTTTATAGTTTTGTCTTTCCTTTTATATCACCCCCCACCCCACCCCACCCCACTCAAAACATATTGTTCAGTAATTGGATGGTTATGTATTGCAACTGTTGTCTGGTTATTACAAGCACGGTTATAGGCTGAATGAACATTGATTTAAAAAAGAAATTATAAATGAAAGTTTATTTTTGCATTTGTAAGATACATTATCATGACAAACTGTAAATACATACAACAGGTGGCTTTATTACATTATTGGCGTACATCTTTGTTTGCTATACATAGCCTTGAGCACAATTGTTCTGATGCTTTTCCTCCCAGAACACTCGTAACTGCAGTTCTGTAAAAGGGTGTTCTCTGAACAACTTGCTGAAATTCAAATCCCAGCTTTATTTGGGGACAGAAAGACATGACAATTTGCAGTATAGTCCTATACACAGTTGGATTCTGTACCACCATTTTACAATACAATGTACTAAGCATAAAAATAGAATATGACAACGTTAATGCGTTGTTGAAGGCTTTCATGGCCGGAATCACTGTGTTGTTGTAGGTTTTTTCGGGCTATATGGCCATGGTCTAGAGGCATCCTCTCCTGACAAGTGTTCCTGCCATACATCAAGGGAAGCACTAACCGCATAGGGAAGCTGATGAGGAAGCACAACATGCAAACTATCTACAGACCCACCAAGAAAATCCAACAAATGCTTCGTTAGCAAAAGGGGATCCTCTCGCTTCTGCAGGAGTCTACCGTGTACCATGCAGCTGTGGACAAGTCTACATAGGGACCACCACACGCAGCATTGCCCAAACACAAATCAAGGAACATGAAAGGCACTGCAGACTACTTCAACCAGAGAAGTCAGCCATAGCAGAGCACCTGATGAACCAACCGGGACACAGCATTTTATTTGAGAACACAGAAATGCTGGACCACTCTCACAACCACCATGTCAGACTACACAGAGAAGCCATTGAAATCCACAAGCATGTGGACAATTTCAACAGAAAGGAGGAAACCATGAAAATGAACAAAATCTGGCTACCAGTATTAAAAAACTCTAAAATTACAACAGCACAACAACAGAGAGGAAACAAACAAGGACATCTGATCACCTCTCAACAAAAGTTTGCTCTAGGCACTGTCAGGCCACTGTATGCTAATCAAGGTGGTCAGTTGAAACATTCACACCTACCTCCAGCAGACAAGAGTCCTTTGTCCCACCGTGGTCATTCCACAGATATATAAACTAGGCTTGGGCAATCCATGGTTCTAAATGGTTCTAAAGTACTTAAAACTAAAGTTCTGGTGGTTAAAATTTTAGAACTCTAACAAAACTTTCAAAATTTAATTATTATTTCATTATTGGTGATTTTAATGACAGAACCAATTAGGAACTGCCATTTATTATGAAATTTTGAGAGTTTTGTTAGAGTTCTGAAATTTTCACCACCAGAACTTTAGTTTTGTAAGTACTTTAGAACCATTTAGAACCATGGATTGCCCAAGCCTAATATAAACCCTTTTTCCTAGTTCCAACAGACCTCACTACCTCTGAGGATGCTTGCCATAGATGCAGGTGAAACGTCAGGAGAGAATGCCTCTAGACCATGGCCATATAGCCCGAAAAAACCTACAACAACCCAACGTTAATGAGGTTTCGTAACTCAGTCCGACAAACAGATTTCTCTTCTCTATCTATGATCAACTCAAGGCTAGAGCTGGAAGGTGCTTGAAGGTGTTGTGACACATATATAATTTACTGTGGTACACATATGACATCCACCACGAACTCTACTTATAGGTTGGATAAGTTTTCATAAACCTACAAAACATGTAGTGAAAGAAAATGATGTATCCATATGCTCTGGGCATTACCAATGTACCACCTACAGTTTCTCAAAAATGACAAGGTTAATATAACAAGATAATTCAAAATGCCCACAGAAAGGAGTATGTTATGTTTGTGTGGAAATGGTTTTTGGAATGTAAGCCTCTTGGTACACTATACAGGCAGCTGCACTTTTTACTTGTAAATATTATTATTATTATTATTATTATTATTATTATTATTATTTAAAACTTTTATATCCCGATTGTCTCACCTCCGTAGAGGGACTCAGCATTACACCAACCATGCCAAAAATACCCTGAGTTTGTAATTCTGATGGAACTTATGGACAATGTTCCCAATCCATGCATGCCTGTCGCTTTAATTCTAAAATCTCAGGATTTAGACCTTTAAGGAAGTGTGTTCAAAGGCTTCAAAATGCCTCGTGAACAACAGACTCCTATGCCTTCCTACTGTTTTAAAAATCCGTTTGCTACACAACATGAGGGGATGCTGCTTGGAGTAAGCTTAAAACTCCATTGGAAACAGCCATTCAACTCTGGATTCAGGTCAGTGAACTGAATCCTTGGGTGAACCTCCCTATCTCAGGGTCATTGGGTGCTTCAATATCTTGGACACACTGGCCTAAATCCTGTTGGTAATCCTATCTAGAATAGCCCATTGGAAACAGTCACTAAATAGTAGCTCAGTGCTTAGGTAAATCCCATTGACTCAATGGATCTATGGCAGTTGTAGGCACCTGTAGGATCTGCGCCATTATATCCAGTCTTCTATTATCATGTTAACTGATGTTCTGCTGACCTTGGTGCCCTTTTAATTAAACTCTAATTCAGAGAAAGGGAGAAAGAGGGAGGGATGAAGGGTTTTGAAAGTGCACTGCCCAACCCTATAAGACAGTGGTTCTCAACTTTCTTTATGCTGCGACCCCTTAATACAGTTTCTTATGTTGTGGTGGCCCCCAACCATAAAATTATTTTCCTTGCTACTTTCATAACTGTAATTGTGTTACTGCTATGAATTGTAATGTAAATATCTGATACACAGAATGTATTGTCATTCATTGGACCAAATTTGGCATAAATACCTGATATGCCCAAATTTGAATACTGGTGGGGTTGGGTGTGTGTGTGTAACAATGATTTTGTCATTTGGGAGTTGTAGTTGCTGGGATTTATAGTTCACCTACAATTAAAAGAGCATTCTGAACTCCATGAACAATGGAGTTGAACCAAACTTGACACACAGAACTCCCACTACCAACAGAAAATAGTGGAAGGCTTTGATGGAAAATGCCCTTGAGTTTTGGAGTTGTAGTTCACTTACATCCAGAGAGCTCTGTGGACTCAAACAATGATGGATATGGACCAAACTTGACATGAATACTCAATATGCCCAAATGTGAACACTGATGGAGCTTGGGCAAAATAGACCTTGACTTTTAGGAGTTGCAGTTGCTGGGATTTATAGCTTACCTACAATCAAAGAGTATTCTGAACCCCACCAATGATAGAATTGGGCCAAACTTCCCACACAGAGACCCCCATGATCAACAGAAAATACTGGAGGGATTTGGGATGAATTGACAGTGATTTAGGGGAAATGTAGTTCACCTACATCCACAGAGCACTGTGAACCCAAATGAGTATGCCAAAGGGATTTCTAACACCATCAGAAATTGGTTTTCTGATGGTGTTTGGTGACCCCTCTGAAACCCCCTGGCGACCCCTCCCAGGGGTCCTGACCCCCAGGTTGAGAAACACTGCTATAAGAGAATATATTGAGTACTAGCTGTCCCCTGCCACGCGTTGCTGTGGCCCAGTCTGGTGATCTGGAAAATAAAGTAATGAGAAAGTGCTGGTTTCTAATATATGTAATTACTTTATGCTTGTGGGTAAATAGTATTTCTTGTTGTTCCTTTCTCAGTGTTGATGAGGAGATTGTCTGGTTTGCCTACTCTGGAACATGCAACATATTGTCCTTTTTTAGGGGTCCCTTTCAAATCTATGATGCTATCTCTCTCTGTGTGTGAATCATATCTATCTATATTTATGGCTGGATGGGTCTTTGTCAGGACGGCTTTGATTACATTTTCTTGCCCTGGTGAAGGGAGTTGGACTGCATGGCCATGTGTATTTTCTGTTGGTCATGGGGGTTCTGTGTGGGAAGTTTGCCCCAATTCTCTTGTTGGTAATTTCTTTACAAAGAGTAAAGAAATTACTCTTTGATTGTAGGTGAACTATAAATCCCAGTAACTACAACTCCCAAATGTCAAGGTCTATTTCCCCCAAACTCCATCTGTGTTCATAATTGGGTATATGGAATATTCGTGTCAAGTTTGGTCCAGATCCATCATTGTTTGAGTCCACAGTGCTCTCTGGATATAGGTGAACTACAACTCCCAAATTCAATGCTCACCAAACCCTTCTGGTGTTTTCTGTTGATCATGGGAGTCCTGTATGCCACGTTTGGTTCAATTCCATCATTGGTGGAGTTCAGAATGCTCTTTGATTGTGAGTGTACTATAAATCCCAGCAAATACAACTCCCAAATTACAAAATCAAAATTTTTGTGTGAAGGGCATAATTGGGTTGTTAGGTGTATTGTGTCCAAATTTGGTGTCAATTTGTCCAGTGGTTTTTGAGTTATGTTAATCCCACAAACGAACATTACATTTTTATTTATATAGATCAATATAAGGGGGGTGGGCAGGTTATATGCTTGTAAATATCAACTGGATTATGTCCCTTGTGGCTTTATTGTTTTCATTATGGAAAATTCATAGACAGACCACCTATTTTGAGACAATGAAGGTGGCAAGGATGGCAGCAGGCAAGGTTCTGATCCTGCAAAATCTTGCATGTAAAATCTTGTTTCATGGATCAGTAAAAAAACAACGAGCAAGGCAGGAGATGAGGGGCAGTCAAACCCACTATTTATTGTCGAAGGCTTTCATGGCTGGATTCACTGGGTTGTTGTAGGTTTTTTCAGGCTGTATGGCCATGTTCTAGAGCCATTCTCTCCTGACGTTTCACCTGCATCTATGGCAAGACCTCACAACTTCTGCGGATGCTTGCCATCTTCTTCTTCTTAGGTGATCCCTCGTTGTCCAAGTAGGATAATCTTCCAGGGTGGGTCCATAGGTGACTACGGAGCCCTATTCTTGATCTGCATCTTCTCCCGCAGTGAGGGCATTGGTTTCTAGGTGGAAGCCGGTCCCAGTCGGGGTTGGCTTGACGTACCTTCCTCTTGGCACGTTTCTCTCTTTTGCTCTCCATTTATGCCTCTTCAAATTCTGCCACACTGCTGGTCACAGCTGACTTCCAACTGGAGCGCTCAAGGGCCAGGGCTTCCCAGTTCTCAGTGTCTATGCCAGAGTTTTTAAGGTTGGCTTTGAACCCGTCTTTAAATCTCTTTTCCTGCCCGCCAATATTCCGTTTTCCATTTTTGAGTTCAGAGTAGAGCAACTGCTTTGGGAGATGGTGGGCGGGCATCCGGACAATGTGGCCGGTCCAGCGGAGTTGATGGCGGAGGACCATCGCTTCAGTGATGGTGGTCTTTGCTTCTTCCAGCACGCTGACATTTGTCCGCTTGTCTTCCCAAGAGATTTGCAGGATTTTCTGGAGGCAGCGCTGATGGAATCGTTCCAGGAGTTGCATGTGACGTCTGTAGACAGTCCACGTTTCGCAGGCATATAGTAGGGTTGGGAGGACAATAGCTTTATAAACAAGCACCTTGGTATCACTACGGGTGTCCCGGTCCTCAAACATTCTCTGCTTCATTCTGAATAAAGCTGCACTCGCAGAGCTCAGGCGGTATTGTATTTCGGTGTCTATGTTGACTTTGGCAGAGAGGTGGCTGCCAAGGTAGCAGAAATGGTCGACATTTTCTAATGTTACACCATTAAGCTGTATCTCTGGCATTGGAGAGGGATTGGCTGGTAACTGCTGGAAGAGGACTTTGGTTTTCTCAGTGTTCAATGACAGGCTGAGCTTCTCGTATGCTTCTGCAAAGGTGTTTAGAGTGGCTTGTAGGTCTTCCTCTGAATGCGCACAGATGACATTGTCATCAGCATACTAGAGTTCTATAGAACTCCAACTTGCCATAGATGCAAGCAAAACGTCAGGAGAGAATGCTTCTAGAACCCGGCCTGAAAAAACCTACAAAAACCCAGACACACTATTTGTTTTATATACAGAGTACGACACAAGTGAACTATAGGATATTGTTCTATCTTACATCTATTTTAAATAGTTTGCTATTTCTCCTTTAAATAAACAATGAACCAGATATGTTCTTTGAAAAGAAAGATATTCCATTTTTACTTGCCCACCTCACCCTACCTCAAAAAGATGTATACCATTCTAGGAGTTTGTGTTGGAGTCTCTCTTTGGAGATCTCCTGCTTCCATCAAAACAGCAAGGCCAATCAGAACCAGTATTCGGAAACAAAGATGTGCACATTGACAATATTACGGTGAGAGACAACCCCTCCAACAACGTAGTTCATCTCGAGTTTCAAGGTGGCATAGAAAGGGCCAATGATGGGTTTCACTTGACGAACAACACCTATGAGTTGGGGAAGAAGACAAACATTAAGATTAGTGTCAGAAATACCAATAAATCCATGGTACTAAATGCAACAAGTTAAACAACTGTACACTTTTGTTTGAGAAGTTGGAACTGGCTATGATAATATATGACCTGGGCACCTCTAGGTGTAGATCTACATTTGATATCAATCAGAAAATATTGATTACTATTAAATGCAGTTGTTGCAGGATGCAGTTGTCAAGATGTTAACTTCAATTAAGAGATGAGAGTATGCTACCACCTGCACAATATTTCCCAGTCCACCTAAGAGCTCAATCCAGGTTCTGATTCCAGATTATCTGCTTTGAACTGGAATATATGGCAGTGTAGACTTATTTAATTCAGTTCAACGCAGAGAATCTGGGATCAGATACTGGATTATATGACAGTGTAGATTCAACCTGAAAGAGTCAGATCAGATGTGTAAAGCTCTTGAGTGAATCTTCAAAAAATAAGTTTTGGATATTATTATTATTATTTACAGTATTTATATCCCACCCTTCTCACCCTGCAGGGGACTCAGGGCGGATTACAATGTACATATACATGGCAAACATTCAATGCCATAGACACACAACATATATAGACAGAGACACAGAGGCTATAACATTCCAGCTTTTTCATGAGGGTATTCTGGCCACCAGGGGAGCTGTCGCTTTCCCGTCCATTTGTGACACTGACAAAGTACTTCCTCATTCTTTGCATGCTTGCTAGAGATTTTTATGGCATTGTCAGTTAGCCTCCCCACATAACTGGTACCTAAATTTCCTACTTGACAGATGCAACTCTCTTTCGGGCTGCAAAGTTCGACAGCAAGCTACACAAATGGGTTGAAAGCTCAATCTGGCTTCAAGCTCATGACCTTTCCTGTAAAAAGTATTGTACTCATTGAATCTTTTCTCAGCCATATTGCTCTTATGTTGGCTATAATTGTCTGTATTGTTTTATCTGATGTTTTTAATTAGTAAGTGTTTTACTTGTGTGTTTTAATTGTAATTTTTGGGCTTGTGTCTTGTAAGCCATCCCAAGTCCCCTAAAGGAGATGGTTGGCGGGGTATAAAAATAAAGTTGTTGTTGTTATTATTATTATTATTATTATTATTATTATTATTATTATTATTATTGATCTTAATGCAGCTGACTCCCAGCCAGCTGTGCCACAGTCCTGGTGTGACATTACAGTCAAATGATCCCAGTTCTACTTTGAGACAATTTTATTTTGAGACAAAAATTATTAGTTATCTCCAGCCTACAAAAGTATCCTCTCCTAGTTTCTTTCTCTCCATTAACTTTGCTTTAAAAAAAATACCCAGAGCATATTGCTATTACTGTACTGTACTGAAAAGGCAAAATATAGGATAATGATGGTTCACACAAATTCAAAACTCCTGCTAAGCTGAACATTTTGATATAGAATTCCTTCGCTTAGTTACCGGAATCTAAAATGTGGCATTTGATTTGGAAGGAAACACACAATTTAAGGAAGGATTATTTGATACACATCCCATTTAGATTTCAGTTGCGATCGTGTTTCAAATGTGGAGTGCACAACAGCATTTAAGGAATTCCAGAAGTTCTCTCTTCGCAGTTCCCTAAGAACACATTGGCTTACGATCTGATGGAAGAGATAAACGTTTGCTTATGCCGCCTGTCAGCACCCTTTTTCAAATGCTGTGATGACCTTAAAGTTCTGTCCTATTTAAATGCTGGCTAATATCTTCAGCATGTGGCGAAATAGCACATTTTCCACCACATTCATTTTCTCTCCTATATTTCATGAATGTATTTCTCTTTTTACACAGTCCTCCTGTTCCCCGAAATTTCTTGTATTGATTTCCCTATATTATAAAACTGGTTTCTTTTTGGCAGCAGCCAAAATGAAGGGTTTAGATGGGGAATCTCCATGGCATGTATCTCTTGCTAGGAAGAAAGGACATGAAATGTTAAACTGGACTTTAGGGGCGTACTTTAGGAAATTATCTCTATTTTTTCCATGTTATTTCTGCTTCTGGTACCAGAATTTCTGTGGAACAAATAATTCCCTGGATCATATCTACTTTGTTAACTTAGACACATCTGTGCATGGCTTGTGGTAATGTAAAAGGTAATTTTGTATGCATAGAAGGTCAGTTCCTTATTGGCAAGCACAGATGCTGGAGTCACCAAAATTATACAAAATCAACCATTTTAATTGGTTGAAATTGTTGTGGAGCTTATGTGGACATACTTTGATCACAGGGACTCAGAATGTGGAACATAGGAATTCAAGTTGAGTATCCCTTCTTCGAAATGCTTGGAAGTAGGAGCGCCTTGGATTTTTGTGTTAGAGTTCAGCCTGTGATTGTGTCTAATGATCAGGGTATTCTGGATGTTGGTAATGACAATGATGTTTCTGAGGTTCGTATATCTAATTATGTGTATAATGATGAGGTTGCTTTAGATGCAGAGAATGACAATGGGATTCCTGTTCAAAGTGTCTTTTCTGATGAGAATGTTCCCGAAGGGTTTGGGGATGATGGTATGGTCTCTGGAAGAGGGCCTGAATTTCTACCAGAGAATTTCCAGGACTTTGAGCCTGAGAAGAGCTTGGCATCTGTGCCAGATGCAGAAATTAATGAGCCAGTAGATTTGTTGTTCATTCGTTCAGTCGTTTCCGACTCTTTGTGACTTCATGGACCAGTCTACGCCAGAGCTCCCTGTCGGTCGTCACCACACCCAGCTCCTTCAAGGTCAATCCAGTCACTTCAAGGATACCAGTAGGTAGAAGGCATATTTTCCGTCAGCACAGGCAAACAAACCAATCTCTCAGACATTCTGCCAGACTGAGAGAGAGATTGATAATAGAGTCAAGGCTGAAACAAAAACCGTTCCTGGTTCGCTTGGGAAATAGAGTAGATTGGAAGATAAAAGTGCCAAGTATAGAATCTATAGTCAGATGAAATATAGTTCGAATTGATTCAAGATGTCTTTACTGGTCCTTGGAAGCCTTGTCTTGGATAGATTCATGTGTTAAGTGCCTTGTTTGATTTCTGGAGTGTTACCTTGGAAGTTTCTTTATTTGTTTTTCACAAACTCTGATGCACTAATTTCCTAGACTATTTGTTTCTGCTTATCCTTTTACCTAATTGGATTTACCTATTTTTATGGAGTGTTTTTTACACCAACTGCTTTTTAATTATCTTCAATAAACTGCTTGCATTTTTACTCAGCTGTTTAAAGTCAGAGGGCTTTCCTGGCCTGGAGTGCAACATTTTGCAGGATTCTTCCCAAGACCCACTGTGTGGTCCAGTCAATTGAACAGGTCAGTTGCACCTTTGATAAATGGTATCCCTGCCCAATTGACACTGCAGCTTTAGTATCTGCACTATATCAGCCATGATGTGAAACAGTAATCTTGCAGGGCTGCTCTCTTTTCAACAGGTTTGGATGCTGCTGCTGTCAACACTTCTGACACACCCACAGGAGGAGACGTGCATGCCCTTTTTATTCAGACACAAGCTCTGCCATTCCACATGCAACAGAGCAAGTAAACAACACTGGCTTGGAAAGCTGGGCCTTAGATGTTTTAGCAAAGGAGGAATGCCAAGCCTCATGCTCATCTGCAGCATTCATACACCATTCTCTAGTATTCACAAGTAAGGACTGCAGAAAAATACGCTTAAAGCGCTTTGGGAGCACATCAGGAAAAACAAGCTCTGTGGGTCCAGACTGAGACCATTTTTCTCTTGTTCTGCCAGTTGCACCCCACATGCCCAGACACACACTTCTAGGTTCTTCCCCAAACCCCTTTTCTTTGTCAAAAATGTAGAGCAAGGATGGTTTTGCCTTGTTTAAAAGAAGAGATGGGTCTCCTAGCAGCTTCCAGGAACACAATTCTCATTTAGGAGTTGCCCATCCCTGCTAAATAAAAATAAGGCATAGCATAATGTTATTATCTGTATATATAATAAAGAAGAGTGTTTGTATCGGACAGAGGAAGGGCGGAAGGTGTATGTCGCCCCAGGGCTGAGAGCGGCGGTTAACAAATGAAGTAAATAAATAAATAAATATGTGGCAGCGTTCTGATTGGCTGCCGCTGTGGTGCTATTTGCATATGGTCTCTGATTGGCCAGCTTCAATAGGAGCCCCTGGTGGAGAAGAGGGTTCATGGCAGAAACGGGGCATGACAGAAGGAAATTTGCATATGGTCTCTGATTGGCCAGCCTCAAATCCAACATTCCGAGATGACAAAGAGAGGAAAGGAAAGGCCGGGGGCTGGGTCAGAACACTACCAATACAGACCGAAATAGGCACACAGAGCCCCCATCACCCACTCTACATCCTACTGCAGTTTGGAGGAGGATGAACCATGGATGATGGGACTTGCAGTACCACCACTCACATTCTGAGACCGCTGTTAACCTTATCCAATGACTGATCAGGACCAAACTTCGCACATAGACCTCTCATGACCCACTTTACGTCCTGGTGTGGTTTGGCCGGGGATGGACCGTGGATTATGGGACTTGCAGTACCATTGCTCAATTCTTCATACCACTGCAACCCTCATCCAATTACCAATAAATACCAAACTTGGCACACTGAGTCTCCATGACGCATTCTACATCCAGGTGCAGTTTGAAGGAGGATGCACCATGGACGATGGGACTTGCAATACCTGCACTCCCTTCCTAAGACCATTACAACTGCCAACAATGATGGATCAGGAACACAATTTACACAGAGACCCAGCATGACCCACTCTACATCATGGTGCGGTTTGGAAGAATTTGACAATGGATGATGGGACTTGCAGTCACTTCACTCACTTCCTGAGACCACTGAGACCCTCGCCAATGACTCATCAAGACTAAACTTGGCACATGGAGCTTCAATGACCCACTCTACATCCTGGAGCAGTTTGGAGGACGACAGACCATGGAAGATGGGACTTCAAGTACCTCCACTACCCAAGACTGCTGCAAAACTCATCTAATGACCAATCAAGACCAAAGTTGGCACACAGAGCCCCCATGACCCACTCTACATCCTGCTGCAGTTTTGGAGAAGGGTGGACCATGGATGATGGAACTTCCAGTACCTTCACTAACATTCTGAGACCTCTGCAAACCTCATCCAATGACGGATCAACACCAAACTTGGCACATAGACCTCTCATGACCCACTTTACGTCCTGGTGTTGTTTGGAAAACTTTGGAGATGGATGATGGGACTTGCAGTCACTTCACTCACTTCCTGAGACCACTGAGACCCTCGCCAATGACTGATCAAGACCAAACTTGGCACACAGAGTCCCAATGACCCACTCTACATCCGGGTGTACTTTCGAGGAGGACAGACCATGAATGATAGGACTTCAAGTACCTCCACTCCCTTCCAAAGATTGCTGCAACCCTCTTCTAATGACCAATCAAGACCACACTTGGCACACAGAGCCCCCATGATCCACTCTACATCCTGCTGCAGTTTGAAAGGGGATGGACTTTGGATGATAGGACTTGCACTACCTTCACTCACTTACTGACACCACTGCCATCCTCATCTAATGACTGATAAAGACCAAACTTGGCACACAGAGCCACCATGACCCACTCTATATCCTGCTGCTGTTTGTAGGAGGATGGGCCATGGATGATGGGACTTCAAGTACCTTCACTCACTTCCTGAAAATAATGCAGCCGTTATCCAAAGACCAATAAAGACCAAACTTGGCATACAGAACCGCCATTACCCACTTTCTCTAATAACCCAGGCAACGCCGGGTCTCCAAGCTAGTATCTAATAATTCTGATGAGCCCACCAATAAAATCATATGGGGCACAAACAAAACCATATGGGACATTACTTCACAAAGATGCCAAGATCTAGCTGGTATTCAGCTTAATAGTTTTAATCTTCTCAATCCTCTCTTCAGAGTTTCTGGCATTCTGCTCAGGTGCTTCAGGTATTCTTTTGGCTCGTCTCTGTTGCTCTAAGATATAATTACCTTTCCCTCCTCTTTGCACCCTATGAAATATGCAAGCCCCTCAGGCAGTTCACCTTCATGTCTGGTTTCTGCTTGCATTTTGTATCACATAGCCAGTTTGCTAATAACTCTGCCTCCTGAACGCAAAAGAGCCATTCTGTGAATTAACTCATTCCTTGCAGTTCTCCTGAACTGAGAACATTCTTCAATGTCAGCATAGTTAGAACTGTCCTAATAATAATAATAATAATAATAATAATAATAATAATAATAATAAGGATAAGGATACTTGCCATAAATGCAGGCGAAACGTCAGGAGAAAATGCCTCTAGAACATGGCCATATAACCCAGAAAAACCTACAACAACCCAGTGATTCCGGCCATGAAAGCCTTTGACAATAATAATAATAATAATAATAATAATAATAATAATAATAAGCCAAATTGACAAATTGACAAATTGAAAAATTATTGTTATTAAGAGCCAAATTGACAAAGAAAAAACATGGATGCGGCTCACAAATAGAACTCTGAAAAAGGAGACGGAGGGCCTGATTCTAGCAGCCCAAGAACAAGCCATTAGAACCAATGCCATCAAAGCCAGAATTGAAAAGTTGGTGACAGATCACAAATATAGACTTTGCAAGGAAGCAGATGAAACAATAGATCACATCCTTAGCTGCTGCAAGAAGATCGCGCAGACAGACTACAAGCAGAGGCATAACGCCATTGCTCAGATGATTCATTGGAACTTATGCCACAAACACCATCTGCTTGCGACAAAGAACTGTGGGATCTCAAGCCTGAAAAGGTTACAGAAAATGAACACGTCAAACTACTCTGGGACTTCCGAATTCAGACTGACAGAGTTTTGGAGCACAATACTCCTGACCTCACAATCATGTTAAAAAACAAAGCATGGATCGTTCATGTTGCAATCCCAGGTGACAGCAGGACTGAAGAGAAACAACTGGAAAAGCTGACACGATATGAGGATTTAAAAATTGAACTGCAAAGACTCTGGCACAAACCAGTAAAGATGGTCCCAGTGGTGATTGGCACACTGGGTGCAGTGCCTAAAGACACAACAACTGGAAAAGCTGACACGATATGAGGATTTAAAAATTGAACTGCAAAGACTCTGGCACAAACCAGTAAAGGTGGTCCCAGTGGTGATTGGCACACTGGGTGCAGCGCCTAAAGACGCTGACAAAATTACCATCTGCCAGCTGCAGAAGGCCGCCTTACTGGGATCTGCACACATTATTCGCCGATACATCACACAGTCCTATACACTTGGGAAGTGTCCGACGTGTGATCCAATATAACAGCCAGCAGAGTGTCTGCTATGGACTCCTCTTGTTGCGTTTCAAATAATAATAATAATAATAATAATAATCTTTATTTATACCCTGCCACCATCTCCCCAAAGGGGACTCGGGGCGGCTAACGTGAGGCCAAGCCCAGAATTACAGTACAACAAAATAAAATAAAATACAAACAGCAAATAATAATAACAAAAATACATAAAATAACAGAAAATGCAATAGCTTGGTCAACGGATTGCTTTACTTGTTTCATTCGAGGCACCTTTCACACTATAATATGTATACAAATGTGTATTCTGGAATGGAAGAACAGCACTCGACTGGATAGCTCTTGTGGTTTCTTCCTGCTCTATAATTCCATGATTCTACAGTTATAACATTTTGATGCAGTTTTCATGCAATTGCTGCATCCTACAGTAGCCTGGAATTTGTCTCTGGCAGATAATTCTAAATACCTCATTTGACCCTGAAGTCTCTGGTTTATTATTTATTTATTTATTTATTTATTTATGACATTTCTACCCTGCTTTTCTCCACTGGGGTGACTCAAGGCAGCTTATAATTAACTATTATTCCACAACAGTTAACTAGCCATGTCCTTAACTAGCCATGCTAGTTTTGATGTCTTAATTAAATATATATTACGAGAGTTGAATGAAAATTAATTGCCTCCACCTTCGTAACTCCTCAACAGATGGCAGTAGTGGTATGCGGCAGGTACTGGCTTGTTCAGTAGACTCTCCTCTACAGTTCCATTTCGGTGGGAAGCCTTAGCATTGAACAGTTGCGTTGTTAAAGTGTAAAATATGGAACCCTGCTCAGACGGTCGGTCAATGCGACTTAAGCAATGTGCAGTCATTGAATTCTTGACAGCAGAATGTGTCACCCCAAAGAAGATTCATCAGAGAATGCAAGCTGTTTAGGGTGATTATGTTGATGAGAGTACTGTGTGTCGTTGGGTGAGTAAGTTTAAAGATGTTGAGGTGGGAACATCTGACTTGTGTGACAAAGATTTTGACATTCTGTGACAGCAACCACCAAGTTTCACAAGCAAAAGGCTGACAGATTGATTCAGGACGATGGTCATATCACTCAGAGAGAAATTTCAATCGGCATTCCACAAGAACGTGTGGGTCACATTATTGCTTTGATTGGTTATTGGAAGATCTGTGTACAATGGGTAGACAGCAGAACTTCAGAGACTGGATCTCACCACCATATGGCATTCTCCATACAGTCCAGATTTAGCACCATCTGACTCCCATTTGTTCCTGATAATAAAATAAAATCTGTGGGGACGTCATTATGCTTCTGATGAAGACGTTGAGAGAACTGTGAGACGCTGGTTGCGGAAACAGAGTGTCAACTTCTTCCAAGAAAACTTGTTCATCATTGACAGAAATGTATCCAATTGTCTGGTGATTATGTGGAAAAGTGAATAGTGGTAGTATGCAACCCTGCACAGACGGTCTATCAATGCGACTTAACTAACGTGCAGTCATTGTATTCTTGACAGCAGGTGTCACCCAACATCTTTAAACTTACTTGCCCAATGACCCACAGTACTCACATCAACACAATCACCA
>NW_026847549.1:103171788-103470002 GCF_025583915.1 Anolis sagrei ordinatus
ATTACAGAGTTCTATCACAAAGTCAAGGGGAGGGAGAGCTTTATGGGGCTTTATAATACCCCCAGGCTTCAATAAGACTTTTTTTTTTTTTGCACAGGCTGAAAACAAATTCTTCACTGACAGCTGGTTAAAAGAAAAAAAGAACAAAACAAAACAAGATATGTCTCAGAGTGTCTGTAAAAAGGCTTAAAGAGAACAAGCCGGGGCTTTACTTCTGTTTATCTTTCCCCCCAGATCCGTATTTTAAGGCTGTAAGTGACACCTTGCGGGCTAAACTACAGAATTTGGAGGCTGTTCAAGTTTTTAAACTTTGCAAAACTTGCTGCTGAGACCCATGCCAGACTCCACTTTGAAAAACAGCTTTAGGGATAACTGAGTGACCAACATTCCCACTGTCCAGTTCATTTCTTGGTAGAGTCAAGAAAAGTAATATCAAGAGATTGCTAGATAGCAGTTCCCAGCACCACTTCGTATGAACAATTGGTAAATACTAAATAAGGTTACCAGATCTTTGTCATGTTGCCAGGGCTCTGCTATTATTTCCAACAGAGGTGAATCAAACAAAAAACCAGTTTGATATCAAACAGTTTAATTAAAACAGCATTTACTTGCTGGCTGTTTTAATAGACCAAAATATAAAACATAAAGATAGCACTCAGCCACAGAATAACAAAAATCAATAGCAAAAGCTACACCATAGTTAAAAGGGCCCAGCACAGTGGTCAAACGCTGAGAGTTCAATAAACAAAGTCCAGGGATCAAGAGTCTATACCGTAGTCAAAAGCCAGTCCAAAGGTTCAAGGTTCCAGCGTTCCAAGATTACAGGAGACAGGTCAGGATACCGAAAATCCAACAGACCGGGGGGGGGGGGGAAACCAGCAGCATCCACCACCAAAATATGACAATACTTTTCTCCCGAAGATCATTTCCAAGGCTTGCTCTTTATATCCACAAACACTCAGCTGCAACCTATCTCTTGCATACCTCCACCCTTAATTACTTTCACCCATGAACTCTTATTTACAGATTACTAAACCCTTTAGAACTAATACTTACATTAACCCTTCCATCACCAAGCACCATCAACTGCAGAACATATGACAATTGTCAGTATTCAACTTTCTTATGTACTTTCCTGGTGGGAAACAAGGATGCTAATTCTCCTGTTTGGGTGGCCTTGGCTCCAGACAAGAGGAAATGCTTGTGCACAAATTAGGGCTGTGCATAGGTCATTTTTTCAAAACTGGATTCAGTTCTTTTGGCTTTTTTGGCCCATTTGGCCAGTCGTAATGGTATGAGTGCCACCACCATTTTTTTCAGTTGTAACAGACCATGCGGCTGCCAAAAATGACTGCCTTCCATTTCTTTCAGCTACAAGTGGAGCGCGGAGATGTACCCACGCACCCGCAGGGGTTTCCCGGTGAGGCTGTAAGCCCTGCTGCCTGCCTGAGCCAATCAGAAAAAGAAAGCTGCTCACACTTCGTGTTCTATCTCGGTGCCTTTGCTGCTGTTAGGATCAATTTGCTTGCTTTTGAACTCAATTCCAATCTTTTCCTTTGGCAATTTTATTTATTTTTCTTAGTTTAATATCTTTCTTTTTTTAACTCTTTCGCTAAGTAAGTGAGGGTGGGCGTACCTTTCAGAGGCTGTGAAAGGGCATTTGGGCATTTTGTTTAAATATTGGGTGGTTTACTGAAGGAAGGGTCCCCATGGGGAGAATTTAATTCCTCTCTAGGTCTAGTTGAAGGACATTAGGGGAAAGGGTCCTACAAAAAGTGGTTTCTTAAGACTGATGACTTATCTCAGGTCTAGTTGAGCTGAGCCTGGAACCCCAGGTCTCGGCGGTGACCACAGGAGCATTTGCACAGTTAAAACTTCTCCACCAGCTGCATCCATACCTTGGGAAGTCTGACTTGGCCGCAGTAGTCCATGCTCTGGTTACATCCCATATAGACTACTGCAACACACTCTACATTGGGTTGCCTTTGAAGACTATTTAGAAGCTTCAAATGGTCGAATGGTCCGGCCCAGCTTACCTGTCCGAACGTATCTCTCCTTATGAACCATCTAGGACTTTAAGATTGTCTGGGGAGGCCCTGCTCTCGCTCTTGCCCCCTTCACAGATGCGGTTGGCAGGGACGAGAAACAGGGCCTTCTCAGCGGTGGCCCCTCGGCTGTGGAACGCCCTTCCCACAGATATAAGATTGGCCCCCTCCCTAATGACATTCCGTAAGAAGGTTAAAATGTGGCTCTTTGAGACAATGCAACGTAATTAGCTAAAGATACATTCAGAACGATTGATGATGCACTTGGATCATGATTTCAGTAAGGAGACGTTGAAGATGGTGTTTATAGCTTAGTCTGTTTTTATACTATATGTTAATGTTTTAATTGTTTTTAATTTGCACTTTATAGTTGTGGAGGCATCAAATTGTTGCCAATTGTGAACCACCCTGAGTTGCCTTCGGGCTGAGAGGGGGCGGTATATAAGTGTAGTCAATAAATAAATAAATAAATATTAGAGGAAAGGACTCCAGAAAAGTCTTAACCCAGGTCTAGTTGATATTGGTGATGTGCTGGTATGGCTGTACCAGGAGCTCCAACTTTATTTTCTTTCTGTTATCTGTTTTACAGTCATAGGACAGACCTCCTGTCCATCATAATTAAGCTTTGGTTCCGCCCCTTGTTCAGGACTCTGGGAGGGAAAGGAGCCATTTGGGGCATAGATAGAAAGCAGCCTGGGAGAGGTTAAAAAGGGTTTTTCTTACAGAGAAAGTTTAGTTAATCAAAGTCAGGTGCCAGTCCATTGAGGACTAGACTAAGAAAGCCTTGAAGTGTTGTTTGAACCTTTGAAGATTTGTTGTTTGTTCCATAATAAAGACTTTGTTGTATCATTAAAGACTCTAAAGACCATCACTTCAGAAAAATCCCTGAGAACCTCTCTTTGAGGCACCCTGGCTTCCCGTTGGGCTTAAAGTATACGTCCTATAGAAAAGACAGCTGTTACAGGCCCAGCGCGTGACAGAACAGGTGAAATGACCCCTAGAAAAGGTGGTTTCTTAAGACTGATGCTCTAAAAATGACAGAAAGGGGAACCTTGGAAGATCTCCCATTGCCATCAATGGGCTAGATTATCCTGGAGTGAAATCAGATCTTTTGGTTGCCAGATCGAAAAACAGAATTTTGCCCACCCAAATTTGGGAGGCTTCTGAAAAACAGATTGGGGAGCCACCAAGATGGGTTTTACCAAATTTCACACCCCTAGCGTAAATCCCCAGTTCACCTAGCAGCTTGCTATACTTTGGAAAGCTTGATATCCTGCTGCAACTTGCAAAGAGTCTATGTATTAGCATTCTCTCCCGTTTCCAGTGTTTGTGATACCAAGGCTCACTCTCCATTCTGCTATACAACCATCTTCTGTCTAGGAGCAACTAGGCTAGATTAAAATATCTTCAGCTTAACTCCCGAAGCAGGAGAAAATGAATAACCCCTGCATTTCAACTGGATCTAGAAGCAGCCCCTTTAGTTAAAAAAATTGTCTTTATTTCCAAGCAGGAACATAATTGTGTGTTTGAGTGCCAAGCTGACAGCTGTCTTTAGGACTCAAGTTTTGGCCAAGAAACCTTAATCCAGTCAACTACACGCCATGTCATCTCCAATAAGTTTGAACAAAGTTGCCTCTTTCTTTCTGTTATTTTGCAATGCAAGAATTGTAATTACTATCATCCCTCTACATTTATAGGTTCGATTTTGGTGGATTCAGTTACACTATGTAACACAAATTTTGTTCCCGGGTTACAAATGTCATTTCCTCATTGGTTCTATCCTAAAAATATGGGAAAAGTTTATTCAAGCGCAAAAACGTGGTCTGCACAAAAGGTAAAAATGGCACAAAAATTAAGTTTCTGGAGTGTAACAACTACTTTCAAAGTTAGTACTGCCCAATTAAATGGGAAATTACACTTTCAAACCAGGAACAGTTTTTTTTTTCAAATTTTGTTACATAGTGTTATTCATAGATTGGATTAAAATGTTATTTTAGGAAAGTCTAGGGCAGTGGTTCTCAACCTGGGGTCCCCAGATGTTTTTGGCCTACAACACCCAGAAAACCCAGCCAGTTTACCAGCTGTTAGGATTTCTGGGAGTTGAAGGCCAAAAACATCTGGGGACCCCCAGGTTGAGAACCACTGATCTTGGGTCTCCCGTGCAACTCCATGGCCAACTTTTGGTAGAACTTCTGGTGGTGCTATAGGAATCTGTAACTGCCCCCCCCCGGGGGGGGGGGATCGGGGTTGTATATCTGTACTTTTGACAAGTAATAATATACAAAAATATTTTTTTCATACTCAGGGTGATATAATGATTTGAGTATTAGACTAGGACTCCACATGTGTTTGTGTGTCTGCATGCACATATGTGTATGTGCCTTCAAGTTGCCTGCCAACTTACAGCAATCCCAATAACTTTTCATAGGCGTTATTTTTTTATGGAAGGAAGACTGAGAAGTGCCTTTGCCAGAAACCAGGGTTCAAATCCCTGCTCAGACATGGAAACCCTCTCTCAGGACCTCATCTCAATTAATCTTGCCCAGGAAACCCTACAACGAGAAAGCCATCAAATTTGATCTAAAGGCACATGATAGCAACAAATGATCCACAATAGAACAGAAGATAGAGCACTCACCCAGAAGAGTGCCAAAAGATTGGGAGCAGAGGGTGGGTTTCATTTTCACCTCAATAGTATCCTAGTTATATGTATCTTGTACTTGGGGAGAATCTGTCTTCACCACCTTTCCTGAGGGACCCAACATTTCCTGATAGAGACTCTCCCAGATGACACAATGCACAGATCATGTGTACATCATATTTCATTTCCAAGGTGTCCCTAAGTTTATCAAGTCTCCAACTGATGCCAACCAAAACATAGCAGTAGAGAAACGTAGTTGAGAAATAGCTGAACAAATTAACCTCCATGTCCATCATTTTTATATAATTTTCAGTATGCACGCAAGCTCATCCTCAGCTTACTTAACTTACTGTACTTACTTTCTCCAAACATCTCTATCTAGAACTTGAAAGCTTACAAGCCTGTATTAACAAGTTCCTTCTTGGCAGCCAGGCTTTCATTTTTTTGCAGGATAAATTATGATAGTGTTTTGATTTGATCTGGGATCGTACAACAATACAGTAAAACAACAGCACCACCTTCAGGCAAACTGGTCCTTTTCATACACATGAGAGCTGTTTCTCCCACTTCATACAGGTTGAATCTCCCTAATCTGAAATATTTGGGATTCTGGATTTTTGTTTTGGATTTTGGAACACCTGTATTTGCATATATGTACATAATAGATATCTTGGAGATGGGACCTAAATATTCTCCCAAATAGATAATCTGCAATGGGCATTTCTCTTTTGTGATCTCTATTGCTCTTATATGATGCTGACCCCCAACCCTGCTATATGCCTGTGAGACATGGACTGTCTACAGACGTCACATGCAACTCCTGGAACAATTCCATCAGCGCTGCCTCCGGAAAATCCTGCAAATCTCTTGGGAAGACAAGCGGACAAATGTCAGCGTGCTGGAAGAAGAATGGAAGCGATGGTCCTCCACCACCAACTCCGCTGGACCGGCCACGTTGTCTGGATGCCCGACCACCATCTCCCAAAGCAGTTGCTCTACTCCGAACTCAAGAACGGAAAACGGAATGTTGGTGGGCAGGAAAAGAGATTTAAAGATGGGCTCAAAGCCAACCTTAAAAACTCTGGCATAGACACTGAGAACTGGGAAGCCCTGGCCCTTGAGCACTCCAGCTGGAGGTCAGCTGTGACCAGCAGTGCTGCAGAATTTGAAGAGGCACAAATGGAGGGTGAAAGAGAGAAACTTGCCAAGACGAAGGCGCATCAAGCCAACCCCAACTGAGATTGCTTTCCACCTGGAAACCAATGCCCTCACTGCGGGAGAACATGCAGATCAAGAATAGGGCTCCACAGTCACCTACAGACCCACGAGAATACTGATCCTGGAAGACTATCCTAATCGGCCAATGAGGGATTGCCTAAGTAAGTAAGTAAGTGTTCAGATCATGGGAATACCCATTATCGCAGATCTCCATAGTATTTTAAACTTTCTAAACCAAAAGTATTAAAAGTTGAAAGTTGAAGACCACGTCATGATGTGTAGAAACCAAAATAATAATTGACCCATGCCAACATTATGGAACAATGTAGGGCTTCTTAAGCTTTTTCCATTCACGGCCCCTTTCCACTTGAGAATTTTTTCCATGATCCCAGGTATATAGATATGTAAAATGGATATGCAAATCAAACATTTACTGATAATAAATCTTAACGAAATTTACCACATTTCATGTAATATATGTAACAATGCAATTCCTTTTTTTTCTAATACAAGCATATATATCAGACGTCCAGCACATCCCATGTGTCAGTGGGGGCTAGAGCAGAGTCAAATATTGGTGCAGCTAGAGTAAATGGTCTTTTTCTATCTTTCTCCTATTTCTCTCCCATCCTCAAGGCACTCACTGGCAATGTAAGTCCCTTTCTACATTGCCATGTAATCCAGATTGTCCACATAATCTGCTTTGAACTGGATTTTAATCCCACAAACTAACATTACATTTTTATTTATACAGATGGTAATTGAGGTTTTGAAAAGTCTAGTTATCATATGGCACCAATCTGGAGTAGGGGCTGTAAACCTACAGGGAGAGAAAGTTAACTACTTATTCATTATGGTGGTGGAAATGGCACTCTGTGGATCCAAATTAATATTTGGTTTGTTCTACTGGGTTTTCATTTTACAGTAATAGAGCCATCTGTATCCTTAAAAGAAGCCTATACTACAGTCGTGTAGTATAAGAAGTGGTAAACGAAGCCTATACTACTACTGTGTCTACAGGGGATCTTGCAAACAAATTTCTGGAAACCAAGAAATCATTGTGCATGTGTAAATAAATGACAGACTATCATGTCAAACTTGTACATTTCTTTGAATTCTGTAGTTGGAAAAAAAGTACTTTCTTACCAACAGTCATGCCTTCCATATAGCGCTTGATGATATCAAAGGAATCGCGTAAATTTCCTTCTGTTATATCAAATATGATGTCTGCCTGATTGGCTGGATAAGCTGGCGTGATGGCACGGAGGAAAATAATCTCTGAAGGAAAAGATAGTGTAAATATGCTAAATGTGGCATTGGGGGAAAAAAATCATACATTGAAACCAGTTTGGTTCAGTTTGCTTCAGGAATTAGAAATCTGGGAGGAAAAGATGGAGCAATATCAAATCAACAAACATTTCAAGTTATGTTATTTTATATCAGGCATCTAGGGCCCCTTCTACACTGCCATATAATCCAGGTTATCAAAACAGATAATCCACACTATCTGCTTTGAGCTGGATTATCCAAGTTTACGCTGTCATATGATCCAGTTCAGAGCAGATAATCTGGATTTTATATGGCAGTGTAGAAGGGGTTTAGGAAATATTTCTCCAGGGAAATTAATCATCATCATACCACTTTTCCCCAGGATTAGATCACAGATTTTAAAAACAATACAATTTAAACACACAAAAAGTAAACATTCAAATAGAATTACACTAGTTGCTATATTAATTTTTAATTCAAGTACAGTTTTTAAACACTCTGAAAAATGGTTCAGCTAAAACAACACAGCACCCCTGTTACCAGGCATGTAGCCGGAGGTGAGGGGGCTTGGGGGCTTCAGCCCCCCCCCCCCAAATTCTCAGGGTGGTCCGCGAAAAGGCCTTACTCGTACATTATTTAAACTTATGTTTATTCATATCATGATCTGATCACCATGCTCAATATATCTCATATGCATGGGGGTAATGATGCAAAAGGTTTGCTAGGGTAGACCCTCTTTCACTCAGACTCAGCCCCCCCCCCCCCCGAATCAAAATCCTGGCTACAGGCCTGCCTGTTACAGTAAGTCGTAGCCAGATCAAGTGTGTGTTAAAGTAAAACCTTATGATGCTAATTAGTATGTGCAGCTGGTAATGTAGGTCAGCTAGCATGTTTGGGCCACACCCAGTGGGGTATAACTGTATGGATTTTAAAATACAGTTTGGAGAAGCAATATACTACTCTGAAGAGAAGCAATATGCTGTAATGCTGCTTTGCTTTAACAGCAATGCTCTTTGCTATGGTGGAATAGCTATTTACTCAAGGTTTATGTTTTGTTCTCTCATTTGAATGAAGATGCAGAAGCCTTATTCTGTGTTACTTACAAGGACTATGTAAGTTTGTTGCACTGTTTGATTTTGTATGCAACACTGCAAGTTTATGCATAAGAGTAAAGTTTTTCTGTTCCTTTTTCCTCTTGCCTGTGTCTTTTTCATGGACCTGGCTAAAAATACTCTGCACAACAACCCCTCCAGTGGTTCTCAACCTGGGGTCCCCAGATGTTTTTGGCCTTCAACTCCCAGAAGTCCTAACAGCTGGTATACTGACTGGGATTTCTGGGAGTTGTAGGCAAAAAACATCTGGGGACCCCAGATTGAGAACCACAGCCCTAGTCCAATCTTTACAAACTTTTTAAAAGAAAAATATTCCCAAGTGATTTAATATTGCAACTGGAATAATGGAACTATGACTTGAAAGTGTTACCATATGCTGCTTTCTGTGTATGTGAGGGATGCACTCCATTTTAGCACTATGGAACAATTCTTCTGAAGCAGCCGGTCATTTGATCCTTAGGGTATATCTGCATGGACAGTGTAAACAGGGACGGGTAAGAATGACACAGGCTAGTGTAGTGGTGCACTCCATACCGGCCCCAGAATGTCCTGCCCATGTAGATGTGCTTTCAATTAGGATTTTTACATGTGACATTCATACAGATTAAGAAAAAAACTGTTTACCTTCAGGCCTTGTGAATTCTCGGAACGTGGGCAGTGAGATGACGGTGTGAGAAATGGTGTGAACTGGATCTAACACACAGTTGACATCGTTCGGCCGGCAAGACTTAATACAACGAACAGTATCTGTCTTCTCCTGCCTCACTCTGAGTGGAAGAAAAGAAATACAAACATTACAGCCTCTGAGAAGGTTTGCCATAGATGCAGGCGAAATGTCAGGAGAGAATGCTTCTAGAACATGGCCATATAGCCCGCAAAACTTACAACAACCCAATACAAGCATTGGACATAAAATGGATTGTATCGTATAACAATGATCAAAAACACAAATGGCAAAGGACTGGATTCTGAGCTCACATCCTGATTTATTTATTTATTTGCTGCATTTATATCTCACCCTTCTCACCCCAAAGGGCACTCAGGGCAGCTCACAACAAAGGCACAATTCCCATTATGATCCCACTATAAACCATTACTCTCCCATATGAGTGTTTCCCAGTCTCTATAGTCTGATAAACGTTTTGTCTGTCCATCCAGGAAATTAGTCTATTTATTTCTAAAGCAGACCAGAGCTGGTTAAATCATCACTGTACCTTACACAAGATTGCAATCCCCCCAAAAATGCTTAAAGCTATGTGGATTGATGCCCGACTGCTCATTGGAGGGAAGGAGCTCTAGCGTGGGCTGGTCCATGAGGTCACGAAGAGTCGGAAGCAACTGAATGAATGAACAACAACAACTATGTTATTTTAGCATTCTGGCCGGACAATAAAAATGTAGTTTTAATATATGGATCCCAATGTGTTTTTTAAATAATGTATGGCCCGAGGTAATGGTTTCTCTCTTTCTTGTACAAATCTTGTACAAATCACAACTAAACAGTACATGTGCAATATCTTCTACCTCTGACGTTCCACGGATACAAAATTGTTCATAATATGGAACTTGGTTAAACCATTGTATCCAGCTGTTCAAACCTAGTTCTGGTAAATACCCTCCTGAGGTGTTTAGGCATTTCTGTCTTTAGATATTGGACTGTTTGAAAAGCATGTTTAAAACAACTTAGCCATTTCAGTGAGCCGGCTTTACTGAGGGTAGCAATGTCTTTCTGAGCTTCTGTATCCAGTATTCGTTGTGCAACCATTTTTGGATCTAGTTCTTCTAAGAGATTTGGATACAGAACCGGTAGTTCACAACTCCTAATACGTTTTGTCAATTGAACTAGCCAAGATGTCTGATGTTGATTTTTTGTCCGCTCTAACAGACACAGTTTTGGTAGTCTGTCATTTGCCATGGTGTTTAAATTTACCCAGTAGTTATATGCCCTAATATTGCATAAGCCATCAATTGTATGTACTGTATATACTCAAGTATAAGCCCTTTTTTAGGCTGAAAAAGTTCCCCTCGGCTTGTATTCAAGTCAATGTTATTTATTATTTTTCTTTGTTATGAGTATCATTGTATTACATATATTATTTTAATATATTTATTATTATTATTACATTTACAGTATTTTACTCTATTTATTATTAGTTTTTTATTTAATTACTCTTTTATTATTATTGCATTGATTATTTTACTTTGTTATTACTGTTGCTACATTTCCATTATTTTACTCCATTATTATTATTATTATTATTATTATTATTATTATTATTCACAAAAACACAGTATGACACAGCAAATGAGGTATATATGCTGAATTTCATTATTATTAGGTTGTTGTAGCTTTTTTCGGGCTATATGGCCATGTTCTAGAGGCATTCTGTCCTGACGTTCTGCCTGCATCTATGGCAAGCATCCTCAGAAGTAGTGGGGATGCTTGGCATGGATGCAGGCGAAATGTCAGGACAGAGTGCCTCTAGAGCATGGCCATATAGCCCGAAAAAACCTACAACAACCCAGTGAGTCCAGCCATGAAAGCCTTCAACAATACATTTATTATTATTATTATTATTATTATTATTATTATTATTATTCTCTCTTTATTATTGGAAGGATACGTAAGCACATTTACATTGAAGAAGATTAGAATAATGATTTAATCAGAGCTGGACAGTCTTATCTTAAATTACAGTTTTATGTAAATATTCAAAAACATTTAACCTACTGATGCCTCAATTAATGTAATTTTTATTGATATCTGTTTTTATTTTGAAATTGACCAGTAGCGGCTGCATTTCCCACCCTCAGCTTATACTCAAGTCAGTAAGTTTTCCCAGTTTTTTGTGGTAAAATTTGCTGCCTTGGTTCTTGTGGGTTTTTTCGGGCTACAGGGCCATGTTCTAGAGACATTTCTCCTGACGTTTCGCCTGCATCTATGGCAAGCATCCTCAGAGGTAGTGAGGTCTGTTGGAATTAGGACAATGGGTTTATATATCTGTGGAATGGCTGGGGTGGGGCAAAGAGCTCTTCTCTGCTGGAGCTAGGTGCTGCCTTGGCTTATATTCGGGTTGGCTTATACTCAAATATATACGGTACTCCCAATTTGGCTCTCACTGCTGAAGCTGGGTCCTTTTTTGTCCACTCCCAGAAAATTTCACAGGTGCTGTTTAAGCCCCAAACTTCAGCTCCATATAAGAGCATGGGGCTAACCTTAGCCTTATATACTTTAAGAAGTGGGTCTAAAGGTCCTGGTTGGTTATGATTTGTTAATTTAAGCACTTGGTTTGCACGTACTCTCACTCAGGCTGAGTTCTTTTGATGGTGTGCAAGCCAGGAACTTAACTCTTAGGGATTTGCTCTATTGGTTCACCATCTAGAAGCCATCTATGTCTATTATGTCATTACCTTAACCATTTGGTGCATGGATGTAGTTCCCCCAATATTCTAGTAATGCTACACTGATTTTCAGCTCGCTCTTAAACTAACTTTAGTTCTACTCTTGCCCATTTAAAAAGAACTAGCTGTCCCCTGCCATGTGTTGCTGTGACCCAGTCTGTGTATATGTGTTTTGTGGGTGTATATGTGTGTGTGTATATTTGTGTATATGTGTATATGTGTGTTTGCATATACATGTGTGTGGTTTTGCACATGTGTTGTAATGTAATTTTTGTTGTTTTGGCTTTTTAAGTCTCTTCTGCTGTGTTTTTTTAGTGTTTTTATGAGTGATGGTCATTTGTTGGCCTGATAAGTGTATTGTGTCCAAATTTGGTGTCAATTCGCCCAGTGATTTTTGAGTTATGTTAATCCCACAAACAAGCATTACATTTTTATTTATATAGAATAGCCGTCCCCTGCCACGCATTGCTGCGGCCCGTCAGGTGATCTGGGAAATAAAGTAATGAGAAAATGTTGATTTCTAATATATGTAATTTCTTTATGCTTGTTGGGTAAACAGTATTTCTTTGTCAGTGTTGATGTGGAGATTGTCTGGTTTGCCTACTCTGGAACATTCAACATATAATTGTCCTTCTTTAGGAGTCCCTTTCAGATCTATGATACTATATCTGTGTGTGTAAATCATATATATCTATCTATATCTTTTATTATTATTATTATTATTATTATTATTATTATTATTATTATTAAACTTTATTTGTACCCCGCTAACATCTCCCGAAGGACTCGATGCAGCTTACAAAGGCCAAGGCCTCAATAAAACAACAACATAACAACACACATAACAATATAAAGCAAATCAAAACACAAGCAATAACAGTAACAATACATCATACCACAAAAAACTAGGGCCGGGCCAAATGTAATGGGTACAGGTTAAAAAGTGCTGAGTATGACAGGTGAAATGTAGGATATTAGGGTAAGTGCAATGTGCAGACAATCTTAATCTCTGATAAAGTGCTTCTGGGACATATTGCTGGGGTTTCCTATTCTGGAAAGGCCCATCGGAACAGCCAGGTCTTCAAGCTCTTCCTAAAGACTGCCAACGTAGGGGCTTGTCTGATGTCCTTGGGGAGGGTGTTCCAAAGTCGGGGGGCCACCACAGAAAATATATGGCTGGATAGCTCTTTGTCAGAAGGGCTTTGATTACATTTCCTTGTCCCGGTGAAGGGAGTTGGATTAGATGGCCTTAAGTATTTTCTGTTGGTCATGGGGGTTCTGTGTGGGAAATTTGCCCCAATTCTGTCGTTTGTGGGATTCAGAATGCTCTTTGATTGTAGGTGAACTATAAATCCCAGCAACTACAACTCTCAAATGTCAAGATCCTATTTTCCCCAAACTCCACCAGTGTTCACATTTGGGCATATTGAGTATTCATGTAGAGTTTGGTCCAGATCCATCATTGTCTGAGTCCACAGTGATCTCTCAATGTAGGTGAACTACAACTCCAAAACCAAAGGACACTGCCCACCAAACCCTTCCAGTATTTCCTGTTGGTCATGGGAGAACTGTGTGCCAAGTTTGGTTCAATTCCATCTTTGGTGGGGTTCAGAATGCTCTTTGATTGTAGGTGAACTATAAATCCCAGCAACGACAACTCCCAAATGACAAAATCAATTTTTTGAGTGAAGGACATACATTGGGTTGTTAGTTGTATCATGTCCAAATTTGGTGTCAGTTCGCCCAGTGATTTTTGAATTCTGTTAATCCCACAAACGAAAGTTACATTTTTATTTATATAGATAGGTCAACATTAAAGAATGACCAAACTTAGCTTTTATTTTAGAATATGGAACTGTCGTATCTAGCAATTTTGCTAGTTCATTTATTTCATTTTTCCCTTTCTGTCCAGTTTAATCTGTGAGCTTTTTGTCTGTGTGACCTTATTTTCATTTCCATCTGGAAAGCACCTCAGTGGTGCTATATAATTATGCCTTTTTCAACATTCCCGTTAGAAGTAACATAGAATTATCTGTCTAATATGATTTAATCTAGACTGCAGTGCATTTACAAAACATCAGATTAATATAGTTGATAAAATACTACAATGCATTCTGATTTGGCAAGGCACTGTGCCAAAGTCTTATTCCTTAAAACCTATTTCCTATAAGGCTTCCTTCTAAGACTTTGAAGCCAATCTAAGCTTTGGGTTGTCAGCCTTAGTTTGTTCTGGCATCATGTACAGATGACTGTTGTATGAACTGGTAACCATATGTACTTTGTGCGCAGTGTCCTTGGAACTTGAGGGCTGGGTGTGCATTTGACAGAGTGTCTGAGCAACTTATAGCTCCAAGACAATTATTCCTGCATTACAGATGTCTCATTAGACACATGTTGTAATCATTATTTTGTACATCTTTTAAAATGGCAGTGATCCTAGGAACAAGGCTTTGGACTTAAATTTCTTGATCTTCATTTCCATTTAGGAAATGTTTGCCAGAGTGACACATTTTAGGTGGGATCAAGTGTAATACAGGGATGTATTATTGCTCCAAACTTAATTTCCATCTTCATCTCTATGCTTCTACACCTTGTTGGTGGTGTGGTTATCACGTATTGAACAGATGGCAAGTTCTTTAACTTTAGCAGACTGAAATCCAAAAGTAAGGTCACAACAACTTCTGTTATAGAACTCCAATATGCTGATGATAATGTAGTCTGTGGAGCCCCCGGTGGCACAGTGGGTTAAAGTATTGAGCTGCTGAGCTTGTTGATCGAAAGGTCGCAGGTTCGATTCCGGGGAGCGGCGTGAGCTTCCGCTGTCAGCCCTAGCTTCTGCCAACCTAGCAGTTCGAAAACATGCAAATGTGAGTAGATCAATAGGTACCGCTCCGGCAACGGCGCTCCATGCATTCATGCCGGCCACATGACCTTGGAGGTGTCTACGGACAACGCTGGCTCTTCGGCTTAGAAATGGAGATGAGCACCACACCCCAGAGTCAGACATGACTGGGCTTAATGTCAGGGGACTACCTTTACCTTTACCTTTACCTAATGTAGTCTGTGCTTTTAAGAGGGAGAGCAAGGCAGAGGGTCTTGCCCTTGAAAGGAAGAGAATGATTCTGGAACAATTCTATTATTGCTGCCATCAAAAAAATCCTGCAAATCTCTTGGGAAGACAGGCAGACAAATATCAGCATTCTGGAAGAAGCAAAGACCACCAGTATTGAAGCAATGATTCTCCATCGTCAACTTTGATGGACTGGCCACATTATCTGAATGCCCAATCACTATCTCCCAAAGCAGTTATTTTCTCAGCTCAAGAATACTAACCTTAAGTAATGTGGTATAAATACCAAAAACTGGGAAGCTTTGGTACTCCAGCATTAGAGGTCAGCTGTTACCAACAATGCTAAGGATTTTGCAGAGGCACAAATAATAGAGGATGAAAGGGAAAATCATGCCAAGAGGAAGACCCGTCAGTCAAACCCTTGTTATGATTGCCTTCCATCTGAAAATGTATGCCCTCATTGTGAAATACCACAAGGATCCGGAATAAGTCTCCACAATAACTTATGGATCCAATATCCAGACTCTACCCGTGGAAGACAATCATACTCGATTGTGAGTGATCGTCTGTGATGATCTACTGTTCAACTTGGGTGTAACTGCACTGTAAAATTAATGAATTTTGACAACCCATTTAACAGCCATGGCTCAATGCTATGGAATAGTTGAAGTTGTAATTTCACAAAGTCCGTGGTCATATCTGCCAAATAGTAGCAATGCTTCACCAAACTACAACTTCCAGAATTCCATAGCACTGAGGCCATGGTAGTTTAAGTGCTTTCAAACTGCATTAATTCTATCCACAGTCTATTTATTCATACCTAAAGGATGGATCAATGAGATCTTTAAAATCCTATATCCTGATGATGGCATGGAAACTACTGTATAGACAAGTACAGCGAAATCAATGAATGCTCACCAAAACAAAATAAATATGGGTTGTTGTAGGTTTTTCGTGCTATATGTCCATGTTCTAGAAGCATTCTCTCCTGACGTTTCTCCTTCATCTATGGCAGGCATCCTCAGAGGTTGTGAAGTCTGTTGAAACTAGGAAATTTGGGTTTATATATTTGTGGAATCTCCAGGGTGGGAAAAGGAACTCTTGTCTGTTGGGAGCTAGGTGTGAATGTGACCACTCCAACAACCACCATGTCAGACTACACAGAGAAGCTATTGAAATCCATAAGCATGTGGACAATTTCAACAGAAAGGAGGAAACCATGAAAATGAACAAAATCTGGCTACCAGTATTTTAAAAAGTCTAAAGTTATAACAGTAAAACAACATTCAAACACAGGGGAGGAAACAATCAGGGACAGCTAATCACCTCTCAACAAAAGATTTCCCCAGGCACTAACAAGCCACATCTAAAAACTGCCAGGCCATCAAATGCTAATCAAGGTGGCCAATTGAAACATTCACATTTACATCTGCCTCCAACAGGCAAGAGTTCTTTCTCCCACGCTGGACATTCCACAGATATATAAAACCAAATTCCCTAGTTTCCAACAGACCTCACAACCTATGAAGATACCTGCCATAGATACAGGCGAAACGTCAAGAGAAAATGCTTCTAGAACATGATCATATAGCCCGAAAAACCTACAAAAACCCAGTGATTCCAGCCATGAAAGCATTCAACAATAAAAAGAAATAAGATATATACATCATTTACAAAAATTCCAAAATATTACTGTGGTGAAATGTGAATTTTAGCTACAGTCATGTATAATTATAGGTAGGTGTTTAAAAGGGGTAAGTATTTAAAATAGCATAACTAGGGGGATGGTAGCCAGCTCAGCTCACTCTGAGATGGGTTGCCATGGAAAAAGGGGAGGAGCCAACTGCCACTTGGCAAGAGCAGGAATTTTAAATAGTCAGTCTGTGGTCAGAGAACCGCAAGGAAAGCTGGTTCTACTGTGTTGAGAATCAGGAAAGTTTAGGCTTTTAGCCTGTGTGGTTTAGATAGGCCAAGTTGACTTATTTGGATTAGTAGTTAGGGTTTGAGCAAAAAGGGGAAGAGAACGCCAGTAAGTATCTTTACTGTAACAGAGATAACAGAGGGAAAGAATAGGCTAGTACCTGGAGTGATCTCTTAAGGAAAGAAACACATTTTGAAGGAAATAAGTTTAAAACCTGTCTAGTGGAAAGAGTTGTTTTATGAAAGGTTATAAATGTAACCATTGAAGGAATGTACCTCTAGGAGTTAAGAAATACTGAAACAATTAAGCTTCTATACTTCAATAAACTTATTACAGTTTCTCTTAAATCCAAGTCTCTGTTTCGTATACTTTCGAGCCTACACATCAAAGGAAGATAAACAACATATTACAGGCTAGTGGCTGTGTTATCAATTTTGTAGATTCATTACAAGTTGTAGGAGACCCTGACAAGTCAGTAACGTCCCTACAACTGGTGGCGTTGTTACAATTACAAATAGAGATATTTTGATATTAAAAGTATAGCTCTGAAAATAAAATGAATTAACTAAAAGCACCAGAACTAAGAGTACTAGAAGGTAGTAAAGCTAGAAAATAAAGTGAAGTCATACACATACATTAGCCCTTGAATTCAAGTAACTCTGAACTGGATTGCAGTCATAGTGATTTTTTTAAATGAAAGGATAGATTTAAACTAGTATGCCTCCTTTTGTTCTATGATTCGTTCTGCTAGATTCAATTTTATACCTAATCTGCTGGTATATTTAATTTCACATTTATTCAAGGGATTTTTCTACTATGAGGGGGGGGGGGTACTGTTCCATTATTCAGGTGGAGGCCATAAGGGGGTGCTAGAGAAGAATGATTCATTTTATGGGGGTGGAGGATGGGTTGAAGGAGGAAAACAATTTTCTCAATTTTGCTGGTTATTTCCACTCCCCACTTCCCATTTCATAAACGAGGGTTGATTTCACAACTGGGATATGGGTGGGGGAATAACAGGAAAACAAGGGGAAATGGTTTTCTTCCTTCAACTCATCCTCCACCCCCATAAAATGGACTACTCGTCTATGTCTAGCGCCCCCTTGTGGCCTCTGTCCAGATAATGGAACAGTACCTCAGAGAGAATAGTCCTGGTCATTTTTTAATTTCTTTCATTCTATAATAATAATAATAATAATAATAATAATAATAATAATAATAATAATAATAATAATCTTTATTATTCTATCTCCCCGAAGGGACTCAGAGCGGTTCCCAAGTAATATCACAAAATATACAGAGTAAAAACAACCATAAAATTAACAAACAAAATATAAACATAAAAATTGTCACCATAACACACATATATTAAAAATAATCCTGACTGTTCAAGGCAATTAAAAATTTTAAAAAACGGGCCAAGATTTGTGCAAGCCCAAAAATTCCAGGAGGCCCAGGAATTAAGTGCAATGCTATGGCAGGCAACAATAATATTAGGTCTGTGGCTGTCTATTCCTGGGCCAATTAGAGGAAAGAATCTGGGTAACTGGTAGGAATAATAAGGCCGTATTAGACAATGTGTGGGGCTGAATTAAAACTGGTCATTTTCAAAGGCTTGTTGAAACCACCAGGTCTTCAAGCTCTTACGAAAGGAGCGGAGGGATGGGACCTGTCTTATTTCCTTTGGAAGGGCATTCCAGAGACGGGGGGCCACCACTGAGAAGCCTCTCTCTCGTCCCCACCAACTGGCTTGAGACGGTAGTGGGACTGAGAGGAGGGCCTTCCCAGAAGATCTTAGAGCTCGCACATAGAAGGAGATGCGATTGAGGAAACAGGCAGGGCCCAAACCGTTTAGGGCTTTACAGACCATAACCTCCACCTTGAATTTGGCTTGGCAACTTATTGGCAGCCAATGACGCTGTTTTAATAGGGGTGCTGTATGCTCCCTATAGTTTGCTCCAGTAAGAAGCTTGGCTGCCGCCCGCTGTACCAGATCAAACTTTCAGGCCGTCTTCAAGGGCAGCCCCATGTAGAGCGCATTGCAATTGTTTTATTTGCTTAGAAATGATACCTGCAATATGTGGTCACAGTTGCAGTTCTACAGATAGTGACTATCCACCCAATTGTAGCAAATCAATAATGACTTCTGCCAATGGGTGGGAGGAGTGATCAAAGTCCCTTTCACAGTATAGAATTAAAGCAGTATGGTCACACTGATCTTTCATAGCTCCATCCTATGGAAACCATAAATATGCCGGCCTTTTTTTTGGGGGGGGGGGTCTTCAGTCGGAGAAGTGTCTCACAACAAACTACAAACTCCAGGATGCAGCCACTATAGTCAGAGGCGGCCCTAGGTAACACTGTTCAACGGAGAAAAAGTTGCGGGCCTGAAAATAGTTGTTCTTTTATGATTTTGGGGTGCTGAAAATGAAAATGACATTTAAAAATGTATATTGGCTCTAGTTTTTATGATATAAGCAATCACGTGATCACGTATGGTTGAAAAAATGCATGTTGCGACTTACACTATGGAAGATTCTAGAAAGTTTGATGACGCAGTATTAGTGCCGTGTGCAAAAGCCAGAAAGCCCTATATAAGGCCAGACTTTTGAACGGTGAGGGTCAGTCAGTTGAAGACTGAGACAGTATCGTTAAACATCGTTTTACATTGTTCTTTTTACTGTAGTTATGCCTCGCACGTGTGAAAATAAAGCACTATGGAAAAAGATATCAAGGTAAATGGACTCCGTCAATGCTGTCAGACTACTGCTGGAGCATTGTAAGAGACAATCCTTCCCTTGAATACATAAGAAAAGTTAAGAGATGCAAACAGGATATAAACTAAAGTCACGATTAAAGCGACATTTAAACTTTCAGACTTTTCAACTGCATTAGGCCTACTAATATAGTTTCTTGCTGCACAAACATAAACAATAGACTAATTAAATAAATATTTCTCATGTATAAACTATTGGCAATATAATTTGACTAAAATTTTGTAAATATTCACGGTTTATATACATGCAGTAAGGTTAGGCGCATTATCATAATATTAACGAATTACCTATTGTGGAGAAAATTGAAATAGCTGTTGCATAAAAACCAGAGCCAATTAACACATTTAATTATTATATTTGAATTCAGCATGTTAAATTTATTAAGAAACGGCACATTTCGTTTCCGCAACTGAGAAAAACTGAAAATTTGTAGAACAGTGTAATTTTCAATGGTAAGCAAACAGTATTTGCCCCCCCCCCCCAAACCAATAACTGATATATATTTTTTCTGTTCGTCGTGGGAGTTCTATGTGCCATATTTGATTCAATTCCACCATTGGTGGAGTTCAGAATGTTCTTTGATTTTGGGTGAACTATACATCCTAGTAACTACAACTCGCATATGTCAAGGTCTATTTTCCCCCAAGAGTGCCCCTGGGCAAAATCAACTATACTGCAAATGCTTACTTTGCGAAATGGGTTGAGCCGCCCCTGACTATAGTAGTATAACATGAAAAGGCCCCCAAACAAATAAGATAAAAGGTTTTTTAATGTTCAATAATAAATAAAAGCCCAGTACAGCATGCAAAAAGTGATTTACCAATGAAACTTTATTTTAAAAACGATAAAAAAGCAGAAGCCATTGCCCAGGGTGAGATGAATAGAAAGGGATGGTAGCATGCGAGGGATCAAAGCTGTGCCGAGACAAAGACAAAGAGCTTTGCTACGAAGGTGCTGAGAGTCCCATGGCGGAAGACTTGCATCTCAACTGTCAGGAGGAGGTCTTTAGGCTCTGTGATTTGCTTCTCCATGGTCACTACACCACTGTGGCTGCTCACTTTTTTAGCCGTGAAAAGACCCTCCTCATTCCCGCTGATGATGGAGAGCTGAATTTTATCCCCGGGAACAGCATTGGTAGGGCCCATGCGGAAAATATCGAAGGGCACTTGGATGTTGGTAGGAAAAGAGAGGTGATAAGAAGTTATTCTCAAGGGCAGCTTCAGGCATTCCTTATTTTCATGACAAGGCAAGCGCTCGCAACGACTGCAAGAAAAGTGAGAAGACAAGACAAGGGAGGAAGATTAGCAACCATTCTACGGAGAGGGGAGGAGAGGAGAAGAAAGCCAAGAGAAGGGAAGCCAAGTCTATTTGCACTCACCATGTTTTCAAGGCAGTTGCCGCACATAACAGAGCACAGCTTAGGGGCAGATCTTAGGTTTAGCATGCAATAGGCTGTTGAAGCTTGGGGAGCCCCAGAGCTGGCACAGCTCTTATAAATAATACAATCCATAGTCAAGGGCTAACATAATCTCCATAGCTCTAGTCCCAGTGAATTCTGAAATTCTTCTAATCCAGAGGGGACAACAGATAGCCATTGTTCTAGTCAGTGTGAACACTGTGTTTAGGCTACAAATATGTAGAAGATATGGAAAGTTTTATTTGTGAAAATGACCCATTACCTTTGATTGTTGAAGAAATTGTTGGTATATGGCAAAACAAAGGAATTTGGGCAACAAAAGGCAAATCAGCCGAGCAGCCTTTGAAGACAGCTCGGAAGCTTCAAATAGTCTAACGAGAGGCAGCCAGGTTAATAACTGGGGGCATACAACTCCCATGTTACGCCAGCTCCACTGGCTGCCAGTTTGCTACCGGGCACAATTCAAAGTGCTGGCTTTGGCCTATAAAGCCCTAAACGGCCCCGGCCCAAATTACCTGTCCGAATGCATCCCCCCCATGAACCATCATGGAGATTAAGATCCTCCGGGGAGGCCCTGCTTTCCATCCCGCCATTGTCACAGGTGCGATTGGTGGGGACGAGAGACAGGGCCTTCTCGGTGATTGCTCCCCGGCTATGGAACTCCCTTCCCGGTGAGATCAGGTCGGCCCCCTCCCTCCTGTCCTTTAGAAGGATGGTTAAAACTTGGCTATGGGACCAAGCTTTCGGGACATGGCAATGAAGCGGCAATGGGAAAAATGACAGGGCCAATTGGATTTGATGCGGATTGCTAGGATGGTTTTAAATGGTGTTATTTTAAATGGTGTATTTTAATATTTCGACAAATGTTTAATGTTTGTGTATTATATCCAGGCATTGAATGTTTGCTGTGTATATGCTGTGCTCCGCTCTGAGTCCCCTTCGGGGTAAGAAGGACGGAATATAAATGTTTCAAATAAATAAATAATATCTAAACGTCATTTTAACTATGCGTATGTTGTTTTTTAGTAGTGTTTTGTCTCTTTGTTTTAACGATGTTGTACCCAGCCTCAAGGTGAGGCGGTTAACAAATATATTAATTATCATCATCTAACATGCTGTCTGGTGTGTGTTTGTGTGTATCTATATGTGTATAAAATTAAGGGAGTAAGGACAAACAGAGAGAATGAATTCTGTTTACTTCTCATACATTGAAACTCTTTTAACCGTATGGATTCCTTTGTGAAATGAAAGAAAAATGCCACAAGGGTAAATGAAGACAGGAAACAATAGTGTTCAGACTTTAGAAGGTACTGTGCCAAATGTTTGGGATGAAAATATTATTTTTCCTACACTGTAGGTGTAAATTGCCTCCTAACCACCATGGCTATACCCTCTGGTTTCAAATGCACCCTGCTCCTAATAAAAAGGTGCCCCAAAATACCCTTAAGGATATATTTTTTAAAAATTTCAAAATAAGGTTGGTGAAGGACTCATGCAACCTTTGATGCTCATCTTTCCTAATGCTGGAACCCTTTAATATACTTCTTCATGTTGTGGTGACCCCCAACCATAAAATTATTTTCGTTGCTACTTCATAACTGTAATGTTGCTACTGTTATTAATCGTAATGTAAATATCTGATATGCAGGATGTATTTTCATTGTTACTTCTCCTTCTTCCTGGGATTCGGCCATGGAGGGGCCACTCCACCTCTCTCTAAGCCCTTCCCTCCCCCAACTCCCTTCCCTAGCCCCCCCCCCTTCTCCCTTCTCTCCTTCTCCCTCTTCCCTCCAAAGCAAACCTCTCCTTCACTCCCATGTTTTCCTCAAAAAATGGTGGAGGAGGTGGGCTGAGGGACATCACTACCTCTCTCTGGAGAAGAAGAAGCCTCTGCAAAGCAAAGGGTAACAGTGTATTGGTTCCTAAAACCATTGGAAATATATGTTTTCCAATGGTCTTAGGTGACCCCTGTGAAAGGGTCATTCGACCCCCAAAGAGGTCGCAACCCACAGGTTGAGAACTGCTGGACTAGAATATAATTTAGATGGAAAACTGGCTTTCTTTTACTTATATTGACATATTTCAGTGTAAAAGGCCTCCCTATCATAACTTTGGAAAAAGTCTAAAGTTGCTACAGGAGACAATACACCCTACAGTGAGTAGTTACACTGTATGCATGAATACTTCAATATTATAAGATGAGGAAGACATCTAGACTATGAAGGTGGATCATAGAATTTCTGGGATAATTATGATTCCATTAAAAAAAACCAATATCCACCATTCCTTTGTTGTTAAGGGGCAAGTGAGTGGTTAAATTCTGGTCTACAGTGCTTGGTCCCTTATTTGACTATGAATTCCAAAATACACAATGTAAAATTTCCTCTATAATTTGTACCAATCAGGAAATGGTTGCCACTCTTGATCTAGATCTGTACACTGATTTGAACACTAAAGTTTGTGAAGAAAAAGCTCATACTATATAAATACACACACTCTGTAGTCACTTCCACCAGTAACCATGTCAAATGTTAAGTTTGCATGCAGAGGGTGAACTAAAGTGAGCAGAAGTAAGGAAAGAGAAAAGGAAGATTTCACTTCCTCTCACTAGCTTCTCCAAAATGTCCTCAGTCATTTTTTTTAGAAACTAGCCTTGTTTCCTTTGAAGATGCATTGAAATAAATTGAAATAAATCAGGACATTACATAAATGCATCTTCTTGAGCCAAGCAAGAAGGCTATTAGTGGGCCAACAGCTCAGATATTATTTTGATAATAACCACATATAAACAGCAACTTTTGCCACCGCTGAATATTTTATCAGTCTTAACTTTCTGACCATCTCTGTTTTACTTACCTCCCACACTGAAGAGGATTTCCCCTTCCAATGGCTAGCTTTATACTCTGAAATACCCCATGCTGCAAAATTCTATGGCTGTTAAAGTTTTCTATGTATCTCATTTGCTCTCACATATAAAACAATGGATACTTTCATCATTAATTCCCACATTAATAGGCAGGCATTCTTCTGAGTTTGAGATAGCTTGGTTAATATATTGCTTTTTGGCAAACCCTTGATCTCCCCTCTTCCTGAAAAAGGTAAAGGTTTTCCCTTGACATTAAGTACAGTTGTGTCCAGCTCTGGGGGCCGGTGCTCATCTCCATTTTTAAGCCAAAGAACCGCCGTTGTCCGTAGAAACCTCCAAGGTCATGGGCCGACATGACTGCGTGGAGCACCGTTACCTTCCCACCGGAGTAGTACCTATTAATCATCCTGCGGCTTCTCCATGATGACATCAGTCTTGGACAGCAATGGCTGCCAAAGTGACCCATTTAAGGTAGAATCAGGTGTCAAACAAGGATGCGTTATTGCCCCAACCTTATTCTCCATCTTCATCGCTATGATACTTCATCTTGTTGATGGGAAGCTTCCCACTGGAGTGGAAATCATCTATCAGACAGATGGCAAGCTATTCAATCTCAGCAGACTGAAAGCCAAAACCAAGGTTACAACAACATCTGTTATAGAACTCCAGTATGCTGATGACAACGTCATCTGTGCGCATTCAGAAGAAGCCAATCTAAACACCTTTGCAGAAGCATATGAGAAGCTTGTCCTGCCATTAAACATTGAGAAAACCAAAGTGCTCTTCCAGCAGTAACCGGCCAATCCCTCTCCAATGCCGGAAATAAAGCTTAATGGTGTAACATTAGAAAATGTTGACCATTTCCGCTATCTTGGCAGCCACCTCTCCACAAAAGTCAACATTGACACTGAAATTCAACACCGCCTGAGCTCTGTGAGTGCAGAATTTTTCCAACTGAAGCAGATAGTGTTTGAGGACCGGGATATCCGTAGGGATACCAAGGTGCTTGTTTATAAAGCTATTGTCCTCCCAACCCTGCTATACGACTGCGAGACGTGGACTATCTACAGACATCACATGCAACTCCTGGAACAATTCCATCAGCGCTGCCTCCGGAAAATCCTGCAAATCTCTTGGGAAGACAAGCGGACAATCTCAGCATGCTGGAAGAAGCAAAGACCACCAGCATTGAAGCGATGGTCCTCCGCCATCAACTCCGCTGGACTGGCCATGTTGTCCAGACGCCCAACCACCGTCTCCCAAAGCAATTGCTCTATTCTGAACTCAAGAATGGAAAACGAAATGTTGGTGGGCAGGAAAAGAGATTTAAAGACGGGCTCAAAGCCAACCTTAAAAACTGTGGCATAGACACTGAGAACTGGGAAGCCCTGGCCCTTGAGCGCTCCAGTTGGAGGTCAGCTGTGACCAGCAGTGCTGCAGAATTTGAAGAGGCACGAATAGAGAGCGAAAGAGAGAAACGTGACAAGAGGAAGACACATCAAGCCAACCCCGACCGGGATCACCTTCCACCTGAAAACCGATGCCCTCGCTGCGCGAGAAAATGCAGATCAAGAATAGGGCTCCACAGTCACCTACAGACCCACCCCCAGGATACTACTCTTGGAGGACCATCATCCTCGGACTATGAGGGATCGCCTAAGTACCTATTAATCTACTCACATTTGCATGTTTTCAAACTACTAGGTTGGCAGAAGCTGGTGCTAACAGCGGGAGCTCACCCCACTCCCTTGATTCGAACCTGCGACCTTTCATTCAGCAAGTTCAGCAGCTCAGCACTTTAACTCACTGTACCACCGGGGGCTCCTTCCCGAAAAAAACCCACACATATATATTTTTAAAAAATACTCCCCTTCACTTAGGAGAATTGGGAAACCTGATGCTTCTGTGATGCCACTCTGGAATTGCAAAAGAATATATGACATGTACCTGTCTTGCATGTGTGCGATTCAAAATAACACTGAGATTTGGGGGAAAGGGGAGCATTTTTCTGCTGAGTCTGAAAAATATATTTGTGGGAAGCAGATCTGTCTGCGGCTAGGAAATCAGAGTTAGAAATCATCAATCTCTTTATCTTATCATTTGGTATCCCCACACACTTCACTGTTGGTTTACTTAAACATGTCCTAATGATTTCATCCTGTAGCCACAAAGAGTAGCTTGTAGAGAAAACTGGTTTTGGAGACCCAGGTTCAGCCATGGGTTATACACCACAATGGCTATCAGTAATTAGCAATAAAGGACCAATACGCTTTTGGTGCTCAGCTGCGACTTATACAAGCAGAAGCAAGCAAGTAGTGGGGCAGTTGGGACCTTTAGCTTAATAATGAGGAGCCAGCAAACTGAAACCGCCACGTTTGTGAGTCCAAACCCACAAGTTTCTCCTATGGATTGGTCTGGCATGTTGACTTCTCTCTAGGTGACACAGCGGGAGAAACCCAAGAAGCTGGAAGACAGAGATGGAAGTGGGGACAATTGCTGAGCTAAGGAGGGAGGATAAGATTTCCTATAGCAATAGAGTCGAAAGACCTCTTTGTGTAACCCTTCAGTACTCTGCAATTATTTAAGCCACACGAACCTGAAATATAAATATGATTATAAAAGAAAACGATTCGTGGGTTTAATTTTGGATTATTTTTGCTTTACTGTTGGGATTTTTTTTTCTTCGACCATGATTATACCTGGCTTAATTCCGAGCCACATAACTTGATATATTTCTTTTTAAAGTTAAATCTTGGGTTATGTATACACTAAAAAAAAAAAACTAACTCCAGAAAAGAAAAGAATGATTTTTTTTTACATTCACGCACAACATTATAGAAGAAATTGTAAGTTTCTATGACTTGCTATAAAACTTCTCAACAGTGATATTCCTCAGATTCTGTGGAACAACATCAGTTGTTTTGGGGTTTACTAGTACAAAATGTATTCATTCCAGCTCATAATAATAATAATAATAATAATAATAATAATAATAATAATAATCTTTATTTGTACCCCGCTACCATCTCCCCAAGGGACTCGGTGCGGCTTACATGAGGCCAAGCCCGAAGTACATCAAACAACATCAATAACACAACATTAATAAACAATCAATAAAATACAAATCCTATAAATCACATAACAAAAACAACAATCAATAATGACATATTAAAAATGGCCAGGCCAAATGTAATAAATTAAAATTGAAAATATGCTGATGTGAACAGGTAAAATGTAACTGGGATAGGATTTTTCAGAGAGAAACGAGGGAACATAATCCATCCTAAGTCAGTATTAAAGTGCATTATGAGGGCATATAGAATCATAGAATCATAGAATCAAAGAGTTGGAAGACACCTCATGGGCCATTCAGTTCAACCCCCTGCCAAGAAGCAGGAATATTGCATTCAAATCACCCCTGACAGATGGCCATCCAGCCTCTGTTTAAAAGCTTCCAAACAAGGAGCCTCCGCCACACTCCGGGGCAGAGAGTTCCACTGTTGAATGGCTCTTACAGTCAGGAAGTTCTTCCTCATGTTCAGATGGATTCTCCTCTCTTGTAGTTTGAAGCCATTGTTCCGCGTCCTAGTCTCCAAGGAAGCAGAAAACAAGCTTGCTCTCTCCTCCCTGTGGCTTCCTCTCACATATTTATACATGGCTATCATATCTCCTCTCAGCCTTCTCTTCTTCAGGCTAAACATGCCCAGCTCCTTAAGCCACTCCTCATAGGGCTTGTTCTCCAGACCCTTGATCATTTTAGTCGCCCTCCTCTGGACACATTCCAGCTTGTCAATATCTCTCTTGAATTGTGGTGCCCAGAATTGGACACAATATTCCAGGTGTGGTCTAACCAAAGAGGAATAGAGGGGTAACATTACTTCCCTGGACCTAGACACTATGCTCCTATTGATGCAGGCCAAAATCCCATTGGATTTTTTTGCCGCCACATCACATTGTTGGCTCATATTTAACTTGTCCACGAGGACTCCAAGATCTTTTTCATACGTACTGCTCTCAAGCCAGGCGTCCCCCATTTTGTATCTTTGCATTTCGTTTTTCCTGCCAAAGTGGAGTATCTTGCATTTGTCACTGTTGAACTTCATTTTGTTGCTGAGAGTTCTCCTTATTCTGGGAAGGCACACTGGAACAACCATATTTTCAAGCTCCTCCTAAAGACTGCCAATGTTGGGGCATGTCTAATGTCCCTGGGAAGTGAATTCCAGAGTCGAGGGGCCACCACCGAGAAGGCCCTCTCCCTCGTCCCCACCAATCGCACCTGCGAGGGAGGTGGGAGCATGAGCAAGGCCTCTCCATATGATCGAAGAGATCGTGTGAGTACATACACAGAAATGCGGTCACGCAGGTAGGCGGGTCCCAAACCGTTCAGGGCTTTGTAGGTAAGAACCTGCACCTTGAATTGGGACCGGAAAATGAACGGCAGCCAGTGGAGCTCCTTAAACAGGAGGGTTGACCGCTCCCTGTAAGAAGCACCAGTTAGTAATCTGGCCTCAAAGGAGTGGCATTTTGTATGGAAAATCCTGCTTTTAGTCTTAAGGTTTCTTCCCCAGTGAACAAGATAAATGGATAAATGTGGAATTCTGGTATTTCTACCCCGTCACTTCTCTAACCCCTAAGGGGACTCAGGATGGCTTACAATAGGCAGCGATACGATGCCACTACATAACAATTACAATAATAAAACCACAATTGAACATAAATCATAATTAAAACAATACATCAGCAATCATTAAAACAGTAAAACAGTCTCATCAGCCGTATCACCGTTCCAGTCAATGACCCTCTACAGTGCTGCATACATCTACTATCCAACAGTATCAAACTCAGCCAAACAATACATGCAAAGCCTCACATTCATGGCATTTTCTTCCATGGGCTCAAAACAGAGCAGCTGCTTCTACGGACAGAGGAAATTTGGTGTCCCCACTGCAAAACAAGGTCAGAACAAAAGACAAAATAGACCTTCATATTTTTGTGCATTTTATATAAGGTTTTTTTTTTTGGTCAGGAACGACTTGAGAAACTGCAATTAGCTTCTGGTGTGAGAGAATTGGCCATCTGTAAGAACGTTGCCCAGGGGACGCCCGGATGTTTTGAGGTTTTACCATCCTAGTGGGAGGCTTCTCTAATGTCCCCCCATGGGGAGCCGGAGCTGACAGAGGGAGCTCATCTGCAGTCTCCCTGGATTCGAACCTCCGACCTGTTGGTCTTCAGTCCTGTCAGCACAAGAGTTTAACCCATTGCACCAATGGGGGCTTTTTTTATATAAGTGAAGAAATAAGACCATGCCAGCAAGGCAAGAAATGAAGGAATTGCAGACAACCTACATTCTTCCCTTGCTTTAAATTAATTCAAGAGTGTTAAACTTTTCTTCTGTAAAGCCACTAAATTATTATTATTATTACTATTAAATTCATTTATACCCTGCCTTTCTCCTCATAGAGATACAAAGAGGCTAACAATTCCACACTTAATAAAGTTTAAAAAACACAATATAAAAGGTTTTTTTGTTTTATTTTTGTCGTGTCAGGAGCGAATTGAGAAACTGCAAGTCACTTCTGGTGTGAGAGAATTGGCCGTCTGCAAGGACGTTGCCCAGGGGACGCCCGGATGATTTGATGTTTTTATCATCCTTGTGGGAGGCTTCTCTCATGTCTCCGCATGAGGAGCTAGAGCTGATAGAGGGAGCTCATCCGCCTCTCCCTGGATTCGAACCTGCGACCTGTCGGTCTTCAGTCCTGCCGGCACAGGGGTTTAACCCACTGCGCCACCGGGGGCTCCAATATAAAAGTTAAAAAGCAATTAAATAGTAACCATGTGATTAAAATGGATTAAAATACAATAAATTCACTTAAGATAGCATTTAAAACTCACAGCCTCCCCACAATCATATCCACACCTCCCCAAAGCCTGCCCCTTATACCAAAGTATGGCTACAAACCGACAGCTGTAACCAGGCAAAGATTTTTAGCCTGATATACCATATTCATTGTCACTCATCCGAGGGCCCGTCTACACAGCCCTAAAACTTGGGCTCAAAAATGGATTAGCTTGAGGTGTCCAGTTGATGTTTCAGGTGAATTCATTTCAAACTGGAGTAAACCAAATTTGCTCGGTTTAATCCAGGTATTAAAAACACCTGTAAAGATCTGGACCTTAATATGTCTGAAATGGCACCCAGTCTATGACCTATAATTACCATGTTTGACCTGATTCAACTAGTGTATCAACAATGTATAACATTAATATCCTCAGAAGGTGTGCTGGTACGGCTGTACCAGGAGCTCCAGCTTTATTTTCTTTCTGTTCTCTGTTTGCAGTCATAGGGCAGGCCTCCTGTCCATCATAATTAAGCTTTGGTTCCGCCCCTTGTTCAGGGCTCTGGGAGGGAAAGGAGCCATTTTTTGGGCAGTCTCACATAAGGAAACTAAACTATTGGACATAGACCAGCTCGTCCCGTAGAAAAGCTTCTTTTCCCAAGAACATCCGGGGAAACAGAAATTCCAGGGAAAAGGTCCCAAGGCTCTGGCTGAGAGCTCACAGCCTCTCAGCCTCACAGCAATCAGAGGGAAAACAACCCTGAAGTTCTCAATGATTTTTCTGAGGGAGGACAGCACTACAGACCCACGGAACTCCATCTGAAATATCTACAAGCCTCGGCTGGTAGGTCTACTCGATAACCAGCTGCATTTGGAATCGGTAGTAGCACCCACACCGATGAGGCATAGATAGTAAACAGCCTGGGAGAGGTTAAAAGAGGGGTTTTTTTTCCTGCAGAGAAAGTACAGTTAATCAAAGTCAGGTACCAGTCCATTGAGGACTAGACTAAGAAAGCTTTGAAGTGTTGTTTGAGCCATTGAAGATTTGTTATTTGTTCCATAATAAAGACTTTGTTGTATCATTAAAGACTCTAAAGACCATAACTTCAGAAAAATCCCTGAGAACCTCTCTTTGAGGCCCCCTGGCTTCCCACTGGGCTTAAAGTATACGTCCTATAGAAAAGACAGCTGTTACGGGCCCAGCGCAGAACAGAACAGAAGGTACTCTACACACCAACAGGTACCTAGAGTCGGCCCAGTATATCCATGGATTCTGTATCCACAGATTCAACCATCTATGGCTTGGAAATATTCCACAAAAATTCCAAAAAAAAAAGCTTGATTTTATCTAAGGGACATTTTATTTAAGGGATACCATTTTAATTCCATTCCATGTAATGGGACTTATGGATCCACAGAGTTTGGTGTCCATGGGAGGTCCTGGAACTAAATCCCATCAGATACCAGGAGCCTACTGTCTTAGAAAGGAGCTCACTGCTTGGCTTGGTTTGCCAGGTTTGGTTCTTATACTGACACCAAGCTATTTCATAAGATGAAGAAAAGTACTTACGTTTCTCCAGATTTCCTATAATTTTCTGGGCATTCTAAAGACAGACAGCGAAAACCACCCTGAACGTTGAAGCAGGTCTCATTATATGAACAGGTATGTGTTTCTGCCACACACTCATCGATATCTGTTTTTTTTTTAAAAAAAACAAAACAAATCAAGAAATGAGAGAGAGAAAGAGAGAGAAAGAGAGAGAGGCTTACTGTGGATAGACAGAATTGGGAATTGCCTTGTTCACAATGAAGCAACAAACCTTTATTTAGTTGCTGTGTGGTGTTCGTATCAGGGAATCATTGTATATATATTTTTAAATCATTCACATATAAAGTCAGCATGTCAGATTTTCCCATACACCATTCACATCACAAGAAGATGTAACAATAATTCTAGACAAAGATACAGTCATCTCTAGATCAAAGCTTCTTAAACTTGTGACCCCCTTTTGCCCAAAATTCTTTTATATCAACCAAGATATAGAAGTATATAAAATAGGTATACAAATCAATTAAAAATATATTGGATGGTTAAATCTGAGGATTTGGAGTGTTGTTTATTCGTTCAGTCGTTTCCGAGTCTTCATGACCTCATCGACCACGCCAGAGCTCCCTGTCGGCCATCACCACCCCCAGCTCCTTCAAAGTCAAGCCAGTCACTTCAAGGATGTCATCCATCCATCTTGCCCAGTCATGCCACGACCCCTTATGTTGTGGTGACCCCCAACCATAAAATTATTTTTGTTGCTACTTCGCAACTACAATTTTGCTACTGTTATTAATCATAATATAAATATCTGATATGCAGGATGTATTTTCATTGACTGGACCACATTTGGGACAAACACCATCAAGACCACTAAGATCGTCTGGAGGGGCCCTGCTCTCGGACCCACCGCCTGCACAAGCACGGCTGGTGGGGACGAGGGACAGGGCCTTCTCAATGGTGGCCCCTCGACTTTGGAACTCCCTGCCATTAGAGATCAGAACTGCCCCCTCCCTCATGACGTTCAGGAAACTAACAAAGACCTGGTTGTGGAATGCGGCATTTGACAACTGATTTAATTCTTTGCCCACATGAAAGGAGGATGATGAATGGTATTGTGATGGTGTTGGACGATTTGGCTCTTTTAACTGTGATGATAATGTTTAAATGTGTATGGTGCTGACATTTTAATTGTGTAATGAAATGGCATTGTGTTGTTATTGTATATTCTTTGTATGTTAACACATGTTGTGAACTGGTCCGAATCCCTCTTTGAAGGTGAGAGGGTCAGTATATAAAACCTCGAAATAAATAAATAATAAATAAATAAACACCTGATATGCCCCAATTTGAATACTGGTGGGGTTGGCAGGGGATTGATCTTGTCATTTGGGAGTTGTAGTTGCTGGGATTTATAGTTCACCTACAATCAAAGAGCATTCTGAACTCCACCAACAATGGACTTGAACCAATCTTACCACACAGCACTCCCTTGACTAACGGAAAATACCGGAAGGGTTTTGTGGGCATTGACCTTGACTTTTGGAGTTGTAGTTCACCTACGTCCAGAGAGCCCTATGGACTCACACAATGATGGATCTGGACCAATTTTGCCATGAATACTCAATATACCCCAATGTGAATGAACACTGGTGGAGTTTGGGGAAAATAGACCTTGGCATTTGGGAATTGTAGTTGCTGGGATTTATAGTTCACCTACAATAAAAGATCATTCTGATCCCCACCAATGATAGAATTGGGCTGAACTTCCCATACGGAACCCCTATGACCAACAGAAAATACTGTGTTTTCGGATGGTCTTTGGCGACCCCTCTGACACCCCCTCATGACCCCCCCCCCAGGGGTCCCGACCCCCAGGTTGAGAAACATTGATCTTGCCCTTGGTCGGCTCCTCTTTCTTTTTCCTTCCATTTCCCCCAGCATCACTGTCTTCTCTAAGCTTTCCTGTCTTCTCATGATGTGGCCAAAATACTACTTCATCTCTGCCTCTAATATCCTTCCCTCCAATGAGCAGTCGGCTTTATTTCCTGAAGTATGGACTGGTTGGATCTTCTCACCGTCCAAGGCACTCTCAGAATTTTCCTCCAGCACCATAGTCCAAAAATTTGAAGTACCACAGCAATAATAATTAGGGCATCTCTAACTTCCAAGTACATTAAAATCAAACCATTTAATTAAAACATAGTGGCTCTCAGTATCTACTGGGGTTTGGTTCCAGGAGCCACAGTGGATGCCAAAACCCATGGTTGCTCAAATCCCATTATATACAAGCGTGCAGTAAGATAATGTTCCCTTCCCTTAGCAGCTTGAGATGAGCTTTCCCCCTCCTTTGATAGAAGCAGCAGCCTCTGCAGGTCCTAATCTGCAGTGGGGGGGGGGGGGGCTTTCTCAACCCCAACATTGAGCCTAGGGGATCTCATTTGGGGTCAGGACCCATAGTTTAAGAAACACTGATCTAGACAATAGGCATGGGCAATCCATGGTTCTAAATGGTTCTAAAGCACTTACAAAACTAGGGGGCGCTGGTGCATTGCTAAAGTTCTGGTGGTGAAAATTTCAGAACTCTAACAAAACTTCCAAAATTTTGTTATATATGGCAGTTCCTAATTGGTTCTGTGATTAGAATCACCAATAACAAAATAATAATGATATTTTGAAAGTTTTGTTAGAATTCTGGAATTCTCATCACCAGAACTTTAGCAACACTTTTGAACCAAAGCACCAGCTTTACTAACCAATAAACACATGACGCTTACTCTTATTATGCATGCAAAATAAATTGTTACATTTTCAACATACCTTGACAGTTTCGTGCATTGGGTGCCAACTTATAACCGGAAGCGGGACAAGTACATTGAAAGCTCCCTGGAACGTTAATGCATCGATAGGCACAGATATGTCCTCCAGTGGGTAAAGCACATTCATCAATATCTGAAAAAATATATCCAGTGATCAGAAAACATAATGGAGGTGGTTAATAATGTTGCCCTTGAGTACAGCATAAATCATAATATATTCCTTTGAGGTAATCTTTTCTAGCAACAGTTATGTTATTAATCAAATATGTGATAGGCAGGGCTATGTGTAAATCAGGCTTAAGGGCCAATGCTGGAATTATGCTATGATGGGAAAGAACACATGTTTTACAGGTAGACATTCCTATCATCTATATAAATAAAAATGTAATGTTCGTTTTTTGGGATTAACATAACTCAAAAACCACTAGACAAATTGATGCACATTTGGACACAATACACATATCCTGCCAAGGAGTGTCCATTACTCCTAAAACACACACACACATACCCACACACATACAAAACCCCAGCGGAACAGACTTAAAATCCCAAAAAATACACCATATATACATATACAAATACACTAATATGCATATACACATGTACACATTCATACACACACACGTATATATATATATGCACAAACACACACAAATATACCTATATACACACACATATACATATACATACACACATATATACATATACACATGCACACACAAATATACATATATACACACTAGGCTTGGGCGGTTTCGTTCGTTAATTTCGTAATTCATTATTAATTCGTATTTAAATTAGCTTACGATCCAATATTGAGCCATGCTGGAATAGTGTGAGGAATAATTAAGATTCGAAACAATTTTTTCAATTTATTTCGTAATTATTTTGAAATTATTTCGTAATTATTTCGTAATTATTTTCGCATGTCTGGTGCAAGTTTTATAGTTGTTGTTTGTTTTATCACACCAACAGTCAACAACAGAGGGAGAGGGAAGCTTCAGAAGTTCCTCCTGTCCCATTTGGAGGTTTTTTTAGCATATTGCGCAATCTCGTCCGCCATTAACAAATCGATTCGTAATTTTATGAAATTTCGTAAATTTTGAAATTTTTTAAAGGAAAATTTCTGAATTATTAAAAAAAACGAAATGCAAGGGCCTCCTAAAAACAAAACGAGTTTAGAACCAAATTTTTCCGTGGTTATCCAAGCCTAATACACACATAAACATATACACATACAAACAAATATTCACAAAAATATTCATATAGACAAGCACATACATATACACAATATGTATGCACACACAAATACACAAATATATACGCACACCCATATATATATATATATATACACACACACACACACACACACACACATATATACGCAAACATACATATATACACAAATATATGCACACACCTAAAGACATACACACAAAAAACACATATACACAGATTGGGCCTCAGCAACGCATGGCCGGGGATGGCTAGTCTATATAAATAAAAATATAATGTTCATTTGTGGGATTAACATAACTCAAAAAACACTGGACAGATTGACACCAAATTTGGACACAATACACCTATCAGGCCAACGAGTGACCATCACTCATAAAAAAACACTGAAAAACAACACATGAGACTTAAAAAGTCAAAAAACAAAAAATACATTACAACATATGCACAAAACAACATATATACACATATATACAAATATATACACACACAAAACACATATATGCAGACTGGGCCACAGCAACACGTGGTAGGAGATGGCTTGTCTTTGGATAAAAGATTTAGGGAAGCAAAAAATGGTAAAGGCTTCCCTGCCTCAACCTTGGAAAAGCCACTGCTAGTCACAGTAGAGCTGGGTCCTAAAAGATTATAACATAGCTTGGTGTGAATCGCATACTTAATTATTGCTGCTTACCTTCACATGTGATCCCATCAATGTCACTAAGCTGGTAGCCCCGACGACAATAGCACTGGTAGGAACCATAGACATTAGCACACTCCTGGCTACAGGGATTGCTTTCGCATTCATTCATGTCTGAAACCAACAAAAATGTATGAGGGCCAAACAGCACCTTTGACTTTATTCATTAGCAACTTTATTATATGTAACCATTTATTGTATACGTAGAATCCTAAATGTATCTCATTAAATGTTGTCCGACTTGATGTTTTATTGTTTTTATTTGTTTACTGTATTTCTGTGTTTGTTTTTAATCTGTATTTGCTGGGAGTGTCCCTTTGTAAGCCGCCACGTGTCCCTTCGGGGAGATGGAGGCAGGGTATAAAAATAAAGCTATTATTATTATTATTATTATTATTATTATTATTATTATTATTATTATTTGAAACACAACAAGATGAGTCCACAGCAAACAAGATCACTCTGCTGGCTGTTGTATTGGATCACACATTGGACACTTCCCAAGTGTCTAGGACTGTGTGATGTATCGGCGAATAATGCATGCAGATCCCAGTAAGGTGGCCTTCTGCAGCTGGCAGATGGTAATCTTGTCAGTTCTGATTGTGTTTAAGTACAGGCCAAGGTCTTTGGGCACTGAATCACTGGGACCACCTTTACTGGTTTGTGCCACAGTCTTTGCAGTTCGATCTATAAACTCTCATATTGTATCAGCTTTTCCAGTTGTTTCTTTTCAATCCTGCTATCGCCTAGGATTGCAACATCGACGAGCCACACTCTGTTTTTTCACACGATTGTGAGGTCAGGAGTATTGTGCTCCAAAACTCTGCCAGTCTGAATTCAGACGTCCCAGAGTAGTTTGATGTGTTCATTTTCTGTAACCTTTTCAGGCTTGTGCTCCCATCAGTTCTTTAATAATAATAATAATAATAATAATAATAATAATAATAGGGACAGGAAAATTACTGGTGGACTACTTCATCAAAAGCACACTGGAACATCCAGGTTTTTAGTTGTCTCTGGAAAGAGGACAAAGTGGGAGCCTGTCTGATCTCCCTAGGGAGGGAGTTCCAGAGCCAGGGTGCCACCACTGAGAAGGCCTCTCCCTCATCCCCATCAACCATGTTTGAGACGGCGTGTTGAAGGGGAGAGAGCAGTGTCTCCCTGGATGATCTCAAGGTACGCACAGATTCATAGGGGAAGATGCGATCGCGGAGATAGCAGGTCCCAATGGTTGCTGTGGTTATGTGGTTGCTGTTAATGGCGATCACAGGGCCCCCAGAGATGCATCCCCTATGACATTCCGCTGCTCCCTGCTCTGCTGGTCAGAAGTGAGGTCAAAGATCCCCTAACAGCCTAAATGAAAGTCCCAGAACTAGATGCTCTGTGCCGGAGTTCTGTTGTTTGATCTACAGACCTCCGGCAGAGTGTCTATACTACACTACAGCAAATGTTTCATCCTTGGCTCCTGCACCTGGCCGTGTAGGAGTCAAGGATGAAATGTCTTTGGCATGTGGCCCCATACTTCTCTGTATGCGGCCACATGTGCCGTGTGTCATCAAAAATGGTGAAGGTGTCAGTGTTGACACGCATGTCATAGGTTCACCATCACGGGCTTAGACTATATCATATACCTCATTTGGCATTCAAACTGATATAGATCACTGGTTCTCTAAAGTCATAATTTTATGCATATTTAAACTGGGCATAAGTCCTACTGAAGTCAATAAGCATACTTCAGTGTCAAAGAGCATAGGACTCAAGTCTAAACATTGCACTACTGGTGAACATAGAACATAGAGCTTACCTTCACATGACCTCCCATCAGATGAAAGTTTGAAACCCATTGTACAGCTGCAGTAGTAAGAACCAGCTGTGTTTTCACACTTGTGGTTACACAGGCGGCCAGGATATCGTCGGCATTCGTTAATATCTACCGAGAGGAATATATCACTGTGAAGATTTCTGCTCAAATTTATGGGAAGGACATATAAACAAGATGCTGTTTTTTTAAACTGTCAGTGACACACCAATATTTTAGGAATTCTTCTGACTTCAAAGTGATCATAATATCTTTCTTTTGATTCAATTCTTAACCTGCCAAGATCATACAAAAGCTGCTGAAAAAATATGATAAGATTTATCATTATTGCAGGACACCTGAATCATACTATGCCATGAAGTCAGGGCATGTGCCAACTTCAACACCCAAGGAACTATTTGGACTTCTCCTTGTCCCTATTCACACTGAAAAATCTCTCTAGAGAATCAGATACTAGTTCACCAAGGGCTTTGGCAATTTTATAAATCTATCAACAAATACATCTTTTATAAAATCTTATATTTTATTAAAATCAGCAAAAATTTGAATCTTTTGCAATATCCTTTGATTGTCATTTTACATATAATGAAATGGCAACATCTCAACCAATAAATAGTCTTGGCAGAGTATCAGTTGGGTATTGTTGATATTTATTTATCGTGTCAGGAGCAAACCAAACAGTTGTATTGCATTTTTAACAAACAAACAAAACACAAAGTTTGCAAACTTGGTAGTTGATTAAATGTCCTTTGACTAGTATCTGGCCACTTTGAGTGCCTCTGGTGTTTTTATGAAGGTCCTCCATTGTGCATGTGGCAGGGCTCAGGTTGCATTGCAGCAGGTGGTCAGTGGTTTGCTCTTCTCCACACTCACATGTGGATTCCACTTTGAAGCCCCATTTCCTAAGGTTGGCTCTGCATCTTGTGGTGCCAGAGCGCAGTCTGTTAAGCGCCTTCCAAGTTGCCCAGTTTCTGTGTGCCCAGGGGGGAGTCTCTCATTTGGTATCAGCCATTGGATTGAGGTTCTGGGTTTGAGCCTGCCACTTTTGGACTCTCGCTTGCTGAGGTGTTCCAGCGAGTGTCTCTGTAGATCTTAGAAAACTATTTCTTAATTTAAGTCGTTGATGTGCTGGCTGATACCCAAACAGGGGATGAGCTGGAGATGTCACTGCCTTGGTCCTTTCACTATTGGCTGCTACTTCCCGGATGTCAGGTGGTGCAATACCGGCTAAGCAGTGTAATTTCTCCAGTGGTGTAGGGCGCAGACACCCCGTGATAATGCGGCATGTCTCATTAAGAGCCACATCCACTGTTTTAGCGTAGTGAGATGTGTTCCACACTGGGCATGCATACTCAGCTGCAGAGTAGCAAAGCACAAGGGCAGATGTCTTCACTGTGTCTGGTTGTGATCCCCAGGTTGTGCCAGTCAGCTTTCATATGATATTGTTTCTAGCGCCCACTTTTTGCTTGATATTCAGACAGTGCTTCTTGTAGGTCAGAGCATGGTCCAGAGTGACTCCCAGGTATTTGGGTGCGCTGCAATGCTCCAGTGGGATTCCTGCTCAAGCATTAAACAATATTTTTTTACATTGTAAACTAATATGTGATGATAGCTAACAAACCAAGTGATTGCTCTGTTAAATAGACAGTTATTTCATATATTTATTGTATGTTAAAGAGACAGTTATTGCATGTTATTGCATGTATTACCTACCAGCACACGTTCTGGTGATTCCATCAAAATAGTAGCCAGCGCGGCACTCACAACGATAACTTCCCGGAGTATTGGTACAAGTGTGACCTTCTCCACAAGGCTGATTGGGTACCAAACATTCGTCTACATCTTGTGGAAAAGAAAGGTTAGAAAAATAATTTAAGGTAGAAGTACAACACAAAGACATAAGGGGAAGGGAATAAAAAAAACTAAAATGGCAAATTTCAAAAATCTTTATTGTTTATTGGTATAAGTCTCATAATACATATTGTATGGTAATCTTGATATACTAATACTAACTCATATTCCATAACTTTACCCTTAAATATCCTCTCCCTGTTATTAATATAGTTTCCTGCCCCTATGAAACTAATACACAATATTTTTTAAAAAAAATTGATTTCTTGCCTACCATCCCAAAGTTCTTTAAACCAATCAGATCCCCAGATTTCATCACATAACAGTAGTGACACCAGTTTTGGTATTTACCAGTTCTTCACATAACAGTCGCACCCCTGCCCACATGCCTGCCACTTGAAGCAGCCCTCACAGCTCCGAGAAGCAGGTACACAGACGGGTCAAGTCACGAGAGCTAGGAGGCTTCTCTTGGCTGGCAGCAGCTGAGAGAGAACTCTAGTTCTGGCTGATAAGCATGTAAGCGGGGGTCTCGCTCACTTGCACGTGCTGGTTGCAGCCAAAGGAGGCCCCAAAGGGGCCACTAGTTCATGCACACCAGAAGGCAAAGCCTACAGAGTTTCCCTTGGCTAACAGCAGCCAAAGGAGGCCACATAGGTCTTTATTGCCTTCAGGGCCTCCTTTGACTGCCAGCCAAAGGAGACCCTGTAGATCTCCAAATATTTCACCGCATAATAGTCACACACACCTAGAGGCGGCCCTAGGTAATTTTCAACGGTAAGCAAACAGTATTTTGGAGCCCCCCCCCCCCCACCACCACCACTGATATATATTTTCTGTTCTTCATGGGAGTTCTGTGTGCCATATTTGGTTCAATTCCATCATTGGTGGAGTTCAGAATGCTCTTTGATTGTAGGTGAACTATACATCCCAGTAACTACAACTCGCATATGTCAAGGTCTATCTTCCCCCAAGAATGCCTCAAGAGCGCCCCTGGGCAAAATTAACTATACTGCAAATGCTTACTTTGCGTAATGGGTTGAGCTGCCCCTGCACACCCCTTTTTAAAGATGAAAAGGGGGAAAAGTGTGACTATTATGAGGTGAAAAACGATAGTTCCCCTTTCTCTAGCTCTTGCTTCCTTATAGCCCAAATATTCCCATATTGAATATTCAAATCCCACAAGTATCTTCACATTTTCTTTTCTTTTTATAAAAGTTATGAAAGGTTAATTACATCATTCAAAAATTGACTTCTCTTTTATCAAAGCAGAAATTGAGTTCAACAATACAAAACATGCTGTAGCCCAGATAATAAGCACAGTGGATTATTTTGTAGGGACTTCTGAGATTTTCACCAAATGTCTCAGCTGACCAAACAACTGTACACAGGGACACCAGCCAAGAACATCTGATGGTTATGAGTGGTTCTTTGAAGTAAAGCTTTTTCATTAGTAGTAGATTTTTTTCTAGAAATACTGTATTTACTAGAGTATAAATGCACACAATTCCCAACTGTCCCCATTCATGAGGCCTTCAAATAGAAGGATGGTTTTGAAGGGCCTTGTGAATTAGACCAGTTGGGAACAGCATGAGATTGAGCTGGGAGGGTGGGCAAGAGATCCCAAGGGCTGCTGGGAGACATGAACCATGGCTAAATGAGGAACGACTGGATCACCAGCTGGGCACTCATCCTCTTTCCTTGGGCAACACGGAGCTCTGAGTCAACCTCAATTTTGGCAATGTAATGTGAACCTCAATTTTGGCAGTGTAATTTGGCCAAAACGGATGAGCATTAAACTCCAGTAAATATGGTAGGTATCTAATGAGGTCTCTCTCTCTTTCTAATGGCTAGGAAAACCCAATGCTGGCTGTATTGTTACTTGTCTGGAGACTTATTGTGTCAGATTTTTCTATAACACTCCCAACAAGTTAAGTAACAGCTGGATTCCACTTGCCTTAATTTGTAGTGTAAAACAAACAGAAAAGAAAGAGCTTTTTCTCTGCTGCCTATCTTGGTCCTATATGCTACATAATAGATAGAACTTTGCAAGAACCATCAAGCGGTTTTTAAACAACCTCTGAACTACTCTCCACAACACAGCTCCTGGATTCTCCTTAGTATTTGGATTAAAGATTCCATGCAATTTCCCAACTTGAGGTTTCCCACTAGGTGGAGCTAAAGGTTTATCGGAATAATGTCCTATTCTTTTTGCACAGCCCTCCCAGGCCAGAGTTTGAAAAAGATATTTATTTAATTTCTTTTGCTTTATTTATACCTTGCTTCCTCTCCAAGGGGACTAAAAGAAGGTAATGACCACATACTTTGATCAATTTAAAACAAAGCAAACATGAAAGTTACAAAACAAACAGTATTGTTAGTTTAAAATACAGTTAAAACACAATAAATACAGTGTTGTTGTAGGTTTTTCTAGGCTATATGGCCATGTTCTAGAGGCATTTTCTCCTGACATTTTGCCTGCATCTATGGCAAGCATCCTCAGAGGTAGTGAGGTCTGTTGGAAGTAGGAAAATGGGTTTATATATCTGTGGAATGACTAGGGTGGGACAAAGGACTTTTGTCTGCTGGAGCTAGGTGTGAATGTTTCAACTGACCACCTTGATTAGCATTTAATGGTTTGGAAGTGCCTGGGGAGAAACTTTTGTTGAGAGTGATTTGATGTGCCTGATTGTTTACTCTCTGTTGTTTTGCTGTTGTAATTTTTGAGTTTTTTAATATTGATAGCTGGATTTTGTTCATTTTTATGGTTTCTTCCTTTCTGTTGAAATTGTCCACATGCTTGTGGATTTCAATGGCTTCTCTGTGTAGTCTGACATGGTGGTTATGAGAGTGGTCCAGCATTTCTGTGTTCTCAAATAAAATGCTGTGTCCAGGTTGGTTCATCAGGTGCTCTGCTATGGCTGACTTCTCTGATTGAAGTAGTCTGCAGTGCCTTTCGTGTTCCTTGATTCGTGTTTGGGCAATGCTGCATTTGGTGGTCCCTATGTAGACTTGTCCACAGGTGCATGGTACACGGTAGACTCCTGCAGAGGTGAGAGGATCCCTCTTGTCCTTTGCTGAACGTAGTATTTGTTGGATTTTCTTGGTGGGTCTGTAGGTGGTTTGTATGTTGTGTTTCCTCATCAGCTTCCCTATGCGGTCAGTGGTTCCCTTGATGTATGGCAAGAACACTTTTCCTCTGGGTGGATCTTCATCTTTACTCTCGTGGCTTGTTCTCGGTCTTGCTGCTCTTCTGATGTCTGAGGTGGACTATCCATTGGCCTGTAAAGCCCAGTTTAGGTGATTCAGTTCATCTTGAAGGAGGTGTGGTTCGCAGATTCTTTTTGCATGGTCTGCCAAGGCTTTAATGGTGCTTCTTTTTTGACTTGGGTGATGGTTGGAGTTTTTATGTAGATATCTATCTGTGTGTGTGGGTTTTCTGTAAACAGTGTGACTCAATTGTTGATCTGGTTTGCGGATGACTAGGACATCTAGAAAAGGCAGTCTTCCTTCATTTGCAGAGCAAAGGCCCTCTCCTGTGTTCCCACTAAACATGCTTGAGTGGGTGATTAAATAGCATGGGAGAAAATGTAGAGCCCTGAAGGACCTCACAGGGCAGTGGTTAAGAAGTTGAACAGGAGTCCCTCAGAACCACCTTCTGAAAACATCCCTCCAGGAAGGAATGGAGCCACTGAAGAACAGTGTCTACTAGGCCCATAGAAAGAGATACGGTCCTTCAGATAACATGAACTGGAGCTGAACCAGAGTTGTATGGACAAAACTAGCACTTTGAACTGTGCCTGGAAACATGCTGGCAGCCAGTGGAGCTGCTGCAACAGAGGATATGTCCACTCTCTGTAGCCAGCCCCAGTTAGCAGTCTGGCTGCTGCTCTTTGGACTGACTGAAGCTTTAGAGCACTTTTCAAAGGTAGCCCCATGTAGAGCACATTACAGTAGTTCAACCAGGATGTAACCAAGGCATGTACTACCATGGCCAGATACAATGTCTACAAGTACAGGCACAGTTAATGTATTAGCTTTAAGTGTGCAAAAGCACTTCTGGTCACTACTGATACCTGGGCCTCCAGGTTCAGAGATGAATTCAGAAGTACTTCCAAACTGCGAACCTGTGTTTTCAGGGAGAATGTAACCCTATCTAACACAGGCTGAATCCCCATTCCTTGATCAGTTTTTCAACCAGGAACACTTCTGTGTTGTCTGGATTAAGATTCAATTATTTTGCCCTCATCCAGTCCATTACAGCTGTCAAGCACTACTTTAGTACAGGAACTGCTGCCTTAGACTTAGATGAGAAGGAGTAATAGATTTGGGTGTCATATATACATTGGGATTGTTTTTCTACTTTTTCTACAACATCAAAACTCTAGGTGACTTCTCCCAGTGATTAAATAGCATGGGAGACAAGGTGGAGCCCTGCAGGATCTCACAGGCTAGTAGTCAAGGACTTGAACAGGAGTCCCTCAGAACCACCTTCTGAGAACATCCCTCCAGGAAGGAATGGAGCCACTGAAGAACGGTGCCTCCCAGTCCCATCCCAGCTAGATGACCCAGAAGGATACCATGGTATTGAAAGCTGCTGAAAGGTCCAGGAGAACCAACAGTGACACACTTCCACTGGGTTATATGGCTGTGTGGAAGGGCCCTTTATCTCATGTTCAATTAGATGCTCCTTTAAAAAAGAAATAATGAATGTATCCTGAACTTTCACAAGTTGCAATTATTTCAAATATAATTATTGAGAAAGTATTGGAGGTTACAAGAAGCAAGACATGACAATTAAAAGAAATGCCCATTTTTAGAGGCAGTATATGTCATCGAGCACCATGTACCAAAGAGTAAAACAAAAACAGGAAAAGGATGGCACCATCTGAAAGCTCTCCAAATAGTTCCAGAAGATCTGTGTGATGTCATGATTCCTGTGCTGGATGTGGACTAAGGAACTCAAATTCAAATCTATACCCAGCTATGAATCCCATTGGGTGACCATGTACCAGTCACCCTCAGTGTGCATCTACCCTGTAGAATTAATGCAGTTTGGCACCACTTTAATTGTCATGTCCCAATGCTATGGAGTCCTGGAAGTAGTAGTTTTACAAGGTTTTGAGCTTTTTCGGCCAAGGAGTGCTGGCGCCTCACCAAACAACAGCTCTTAGGATTCTATAGCATTGAACCACAGCAGTTAAAGTGGTGTTAAACTGCATTAATTCAACAGTGTAGCTGCACCCTAATCCTATTGTAGATGAGCACTCCATCTAACCTACTCTACAATGTTGTTACAGGCATAAAATAAGATGGGGTAGGGGGAGAACCATGTATTATTGATAGAAATAGTTATACTCCATCCTATATTATGTAATCTCAGAGAGGTGTAAAACCATAAATACAGCTTTGAGTTTATTAGAGATGGTTCGGAAACTTCAGCTAGTTCAACAGTTGGCAGCCAGACTACTAACTGGGGCAACATACAGGGAGCATACCACCCCCCTGTTGTGCCAGCTCCACTGGCTGCCGGTCCACCTCCGAGCCCAATTCAAAGTGCTGGTTTTGACCTATAAAGCTCTATACGGTTCTGGCCCAGCTTACTTGTCCGAACGCATCCACCCCTATGTCCCACCTCGAAACCTAAGATCATCCGGGGAGGCCCTGCTCTCGCTCCCGTCAACAGCACAAATGCGCTTGGCGGGGACGAGAGACAGGGCTTTCTCGGTGGTCCCCCCACCCCCGCCCTGCCTATGGAACACACTCCCAACTGAGGTAACATCGGCCACCTCCCTCCTAGTTTTTCAAAAGAAACTAAAGGCATAGTTCTGGGACCAGGCTTTTGGACAATAGATGCAAGCAGCACTTTAAGGGAATGTGACTGGAATGACGATATGGCTGATGAGACTGTTTTACTGTTTTAACGATGGCTTATGTATTGTTAATTATGCTTTTATGTCTAATTGTGGTTTTAATTTTGTAATTATGTAATGGCTTCGGAAAGGGGTCCATTGTAAGCCGTCCTGAGTCCCCCTTCGGGGGTTGAGAAAGACGGGATAGAAATGCGAGAATAAATAAACAAACAATGAGATATAAATATAATAAGGTAATCAAGTTGAGATGGAGTATTATTATTACTATTATTATTATTAAACTTTATTTGTACCAAGCTAGCATCTCCCGAAGGACTCGATGTGGCTTACAAAGGCCAAGGCCTCAAAACACAACAGAACAATACACCTAAAGCAAATTAAACAATTAAAGCAGTATTAAAACAACAAAACCAGAAGCAATAAACAATACATCAAACAGGGTAAAACTAGGCCGGGCCAGAATAAAGGGTACAGGATTAGTACAGGAAAGTACTAAAGGTACAGGAAAGTGCTGATGTGACAGGTGATATGTAAGGATTATAGGGCAAATGCAGTGTGCAGTGTGCGGCAATCTTAATTCTAATAAAGTGCTTCTGGGACTTGGTATTGCAGATTTCCTAATCGGGAAAGGCACATAGGAACAGCCAGGTCTTCAAATTCTTTCTGAAGACTGCCAATGTAGGGGCCTGTCTAAGATCTTTGGGGAGAGTGTTCCAGAGACGGGGGGGGGGGGGCACCACGGAAAAGGCCCTGTCTCGGGTCCCCGCCAAGCGTACTTGCGACACAGGCGGGATCATGAGCAGGGCCTCTCCAGATGAGCGTAGTGAACGCGTGGGTTCGTAGATGGAGATGCAGTCACGCAGGTAGGCTGGTCCCAAACCGTTTAGGGCTTTGTAGGTAAGCACCTGCACCTTAAATTGGGCTCAGCAGATAAACGGCAGTCAGTGGAGCTCCTTGAACAGGAGGGTTGACCTCTCTCTGTAGGGAGCACCAGTTAACATCCTGGCCGCTGCTCGTTGGACAAGTTGGAATTTCCGAGCTGTTTTCAAGGGCAGCCCCACGTAGAGCACATTACAGTAATCCAACCTAGAGGTGACCAAGGCATGGACCACCCCGGCCAGATCAGCATTCGCAAGTATTAGTTAAAGTGCATTTTTGGGACGTACCTACACATCTTGTTCCTTCTTCATTAAGATGGTAGCCTCGCCCACAGTTTGGCACATTCCTGTGGCAAGCATAGGAGCCATCCGTATTGATGCATGTCTGCCCAACAGGACAAGGAGCATTACCCGTTAGGCATTCGTTAATATCTGCAATAGGACACATACTAAATTAAAACGGAAACTTGGGAGGTTGAGAGAAGAGAGCTTTCCTTTACAATCCTATCTGGAAAATGTTTCCCTGAATAGACAAAGCACATGGAGCAGCAACAAAAATAAACAGGGAACATTATCAAGTGGCAGAATACGAAACAGGTAGTCTTGCAGTAGTGATTGGAGGGCGCAAACACACCAAATTCAATGAAAAGTGGCTTCCAAGAGCCACATGCCTTACCAATACAGTTGCCTAATGCATCTTGTATAAAACCACTCTTGCATTGTTGCTTGGGTCGGCAACGGAAGGATCCTGGAGTATTCTGACAGATAAAATCGGGGAGGCAGTTATGAGTACCAGTCTCACACTCGTCAATATCTGGTACATCACAAAAGAAAGAGTTTGTTAGCAGAAGGTCTCACAAGGCTTTCTTGTTATGCTTTAGACAAAAGCAACATTTAAATAGGTGAGTTCTAATTTGTTTGTATTCTAAGGGTAGAGCTACTCTGTAGGCGTGAGTTCAAAGTACACGTGACTTGTGGGAAACACAGAGATCTATTTGCCAGTGTAATAGCAAACAGGGGTAAACTGTTTCTGCCAATTCCTTCCAGAATATGTTCTCCCAAGCCATTTTTCCTCATATTGGACTCATTTCTGGGGTTCTGAACAGTATGTCCAGAAAGGAAATATACCGTATATACTTGAGTATAAGCCGATCCGAATATAAGCCGAGTCATTTAATTTTACCACAAAAACTGGGAAAACGGATTGACTCAAGTATAAGCCAAGGGTGAGAAATTCAGAAGCTACGGGTACATTTCAAAATGAAAATACTGTATATACTCAAGTATAAGCCTAGTTTTTCAGTCCTTTTTTTAGGCTGAAAAAGTCTCCCCCGGCTTATACTCGAGTCAAGGTTATTTATTATTTTGCTTTGTTGTTGTTGTTGTTTTACTTTATTATTGTTGTTATTACATTTATTATTTTACTCTATTATTGTTATTGTTACATTTATTATTTTACTCTATTATTGTTACTACTATTATTATTTTACTCTATTTATTATTATTGGAAGGATACGTAAGCATATTTACATTGAAAAAGGTTAGAATAATGGTTGAATCAGAGTTGGACAGTCTTATGTTGAATTACAATTATATGCAAATATTCAAAAACATTTAACCCACTGATGCCTCAATTAATGTAATTTTATTGGTATCTATTTTTATTTTGGAATTGACTCATAAATGCTGCATTTCCCACCCTCGGCTTATATTCGAGTCAATCCATTTCCCCAGTTTTTTGTGGTAAAATTAAGTGCCTCGGCTTATATTCGGGTCGGCTTATACTCGAGTATATACGGTAGATACCAAAAATTACATTAATTGAGGCATCTAATTGAGGCATCAGTAGGTTCAATGTTTTTGAATATTTATATAAAATTATAATTTAAGATAAGACTGCCCTAACCTTCTTCAATGTAAATGTGCTTATGTATCCTTCCAATAATAATAAAGACAGTAAATTAATAAATGGAATAATCATAGAGTGAAATAATAAATGGAATAATAACAATCATAGAGTAAAATAATAAATTTAATGATAACACTGATAAAATTAAATAATAAATGTAATAATAAAGTAAAATAATAACTAGAATAATAATAAATAGAGTAAAATAATAATTACAATAATAATAATAATAATAATATTTTTTGTCGTGTCAGGAGTGACTCCTGGTGTGAGAGAATTGGCCGTCTGCAAGGATGTTGCCCAGGGGACGCCTGGATGATTTGATGTTTTTATCATCCTTGTGGGAGGCTTCTCTCATGTCCCCGCATGAGGAGCTGGAGCTGATAGAGGGAGCTCATCCACCTCTCCCCGGATTCGAACCTGCGACCTGTTGGTCTTCAGTCCTGCCAGCACAGGGGTTTAACCCACTGCGCCACCGGGGGCTCCAATAGGGTATAATGACAGAGTAAAATAATAAATAACCTTGACTCGAGTATAAGCCGAGGGGGACTTTTTCAGCCTAAAACAAGGGTTGAAAAACTAGGCTTATACTTGAGTCTATACAGTAATTTTAAAACAATTCACATTTAAAGTGGTGAATTGGCAGGCAGAGATAGGTGAAATGCTCTCTCCCACTGATTGATTTCCCCTCCAATCTCTATTATTAGTAGAGGGCTATATATGGGTGCATTCATGCTGTCCTTGCTCCCTAAGATTCTGCAATGGCAACTGGTGTGATGGAGAGCATGCTTCTCGAATATACTCACTCATCTTCTTTGGGAAAAATGTTAATCAATGGTATAAGATATAAGGGCACAACTGTAAGGGGAAAGCAATGGGCTGAAGAATCCACCCTTCCACAAATTGCTTCACTTGATCCATCATCCCATAATGCATTTCCCCACATAAGAATGAGTATTTATGGGGAAGTAACTAGATCAGGGGTCCTCAAACTTTTTAAACATAGGACCAAGTCACAGTCCTTCAATCTGTTGGGCCGGATTATAATTTGAAAAAAAAATGAATACATTCCTATGCACACTGCACATATCCTATTTGTAGTACAAAAAAAACTTTAAAACAATACAATAATTAAAACAAATATAAACTTATTAGTATTTAAATGGGAAGTTTGGGCCTGCTTTTGGCTGATGAGATAGGATTGTTGTTGTTGTTGTTGTTGTGTGCTTTCAAGTCATTTCAGACTTAAGTTGACTCTGAGTGAGGGCCGGGTAAATGACCTTGGAGGGCCGTATGTGGCCCCCGGGCCATAGTTTGAGGACCTCTGAACTAGGTAGTGAAAATGTTATGCTGTGGCAGCATCTAAGTCAATCTCCCCAGTCTGGTGCCCTCCACATGTGTTGCATTATATATTGCCATCATTTCCAAGCAATCCATTGGCTGAAAGATGATGGATGCCAAGATGAGGAAGGTTGATCTAAGCTACACTGGGTGATATTGTAGAGTTCAAACAAACTTCTCCACATTTCCTTCCAAATTATGTATTTAAAAGGTTTTCTAACAGCAGCCAAGACCTATCAATTCCCAAAGTCTTGAAAGAAGACAATCAGTCTATTGGCTTTGTAAGTAAGGATGAAGTACCAGGTTGCGATGGCACTGATCAGAAAGCTGGTTTTACATGTAAAATATATGGGCAACCAAGCAACACATCTCAACACTCAAGAGGAGCACTGAAAAGCTCACTGAGAGGCCTCCTCCTTATTTCAACTGTGGAAAAAGCAAGGACTGAAGGAGAAACTTTCCAGCAGTTGTTTCTCCATGACTAACTGTGCAGTGTTGTTATCCCATGGCTTGGTAGAAATTCATTGGTGCTCAGAAACCTGCTGTCAAATATAGCAAGGGTGGTGAAGAATATAGCAGTGAAGAGACTGCTGTAAACACCACAAAAATGAGGCAGCAACAGCCCAACTTGCATATTTGCCTCCATGTCCCACTTCAAAACATGTCTACAAGAAACACAGATGTGTATTCAGAAAGAATGTTATCTATGTAATGGATGAACTGGGCCTAGCACATTGAAACTGAAGTGAACCAGATGATTTAGTATCTGGGACTGCGGTACTCTTTAGCAAATATCGATCTTTCCTGGGCAAATGTTGAAACATACCTTTGCAGAGATTGTTTTCCATTAATTCATAACCAGTTCCACAACCGGTCTCACGCTGACAGCGGAATGATCCTGGGGTATTGATACAAATTTGTCCAATGGCACAAGTGTTGCTTGTAGTGATACACTCATTTATGTCTAGGGAGAAAATCAAGTAAAATTACCATATTTACACAAGTCTAATGCGTAATTGCATCTAATGTGCACCTCAATTTTCAAAACCCTGAAACACAAGAAAGTGTTTACCATATTATGCAAATCTAATGTGCGCCCTTATTTTGGGAAGGTAATTTAGTCAAAAAAGGTGAACATTAGATTTGAGTAAATACGGTAGTTGAAATTGTGAAAATATTATTATTATTATTATTATTATTATTATTATTATTATTTATTAACTTTATTTGTACCCCGCTACCATCTCCCCAAGGGACTCGGTGCGGCTTACATGAGGCCGAGACTAACACAACAACAAAAGCAATAAAACATCGATACAAGCAATTAAAAAACATAGACAATAAATACACAACATTATTAAAGAAGCAACACATAATTAAAACAGTGGGAAGGCCAAATGTAGAGTTAAAATTGGAAATAATGCTGGGCCATAAGCGAAAGGTGATACTAGTGTTTGTGGAGGGCATACGAGCAGACTCAGGGAAATGTAAAGTGCTTTGGAGGACAAAGTGCTATGGGATTCATTATTCCGGGAAGTCACACTGGAACAACCACGTCTTCAAGCTCCTCCTGAAGACTGCCAGGGTTGCGGCCTGTCTGATGTCTTTAGGGAGTGAGTTCCAGAGTCGAGGGGCCACCACTGAAAAGGCCCTCTCCCTCGTCCCCACCAAACACGCCTGCGATGCTGGTGGGATCGAGAGCAGGGCCTCTCCGGAAGATCAAAGGGATCGTGTGGGTTTGTATACAGAGATGCGATCACGTAGGTAGGCGGGTCCCAAACCGTTCAGGGTTTTATGGGTAAAAATCACCCTTCTCCTCCTCCTCCACCACCACCACCCAATAATAATAATAATAATAATAATAATAATAATAATAATAATAATGTGTAGACTCTGAAAGGAAGCAGATGAAACAATAGATCACATCCTCAGCAGCTGCAAGAAGATCACGCAGACTACAAGCAGAGGCATAACACTATTGCTCAGATGATTCATTGGAACTTGTGCCACAAATGCCATCTACCTGCGACAAAGAACTGGTGGGATCACAAGTCTGAAAAAATTACAGAGAATGAACACGTCAAGCTACTCTGGGACTTCTGAACCTGCAACCTTTTGGTAAGCAAGTTCAACAGCTCAGTGTTTTAACCCACTGTGCCATCGAGGGCTCCATCCTGAGGGGACAATGTGGGGTTTTTTTTAAAGCAAAAGATCTCACCCTGGCATCTAGGCACCACCATGGCACTACACAGGACTATGTCAACAAGGACTGGGGTATCTGCGATTTATATAAGGGAGAATATAACCTTGTAAACATGTGTTGAACGCAAGTTACTTATTTCTTAGGCATTTTTTAAAAGTTAAGGAATAGTTTATGCTGGTTTCAAACAGTCTTCCCACATTAATTTGGACTCTGGTTTAACAATTGCCACATGCACATACATCATTCTTTATTTTGCTCCATTTACCTTTGTGTTTCTCACATGATTTTGCAAGATTGCATATTAACTGGGAGGATCTAACTAGCAGCTAGAGCAAAGATAGGGATTAGTTGTTTAAAACCACAAAGATAAAAGCAAACAACAATTTCCTTACCTTCACAAGTGAAACCATCTGGCTGGAGTTGGTACCCCATAAAGCAAGAACAAAGGACACTGGTGCCAGTATCTCTACATTGCTGAGTGCAAGGACCACCTCCTAAAGAACCAAAATAATTGTGAGGAACGGCAGCGTAAGATAGATGCATAGTTCTTTCTAAATGTTTTGTAAATGAAAAAGCTCAAATGTAAACCTCAAACATGTAAAGTTTAGCTCCATAATACCTTCTGGTGGAGCAAATCAATAACCATAAAATTATTACATTAATAATTCAAAAATTCAACACTAGTGCACAAATTACCTATACTATTTATTTACTTTATTTGTATACCGCTCTTCTCAGCCCTTAGGCGACTCAGAGCGGTTAACAAGAAACAAACAGCAGCAAAAATTCAATGCTACCAACATATAGACCATATAAAAACAATTAAGGCAATAATACACTAAGCAATGAACATCAGTAAACATCAATCAACATCAATTAGTGACTCATTAGCGTCTCATAACTGAAATCACAATCCAAGTTCGTCATCCGTTATTCCGATTTCCTATGATTCATTGTAATTCATTGCACTTCTTATTCAAACGCATGTTCAAATAGCCAGGTTTTTACTTTCTTCCGAAATGCCATTAATGAGGGAGCCGATCTAATGTCTGTGGGGAGGGCGTTCCACAGCCGAGGGGCCACCACTGAGAAGGCTACTATGAGTTCACATTATACCAACTCTGTGAACATTTCCAGATAAGTATAGCTAGATCACTGAGTTGGAAGAGACTACAAGCAGACCTGTAGCGAGGGGGGGGGGGGTTAGGGGTTCAACCCCCCCCCCCCCGAAATGTTTCAGATTTTTTTTAAAAAACCAGTTTACTCATGAATTTTAACTGGTTAACCAAATCCCCATGCTAAGTCTATAAGATGCAAAAAATTAAGAGTCCCTCCAGAACTGCAAACATTATCGCAAGCAAATATTTATTTATTTATTTGTTTGTTTGTTATTCGAACTTATATGCTGCCACTCCCCTGGGGCTCGGAGCGGCTTACAAGAACAGGCTAAAATCGAACACAATTTAAAAACAATTTAAAACTATTTAAAAACAGCAATATCAGAGATCAAAGGCCCGTTGAAACAGATATGTCTTACATGCCCTGCGGAAAGCTGATAAGTCCCGCAAGGCATGGACTTCAGGTGGCAGAGTATTCCAGAGTGATGGTGCCACTGCTGTAAAGGCTCTGCGTCTGGTTGCTGTTAGACGCAAGTTCTTGACACTGGGAATTTCCAATAGATCTTGATCCTCAGAACGGAGGGATCTCTGGGGTTGGTAGGGGGTGAGGCAGTCCCTCAGGTACATCGTCCCCAGACCATGCAAGGCCAAATATTTACAATTTATTCACATTGCCATTACTTGCAGCAATAGCCGATTTAGCAAAGCAACCAAGTTGGGGGGGGGGTTGAATGCTCTCATTAAGGAGGCCAGACTTGGTGGAGGTGGTTGACAGGGGCGGAGCTGCAGGCTATTGAAGGCTGCTCTGCCCCCTGCTGTGCTCTTTGCTTCAGTGTGAGCTAGGAGGCAGGTTTCAACCCCCCCCCCCATGAAATTTTCAACCCCCCCCCCAAAATTTCAACCCCTCCCGAATTTTTTTTCTGGCTATGGCCCTGACTACAAGGTCCAACTCCTTGCCATGCAGGAATACACAATAAAAGCAATCCTGTCATTTGGCCATCTAGCTTCTGCTTAAAAACCTCCACCATAGTCTAAGGCAGCATATTCCACTGCAGAACAGCTGTTATTGTTAAGAAGTTATTCCTAATGTTTAGGTGGAATCTCTTTTCCTTTCAGATACTTAAACATGGTTATCATGTGCCCTCTCGGTCTTCTTTTTACCAAACTAAACATACCCAGTTCCCTAAGCTGCTCCTCATAGGACTTGGCTTCCAGATCTTTTCTAATTTTGGTTGCCCTTCTTTGGACATGTTCTAGCTTGTCAATATTTCTCTTGAATTGTGGTACCCAGAACAAGACACAGTATTCCAGGTAAAGGTCTGACCAAAGCAGGATAGAGAGGCACCATGGCTTCCCTTTATCTAGGCACAATACTCCTTTGGACGCAGCCCAAAACTCCATTGGCTTTTTAGCTGCTGCATCACACTGTTGTCTCATGTTCAACCTGATGTCTTCTAAGACTCCAAGATTTTTTTCACATGCACTGTTTTCGAGCCAGGTGTCACCCATCTTTGCATTTCATTTTATTTGCCCAAGTGTAGTATGCAACATTTGTCCTTGTTGAAATTAATTTTGTTAATTTTGGCCCAGCTCCCTAATCTGTAAAGGCCATTTTGAATTCTGATCCTGTCCTCTAGAGTATTAGTTATCCCTCCCAATTTGGTGTCATCTGTAAACTTGGTAAACATTCCATCTAAATCTTCATCCAAGTCATTAATAAAGATGCTGAACAGGACTGGACCCAGGACTGAACCCTGTGGCACTCCACGAGTCACTTACTTCCAGGATGAAAAGGAACCATTGGTGAGCACCCTTTGGGTTTGGTCACTTAACCAATTACAGATCCATCTAAAAGTAGCATTGCCTAGCCCACATTTGAATAGTTTGTTTGCAAGAAGTTTGTGGGGGACCTTGTCAAAGGCCTTACTGAAATCAAGATAGGCTACATTCACCGCATTCCCTGTATCTACCAAGCTTGTAACTCTATCAAAAAAAAGATATAAGATTAATCTGGCATGACTTGTTTTTGAGAAATCTATGTTGACTTTTAGTAATCACAGCATTCCTTTTAAGCGATTGCAGATGGTCTCCTTAATGATCTGCTCCAGAATCTTTCCTGGTATTTACAGTACCACAATACCACAGCTAACCTCCTGTGGGAGACTTGTAAATGGAACAAAAAACCCGTTGTGCCCCACAACCCATTTTATTGATGAAAAGAAGATAAATATACAATTTATTTTATAATATACTAGCTGTGCCCTGCCATGTGTTGCAGTGGCCTATAGTAAGAATTTTCGAAGTAGAGGTAGATATCTGGACTATTACGAAAGAGAGGTACCTACCTATTCCTTCCCCCCTTTTTCTTCCCCTTCCCCTTTCTCGCCTTTCTTTCTTCTCTGCCTCTTTCTTTCATTCCTTCTTTCACTCTTTGGTTTCATCCTTCCTTTTCTCTTTCTTTCCTTCCTTCCTCCCCCTTTCTCTACTTCTTCCTTTGTCTCCTTTCTTCCCTCCCTGTTGTTTCCTTCCTTCTTTCACTTTTTATTTCCTTTTTTCCCTCCTCCTTTCTTTGCCTCTTTTCTGCATTTCCCTCCCTTTTTCTTTCCTTTACGCTCTCTCTTCTTCCTTCCTTCGGTACTTCTTTCTTTCCTTTTCTCCTTCTTTCCCTCTTTCCTTCCCTCCTTGCTTCTCTCCATCCTTCCTGTCTGTTCTCCCCCAATACCATGGTAGAGTCCCTTCTAACTCTATTCTAACATTATATTATATAGTAGTATATATAACAATTATATATATTATATAGTATATATGTATTATATAGCAATATATATAAAACTAATATATAATATATTGTAATTATATATATAAACACCAACCAGTGATCCAACATCCATCCATATATATTTGTGTGTGTGCGTGTGTGCATATGTTTGGGGTCATTTGGGCCCGTAGTTTTTTTTGTTTTTAAGGTACTCATTACGGACAGAGCATGTTATATATATATAGATTTAGCAAATTGCATAAAAAAATAGTCTTGGGAACTGTTTATAGAATTAGTGTATTATATAATGTGTTATGAAGCCTTCAAATCTCAACTCAACCACAAACTTAAAAGTTTGTATCATCATCGTCATCTTGAATCCTACTTTCCTCTCAGGAACTGAGATCCAAAGCGCCTCAAAACCTTTAAAAACTTTACAATGTAAAAACCTATAAAATATCAATATTAAAGTAGAATTAAAACTTGCAATTATTAAAACTATTCAATTAAAACAACACAAAAACAAATAGGTATAAAGCTATTACAAACAAATTGCTGTTCTACCTCCCCATGTTCACTAATCCAAATTAGCTCACCTCTACAACGATCATTAAGATAGTGATCCTCATGGTCAACCTCCACTGTTGATACCGAATCTAAAGAAGGAAGCAAATTTGGAGACTGAGTAAGTTGCAACACATTATCCAACTATTATTTTATGTTTGTTTTATACAATAGAACAGTACAGCAATAAATCATAATTTAGAATCTTGCTTTATCTCATTCACTCTCCCCACCCTTCTGGAGGGTGTCATCTATACTGACACTATAATGCAGTTTCAAAACAACTTGGAACCATAATGGCCACAAAACACATTCCACCAATGCACGCTGCAGCACAGATTGAAGTGCTTTTACAGTATATTGAAGGACATCACAGGTAAGTCTGAGTTCACCAGTGTATCCCAGATCCTATGGTTAAATTCGGCTCTCCAAAATGCAAAGCACATTGTAAACACTCACTCCTGGTGAATGTAATCACCCACCTGGCCTCAAACCAGTTCCAGGCCTGTCAATTTAATCATCCACACAACAAAAGCGGTTCTTCCCAAACTGGTTCCAAACCGCATTACAGTGTCAGTATAGAAGAACACAGAAATGTATACAAATTCCTTCTCTATCAATCCTCTAACAAATTATCCTCTACTTGTCTATTTTTATTAATAATAGACATATTTTCCCCCAGTTATTCCTCCAAAATTTCACCTGATCTAATCATGTTTACATCTGTTATTGCTCTGGCACATATACCTATAAAATATAAAATAATATTTTATCTAATATAAAATCTTTGCATGTTCATTTTTCATATTCTGTTTAACTAATTCTGTATCAATAAATTATCTAATTTTCCATGCTATCCCCATCCTTGTAGTGCATACCAGAAAAAAAGAGGTCTTTATTTGGTAGATTGTCATTCTCATGTTTGAATGAAGAGATAAGGAGCAATGGCCTCCAAAAGTGTACTAGGCTTATCCAAGTTAAGACCTATTCACGAAACATAAGGTTTCAATTCTCAACACTCTGCATCTTGTTCAGTATAATTTTGACACTTCGTTATTGATCATGTACAACTTGAGTGGATAATAATAATACAAGTTATTGTTACTTTTCACTGTGTTCTCTCTAAATTGAACTATCCTGATTCAAAAAGTAAGGTGTCTCAAATGGAATTCCATTCATTTTCAACTTTTTAAATGCCCACAACTTATTCCCAAGTGAGTCTCATTTCTTTAGAGTTGCCAAATCTAATGTCTTGTAGGCGCGATTGGTGGGGACGAGGGAGAGGGCCTTCTCAGTGGTGGCCCCTCGACTCTGGAACTCACTCCCCTAGGACATCAGGCATGCCACAACTTTGGCAGTCTTTAGGAGGAGCTTGAAAATGTGGTTGTTCCAGTGCGCCTTCCCAGAATAATGAACCCTCAGCATTATGTCCTCTAAATGCACTTTACACTGATTTAGAATTGCTTGTATGCTTTCACCAACGCCCCATCTCTCCTACCTTGTTCATGCCTAGCATTATTTTTAAACTTTAACTGCATTTGGCCGAACCATAGATTTTAAAATGTGTGCTGTATTACTGTTATTGTTATTGCTTTTTTGTTTATGAGTTTTATTTTAATTGTTTATTGTTGTTGTTATTACTTGTATTGATGCATTGTGGACTTGGCCTCATGTAAGCCGCACCGAGTCCCTTGGGGAGATGGTAGCGGGGTACAAATAAAGTTATTATTATTATTAATATTATTATTATTACTATTATTATTATTGTTGTTGTTGCACAGCAAAAAAAGTTACAAAGGGGGCCGATGCTTTAAGAACTTTTTAAAAAATTGTTTTTTTCTTCATTTTTATAGATTTTTAAAAGGGAGCCTTTGAGAGTAGCCATGTCAAAATTCATGACCAAAAAGCAAACATAAATTATGAAATTTTACTATCAAAACCAAGGATCAATAATTCTGACACAATGAGCATATTGATACAGATTATCTAAGTCTGAAGAACACAGGGTCCAGTAAGCAACTTTCCACAAACAGGCCAATTATACTCTGTAATAATAATAATAATAATAATAATAATAATACTTTATTTATACCCCGCCACCATCTCCCCAAGGGGACTCGGGGTGGCTTACATGAGGCCAAGCCCAACAACACATCAGTAAACAACAAAGCAGCAAGCAAATAAAACAGTACAATTAATATAACTCACATATAAGCAATAACACACAAAATTTAAAACCTTATGGCCACATGTAACAGATTAAAATTTTTAAAATAAACGCTGGGTGTGAACAGAGGTAGGATGTATGAAAGCAGGAGGGTTTTAAAGGATAATGTAGGGAGACCAACCCAATGGGTAGTTAAAGTACTTCTGAGGACATTTTGCAGGGAATTGATAAGAGCAGGGCATTGTTTCCTTTATTCAGGGAAGGCACATTGGAACAGCCAAGTTTCAGGCTCCTCCTAAAGACTGCCATTGTGGGAGCTTGTCTGATATCCTTGGGGAGTGAGTTCCAGAGTCGGGGGACCACCATAGAGAAGGCCCTCTCCCTCATCCCCACCAATCACGCCTGCGAAGGGGGCGGGAGTGAGAGCAGGGCCTCTCCAGATGATTGAAGAGATTGCGTGGGTTCGTAAACACAAATGCGGTCATGCAGGTAGGCGGGTCCCAAACCATTCAGGGCTTTGTAGGTAAGAACCTGTACCTTGAATTGGGACCAGAAAATGAACAGCAGCCAATGGAGCTCCTTAAACGGGGGCCGGGGGGGTAGACCTCTCGCTTTAAGTCGCTCCAGTTAGTAACCTGGCTGCCACCCGTTAACAATGAAGCCACAGTTGAGCATATAAAGGGGAGTGTTGCAAAAGACTCAAGTATATCAACTTGAAGGCAGCCTGGAAAGGTTGGAGACACTTGGACGTCACTTTGACATATTCTGAAAACCTTGAACCTATTTCCATATAAATAAAGTCAATGCCAAATTATGCCCAAAGAATGCAATATGCAATCAGATTTCAAGAATTAACAAGGGGAGACCCCAAATTTATCCACAAGCTGATAATGTCTAATGGTGCACATTTTCATTTGAATTGCTTCATTAACAAACAAAATTATGGGATTTGGGGTTTGGAAAATCCTAGAGCAATTCAGCACAGGATACGGTCTGGTGAGGGATGATGTTGGAAGAAGTGACTTGATACTACTTTTTTGACAACCATGTTGGGAACCCTGTTAATGTTACAGGAGATGGAAATTGGTCTATGATAGATAAATTTCTTAATCCCAACAGTTCAAGATAAACACATCAAGAGAAACACCTCATTTATACTTACCTAATTCTTTGTTAGTGCCGTCAACAATTAGGGTATCAGCACTTTCTTGCCCCTCAACACAGCAAGCCCTGAAGACCAAGCCACACTGGTATCCCATCAGTAGACTCTGCTCACAGCTGTTCCTTTGCTTCTGAGCCACTTTCCCCATAAAGCAGCAGTAACAGCATTTCTGGCAAAATGCAAGTGACACATAACCAATGAGCTTTACACAGTAGTGGTCATGTTCTATTATTCTCTAGCAAGATTGTAACACTGTGCAGTCATGGAAGCTTTCTTTTTATTTAGAATCCATTTGAACACATATGTTTTTCGAGTACAGAGTTATAGACTGAAATTAGAATGAATTCTGTGTTTTGTTCTCCGTGTAAATCACATTGGAGCTTTTGCTTTGAAAGGAAGTATATAAATATATTTCATATATCATTTTGGAATGGTTCTATTGGCAAATATTGCAGTGACACAATTATAACCTAATTTTTTCTATGCTAGAAATCATACAAAAGTCCCATATCGAGGCACCAATCATTTATTTATTTATTATTTAAAATATTTATATTCCACCTTTCTCACCCCGAAGGGGACTCAGGGCAGAGCACAACATATATACGGCAAACATTCAATGCCGGGACAAGAATTCATATACACATACATAAACATTAAAAATATTTATCTCAATACTAAAAAACAACATTTAAAACCGTCTTGGTCATCTGCATCAAATCTAATTGGCCTGGTAATCTTTCCTATTGCTGCTTTTGGGAATCATCAGTCTGTGTTTGTGTTTCATGATGCTCAGGATCATGATGCTCTTGATGTGAGACATGATGAGGGAAATGATGGTGCTGAGGCTGAGGTGCAAGATGGAGATGGTTTGGTCAATGATTTTCATGCAGACAATGACAAAGAGGCCCCAGTGCAAAGGGCAGTTTCTCATGAGAATATTCCTGCTGGGTTTAAGGATGATGGTTTACTCCCTCTTTCTGTGAGCTCTCAAGATTTGAGTTTGGAAAACAATCTGACACCTGGAAATTTTAATGAGCAGCCAGAAAGGGAGTTGAAAAATAGGCGGCTAGAGTTCAGCCAGGATCGACAACAAACTCAATGTTTACGTCGCTCCGAAAGGTTTCTCCAGATAAGAGGCAAGAATGGGGGGAAACGAAACCAATTTTGGCCCTTTGGGATATAAGGTTTGCTTCAAGGGAAAGCCTATTAGATCAGGTATCGTTTGGAAATCATGTTCATGTGCCATGGAAATCCTGTTCAAGGGGTCTTGTTCTTATAGAGGTTTTTACCATTTTGCTGTGGTCTAGCACCTTCTGGATTATCTTTGTAACCTGTTGAATACTGCCTTGGATTGTTTTTATATCTTTTGTGGACATTGCTTTGAATTACTGCATTTTACTGGTCTTTTGCATTTTGAAATTTTCCTATTTTTACAAGCATTTCTTTCTACTACCTTTTTTACTCAGTTTCAATAAAAAGGATTGGTTTTTCACTCAACGTGTGGCGTGTTTTAAAGTCAGAGGGTAACGTTTCTGTTCTGGAGTGCAACAGCTGCTTTATTGCCCTGTTCCTAAAGCTTGGTCCCACAGCCAAGTTTTTTACCATCCTTCTGAAGGACAGGAGGGAGGGGGCTGATCTGATCTCACCAGGAAAGGAGTTCCATAGCCGGGGGGCAATCACCGAGAAGGCCCTGTCTCTCGTCCCCACCAATCGCGCCTGTGACAATGGCAGGACAGAGAGCAGAGCCTCCCCGGAGGATCTCAATCTCCATGATGGTTCGAAAGGGGAGATGTGTTCGGACAGGTAAATTGGGCGAGGGCTGTTTAGGGCCTGCTGAGTTTTAGCAAAATTAGGTAAAGGTAAAGGTTTTCCTCGATATTAAGTCCAGTCATGTCCAACTCTGGGGGTTGGTGCTCAACTCCATTTCTAAGCCAAAGAGCTGGCATTGTCCATAGACACCTCCGAAGTCATGTGGCCAGCATGACTGCATGGAGCGCCGTTACCTTCCCACCGGAGCGGTAACTATTGATCTACTCACATTTGCCTGTTTTCGAACTGCTAGGTTGGCAGAAGCTGGGGCTGGCAGCGGGAGCTCATGCCACAAAACTAGTGCTTTATATATCCTTTTCATTTTGTGTGGTAGCCTGACATCTAGTGTCTTTGTTTTGTTTTAGGGCATGAAACTCAACATTTGGCATCACTGTGAATTTCCAAGCATCATCAGCATCAAGAGGAAATACACTGACAATGTATTAACTAATAACTGGCCACTAGAGATTGCTTGTTGGCTGAAAATGTAATTCATACAGAAGTACATTACATAGACAACAATTTGGAATGTACGAAGTGTTTTGTATACACAGTATAATAACCTTGACAGTTGAACAAGCCAGTCTAGCAACAAGCGTTGCCAGAGAAAAAATTAGAGAGGGCTTCTGTAAATGAAAATTAGAGAGGGCTTCACACCCATTAAAGGTACAGGTGTTGACTCCAGTTTTCAATCTCGTAATCCACTGGTGAGTTTCACTTAAATGTGGGAATGCCTTAGGGCAGTGGTTCTCAACCGATGGGTCCCCAGGTGTTTGGTCTACAACTCCCAGAAATCCCAGCCAGTTTACCAGCTGTTAGGCTTTCTGGGAGTTGAAGGCCAAAACATCTGGGGACCCACAGGTTGAGAACCACCACCCTAGGGAGTGATTACAAAAAAAACCCAAGTATGCCCTCTACTTTAGTTGTGGAACAGGACTCCTGTGAAAGAGTGGGAAAATCTATATTTTTACCTGAGAGAACACCTGGTGAGAGCATATTAATCAAATCTACAATCAAATCCACAAAAGGTAAACCTATAACATGAAAGGTTGACTGTAATTTTATTTTTTGAATTATAACTTTCCAAATGGTTCGATGAGTATGGCCTGTGGGAAGGCTCTGCCCAACACTGGTCCATGCACTACACCAGTGGTTCTCAACCTGGGGTCCCCAGGTGTTTTTGGCTTTCAACTCTCAGAAATCCTAACAGCTGGTAAACTGGCTGGGATTTCTGGGAGTTGTAGGCCAAAAACATCTGGAGACCCCAGGTTGAGAACCACTGCACTATAGTAAAAAATCAGTCATGATCAGCAGGTCATCTCCTTTATTCACTATCTCACAACCTTGCGGTTCTATCCACACCATCTGAAAGTCATCAAACCAGTGTGAAGATTACCTTAGTTATTTTGTCTTCACAGGTAAAGTTACCGTTATGTGAATCACAGTCTTCTTGCTTGCTGGCAATATCTATTCCAGCTGTACAGTGCAACTCTTCCAGTTGATTGAGACAGCACTGCTCCTGGGCTATGCTACAAATAAGTAAACCAAACAGAAAAAATAATCATAGAATGTATTTATTTATTTATTTAAAACATTTCTATTCTGCCCTTCTCACCCCGCAGGGGACTCGGGGCGGAGCACAACATATATACAGCAAACATTCAATGCTGGGACATAAGGAGGCATTGCTTTCTTAAAACCATCACAGTGTGGTATCACCCAATTCTTTTTAACCATTAAAATCAATATCTTTGGGATCTTTAGCAGTCAATTTGGCAGCAGGAGGTGGTGGAATGAGAAGCCAGAGAACTCAGAATTACCTCTACCTCCTTTTGCTGAGCTGTTATGATAGAGCAGAGGATAAATTCAGATTTCCTGAAACAAGAACCAGGAAAATAAGGCTCTGACTGTAGATAGAAGGCCAGCTGCTGTCCTCACCTTTTTGCCTTGTTTTTTACTCGTGTTCTATTTTGAAATGGTCATATGACTGGTCAAATAAATAAATTATTATTATCATAAATATAGATAGTACTGTGGGTAATGATATAATTGGACTGATGGGAAGTTTAATTGATGCCCATCTCAGAGGTGAAAGTCCAGAGCTGCATTATAGGAGTAAGAAATGTGTTGTGGTTCAGCAACAGCATGATGGACATGATGGGACTGAGAGTGCAAGTGGGCATGATGGGAATGGGAATACAGATGCAGGTGTGAGATTTCAGATTTCTCAGTTTTCTCAGCCACAGTCTGTAGCTAGAGAGAATCCCTTGTTCTCAAGGGAAAGGAATGTGGCTGATAACACACTCGGTGAAGGTCAGCGCGAGCTGCAGGTGTTAAGGAGAAGTTTACGGATTGCGGCCAAATCTTGAGGCCATCTGCTGGTGGGAAAACTGCTCGTTAGCTGTTCTGTTTAATGTTCAATGTTTTGATGTTTTTCCTATAAGAAGACTGCTTGAAAGCTGATTCAGTGTCAGATCCAACTTTGCAATATGGATTGCTGTACCTTTGGCTCTAGGGCTTGGCCTTGGGGTTCATTTGCTTCCTGTAACTTCATGCTATTGCCTGGATTGTATCCTGCTTCTTTGCCTCAATTTTCCTGCTTTGAATCAACAGAACTTATGAGACCTATACTTTGTACTATTGAACTTTTTACTGTTTTTACTTGGATTTGTTTGAAACTTCAATAAACTTCTTTCTTCTCAAGTTTGGCTGGTTTGTCAGAGAGCAAGGTGAAGCTTAACCTGAGACGCAACAAAATGTGAGAAGCATGAATCAAGAGAAGCGAGGCATAGGAAAACCAGAATGCATAAATACTGTAATACTGAAATGAAGCAAGCTAAAATGGACAGGAAAGGAACATTTTAAATCAAATAATTACATAGTATTTTGCTCAGAAAATGAAGAGAAGAAGAAATGGGTGGCTTCTATAGTGAAGAGAGATGTAGCAAAAGGGGTCAAAGGATATACCTCAGGCTGATTCTATAATAATAATAATAATAATAATAATAATAATAATAATAATCAACCTTTATTTGTACCCCGCTACAATCTCCCGAAGGACTCGGTGCGGCTTACAAGAGGCTGAGCCCAAATACAATAGTAAAAACAACAGCAACAACAGACAGCAAAATAACTCAGAAAACAGAGCAATAACATTGACAACACACAATGACACTATTAAAAACAATGGCAGGGCCAAATGTAACAATTAAAATTAAAAGTGCTGGGCATGACCAGGTGGAGTGTTTGGAGGGGATGGGCATGCAGATATCCTAGATCTCTGATAAAGTGTGTTGGGACATAATGCTAAGAGTTTCCTATTCTGGGAAGGCACACTGGAACAACCACGATCTACACTACCGTATAATGCAGTTTCAGAATGTAGATTAGCTGCATTGAATTGGATTATATAAATCTAGACTGCCATATAATCCCATTCATGGATGTTAATCTGCATTCAGAAACTGCATTATACGGTAGTGTAGATCCAATCATGTCATTAAGACTTTAGGGAAAAGCTACTAATATGACCATAATCCGAGTTATGCTCCAACCACAAAGGGGAAATAAGGCATTCAAGAGGAAATTGATCACACATAATTAACAGGAATTCTTGTTAATTATAATTTATTCAAATGCAAAATAAGAAATGTAGCAAAAACAAAGATTGTAGCAAATTTGGTTTAGGATCAAGATATGAAGCAAGAAACCAACTAACTGAATTGTTGGAGGCCAAGAATTTGGTCATGTTAATGCCAAACACATTCTTCAAACAACAAAAGAAATAAATATGTACAAGTACATCAAAACAAGACCAAAACCAACAAAGGGACATCCGTTTGGCTACCACAATATCAACTCAAACACTGGGGTGTTGTGTGGTTTCTGTGTTCTACCAGCATTTTCCCTTGACGTTTCACTTCTATTTGTGGCTGGCATCTTCAGGGGATCCAGAAACCATGCAACACCATAGGGATTCCAGTTATGAAAGTCTTCAACAAGAGCTCAAACACTGTTTATGCTTCAAGATCACTAATATGGTATGGAGAACTAAAACTCCAGCTGTTCAGTCACTCCAAGTGGCCAGCTACTGGTCAAAGGACATTTAATCAACTACTAAGCTTGCAAACTTGGTGTTTTGTTTGTCCGTTAAAAAATGCAATACAACTGTTTGGTTTGCTCCTGACACGATAAATAAATAGTCCAATCAAGACTGCACTACTGTATGTGATCTGAGGGAGCAAAAGGAGCCTAGCTGGTCATAAATAACATAAACAGTAAGAAGTTATGTAGCATGAAGCTGAACTCCATTTCCTTATCACTTGTAAATAACCCTGTTGGAGTGGAGCACAAAATAGATTAGGGCCAGTTCATATGGTCAGAAGAGGATTAAACCTTCTCTAGATGTTTTTTTAGTTAATCAAATCAAAATTCTGCAGGAGCTAAAAAAAACTTCCTGGGGCATTAACAAAAATTGGTCCTTTGCAGAAGGTTAGGAAAAATAGAATTAAGGGTGGTGGTAAACTTCACATACTAGCATGTAGTGGTCCTAGACTAGAAAATGAGCCTGACTGCTCATTGGAGGGAAGGATAGTAGAGGCCAAGATGAAGTACTTTGGCCACATCATGAGTAAACAGGAAAGCTTAGAGAAGACAACAAAATACATAATCTTATGACCTCATCAGACAAAGTTGTTTTCGTGGGCAACACCGGTTCCTCAGCAGTTTTGTGATGGAGCCCCATGACGTAGAACTACTTGTGGCAGGGCTCAGTTGCAAAACCGCTGAGGAACCAGAATATTATGATGCTGCGGCAACACAGGAGACTTCCTGTGTTGCATTGGATCAATGAGGAGAAGCCGGGCAGCGGACGCTTCCTCCATGGGATGACGTAGAGAGGAAGCCGGGTGATGAGAGGTATGGGGCAACGAGTTCCCCAAGCCCCATGCTGGGCACTACCAGATTTGCCATGATTTGTGGCAATTCCAGCAGCATGTCTGATGAGGTTGTTAATTCACATGATCCAGTCTCCGAACTCGAGCATTCTCTATGATCACATAATTTTCTTGGAAACTGTGATCTCATCCCCACTAGGCCAGTTGTAGCATTGGTGCTCAAAAAGCCAGTCTCTTCCTCAGCACACATTTATTTATGACATTGATATGCCACCCTTCTCACCCAGAAGGGGACTCAGAGCGGCTTAGAAGATATATATACACACAATATATTATATTATTAGCATAGTACAATATCAGTATTATATATTACTATATTGTACTATACCATTATATTGTAATATTATTAGTAATATTACATGTAATATAAAATATATAATTATAATATATTATTATTATTGCATTACATTATAATATAATATTATATGTATACACAATAAATTATATTACATTGTATTATATATTATATTATTAGTATAGCACAGGAGATAAGATGGAACTGTCACCTGCTCCCCCTCTTTGCTCTGGCCGGGAGCGGCAGTTGGTGCTGGGGGAGGGGCCCCCAACTGATGACATATGCTGGAGACGAGATGGAACTGTCCCCTGCCCCCCCCCCGCCCTTCACTCTGGCCCAGAGTGGCACTTGGTGCTGGGGGAGGGGTCCCCAGCTGATGACATATGCCAGAGACAAGATGGAAGTCCCCTGCCCCACCCCCACCCTTCACTCTGGCCCAGAGCAGCACTTGGTACTGAGGGAGGGTTCCCCAGCTGATGACATATGCCGGAGACAAGATGGAACTGTCCCCTGCCCCCTTCCTTCACTCTGGCCCAGAGCGGCAGTTGGTGCTACAGGTAGAGGCCCCCAACTGATAACATATGCCGGAGACAAGATGGAACTATCCCCTGCCCCCCCCCCGCCCTTCACTCTGGCCCAGAGCAGCACTTGGTGCTGGGGGAGGGGTCCCCAGCTGATGACATATGCGGGAAACAAGGTGGAACTGTCCCCTGGCCCCCCTCTCTTCACTCTGGCCCAGAGCATCAGTTGGTGCTACAGGTAGGGGCCCCCTATTGATGACATATGCCAGAGATAAGATGGAACTATCCCCTGCCCCCCGCTCTCTTCACTCTGGCCCAGAGTGGCAGTTGGTGCTGGGGAAGGGGTCCCCAGCTGATGACATATGCCGAAGACAAGGTGGAACTGTCCCCTACCCCCCCCCCTCCGCTTGGTTTCTTACATATTACATATTACATTTTTTTGTTTCTTACATATTATTTAAATGTATGTAACAATTGTGTCATTTGTACATGTGGCAGTACTTGTGCACTCCTGGTTCACAGAACTGTGACTTGTTTTCTCTTACCAGGTTATTTCAGAAAAGAATTACACTACAGTGTCATATTAACAAAAGTACTCTTCCTTTTGAAAAATAAAAAAGAATTCCAAACTGATGAAAAAATGTGATTGCCCTTTTCCTTGCCTCCTAGTATATGTTTCATCATTTTTTATTATTCTTCCAGCAACTTCTAAAGCAAGTACATTTCATCTGCCAACCACTTTGTGTAGGAGACAGATTTCAATGCCAATATAAATGCAAAAATTCAGAAAGTAGTGACAGACATGGTTGCGAAACACATTCTTTCCATACTTAAAAAGAAATAGAAGCCAGGATATCAACAATTCACATTCAAAAATAAAAAGAGGAAAAGCAAGACAACATATTTTCCCCCCAAAAAAGGTTCTTTTTGGAGTCCTGATCTTGAATATGGTTAAAGGATGCATTTTTTAAGCTTAAGATAATGAACATGTCAAGAAATCCAAAGCCTGGGTTTGAAATTTGATTTTCCAAGGAAATAAGGGAAAACCTGTAGCAGAACTAAAGACAGAATTCAGGTCATCCAGCTTTCAAGGCCGATGGCATCACCGCAGGGACATTTTATGCATTTGACAACAAGAAAGCAAAGGAATACCTGCATTCTTTGGAATCAGGATTTAGTGGCAAAGAGCTACAGTCTCTTTTTTGACTTGCCCATTCATATCCATGCGTGCAGCAGCTCTCTATGGATGTTTCTGCAAAAAAAAAAAAAAAAGAAGGCAGGTAGGTCTTATAAGCATTTAGCAAGTGGCTCGGTGACAATTAAATTTCAACGAAAGTCACTTCCTCCTCTTCCATCCTCTCTCATCATAATCTTCCAAGAGTATAACCAAGCAAAGCATAAATTAACCCACAAGTAAAAGTAGTTTAAAGCAAAAGTAAAAGTAGAGTAAAGCATAATTTGCAACATTAAGAGAAATACTAGAATGAAGAATTTGATAGGATACTGTATGAAGCTAAATGCAACATCTAGATCACTTTTTTCCTTATGTATTTCCATGTGTCACTTATGAGGGTTGAATAAAAAGTAATGCCTCCACCGTTACTTGGGTTTGGATGGGAATATTTTAATAAATCAAATGCAGAAATAGTTCTTAGTATGTGGTCATTAACTACCACTATTCACTTTTCCACATAATCACCAGACAACTGGATACATTTCGGCCAACGATAAAAAGGTTTTCTGAAGCTGTCATGGAAGACGTCAACACTCTGTTTCTGCGACCAGCGTCTCACAGGTCTGTCAATGTTTTCAGCAGAAGCATAATGATGTCCCCGCAGATCTTCTTTCATTATCAGGAACAGATGGAAGTCAGATGGTGCTAAATCTGGACTGTATGGAGGAAGTCGTACAGTAGTGAGATCCAGTCTCTGAAGTTTCAAGTCTGTGTGCTTTCATTTCAGGCGTCAGCATCCTGGGTACCCATTGTGCACAGATCTTCCGATAGCCAAGCAAAGCAATAATGTGACCCACATGTTCTTGTGAAATGCCAATTATGTTGAAATTTGTCTCTGAGCAGAGGCGGCCCTAGGTAATTTTCAACAGTAAGCAAACAGTATTTTGGCGCCCCCCCCCCCCAACCAATCACTGATATATATATATATTCTGTTCATCGTGGGAGTTCTGTGTGCCATATTTGGTTAAATTCCATCATTGGTGGAGTTCAGAATGCTCTTTGATTGTAGGTGACCTATACATCCCAGTAACTACAACACACATATGTCAAGGTCTATTTTCCCCCAAGAGCGCCTCAAGAGCACCCCTGGGCAAAATCAACTATACTGCAAATGCTTACTTTGCGTAATGGGTTGAGCCACCCCTGTCTCTGAGGGATACAACAATCGTCCTGAATCAAGCTGTCAACCCTTTGGCTTGTGAAACTCGGTGGTTGCTGTCACAGGACATCAAACTCTTTTTTTTTTCACGCAAGTCAGATGTTCCCACCTCAACATCTTCAAACTTACTCGCCCAATGGTGCACAATACTCACATCAACACAATCACCATAAACAGCGTGCATTTTCTGATGAATCTCCTTTGTGGTGACACCTTCTGCTGTCAAGAATTCAATGACTGCACATTGCTTAAGTCGCATTGACCAACTGTCTGCGCAGGGTTCCATACTTAGCACTTTAACAACACAACTGTTCATTTCTAATGCACTTGATTAAATTTATTCTAGTCTGTAAATGTTTGTGCTACAATAGAATTGTAATCCTATGAGTACTTGCAGAAACGAAAGCCTCTTTGCAACCATGGCATCTGCTTTCTGAGAAAAAAATGTTTAGAATTGCACTGTCCATTTGTTAGCCCAGGAGTAAGAATCATGTGAACCTGATCACATGTTGCTAGACTATAATATACACAGTATTTCTTAGTTTTCTCTGCTGGCTAAGGCAACTGGAAATGCCAGACCAACACTATTTGCATGATTTCCACCCTGTGTTCAATTTTAAAGTGTTACAAGATTCTCTGATTTTATCATAACAAGGGCATCTTCACATTGGTGTTGAGGAACAGCAAGTACCAGGCTAATCTGCTGAAGCTTCCTGTTGCTCTGTACAACTTTTCTCCATCTCTCCCAATTGCAGGATGTGTAAGCGGGCATGCTCTGGAGCAGGCATGGACAAACTTTGGTCCTCATGTGTTCTGGACTTCAACTCCCACAATTCCTAACAGCCAGTAGGTTCTTGTAGGAGGACCCCCAAGCTGCAGACCTATGACTTCAGGGGGAGTGCAACCCCGCCCAGCACAGCTTGCCACCCAATAACCCGGTCAGATGTGCGACTGACCTGGAGGACCTCTGTCTTGTCAGGATTAATCTTCAGCTTGTTTGTCCTCATCCAGATCAACACAGCAGCCAAACAATCCTTCCTTGGTCAAAAATTGACCCTAAAAATCTGGGTCAGCTGACCCATGGGTCAATGTAAATATTATACCTTAGCTTTAAAAAAAAAATCTGTCTCTGAATAGAGTGGCAAAAGAGCTTAGTCTGTTTCAGGAGGACCCCAAAGAAGCACTGACACCCTCCACTTTCTCTACCACAAGACTGCATCTGGCCTTTGTGAATGCCTGGGTGGAAAAATGGTGGCAGTGGCATGGGAGCACTAGCCTTTCAATTCACTGAGGAACCACCCTTGATGGGACACATCAAATCCATAATTTTGGCCCTAAAACCTGCCCTCAACTAATACTTGAGGTCAACTTATGCACAAGTATATACTGTATGTACCAAGCCCCCTCTTCCAAACCTGCATTGAATGGGAAAGGAAGAGTCTATATAAGAACTGAAGATCTGCATTGATCAGGAATGTCTTCACATTCAAAGCACTTTACATAATCCAAGTAGTCTGAAAGATGCATAAATAGCAATCTTACCCAACTGTAATTTTTATGAAACCACAAGTATTAAGAAACTTTGCAAACCCTTCCAAATAATGCCCAAGTACTGTAGTGAAAGAAAAGAAAACACCTGGAAACTAAATTAATGAAAACGACATAGAATGGAAAATAAAATATTTGGAAAATTAAATCAAGGAAAAGTTATACCTCAAATTATTAAACTAAATAGTCTGCAATCCTACACATAGTTAAACTGCTTAAATCAGTAGGATTTAAGCTGCCTAACTATGTGTACATTGGAACTGAAATTATCTGGACTTCATATTATTTGTGGCCAATGGCCAAATCTAGCAAAATAAACACTGTTAATGAGCGACAGGATTATGGCCACACTTAATATTTTGCGTACAAAAGTTCACCACACAGCGGGAACGTAAGAACTAATAAATGAGTCACTCTAATTGTTATTTGGATCCAGCAATTCAACACATTTTTGTTCATGGGAGTGAAAACATACACACATGCACACATGGAAGGAGCGAGCTTTGTATTCAGGTACAAAGCAAAGCACAGCAACAGTGGTTGCCTTCATTTGTCAATCCAAATGTGCAATTTTTCAAAGAAGTCTTTTTGGTACTGCTTCACTTTCAAGAAGATAATTCATTTTCCTCTCCTCTGGGCCAAATTAGAAGACATTGAGACACCACATCTGCTGGTCACACACCTAACACATAAATGTGCTGGTTTGTGCATCTATTTTTACACTCAGACAACCAAACGTACACTTTCTGCCACTCACACACACCTCTTAGTTCATGCGTTTTGTGAGACACGCCTGACTGGAGTCGGGGAGTGTTTAATATTTGGATGGGAGAATAAAGAAGATGTTGCCATCTCCAAATATTCCATGTCTAGAATTTCAAAAAGGATGAGATAGAGCACATATGCACCCCTTCCCCATAAGTCTCTCATAGTAAGATTAACAGCAAAGCAAGAAAGAATATTGGTTGATAAGTATGGACAGTGATGACATGAAAATGGTAGGATGCTCCTTTTTGGTTTGAAGTGGGTTCTGGGTTGGAAATATTTGGTGCAGATTATAATGTGATGCTAAGTGGAGTCTAACCAATTCAGAATAATGCAAGGTGTTGTTTTTTTCTGTGTTAGAAGTGACTTGAGAATCTGCAAGTCACTTCTGGTGTGAGAAAATTAGCCATCTGCAAAGATGTTGCCTAGGGGAAGCCTGAACAATTGATGTGGGCTAGGCAAAACTACGGTGAGGTGGATCTGTAATTGGTTAAATGGACGAACCCAGAGGGTGCTCACCAATGCTTCCTCTTCATCTTGGAAAGAAGTGACGAGTGGAGTGCCGCAGGGTTCCGTCCTGGGCCCGGTCCTGTTCAACATCTTTATTAATGACCTAGATGAAGGGCTAGAAGGCAGGATCATCAAGTTTGCAGACGACACCAAATTGGGAGGGATAGCCAATACTCCAGAGGACAGGAGCAGGATTCAAAACGATCTTGACAGATTAGAGAGATGGGCCAAAACTAACAAAATGAAGTTCAACAGGGACAAATGTAAGATACTCCACTTTGGCAGGAAAAACGAAATGCAAAGATACAAAATGGGGGACGCCTGGCTCGAGAGCAGTATGTGTGAAAAAGATCTTGGAGTCCTCATGGACAACAACTTAAACATGAGCCAACAATGTGATGTGGCGGCAAAAAAAGCCAATGGGATTTTGGCCTGCATCAATAGGAGCATAGTGTCTAGATCTAGGGAAGTAATGCAACCCCTCTATTCTGCTTTGGTTAGACCACACCTGGAATATTGTGTCCAATTCTGGGCACCACAATTCAAGAGAGATATTGACAAGCTGGAATGTGTCCAGAGGAGGACTAAAATGATCAAAGGTCTGGAGAACAAGCCCTATGAGGAGCGGCTTAAGGAGCTGGGCATGTTTAGCCTGAAGAAGAGAAGGCTGAGAGGAGATATGATAGCCATGTATAAATATGTGAGAGGAAGCCACAGGGAGAAGGGAACAAGCTTGTTTTCTGCTTCCCTGGAGACTAGGACGCAGGACAATGGCTTCAAACTACAAGAGAGGAGATTCCATCTGAACACGAGGAAGAACTTCCTGACTGTGAGAGCTGTTCAGCAGTGGATCTCTCTGCCCTGGAGTGTGTTGAGGCTCCTTCTTTGGAAGCTTTTAAACAGAGGCTGGATGGCCATCTGTCAGGGGTGATTTGAATGCAATATTCCTGCTTCTTGGCAGGGGGTTGGACTGGATGGCCCATGAGGTCTCTTCCAACTCTTTGATTCTATGATTCTATGTTTTATCATCTTGTGGGAGACTTCTCTCATGTACCCGCATGAGAAGCTAGAGCTCGTCAGAAGGGAGCTTACCCCGCTCCTCGGATTTGAACCTGTCGGTTGGCCAGTCCTGCTAGCATAAGGGTTTAACCCATTGCACCACTAGAGGTTCCATAATGCAAGGTGAAGTGAATTATTCAGATAGTGCAGTTGAGAGCTTTGTCTCCATCATTTGCTCCGGTTACCCTCTTTATTGTAAAAATCAGACAAATCCCTTAACTTCGTATCCATGAACACACATACATATACTTATTAATCAGTCCCACCACTAGAATTGACAATGGGGTACATGCAGGTTGTTGTGACTCAGCTGGAATCACAGAGTGATGATGTCAATGATTCTGATGAGATTCACATTCAGAGTCAGAGTCAGATGCAAAGCAAGGATCTTCCTGTGTTAGTCGAGGAAGGCCAGGACCAGGGGGCAGAAGTTCAGTTGTTTCCCACAGCAAGGGCTGACGCTGGGGATAGTGAAACTACTAAGAGTGAGATCCAGGTGCCTGTGAAGGAAGGGAGAAAAGGGAAGATGCAGGAAGGGAGGATAGTTCTTAGCCAGCGAACGAGGGATTTGACCTTGATGGGGCTGGTGGCTTAGGTAGAGCTGACCGATTGGAATTGAAAATGCGAAGGAGTGTCAGGATTGCCGGGGGCGAGAGAGGGAGGCCCGGGGCCATAGAAATGCTTTCATGTTGTCCAAAGAGTAGTAAACGGGCTGTTTGAATGTGCCTCGGTGTCAGAGCAACTTCAAGCTTCAACCAAGAGACTTTGGATTATTTATTTGTCGTGTCAGGGCAACCAGTCCATTGTATTACATTTCTAACAACAAAACAAACAGACAGACAAAATACAAAATTTGCGAGTTTGGTAGTTGATTAAATGTCCTTTGACCAGTAGCTGGCCATTTGGAGTGCTTCTGGTGTTGCTGCAAGAAGATCCTCCATTGTGCATGTGGCAGGATTTGGATTTGTCTTGCAGCTTTTCATGCTCATGTTTCAGGACTTTGTCATGTTCTCATGGGACCTTGTCTTCCTATGCCTTCATGGATCTTGGATTGATCTTTTGAAATACACTTTGGCTTTTTGAATCATTTATCTTTTCTTTTAATAAAACTATAAAGACTACTGCTGGTGTGTTCATTGGTGTCGTAAGCAAGGTGGTTCTACTCTGAGGTGCGACACAGATCAAACAACCAAAGCAAGCCATAGTACACTGTTTGTAAAGGGAAATGCTTTGGTGACAGCCAACAGATGTTGTCATTACAATTAAAATATTTCTTCAAACTATGATGACAATAGTACTTCAATGCCAACAACAGTAGTAGTCCAAAGAGCAGGAAGAAAACAAGGAGGATATTGACGCTGCCTCTAAAATCACAGTTTGTTTGGGGATTTTTTAGGAGGGAAAGTAGTAAAGCAAGAATCTGAGCGCAGAGAAGGGTTCTCAGAAAAAAGCAATCTGACCATTGGTCCTTCAAACCTTGTGGTGTCCCTGAAATAAACCAAAAACTGCTTGCCAAATATAGGTTTCTATTTCCCCCCCAAAAATATACTGCACCACTAGCACACCTGAACAAACACTTTGCAGCAGACTAGTGAGTGAGATGCAAGATAAAAAATACAAGTGATTTAAGGCTTTAAAAATAGGATGGCAGCCTTACAACTGGCTAGAAGTGTTGCCTTTGCTGGCCAAAGCTCCAGTTGGAAGAATTCCAATGACTATTGGACAGAAGTTCAGGTAGCTAGAATGTGTGCGATATGGAAGATGTTAGTAACCATGATTAGAACTGCTTCCCTTTATTTTATTAATGATAAAATTTCTAAAAAATCTAGCTCAATTTTCCTTGGCAATTCTTGCTATGTATCCAGTATCAAATTGATTGGATGACCTGAATTTGTAATCTAGTTTCAGATAAAAGTCTAGACATAGGAAAGAATAGATGTTTGTATTTTGTAACTGCTTCAGGACAATGATTTCACTCCTTAATAATCTATTCACAAATTCTGGTCAGCCAATATAAATGTGTGGTTGTAAAGATCTCTCCCTATGTTGTTTCCCATCTCATCGTGGTTCTTGAAAGTACTGTTTTCCATGCCCAGAACCATTTAATGATGTAGTTCAGCATACCCAGGCAGGCTACAACACAGGCTAGACCCCGTTCTCCTTTTCTTGTGTGGTGAGTGAATGGAGGAGAGAGACCAGCCTGGTACTGCACTGCACTGCAAAGGTTTTGTGAGTATGTGAGAAGAACAAGGTATCATCACACCTACTCTGTTCTCCAACTGAAAACTTGGGAGAAACTGGTGACCTCATCACACAGGGCTTTTTTTAGCCATTCCAGCGATGGATGAGCATGCTACACACCATACGACATTGCTGGACTTCCAGAGAAGGTCCAGCCCACAACTGGATGGGAAGTGTTGTGTGACACCTCCCTCACAACATGGGAGCCTTCCCATGTTGTGCTGACTCCAATGAGACATTATCTCAGCCCCCAGCGGCACAATGAGTTAAATCCTTGTGCCAGCAGGACTGCTAACCGAAAGGTCGATGGTTTGTATCCAGGGAGTATGGTGAGGTCCTGTCTGTCAGCTCCAGCTTTTCATGTGGGGACATGAAAGAAGCCTCCCACAAGGATGGTAACACATCTGGGCATCCCCTGGGCAACGTCCTTGCAGACGGCCAATTCTCTCACACCAGAAGCGCCTTGCAGTTTCACAAGTTGCTCCTGACACACACAAAAAGCAATCAATTTGGAGAATTTGATAGTATGTTGGATTTCAGACTTCTGGGGAAGGGATGTTCAATCTATATTTAAAGCTTACTCATATTCCAATGTATCTTTGTCCATGGTCTTAGTTGGCTGCACTTTACCATCTTCTGGAGCCCAAAGGATTCCAGCTCCTGTAAACAGCTCCATACTATCTCATTTCCTGATCCTTATGCCTAGAACCCCTTGCTTCAAAGCTAAACACTTTTAAGTTTCTAGATCTATCTTCTTTCATACTCAAACCCACGTTTTCAGAAAAATATCATACTTATTTCCCATTCATTACTAAGCCTAAGCATCTTTGAATATCATTTCTGGAAATTCATACTCTCTCTACTATTAAACACAAAGTTTTGCCTTTTTTCTGTTGATGAGCAGCATCAATGGAAAGTTCCTACAAGCAGGATCTTACCCCATTCCTTAAGCGAATTTCTCTGTGGAGACCCATACATATCAATGACATTTTATTAATAAGAGAAGTTAGAACATTCAAAAATATAACTACACTTTTGTGCAAAACAAACTGAGGTCTTGAAGAGAACGTCCGCATTCCTAATACTTTACAATAATTTTCTATCAAACCATCACAGTGAACAGTTCTAAGACTTCTGACTGTTTTCCAGTTTGTTTGGTCTACTTTTTTATTTTTGGAGCCACACTTTACCCAGCTTGGAAAAACAACACACCACAGGCTCCTTAAATGGTCAGATTTTAACAAGTTCCAGCCAAATGCGAGTAAGTCGTATAAAATTTACTACCGTAATAGCGGCATGGACAAATCAGCCTCCAAAAAACAACTCACCCACCACAAAGACTGTGCACAAAACACAGACACAATTGCACAAAACTGTTGGCATCATCTCCCTATTACAAATCATAAGCTCACCCATTAATCTCAGTGTATACATTCCCAGATGGTTAGTTAGTTATACTACTAAGTTGGCTGCTCTGTGCACCCAGATGTGCTAAAGAGCAAGCCAGAAAATGAATTATGTATACAGCAGTCCAAGATTCTGATACCTGGGGGACACTTTTTAAAATGAATTAAATCCAGAGGTATGCTACAGTCTCACACTCCAAAAGATTTCCATTTGGAGGTTGTGAAAAGACTGGTAACTTGGGAGTCCCCAGATGTAATTGCACTAGAATTTATACCAGTTGTAGCCAATGTAGGCAATGGTGAACTATTTTTGGAGTTCCAAGCACAACATCTGGGGGAGCCAAATGGTACCCATCCTACTGTAAGAGTAAGAAATATCCATTTTCAGAGACGATTCTCTTTTCTTAGGCAAGAAATACTCAGATGTGATTTTACCATCTTATAATGGTACCATTTGAACTGTGCTTTTGAACTGTGGTATTGGAGGAAAGTTCTGAGAGTGCCTTGGACCACGAGAAGATCCAACCAGTCCATACTTCAGGAAATAAAGCCTGACTGCTCATTGGAGGGAAGGATAGTAGAGGCAAAGATGAAGTACTTTGGCCACACAATGAGAAGATAGGAAAGCTTCAAGAAGACAACGATGCTGGGGAAAATGGAAGGAAAAAGGAAGAGGGGCCGATCAAGGGCAAGATGGATGGATGTTATTAATGTTTTAATGAGTATCGAATGAAGTATGTTTTATTATAGTGTTGTTTTTATTGTTGTTGACATTTTATATTGTATATTGTATCTGTGTTTTTGGTGGCATTGAATTTTTGCCTTGTAAACCGCCTCAAGCCGCCGAAAGGCTGAGAGGGGCAGTATACAAATATACTACATAAATAAATATCTTTGAAGTGACTGGCTTGACCTTGAAGGAGCTGGGGGTGGTGATGGCCTACAGGAAGTTCTGACGTGGGTTGGTCCATGAGGTCATGAAGAGTTGGAAGCAAGTGAACAAATAAACAACAACAATAGTACCATCTTATTCTGCTACATGACTGGGTCAGATGCATATCAGCAGGATGGAGCTCATGATGTCCAACAAAATCTCCTCATCCCAGCTGATCACTGGATCCAGCAAATGAAACATGGATTCCACAATGGAGTAAGCCCGATGCAAGGAAAAAGGCTAAGCCCTTAGCAGCAGGGGGTTAAATCCACCTCAAAGGCAAACAATGATTGCCAATTGGTTTTGGGGCAAAGTACAAAGTGTTGGTATTTGACCTTTAATGCCCTGCATGGTTTGGGTCCAGATTTCCTAGAGGATCATCTTATCCTGTCCAATCCACCCCTTTGGACATTGAAGTCCCCTGCGGGACTCTTACTCCAACCAGCCAGAACCTGACTGGCAACCATCACCTGGATTGCCTTTTCATTGGCTGCCCAAGACTATGGAAAGATTTGCCCCACGATCTCTGAAGCTCTGAACGGGTCCCAAACCATTCAGAGCTTTGTAGGTCAAAACCTGCACCTTGAATTAGAAAATAAACAGCAGCCCGTTAGGCTCCTTAAACAGGATGGTTGACCACTCTCTGTAATTCGCACCAGTTAGTAATCTGGCTGCCACCAGTTGGAATTTCTGGGCCGTCTTCAAGGGCAGTCCCACGTAGAGCGCATTGCAATAGTCCAATCTAGAGGTAACTAAGGCATGGACCGCCGTGGCCAAATCAGACTTCACGAGATATGGTCGCAGCTGGCACACGAGCTTCAATTGTGCGAAAGCCCTCCCAGCCACCGCCGACACCTGAGCTTCAAGCGTTAGTGATGAATCTAGGAGGACACCCAGGCTGCGGACCTGTGATTTTAAGGGGAGTGCGACCCCGTCAAGCACAGGTTGCCACCCTATACCCCAATCCGGCCTACGATTGACCACATATATATACATATACACAAATATATGCACACACATATACACATACACAAAACACATATACACAGACTGGACCACAGCAATGCATGGCAGGGGACGGCTAGTAAATAATATGAAGTAAAGAAGGCCAACAAGAGGAAATATGGGATACTAAATTTAGGCAGTAAAAAATGAAATGCACACATCCAGGATGGGTGATGCCTGGCTCGACAACAGTCAATGGGAAAGAGATCTTGGCGTCTTAGTGGACAACAAGTTGGACATGAGCCAACAATGCAATACAGCAGTTGAAAAAGCCAATGAGATGTTTGGCTGTATCCAAAAGAGTATAGTGTCGAGATCAGGCATGGGCAAACTTCTGCCATCCAGGTGCTTTGGACTTCAAACTCCCAGAAATCCCAGCCTGTTAGGAATGGTGGAAGTTGAAGTCCCAAACACCTGGAGGGCCAAAGTTTGCCTATGCCTGATCTATATCAAGCGAAGTCATAGCCCCACTTCATTCGGAATGCTGTGTGTGCAATTCTGGGCACCACAATTCAAGAGAGATGTTGACAAGCTGGAAGATGTCCAGAGGAGGGTGACCAAAATGAACAAAGGTCTGGAGACCATGCCTTCTGAGGAGCGTCTTAAAGAGCTGAGTCTGTTCAGCCCATAGAAGAGAAAGTTGAGAGAAGACATGTTTAAATATTTGAAAAGATATCGTAAGGAAGAGAGAGCAAGCTTGTCTTCTTCCCTGGAAACTTCAAATGACAGGAAAGGAGATACCACTTGTCGCCTCATCACACTACAGAGCACACTAAAGTTACTCTGGACCGTGCTCTGACCTACAAGAAGCACTGCCTGAGTATCAAGCAAAAAGTGGGCACTAGAAACAATATCATATGAAAGCTGACTGGCACAACCTGGGGATCACAACCAGAAACAATGAAGACATCTGCCCTTGCGCTTTGCTACTCTGCTGCTGAGTACGCATGCCCAGTGTGGAACACCACGCTAAAACAGTGGATGTGGCTCTTAATGAAACATGCCACATTATCACGGGGTGTCTGCGCCCTACACAACTGGAGAAATTACACTATTTAGCCAGTACTGCACCACCTGACATTTGCTGGGAAGTAGCAGCCAATAGTGAAAGAACCAAGGCAGTGACATCTCCAGCTCATCCTTTGTTTGGGTATCATTCAGCACGTCAATGACTTAAATCAAGAAATCGTTTTCTAAAATCTACAGAGACACTCGCTGGAACACCTCAGCAAGCGAGAGTCCAAAAGTGGCAGGCTCAAACCCAGAGACTCCCCCCTGGGCACACAGAAAACTGGGCGACTTGGAAGGCGCTGAACAGACTGCGCTCTGGCACCACGAGATGCAGAGCCAATCTCAAGAAATGGGGCCACAAAGTGGAATCCACGACATGCGAGTGTGGAGAAGAGCAAACTACAGACCACCTGCTGCAATGTAACCTGAGCCCTGCTACATGCACAATGGAGGACCTTCTTGCGGCAACACCAGAGGCACTCCAAGTGGCCAGATACTGGTCAAAAGACATTTAATCAACTTCCAAGCTTGCAAACTTTGTGTTTTGTTTGTTTGTTTGTTTGTTAAAAATGCAATACAACTGTTTGGCTTGCTCCTGACACAATACATAAATACTAGAGCATGGATCCACTTTAAATCCAGTTTCTGTCTACATCGGAATTCTGGGGCTTGTAGGAGTGTTGCCTTACCTTGCCCGGAGTGCAGATGCAGCAAAGCTAGCAAAAGCAAAAATTTGTCTAATTTTTTAGTCCTTTGTTTATATAGGCATTGAATGTTTACCTGTTATTATGTTGGAAGCCTCTCTGATTCCCCTCGGGGAGATAGAGCAGGATACAAATAAAGTATTATTATTATAGTTTAGGGAGGGACCTTTAACCTGTTCAGCCAGAGGAGGACCCGAGCCTTGCTGAACTACAAACCTCAGAATTCTGCAGGAAGCAGAATCTGGATTTAAAGTGGATCCATGCTCTGCTGTTGAACATTAGGAAGAACTTCCTGTCCTTCAGGAAGAAAGTTAAATCCTGGTTGTAGGACCAAGCTTTTGCACAGTGATAATGCAAGAATTGATATCTCCGTGCAATAATGAACAATTACACAGGACAATTGGAATGGCTAACTTATGCTCCTGGATTGTGTGATTTGAAATAACTGTTTTAACTGATATATTTTAATGATGCAGTTTTAATGCATATGTTGTTTTATGCTGATATGTACAATATGGTTAAGCTTCTCAATTTATAGTATATTGGCTGTCCCCTGCCACGCGTTGCTGTGGCCCAGTCTGGTGATCTGGAAAATAAAGTAATGGTTTCTAATATATGTAATTTCTTTATGCTTGTGGGTAAACAGTATTTCTTGTTGTTTCTTTGTCAATGTTGATGTGGAGAGTGTATAGTTTGCCTACTCTGGAATATGCAGCATATCATTGTCCTTCTTTAGGGGTCCCTTTCAAATTTATGATATTATATCTCTCTGTGTGTGAATATATATCTATCTATATTTATGACTGGATGGCTCTTTGTCAGGAGGGTGTTGATTAGATTTTCTTGTCCTGGGGAAGAGAGTTGGACTGGATGGCCTTAAGTATTTTCTGTTGGTCATGGGGGTTCTGTGTGGGAAGTTTGCCCAGATTCTGTCATTTGTGGGGTTCAGAATGCTCTTTGATTGTAGGTGAACTATAAATCCCAGTAACTACAACTCCCAAATGTCAAGATTCTATTTTCCCCAAACTCCACCAGTGTTCACATTTGGGCATATTGAGTATTCCTGTAGAGTTTGGTCCAGATCCATCATTGTTTGAGTCCACAGTGATCTCTGGATGTTGGTGAACTACAACTCCAAAACCAAAGGACACTTCCCACCAAACCCTTCCAGTATTTTCTGTTGGTCATGGGAGAACTGTGTGCCAAGTTTGGTTCAATTCAATCGTTGGTGGAGTTTAGACTGCTCTTTGATTGTAGGTGAACTATAAATCCCAGCAACTACAACTCCCAAATGACAAAATAAATGTTTTTGAGTGAAGGACATACATTGGGTTGTTAGGTGTCTTGTGTCCAAATTTGGTGTCAATTCGCTCAGTGGTTTTTGAGTTCTATTAATCCCACAAACGAACATTACATTTTTATTTATATAGATTCAAGCAAAGTTTGGTTCAGATCCAGGGGCGGATCGTCCATTATGTGAAGTAAGCGGTCGCAGAACACTTTTTTTTGCCAGGGGCGCAGAGGCGCCTCTGTAAATGCCCCTCGACCGCCACTTGAGGAGCGCCCCCTCAGCTCACAACAGCCCTAGCAGTCCGGGGGGAGCCTCGGCTTTCTTGCCTCACTGCCGGGCGATCCTCTTCCCAAAGGGGCCGGGCCCTTGAGCCTCGCCTACCCCTCTCGTTCCTGCTCCACCTGGCCACTGGGTGCACGAGCAGAGCCGGCGCTCAATCGTTCTCCGCGTTCGATCCCTTCCTCATGACCGGCTCCCTTTCCTGATCCCCCGGCGCTCTCCTCTCCCCAATCCGCGGGTGGGCCAAGTGGTGGAGCCGCCGCGCCTGGCTTGCTTCAGGTCCAGAGGCATGTCTGAAGACCCCAGCGTGTGCACCAAAAGTCGCCTCTTCTCCTGACTTTCTCTTCAGCCATTGGGACCAAGAGAGAGAGAGCCCCTCCGGCTGGAGGTATCTCCCACCTCCGCTCCCTCCTTTGTTTTTGCGCCTACCTTCAGGAAAGGTGGGCATCTCCACCTCTCTCTCTCTCTCTCTCTCTCTCTCTCTTGGTCCCAATGGCTGAGGAGAAAGTCAGGAGAAGAGGTGACTTTTGGTGCACACGCCGGGGTCTTCAGGCACGCCTCCGGACCCAAAGCGGGCAAGGCAAGGGAGCAAGTGCGGCAAGTGTAGTTACTGGGATGTATAGTTCACCTACAATCAAAGAGCATTCTGAACTCCACCAATGATGGAATTGAACCAAATATGGCACACAGAACTCCCACGACAAACAGAAAATATATATCAATGATTGGTTGGGGGGGGGGTGCCAAAATACTGTTTGCTTACCGTTGAAAATTACCTAGGGCCGCCTCTGTCCAGATCCATCATTGCTTGAGTCCACAGTGCTCTCTGGACGTAGGTGAACTACTACTCCAATGCCCACCAAATCCTTACAGTATTTTCTGTTGGTTGTGGGAGTTCTGTGTGCCCTTTGATTGTAGGTGAACTATAAATCCCAGCAACTACAACTCCCAAATGACAAAATCAAACTCCCCAACACCACCAGTATTCAGATTTGAGCGTATCAGGTATTTCTGCCAAATTTGGTCCAGTGAATGAAATCACTAGACTAGATGGTTCATCATGCAGTCTCTTCCAACTCTGAGTAAGCCCACATCCACCTCTAAGATTCAGACTAATGCAGGGTCTCTAGCAAGAAAGGTGGCATTGGAGAGGAGCTCCCATTTCCAAAAGGTCACAGGCAGAAGCAACAACTGGGTTGTTGTAAGTTTTTCCGGGCTATATGGCCATGTTCTTGAGGCATTTTCTCCTGACGTTTCGCCTGCATCTATGGCAAGCATCCTCAGAGGTAGTGAGGTCTGTTGGAAGTAGGAAAATGAGTTTATATATCTGTGGAATGACCAGGGTGGGACAAAGGACTTTTGTCTGCTGGAGCTAGGTGTGAATGTTTCAACTGACCACCTTGATTAGCATTTAATGGCTTGGAAGTGCCTGGGGGAATCTTTTGTTGAGAGGTGATTTGATGTGCCTGATTGTTTACTCTCTGTTGTTTTGCTGTTGTAATTTTAGAGTTTTTTTAATACTGGTAGCCAGATTTTGTTCATTTTCAAATAAAATGCTGTGTCCAGGTTGGTTCATCAGGTGCTCTGCTATGGCTAACTTATTTGAGAACACAGAAATGCTGGATCACTCTCACAACCACCATGTCAGACTACACAGAGAAGCCATTGAAATCCACAAGCATGTGGACAGTTTCAACAAAAGGGAAGAAACCATGAAAATGAACAAAATCTGGCTACCAGTATTAAAAAAAACTCTAAAATTACAACAGCAAAACAACAGAGAGCAAACAATCAGGCACATCAAATCACCTCGCAACAAAAGATTCCCCCAGGCACTTCCAAGCCATTAAATGCTAATCAAGGTGGTCAGTTGAAACATTCACACCTAGCTCCAGCAGACAAAAGTCCTTTGTCCCACCCTGGTCATTCCACAGATATATAAACCCATTTTTCCTACTTCCAACAGACCTCACTACCTCTGAGGATGCTTGCCATAGATGCAGGCGAAACGTCAGGAGAAAATGCCTCAAGAACATGGCCATATAGTCCGGAAAAACCTACAACAACCCAGTGATTCCGGCCATGAAAGCCTTCGACAATACATAGAAGCAACTACCTTGCTCGATTGTGGGATGGTAGGGGTAAAGTGACCCCTGGGGTGTAGTCTCCAAGTCCAGCTCAGGCCCATTTCCCTGAGATGTCATGTGCTTCCAGCCTGTGGGAGAAGAAAGGGAGGCTGTTCCTTGCCTTACCTTGCCCGGCGTGCAGATGCAGCAGAGCCAGCAAAGGCAGAAGAAGCTGGAGGAAGCGGATCCGGCGGGGTCTGTCCATCAGCTCGTCGGAAGGGAGAGTCCCGTGGAGGAAACGCTGAAGCCGTGTCAGGTCTATTCGCTCCCAAGCAAGCGCTGCAGAGGCGAAGCCGGGCGGGGAGGAGGAGGAGGAGGAGGCACTGTAGGCATGCGGAAGGGGGGGGGGGGTCCCCAGGTCTCTCTCTCTCTCTCTCTCTCAAGTGGCCAAAGCTGTCGGGGTCAGATTTCCTTTCCTAAACAGAAAGGGAATTCTCGACATACTTTGAAGGCAAGCGGGGGGCAACAAATCAAGAAGGAGAGAGGCTGCTCTCTACTTGCCAAAAACCCTCCCTTTGTTTGGGAGAGGGGAAGCTCACTTCCTTTCCAAGCCAAAGTCAACAAAACCCACATCTATTTCCACGAGATGAATGGGATACTAAGCTCAGCCCACCCTAGCCCTGGCCCTGTTGTTATCTAACTCAAACAAGGTCTTTGGTCCCAAAGAGACTCTGGCCTGGAGCCCATCAATCTACCTCCTGTTGTGTTGTTTGTGTTAAGGATTGCCTTAACTAGAGGGCCAAAGCCACCTGTGGTTGCCAAACACAATAGTATTTCAGTTAACCCAACCAAACCTTTCATAATAATTTATTAATTGTCGTGTCAGAAGCAAACTGAGAATATTGACAAACTGGAAAGTGTCCAGAGGAGGGCGACTAAAATGGTGTTGTTGTTTTTTTTGTCACGTCAGGAACGACCTGAGAAACTGCAAGTCGCTTCTGGTGTGAGAGAATTGGCCGTCTGCAAGAATGTTGCCCAGGGGACGCCCGGATGATTTTGATGTTTTATCATCCTTGTGGGAGGCTTCTCTCATGTCCCCGCATGAGGAGCTGGAGCTGATAGAGGGAGCTCATCCGCCTCTCCCCGGATTCGAACCTGTGACCTGTCGGTCTTCAGTCCTGCCGGCACAGGGGTTTAACCCACTGCGCCACCGGGGGCTCCGACTAAAATGATCGGGTCTGGAGAACAAGCCCTATGAGGAGCTGCTTAAAGAGCTGGGCATGTCTAGCCTGAAGAAGAGAACGCTGGTAGGAGACATGATTCAATGTATTGTCAAAGGCTTTCATGGCCGGAATCACTGGGTTGTTGTAGGTTTTTCCGGGCTATATGGCCATGTTCTGGAGGCAATTTTTCTCCTGACGTTTCGCCTGCATCTATGGCAAGCATCCTCTGAGGATGCTTGCCATAGATGCAGGCGAAATGTCAGGAGAAAAATTGCCTCCAGAACATGGCCATATAGCCCGGAAAAACCTACAACAACCCGGAGACATGATTGTTGTTCATTCATTCAGTCATCTCCGACTCTTCGTGACCTCATGGACCAGCCCACGCCAGAGCTCCCTGTCGGCCGTCACCACCCCCAGCTCCTTCAAGGTCAGTCCAGTCACTTCAAGGATGCCATCCATCCATCTTGCCCTTGGTCGGCCCCTCTTCTTGACTTCCACTTTCCCCAGCATAATTGTCTTCTCTAGGCTTTGCTGTCTCCTCATGATGTGGCCAAAGTACTTCAACTTTGTCTCTAGTAGACATGATAGCCATGTATAAATACATGAGACGAAGTCATAGGGAGGAGGGAGCAAGCTTGTTTTCTGCTTCCCTGGAGATTAGGACGCAGAACAATGGCTTCAAACTACAAGAAAGGAGATTCCATCTGAACATTAGGAAGAACTTCCTGACTGTGAGAGCTGTTCAGCAGTGGAACTCTCTGCCCCGGAGTGTGGTGGAGGCTCCTTCTTTGGAAGCTTTTAAACAGAGGCTCGATGGCCATCTATCAGGGGTGCTTTGAATGCGATTTTCCTGCTTCTTGGCAAGGGGTTGGACTGGATGGCCCATGAGGTCTCTTCCAACTCTGTGATTCTATGATTCTATACAGCTAAAATGTATTTAAAACCCCACAAAACAAGGTTAAAAACTTGGCATTGCGCTGCCTCCAGAAAATCCTGCAGATCTCTTGGGAAGACAAGTGGACAAATGTCAGCGTGCTGGAAGAAGCAAAGACCACCAACATTGAAGCAATGATCCTCCGTCATCAACTCCGCTGGACCAGTCATATTGTCCAGATGCCTGACCACCATCTCCCAAAGCAGCTGCTCTATTCCAAACTTAAGAACAGAAAACAGAATGTCGGAGGACAAGAAAAGAGATTTAAAGCCAACCTTAAAAACTCTGGCATAGACACTGAGAACTGGGAAGCCCTGGCCCTTGAGCACTCCAGTTGGAGGTCAGCTGTGACCAGCAGTGCTGTAGAATTTGAAGAGGCACGAATGGAGGGCAAAAGAGAGAGAAGTGCCAAGAGGAAGGTGCATCAAGCCAACCCCAACCAGGACCACCTTCCACCTGGAAACCAATGCCCTTGCTATGGGAGAACATGCAGATCAAGAATAGGGCTCCACAGTCACCTATGGACCCACCGCCAGGACACTAATCTTGGAAGACAATCCTACTCGGACAATGAGGGTTCGCCTAAGTAAGTAAGTACATTGCAGTGTAGATAGGGCCCAATTCAGCGAAAACAGTGTAAGAGCCTTGGCTTCTGCTTGTCCAGTTTGTGTAGCCTCAGGACCATCATCCTCTGACTACGAGGAATCACCTAAGTAAGTAAGTAAATGAGATTTGAAGGAAGAAGAGGAAAAGATGCTTGGATTCTAGTAACAAAGCTCTTACACAGTGAAGGTCTCTCCATTGTGTTCTTTTTGCAGCCTCTAGTTCATAGTGAAGGCCAGAGTATTCCCTTCAGTGCTACTTTCTCAAGGCAATGGCAAGTTGGAGCAGAATGTTGTGTCTTGGATGAAGTGAGTTCTGTAGAGCTGCTCCCTTTCTGATATATGGGAGTTGTTACTACTTTGTCATTTCTGGGAGATAGAGTGTTCTTATTTTGGTCTCCCAAAGAGGAAAACAGGGCTGTAAGAAAATACTGAGAATGGGATGGGAGCTAATGCTTAGAACAGAAGGAAAGGGCTGAGAGTTGGAGCTGTTAAAATAGCTCCAGCCTTACCTCCCTCTTGCTACTGATTTATCAATTTCTTTCAGAGAATGTGAAAAACTGTAGTGAGGATTGGTCCATAGGTGATATCAGGCCCTTGGGGGTTCTTTGGGGCACTTCATATGTTTTCAGAACATATGATTAGAAATGACTTTGGGAAGAGTCCAGATGCCCATTTTGGTTGGCAAATAGTGGCCTAAAACCAGGAGAAATCTGGAAATTATCAGTTGTCTGAAATATAATTTGTAGTTTCCAGCAAGTCCAATGGTGTTACCCACAGAGGAGGCAAAACTGACTTTACCATCTTTGCCATGTACCTATCTTTGATGAAAAGGAAACTGAACACATTCGCTCAGCTCCTGAGTCTTGGCAAACTTAATTCTTAGATCTTTGTTTATTGCTATATACTAGCTGTGCCTTGCCACGTGTTGCTGTGGCCTATAGTAAGAATTTTCAAAGTAGAGGTAGATATCTGGACTATTATGAAAGAGAGGTACCTACCTATTCCTTTCCCCCTTTTTCTTCCCCTTTCTCTCCTTTCGTCCTTCTCTGCCTCTTTTTTTTCATTCCTTCTTTCGCTCTTTGGTTTAATCCTTCCTTCTCTCTTTTCTTCCTTTTCTCCCCCTTTCTCTACTTCTTCCTTTGTCTCCTTTCTTCCCTCCCTGTTTCCTTCCTTCTTTCACTTTTTATTTCCTTTTCTCCTTCCTTCTTTACTTCTTTCCTGCATTTCCCTCCCTTTTTCTTTCCTTTTTACTTTTCTTCTTCCTTCCTTTGGTACTTCTTTCTTTCCTTCCTTCTCTCCTTCCTTCTTTCCCTCCTTCCCTTTCTCTTTCCTTCCTTCCCTCCCCTTTTCCCTCCTTCAGTCTTTCCCTTTTTCCCTCCCTCCTTTCTTCTCTCCTTTCTTCCTCTCTGTTCTCCCCCAATACCATGGTAGAGTCCCTTCTAAGTCTCTCTCTCTCTCTGCCTCTTTTGCTGCTGCTGCTTCCTCCGATATGTTGGAGCATGGAGAATCCAAAAAAGAAGGACATTGCTGCAGAGTGAAGGCACAAAGTAAATCTAAAGTGTTGTTTACCTCTTTTTGTTTGTTATTTCCCCTCAGCTCCTAATGTGCCCCCCATCCCTCCTTTCCTTCAGTTGCAAGTTTACTCCTTGGAAGAGGAGGAGGAGGAAGCCCTGCCTACTCTGCACCTGCCGGAGTGCTGCTGCCTGGGGAAGCACTTCTTGGGGGGGGGGACTCACCTTTCTCCACACCCCATAGTTTGAGGACCCTTGATGTAAAGGATAGTGACAGGGTAGCAGGCCTGCGGGGATGAGGGCTTTTCCTCCAGCTCCTGAAGGGAGGGCCTCCACGGGAGCCTGCTGGGCATGTGCACTCGCTGCTGGCCATGCACGTGCACTCCTTCCCTCCCCCTCCCTCCCTGAGGCTTACAGTTGAACATCTTTCTAAGGGGGGTGGGGGGAGGGAGGGAGAAGTGTTTTTTTTGGGGGGGGGGGTTGAGTGGAGAACATACATTGGGTTGTTAGGTGTATTGTGTCCAAATTTGGTGCCAATTCCCCCAGTGATTTTTGAGTTCTGATGGTATCCCTACCCTCCCTACCAGTGTAGCCTCAGAGAGTAGCTATCCACTAGGCTATTACCTCTTGCTCTGTCCAAAGCCAAGCCATTTAAAGGTAAATTTAAGACCATTGCAGAGGCAAATATACAGTAATCCTCCAGCCAGGGTGGTGACTTAATGGAAAGTGTTTTTGCTCCATTTGTTTCCATTCTTAGCACTTTTGCTTCATTTAGTTTATGAAGACTCTATGCCATTTACTACAATATATGCGTGGAACTCACTTTGGCATAAGCTTCTCATAATAACTGGTATATTTTTTAAATAAAATGCTAAATTATAAGTCTCTCCTTTCACGTCTTCTGGAAAAGGTGTGACATTTCAGGGAGACATGCAAAATCCAAGCCATCCTGCTTGGGCTGTTACTCTGCTGTTTGCCAGGTTCTTCCCTCAGACACCAGGCATAGCCAAATTCTGCCTCCTGACCTGCCAACTGCTGTTCCCTGCCTCTGGCATATACCCAATAGGGCAGTGTTTCTCAACCTGGGGATTGGGACCCCTTGGGGGGCTGCAAGGGGGTTTCAGAGGGTGTTCTGTTGCGTGCAGGGCCTGTAAAGAATTTCCTTTAAGACAGGACGTGCAATCTTTGCCCAGCGGGAAGCCAGGGGGCCCAAGGAGAAGTTCTCAGGTTTTCCACCACAAATGATCTTTAGCTGGCTTGTGAAGTACAACAAAGTCCTTTATTAATGAACAATCAAACAGAAACTTCTCTTGTCTTCAATAAAGCTAAACAAATGATTCCAGGCTTTTATGCAACTCGTAGCTTCCTAAACTTGCCCACGAAGGACAGGCGACTGTCTTCTATAACTTCTTCTTTACTTTAAAGGAAAGTCCCTTTTTAACTTCTCCCAGGCTGACTGTAATCTAACCCTTACTGATGTGGGCTCCGCTACCAAGTTGAACTGCTTCTCGAACGCCGAGTGGACCTACTAGTAAAGGCTTAGATGTTCTCCAGCTGGAGTTCTTTGATCTTTAGGATTGTTTCCCTGGAAAGTCTTTGAAGACTCTGAAGACTGTTTCCCCCCGGAAATTCTTAGATGCTCTTAAGACTGTTTTCCCCCCGGAAAGTCTTAAGGGTTGAAGCTTTTGTACAGGGGAAGCTTGCACACGTCCTGTACATTAGCTTTCCTTGCTGAGACTAACTAAAAAATGGCTCGCTTCCCTTCCCAATTGCCCTGAGCAAGGGGCGGGACCAAACTTAACGATAATAGACAGGTGACTCGCCCTATGACTGCAACCAAAAGAAGCCACCTATCTGCAGAGTCCCTGAAACCCAGGACTGCAACCAAACATTTAGTACAAAGCAAATAAAGTTGGAGCTCCTGGTACAGCTGTACCAGAACAGCGGGGTTGCCAAAGACCATTAGAAAACATATTTTTGATGGTCTTAGGAACCCCTTTGGTAGAGAAGGCTGAAGATCTCTCCGCCTGTCCTTCTCTTCCTTTTTTGGAAAGAGACTGCAAATCCTACCACCAGAAGCCCTCCTCCGCTGCAACTGGCTGGCCTCTCAGCCAAGGAGAGGGTTGTTTCTGAGACTCCAAGAGAGGAGGCGAGAAGAGGCATGCTCGGTGCATGGCAGCGTGGTGTGCATGTGCGGATGAGGGAAAGTATGTGAAGTTGAAGGGAGTCTCATGCCAGCAAGTCCCTTCAAGGCATGGGAGTTCTGTGTGGGAGGTTTGGCCCAATGTTATCATTGGTGGGATTCAGAATGCTATTTCACTTCACTTCACTTCACTTTATTTCTTAATTAGTCACTCTCCACCAAGGTGCTCTGAGCGACTTACAATTTAAAATATAAAAACATTCAACATAAAAACATACAACAGTGACTATTTGGCAAATTAGAGCTGATCACTTTACTTAAATGCACAACCAAACAGCCAAGTCTTGAGCGCCTTTACAAAAGGTTGCAACTCCGACATTGCTCTAATATATGGAGGCAATGAGTTGCACAGAATTGGAGCATAGATCGAAAAAGCTCTATGCCGTGTAGCTTCCAGGTGTACCTCCCTAGGGCCTGGTATGTATAGGAGATTTTCTTGGGTGGATCGAAGTAACCACTGATGGGGAAAAAGGAATGAGGCGGTCCCTAAGATATAAAGGTCCTTGGCCATTTTGAGCTCGAAATGTCAGGATCAGTATCTTGTAAGAGATCCAGTGTTCTATTGGTAGCCAATGCAGTTGTTGTAAAATCAGTGTAATATGGGATCTTATAGATGATCCCACTAGCAGCCTGGCCGCCGCATTTTGGACCATCCGAATCTTCTGAGTTGTTGACTTCAGAAGGCCAGCATATAAGGCATTGCAATAGTCCAACCTAGTGGTGACTTTTGCGTGGATTACCGTTGCCAATGCTTCTACCGAAAGGTAGGATGCCAATTTCCTTGCCTGGTGAATATAAAAAAAGGCCTGCTTACTTATGGCAGTGATCTGGGCCTCCATCATCAGCGATGAGTCCAACACAACCCCTAGGCTTTTAACAGTGGAAGACGGAACCAGAACTTCCCCATCAAAATCAGGCAGAGACTGGATTAATTCTGGCGGCTGGTCGGGCCAGAGTATCTCAGTTTTTGCAGGATTCACTTTTAGTCTGCTCGCTCGCAGCCAACTCATCACTGCTTCCAAACACAGCCTAAAGTTCTCAGGAATCATGGTTGTCCCAGGTTCGAGATGCAAGAGTAGCCGGGTATCATCTGCATACTGGTAGCACTCTATGCCAAAGCTCCGCACCAGTCCAGCAAGTGGTCGGACGTAGATGTTAAATAACAGGGGCGAGAGGATAGCACCCTGGGGAACTGCACAGCAAAGGCAGGAGCACTCAGAGCTTTGGCCTAACCACTCCACCCTCTGTCTCTGGTCCCGGAGGAACGAATTGAACCATTTCAGGGCTAAACCTCGTACACCAGACATAGCCAATCGATTGTATTTGATTATAGATGAACTTTAAATCCCAGCAACTACAACTCCCACATGCAGGGGTGGCTCAACCCATTACGCAAAGTACAGCAAAAAAAAAAAAAGCTGATAGAAAGCAATTAAACTCATCTGAAATATGCTGGAGGAGAGTTCTATGGGTGTCACAGATTGTAAAAAAAAAACCCTAAATAAATAGGTTGGAGCAAATAAAACATAAATCCCACGTAGGAGCCAAAATATTCAAACTGAGTTTGTCATAATTTGGACATATCATGCAATGACATGACTCATTAGAAAGGACAATAATACTTGGTAATAGAAAGGCAGTAGGGGGGGAAAAAATCCGGTATTACAGATGGATAGATGGATAGATTCAATCAAGAAAGCCATATATTGTCGAAGGCTTTCATGGCCGGAATCACTTGGTTGTTGTAGGTTTTTTTGGGCTATATGGCCATCGTCTAGAGGCATTATCTCCTCTGACTTTTCGCCTGCATCTATGGCCAGCATCCTCGGAGGTAGTGAGGTCTGTTGGAATCAGGAAAAATGGATTATATATCTGTGGATTGACCAGGGTGAGACAAAAGACTCTTGTCTGCTGGAGCTAGGTGTGAATGTTTCAACTGACCACCTTGATTAGCATATAATGGCCTGACAGTGCCTAGAGCAAACTTTTGTTGAGAGGTGATTAGATGTCCTTGTTTGTTTCCTCATTGTTGTTCTGCTGTTGTAGAGTTGTTTAATACTGGTAGCCAGATTTTGTTCATCCAAGCATGTGGACAATTTCAACAGAAAGGAGGAAACCATGAAAATGAACAAAATCTGGCTACCAGTATTAAAAAAACTCTAAAATTACAACAGCAGGACAACAATGAGGAAACAAGCTCCAGCAGACAAGAGTCCTTTGTCTCACCCTGGTCAATCCACAGATATATAAACCCTTTCCCCTAGTTCCAACAGACCTCACTACCTCTGAGGATGCTGGCCATAGATGCAGGCGAAACGTCAGAGGAGAGAATGCCTCTAGACCATGGCCATATAGCCCGAAAAAACCTACAACAACCCAAGAAAGCCATAGTTTTCAGTTTGCAGGATCTGAACAGATCTCTGATTCATAGGGCCACTTCAAATCAAAGCTGACTTAATTGCAATTTACAACAAAGACATACTTAAGGATATTATCATCTTCTAAGTGCTTCTTTCTTTAATTGCAAGGGTTATGAGGAATGTGTTTCTTTCTACCTCCTCTGTATTTAGTTGAATTGCTTCTTTGGCTTTAATTGTGTTAGCATACATTACAAAACTTCAATGGAAAATAAACATGATGCCAGCGAAAGACATCCTGTCCCACGAAATCTTTTAGAATTCTTTGAGATTATCCCGTGGATAAGAATAACTTAGTAGACATCGTTAAAAGTCTTTGAAAAGTCCCAATAAACCCGTCCCTCATCGCAGTCTCTAAAGCAAACTTGGCAGGGGGAAAGCAGGGGGAAAGAGGACTTGAGGAACTACTGACCAATTGGCTTGACATCAAAAAGCAGGAGGTACTCCAGAACAGATAATTAAAGATTCAGTCTGTGCACATTTATAAAGGAATAAATACTATGATTACTAAATGCTAGTCTAGATTTCTAAGAGAAAAAAGTAATATCAAACTATGTTCACCTCCTTTTTGATAAAGTGACTGGGCTGGCATATTGGGTGAAAAATTGTAGATTGTATATCTTGATTTCAGTAAAGCCTTGGACAAGGTTCCTTGTGATATTTTTGCAAAGAAGCTAATAAAATGTGGGCTGCAGAACACTACTCTTAAGTGGATTTGTAGTTGGTCAAAAGACTGAACCAATGCTCACCAATGGCTCATCTTAATCCTGAAGAAAAGTTACTGGTGGGGTGCCATAGGGTCTGTTCTGGGCCCAGTGTTACTCATTATCTTTATCAATGACTACGTCTATTTCCCCCCAAACTCCATCTATGTTCATATTTGGGCATATGGAATATTTGTGCCAAGTTTGGTCCAGATCCATCGTTGTTAGAGTCCACAGTGCTCTCTGGATGTAGGTGAACTACAACTCCCAAACTCAAGGTCAATGCCCACCAAACCCTTCTAGTGTTTTCCGTTGGTCATGGGAGTCCTGTGTGCCACGTTTGGTTCAATTCTGTCATTGGTAGAGTTCAGAATGCTCTTTGATTGTTGGTGAACTATAAATCCCAGCAACTATAACTCCCAAATGACAAAATAATTTTTTGAGTGATGGTCACTCCTTGGATTAGTAGGTGTCTTGTGGCCAAATGTGGCAGCAATTCGTCCAGTGGTATTTGAATTATGATAATTCCACAAATGAACATTACATTTTTAATTATATAGACTAGCCATCCCCTGCCACACATTGCTGTGGCCCAGTCTGTATATATGTGTTTTTGTGTGTATATGTGTGTGTATATATGTATCTAGCTGTACCTGCCACGTGTTGCTGTGGCCAGCCTTCCCTCCCTCTTTCTCTCCTGCTTTCTTTCTTTCCTTCCTTCCCTCTTTTTCTTTCCCTTCTTCTTTGTTCCTTCTCTATCTGTTTCTTTTCTTGCTTCCTTCCCTCTTTGGTTCCATCCTTCCTTGTCTCTTTCCTTCCTTCCATCCTTCCCTCTGTCTCTCTTTTATTCCTTCTCTCCTTCCTTCCCTCTTTCACTTTTTTATTTCCTTCTCCCCTTCCTTCCTTCCTTCCTTCCTTCCTTCCTTCCTTCCTTCCTTCCTTCCTTCCTTCCTTCCTTCCTTCCTTCCTTCTCTACCTTTCTTTCTTTTCTTCTCTCCTTTTTTTCCCTCTTTCCTTCCCTCTTTCTCTCCTTCCTTCCTTCCCCCTTTCTGTGTATGTGTTTTGTGTGTGCATATGTGTGTATATATTTCTGAATATATTTGTGTATGTGTATATATGTGTACATATGTGGTTTTGCACATGCGTTGTAATGTATTTTTTTTGTTTTGGGGGTTTTTAAGTCTCTTCTGCTGTATTTTCCAGTGTTTTTACAAGTGATGGTCACTCGTTGGTTTGATAGGTGTCTTGTGTCCAAATTTGGTGTCAATTCATCCAGTGGTTATTAAGTTATGTTAATCCCACAAACGAACATTACATTTTTATTTATATAGATTTGGATGATGGACTAGAGGGCATGCTTATCTAATTTTCAGATGACACCAATTAGGAGAGATAGCTGATACTCCAGAGAGCAGAATGGGGGGTTCAAATGCCTTCAATAAATTGGAGACCCAAGCTAAAAATACCAAAGGGCAAGAAAAATGAAGTGCCTGAAGAGACTGCGGATGACACTTGGTCTTGATATCAGTCTGTACAAAAAGAACAAAAAGATCTCAACAGACCACAAGCTAAATATGCGTCAACAGTGTAATGCTGTGGTCAAAAAGTCAAAGCCAGTCTCAGTTGCATCAACAGGGTGGTATTTGCCTGGAAATTAAGTATTTCAAGTAGTGAGCTAGGTAGTTAGGAACATTTAGCTTGGTGAAGGAAAGATTGAGAAAAGGGATGGTAACAATCTTTAACTATTTGGCGGGATGTCATATACGAAATGAAACAGACTTGTTCTCTGCTGTTCTAGAGACATGGGGCACATGTACACTGACCATTTCATGCGGATCAGCTCCACGGAAACCAAACACCACATGGAGCAGATTTACGGTTCTGTGGGGCAAAACAATCTTAACGCAGCCTTGATCCAAATTAACCAAAGTCAGGGATACTCCACATTCTGGCCCATGGGACTTTGTGCCCATGCAAATGGATGGATTAGTTCTGGGATGGAACCAGTTGCAACCGTTTTCACTGCCATCCCATTTCCCCCAGGTTGGTGCAGTCTGTGGACATAGGACGGCTCTTTCTATTGTCTTGTGTCATGGTGATCTCCGGTCAGGGTATGGCTGCTACCATTTGACTGAAGTGACATCAGCTAGCACGATCCGGGAAGGAAAGGGAGAGAGGAGGGAGTGATTCCTCCTCTCCTGACATCCTCGTATCCCCAGCTGATGTCTTCAGGCAACAGCCAAATGGTAGGATCCATGATGTGGCTGGAGACTGCTGTGATGTGGACAACAGAAGGAGATGGTTACTGGAGGCTGTTTAGTGGTGCCAAACTGTGTTTGGTGTCTCTGGGTATTTGGGGCTTCCTCCCACCCCTGCTTACTTAGACGATCCTTTATTGTCCAAGTAGGATTGTCTTCCAAGATAGGTGTACTGGTGGTGGGTCCGTAGGTGACTGTGGAGCCCTATTCTTGATCTGCATGTTCTCCCACAATGAGGGCATTGGTTTCCAGGTGGAAGGCGGTCCCGGTCGGGGTTGACTTGACGTGCCTTCCTCTTGGCACATTTCTCTCTTTCAACCTCCATTCATGCCTCTTCAAATTCTGCAGCACTGCTGGTCACAGCTGACCTCCAACTGGAGCACTCAAGGGCCAGGGCTTCCCAGTTCTCAGTGTCTATGCCAGAGTTTTTAAGGTTGGCTTTGAGCCCATCTTTAAATCTCTTTTCCTGTCCACCAACATTTCATCTTCCATTCTTGAGTTCAGAGTAGAACAACTGCTTTGGGAGATGGTGGTTGGGCATCTGGACAACGTGGCTGGTCCAGTGGAGTTGATGACAGAGGACCATCGCTTCAGTGCTGGTGGTCTTTGCTTCTTCCAGCATGCTGACATTGTCCACTTGTCTTCCCAAGAAATTTGCAGGATTTTTCGGAGGCAACGCCGATGGAATCGTTCCAGGAGTTACATGTGATGTCCGTAGATAGTCCACATCTCTCAGGCATATAGCAGGGTTGGGAGGACAATCTATATAAATAAAAATGTAATGTTCATTTGTGGGATTAAGATAACTCAAAAACAACTGGACGAATTGACACCAAATTTGGACAGAATACGCCTAACAACCCAATGAGTGACCATCACTCAAAAAAAAAATTTGATATTGTGATTTGGGAGTTGTAGTTGCTGGGATTTCTAGTAGCTTTACATACAAACACCTTGGTATCCCTACGGATGTCCCAGTCCTCAAACACTCTCTGCTTCATTCGGAAAAATGCTGCACTCGCAGAGCTCAGGAGGTGTTGTATTTTAGTGTTAATGTTGACTTTTGTGGAGAGGTGGTCAACCTTTTCTCATGTGACAACATTAAGCTGTATTTCTGGCATTGGGGAGGGATTGGCTGGTGACTGCTGAAAGAGCACTTTGGTTTTCTTGATCTTCAATAACAGGCCGAGCGTCTCGTATGCTTCTCCAAAGGTGTTTAGAGTGGCTTGTAGGGTTTCTTCTGAATGCACACAGACAACGTTGTCACCCCTGCAAGATGGGAGGTGGTATCTAACCCATCCCAGGACTGACTACAGTGTAGATCCACCCTAGGACACAAGCAAATGGATTCAGCTTACAAGAAAAAAAGATTCTACCTAAGGATTGGGAAAAATATCCCGACTGTAATATTCCTTGCCTTTTCCTTTGTGAGTATGCAGCAGAGAAGAAAAATAAGTAGGTAGGTGCTCATAGTCAATCATTGCTGGGAAATTCTTCACATTTTTCTGGCCAGACATGCTTAGAGTCCCAGTGGTGGAGTGAAGGCCTCCACCCTCCCCATGACAAGATTATAATGTAGCAGAAACTGAAATGCTTAGACAGATAAAGGAGGTCAAGGAAAGAAGAAAGTTACAATAGAATAGGCAATAGAAAAGGATGTATGCAATTTGTCTCTTGAACAGATGAAAAGCTAGACTGAGAAAAAGACAGAGAGGAAAATTGAAAGAATTCTTCAGGATATCAAAATATAGGCAGCACAAGTTATCAAAGTCAGTGGCCAGCTAGCCAAAGAACAAGGCATTTTTATAGTGAAAAAAGGTTATTCTTAACAAGTATTTCTCTCTGAGACTATCAAATATCTCTGTTTCCTCCCTTCCCTCTTTGTATTTAGTAAGTCTGATTGAAACCAAGGCTGGATCTACTCTGCCCTGTATCCCAGGATCTGATCCCAAGTTATTAGCTTTGAACTGGATTATATGAGTTGCCACTACCATATGGTCTGGGATAAGTGGCAGGTGCAGTTTGTGCATGCTTTAGGGGGTGTGGGTAGGGGCGTTGGATAATGCGAAGTGTCGGATAAATGGAGGTTGGATAACTGAGACTCTACTGTATGTGTTTTTCAACAGAACAGTGACCCCTTCTCAGTGAAACTCCTTAGTTATTTCTCTTGAGTAGTATTTCCCAAATTCAACCTAGTGTACTTACCTGCCTAGGCGATCCCTTGTTGTCCGAGTAGGATAGTCTTCCAAGATCAGTGTACTGGCAGTGGCTCCGTAAGTGACTGTGGAGCCCTATTCTTGACATGCATCTTCTCCCGCAGTGAGGGCATCGTTTTTCAGACTGAAGGTGGTCCTGGTCAGGGTTGCTTCACGCAGCTTCTTCTTGGCATGTTTCTCTCTTTCGCCCTCCATTCATGCCTCTTCAAATTCTGCAGCACTGCTGGTCACAGCTGATCTCCAGCTGGAGCACTTAAGGGCCAGGACTTCCCAGTTCTCAGTGTCTATGCCAGAGTTTTTAAGGTTGGCTTTGAGCCCATCTTTAAACCTCTTGGGTTCGAAGTAGAGCAACTGCTTTAGGAGACAGTGGTCGGGCATCCGGACAACGTGGCTGGTCCAGCGGAGTTGATGGTGGAGGACCATCGCTTCAATGCTGGTGGTCTCTGCTTCTTCCAGCACACTGACATTTGTCCGCTTATCTTCCAAAGATTTGCAGGATTTTCCTGAGACAGTGCTAATGGAATCATTCCAGGAGTTGCATGTAATGTCTGTAGACAGTCCATGTCTCACAGGAGTATAGCAGGGTTGGGAGGGCAATAGCTTTATAAACAAGTACCTTGGTATCATTATGAATGTCCCAGTCCTCAAACACTCTCTGCTTCATTCAGAAAAATGCTGCACTCGCAGAGCTCAGACGGTGTTGTATTTTGGTGTCAATGTGGACTTTGGTGGAGAGGTGGCTGCCAAGGTTGCAGAAATGGTAAACATTTTCTAATGTGACACCATTAAGCTGTATTTCTGGCATTGGAGAGGGATTGGCTAGTGACTGCTGGAAGAGTACTTTGGTTTTCTTGATGTTCAGGCCAAGCTTCTCATATGCTTCTCTGAAGGTGTTTAGAGTGGCTTGTAGGTCTTCTTCCGAATGTGCACAGATGGCGTTGTCATCAGCATACTGGAGTTCTATAACAGATGTTGTTGTAACCTTGGTTTTGGCTTTCAGTCTGCTGAGGTTAAATAGCTTGCAATCTGTCCGAAGCTTCCTGTCAACAAGATGAAGTATCAAAGCAATGAAGATGGAAAATAAAGTTTAGGGCAATAACACATCCCTGAGCCAAGTGTACCTTTGGTTGAAACTCCAACTATTGCTTTGACACCATTCCCTCATGCTTTTTAGAACATTATTTATCTTCAAGCTGGGGGCAGTTTCATATACACGTAAACATAACATGGCTAAGAAAATTATAAATAGCCACACTAAACCTTTTATACATAAATACGGCTCAGACTGAAAGGTGGGGTACAGTACAAATATAGTGGTTAAGAAATGCATCAGTAAACTGCTTCTTAGAACTCAGTCTGGTTCTTTTTCTCCTCCGACTAAGCAGAAGGAATGAATTAATACTTAGACCTTTGTTTGGGATTCCTTGTCCCATACTAACTACAAAGATTAAAGAGGAAAGTCAGTGTAAGGGTTGCTGCATTCTGAAGCAATTTAATTGATGTCTTCTATTTTTCTATTTCAAAAGAGTGGGCGGGGATCTGACCATTCTGATCCTGAGTGTCATTTCCAGTCATTTCCACAGACCACATTTGGTTCTCATTACCAAAAGATAGCCACACAAACCTAGCAGGAAAACAAGACTATTCAAAGTGTCATACAAATTCCTCAGACACACTCCATTCAAAAACAACAAAAAAGTAAATGTGTGATTAAGGCTTTTAGAGACATCTGCTGTTTTATTTGGCGCGGTAAAATCAAAGATGTCTTGTTTCCTGTGTGTTATCAGGATTAGCTGAATATTAACACAGCTATATTTGCACAAGCGATAGTGGGCCTATCTATGGAATATATGTGAGGCATGTTTTGCAGGATTGCCTATAAGGGTTAGAAGTGGAGATTTTGCCCAAATGCCAAAATGCCAAGAGCTAAGAGGCTGATCATGCAGCTATCACTGACAAAGGCCCAATAATGTTAAGTTCCTTAAGATTTGTTGGCCAATTGCGAAACAACCAAGCAACTCAAAAGTGTGGAAGCCATATGGAACACTTCACAAAAGGCTTTGAAAATGTGGCTGCAAAAAAACTCCCCCAGACAGAAGGGAATGGGTTATAATTACAGTCTTCCCACCATAGGTTTTGCTGGTCAGGATGTGGGTTCAAAGTCATGGCAAGAACACACTAAACAAAACATGGCAGGGAGATGTGCAGTTCTTTGGAAATAGGAGTAGTCATGCAAAACTCCTACATCACTTTCCCCCTTGTTTATGGATTTGTATCAGACAGCTGTATTATTTAAACATAGGTTGGCATGACCGTAGCTCTTATACTCCTAAAAGACTAAAAACTGGCTTAACTATAGTGGAGGAGGGTTGTATACTCTCACCCAGCCTATTCAACTTGTATGCAGAACACATCATGTGATTTGTGTCGCTTGAGGAATCCAAGGCTCGGGTTAAAATTGCTGGAAGAAATATTAACAACCTTAGATATGCAGATGATACCACTTTGATGGCCAAAAGCAAAGAGGAGCTGAGGAGCCTTCTAATCATGGTGAAAGAAGAAAGTGCAAAAGCTGGGTTGCAGTTAAACATTAAAAAAAAAACAAGATTCTGGCCACCGGACTGATTGATAACTGAGGGAGAAAATATGGAGGCAGAGGGAGAAAATGTGGAGGCAGTGACAGACTTCGTATTTCTAGGTGCAAAGATTACTGCTGACGCAGACTGCAGCCAGGAAATCAGAAGACATTTACTTCTTGGGTGGAGAGAAATAACCAAACTCGATAAAATAGTGAAGAGTAGAGACATCATCAGTTGGGGACCCCCCCCCCCCCCCCCCCCCCCCCCCCCCCCCCCCCCCCCAGCACCAACTGCTTCTCTGGGCCAGAGTGAAGAGAGAGGGGGCCGGGAGACAGCTTCGCCTTGTCTCCTGTGCTATGCTAATAATATAATATATAATATAATACAATATAATATAATATAATATAAATATATTGTATATCTGTTGTAGTAGAGCCTGCAAGTAACGATGCTAACAGTAGTTTGGGCATTAGAAGGGGGAAATGGGTTACTCTAGAGCAAGAGTTTGATGAGGAACAGCAGAGAAAGAGGATCCGGGATATACTCACAGCTCCTACAGATGAGGATTCATTTGAGGGTTTCTCTGGGGATGATGAGTCAACAAGTGAAGAGGAGGAAGGAAACATCATAGATTGATCTAAGGGAAGGAAAGGGGTTACTCGGGAGCAGGAGTCTGATGAGGAGCAACGGAGGAAAGGAATATGGGATATACTTACTCTCCTACAGATGAGGAATCATTCGTGGGTTTCTCTGGGAATGATGGATTAAGGAGTGATGAAGACGGGGATGACACATTGGACTGGATTAAGGTGAAAGAGGTACACGCTGTATGTGCAGAGCCAACTTCCAGTGATACTTTTGTAGGGTTCTCTGGTAATGAGGACTGGCAATCAGGGAATACATCTGAGTCTTGAGCGGATCTAAGTCTTGACAGAAGATGGAGAAGGTGGAGAGATGGAAGTAGGAGTTCATATGTGGAGTCAAGAACAGCTGTAAGGGATAATGATGGGGTGGAGGTCAGCTCATCTTCTGATGATGATGTGTAAGATAAAAGTAGGTTCAGAAATGATGAATCTTTGCAGAAGGCAAGGAGTTGGTGTACATTCGTGATCTTGGCTATTGTATGGGACTTGTTGCTGCCTGTTCGTGTTTGGAATTCGGTCCAGGATCTGCAGGTTGGTGTTCCTGATCGTGACTTGGACTGACTTCTCGTGAGTGTGAATTTCCCCCCTTCTTGACTTCGGACTGACTTGACGACAACGCTGCTTTTGTGAATATCGGAACGACGCTAATTCGGATTGCTGCTGCCTTGACCTCAGACTCCGGCTGACTATGCTTCCTGCTTTTTGTCTTCACTGCTTTGTTAACTGTTTGTGTACTGTGCCTTTTTGCTTTGGCCTCAGCGCTTCCTGTTTAATCCGGTTCTTTTGTCCGGATAATCTGGGTTTTACTTCTGTTGCTTATTTTTGAACCAGGACTGGTTAATGCTTTAAGTTTTGACCAGAGGCACTGCAGCTAAGTGTCTCTGTGTCCTTTTCCTTTGTTTAATAAACTCTGTTTTGAGAACTAGCTCTGAGTCTGGCCCTTTAAGGCATCTGTGTCCCGACAATATCGATATAATATTTATAATATTATAGTGTAATACTACTAATAATATATATCATCAGACAGAGCTGTTTTCGGTGGCAAAACCGATTCCTCAGCGGTTTTGTGATGGAGCCCCACAACACTTGCGGACAACAGGGAGCTCTGGTGTGGGCTGGTCCATGTGGTCACGAAGAGTCGGAACCAACTAAATGAATAAACAACAAATAGTAGAGAAACTCTGAGCTTTTTCAAGGATCGTGTGTCTTGGCTGCACTTCTCGATGAAGTAATAAATCTAGATTTTAGAAGAGAAATAGCAAAATAGAATGTTCTTCTAAAGGAAGAAGAAACAGTTAGCACAAAAGAGAAAGTTAGATGTCAATGTAAAGGGAGTTTGAGTTGATAGGCTAGTTTTCTGTGTTTAGGGAGTGATTGATAGATATGTATGAAAGGACATTCAGCCATGTGAGTGCTTGCTTGTAGTTTTAATGCAAGAGCTTCACCTTTAATAAAAGTAATTTTAGTTACTAGATAGCAGTGGTACTCTGTAACATGAACAGCCCTGCTTAAGAACAGGGAGAAGGAGAAATATAATTATCTTGCTAGGCAGATACACATATCCGTATTATCTCTAGCTGACCAAGAAAAAGTAAGTGTGTGTGGAAACAGAATCCTATACAAACAATATTCATTTTGAAATAGCACTTAATATCTCTTAATCTCCCTTTCTCAAAGATGTCAAGCCTCTTAAAAACCTCTGATCTTTTCAAACTTGTATCTATCCTTTTTGTCTCCAGGCTATCTCTTATATTATTTCATTCAGCTTGAACTCTGGAAAGCATAGACTGGGAAAATTGACAAGACAAGAAGGAACCCATATTTCCAGTGCAGCATAGCACAGAGCAAGCTATTAGGACGTTGTATCCAAGAATATCTTTGTACTGATGGGAAACATTTGTGCTCACACATAATAGGGCACGCCGTATTCTAATGTTCCATGGGTAGGTAACGGTAGGTAAAGGTTTTCCCTTGACATGTAATCCAGTCGTGTCCGACTCTGTGGTGCTCATCTCCATTTCTAAGCTAAAGAGCCGCCGTTGTTGTCTGTAGACACCTCCAAGGTAATGTGGCCGGAAAGACTGCATGGAGCACTGTTACCTTCCCGCTGGAAAGGTACCTATTGATCTACTCTCATTTGCATGTTTTCGAACCGCTAGGTTGGTAGAAGCTGGGGCTGAGAGCGGAAGCTCACACCGCTCCCCAGATTTGAATCTGTGACCTTTCGGTCAACAAGCTCAGCAGCTCAGCGCTTTAACCCACTGTGCCACCGGGGGCTCCCAATGTTCCATAGCATCCTTTATTGCTAACAGCTTTTTGCAGAATATGGAGCTGGTGTGTGTGTGTGCGGAGAGGTAGCAGGAAAAATCAGGTGCTCAGAAGTACATTCATAAAAGTGTCCCAATACAAAATCACCACAGAGTGCAACTTTGTATTATAACCAATGTACAAAACAGGACTGTATTGGAAAACACTGAAATGTATTCCTGGACATTTTAAAAACAGCACCCCGACTGGTCCAGAATACTAGATTTTTCTGAAACATATCACCTTCTAGAGCTAGTATGAACTAGTTAATTTGTTGACCCAAATACTGCGGACCCCATCATTTGAACCCATTTCTGACTTATCTGTAGTAATACAGCAGAATTACCTATCACCCTAAGAGCCCGCTGTTATATGTCTAACATAGTAGATTTACTTCATGCCATCTGCGACAAAGGTGAGCTAAGGTGGGCCTCCAGTTCCATTATCCTCAAATTAACATGCAGATGACACCACTTTGATGGCCGAAAGGGAGGAGGAACTGAGGAGCCTTCTAATCAAGGTGAAAGAAGAAAGCATAGAAGCTGGGTTGCAGCTAAACATCAAAAAATCTAAGATTATGGGAACAAGAATGATTGACAACTGGGAAATAGAGGGAGAAAATGTGGAGGCAGTGACAGACTTTGTATTTCTAGGTGCAACGATTACTGCAGATGCAGACTGTGGCCAGGAAATCAGGAGACCCTTACTTCTTGGGAGGAGAGCAATGTCCAATCTCGATAAAATAGTGAAGAGTAGAGACATCACAATGGCAACGAAGATCCACATAGTAAAAGCAATGGTATTCCCCATAGGATGTGAGAGCTGGACCATAGGGAAGGCTGAGCGAAGGAAGATAGATGTCCTTGCTGGAGAAAAGTTCTGAGAGTGCCTTGGACTGCAAGAAGATCTAACCAGTCCATGCTTCAGGAAATAAAGCCCAACTGCTCATTGGAGGGAAGGATATTAGAGACAAAGTTGAAGTACTTTGGCCACATCATGAGGAGACAGGAAAGCCTAGAGAAGACAATTATGCTGGGGAAAGTGGAAGGAAAAAGGAAGAGGGGCCGACCGAGGGCAAGATGGATGGCATCCTTGAAGTGACTGGCTTGACCTTGAAGGAGCTGGGGGTGGTGACGGCCAACAGGGAGCTCTGGCATGGGCTGGTCCATGAGGTTACGAAGAGTCAGAAACGACTGAACGAATGAACAACAAACAACAGGGTCACAGATGACCCTCCACATGGTTCTGGGGCATATCTGGGAGAATTGCCCCCAAAATAATCTCTTGAGCATAAAACAAAAAGGTTGTAATTTTAAAAAAATTAACGGTTCAGAAAACATTTTTTAAAAATCAACAGGTTTTTTTTAATTAACAGTTCATAATCCCATCTGTTAATTAACAGTTCATAATCCCATCTGGCCCCCGGTGGCGCAGTGGGTTAAAGCACTGAGCTGCTGAGCTTGTTGATTGAAAGGTCGCAGGTTCGATTCCGGGGAGCGGCGTGAGCTTCCGCTGTCAGCCCTAGCTTCTGCCAACCTAGCAGTTCGAAAACATGCAAATGTGAGTAGATCAATAGGTATCTTTCCGGCGGGAAGATAACGGCGCTCCATGCAGTCATGCCGGCCACATGACCTTGGAGGTGTCTACGGACAACGCTTAGAAATGGAGATGAGCACCACACCCCAGAGTCAGACATGACTGGACTTAATGTCAGGGGACTACCTTTACCTTACCTTTAATCCCATCTTCTCCCAATACTCCATCCCATCTACTTCTTCTCCCCTCCCCCCCCCCTTTCTTTCTTTCTTTCTTTTTTTCTTTCTTTCTTTCTTTTTTGGCTTTATTATTATTATTATTATTATTATTATTATTTTGTTTTTTTCTCTTTTCTCTTTCCCTTCTCTGTTTCCATACTTTTCTCTATATTTATGTTCCTCCACTTTCACTGTACAAAGAACCACAGTAATATGTTTGATGTTTGTTTTCTTTGTATAATTTTTATTTATAGTTTGTCTATTGTGTTTATTGTTGCCAATATGTCTTGATGGTATTCACTAATAAAAATCAAATAAAAAAACAGTTCATTCAACATTAATTAGAAAGGAGTGTGTCTCAGCTATTAGAGTTTTGGACAGACTAGAATAGAGAAACGGATTTGGAAAATCTGTAAAAATGTTGTTGTTTAGTCCAGAATGGTCCCAGTCCTAGCTCTCTATTTTGATTCTTAAGATTCACTGTGGACTATAAGAATAAACAATGGCAACATCAAGGTATATTGGCCTCAATCCAGCCAGTCAGATCCAACTCTCCAGCTAAAGCCACGTGTTGTCGTGATCCTGATCTGACCTGACCTGATACCTGACGGTAGAACATATCCAAACCACTAGAGTGGCTCCATCTTAGCCATAAATAGCAGCTCCTAGACACAACATCAAAATTTTGTTTTCTTAAGCCCCAGTTCTCTTGAATTGAAGCAGCTTTAGGAAATCAAACATTGTTTTATTCAATTTGCCAAGAAATGAGAGCAGAGTTTGGAGTTGCAGACTTAGTTACGTCAGTGCCAAAGTATTAAATGATTTTCCCATTTACTTTAAAAATGGAGAATCTATACAACAACCAGGTTTCATTGACAAAAGTCTGGCAATATGGTTGCTTTCTTTCAAGCACACTTAGTTTTATTTCAGGGAGCATTTTCAAAATACAACGTTCTTTAATTTACTTTATGCTTCTGTTGTTTTTTAAAATGATGGCTGTTTTATAGTATTTTAGATTATTTATTGTAAGTCTTCTTCTGAAACTAAACTATCTTGAGTTGACTCATCTTTGAGCGTTCTTGGAGAACGGGAGAAGTTCCAGCAGATTGGAGGAGGGCCAATGTGGTCCCAATCTTCAAGAAGAGAAAAAAGGATGACCCAAACAATCAGCTTCATCTCGATACCAGGCAAGATTCTGGAAAAAATTGTTAAGGAGGTGGTCAGCAAACACTTAGAAACAAATGTGGTCATCGCTAATAGTCAACATGGATTTATCAAAAACAAATCATGCCAGACTAATCTGATCTTTTTTCGATAGAGTTACAAGCTGGGTAGATGCGGGGAATACCGTGGATGTAGCATACCTGGATTTCAGTAAGGCCTTCGACAAGGTCCTTCATGACCTTCTGGCAAACAAACTAGTCCAATGTGGGCTAGACAAAACTACGGTGAGGTGGATCTGTAATTGGTGAAATGGATGAACCCAGAGGGTGCTCACCAATGCTTCCTCTTCATCCTGGAAAGAAGTGACGAGCGGAGTGCCATAAGCAGGGTTCCGTCCTGGGCCTGGTCCTGTTCAACATCTTTATTAATGACTTAGATGAAGGGCTAGAAAGCATGATCATCAAATTTGCAGACGACACCAAATTGGGAGGGATAGCCAATACTCCAGAGGACAGGAGCAGAATTCAAAACGATCTTGATAGATTAGAGAGATGGGCCAAAACTAACAAAATGAAGTTCAACAGGGACAAATGCAAGATACTCCACTTTGGCAGGAAAAACGAAATGCAAAGATACAGAATGGGGGACGATGCCTGGCTCGAGAGCAGTACGTATGAAAAAGATCTTGGAGTAGTTAAACATGAGCCAACAATGTGATGTGGCGGCAAAAAAAGCCAATGGGATTTTGGCCTGCATCAATAAGAGTATAGTGTCTAGATCCAGGGAAGTCATGCTACCCCTCTATTCTGCTTTGGTTAGACCACACTTGAAATATTGTGTCCAATTCTGGGCACCACAATTTAAGAGAGATGTTGACAAGCTGAAATGTGTCCAGTGGAGGGTGACTAAAATGATCAGGGGTCTGGAGAACAAGCCCTATGAGGAGCGGCTTAAGGAGCTAGGCATGTTTAGCCTGAAGAAGAGAAAGCTGAGAGGAGATATGATAGCCATGTATAAATATGTGAGATGAAGTCACAGGGAGGAGGGAACAAGCTTGTTTTCTGCTGCCCTGGAGACTAGGACGCGGAACAATGGCTTCAAACTACAAGAGAGGAGATTCCATCTGAACATGAGGAAGAACTTCCTTTTTTGTATATATATAATTTTTTATTGAGGGTTTTTACTAGGGTGTAAATCAAGAGAGTGTCAATCATCGACACATCTTAATTAAAATGTAGTACTGGGGGGTGGGTATGGTAGGTGTATGGGTAAGGGAATGGGGAGAGGGAGAGGGAAGGGATGTGAAAGGGATAGAAAGGGGTGTGCGGGTAGGATGGAGGTTGGAAAGAAGGAGAGTTAGTTAACTAGTTTGTTGATTATGGCCCATAGCGCATGTTAGTATTGGTGCTGGTGTTGTCTTCTTCGCAAGGCACGCCTCTTTCTATGTTTAATGTATTGTCGAAGGCTTCCATGGCTGGAATCACTAGGTTCTTGTGGGTTTTTTCGGGCAATAGGGCCATGTTCTAGAGGCTCCAGCAGAGAAGAGCTCCTTGCCCCATCCCAGCCATTCCACAGATATATAAACCCATTGTCCTAATTCCAACAGACCTCACTACCTCTGAGGATGCTTGCCATAGATGCAGGCGAAACGTCGGGAGAAATGCCTCTTTCTATGTTTGTTTGATGTTAAAATAATTTTTGACTGGGGACCAGTCAGTTTTGCTTTTTACTGTAGTTTGTATATTTTTCAAATGTCCCGTTAGAGAGTCCAAACTTCTTTTCCATATGATGACAGCAGCAAGGATAGTAGTGGCTAAAAAAATGGAAAAATAAAGAAATACCAACGATAGAAGAATGGACATTTAAATTATTAGATATAATGAGGAAGAACTTCCTGACTGTGAGAGCCGTTCAGCAGTGGAACTCTCTGCCCTGGAGTGTAGTGGAGGCTCCTTCTTTGGAGGTTTTTAAACAGAGGCTAGATGGCCATCTGTCAGGGGTGATTTGAATGCAATATCCCTGCTTCTTGGCAGGGGGTTGGACTGGATAGCCCATGAGGTCTCTTCCAACTCTTTGATTCTATTTGTTGTAGAAATTGAGTTACAAATTGTAGAAGTAACATTTCAACATGAGAGACAACGGTGATGATAGAGGCATCTGATCTAACCAATTTGATTTTTGTTTTGTTTGCAGGGCTATGAAAGCCCTACGAAAACAGGGCTTTCCCCTTTGATGTATAAATAATCATCCATTTTTCCTGCAGTTTTTATTTAGCCAGAAAAAGTGCCACATCACAATTTTCCCTTTTGGGGAAGCATAAATTTAAAGGGTAAATTAAATATAATGACAACCGTGTTTATTTACACACCTGTATGACCCACGTGTTCTCTTTCTTTCTCTCACACACACATACAAGAGTAGAAAGAGGTGAGGAACTCCTGTTTTGAACATGAAAAGAGATGCACAGAGGGGAAACTAAGCATGAGCACAGCCTTTTCTTGAAACAATGTGTCCAGTGTTCCTTGTGTCCGTCCGTCCCCCAAAAGTAATTAGTTATTTTCCTAGATAGTTGCTTGTTATATTATTTTAAAGATCTTTAGATATTCAGAAATCCTACTACCACGTCCCCCCTTTGCCATTGATAATCCTTCCTGGCTCACCAAACATTTCTTTCTGTGTCAATACACTTTGACAGAAATCAGGCTCCATCGATAGACTTTGGTGGATACTCAAGAGAGCAAGTCCAGTCCGACTTCCTTGCTGCATTGTGCTTCCTATGTATGTTTTCAGAGGTTTACGAGTTGAAAACAACTTTTCATTTGTAGCTGTTGACACTGACAATATTGCAGAAATTAGAAAGCATTTCTTCACATTCGGAAAAAAAACTGTTTAACTTCTATGCTTCTGTAACATACTGGCCTACTGTGCAGGGCTGGTGTTTGGTTCCTAAAAGGCGGGAAACCAAACAGCCATTTTCTTAACTCAAAACCAAGAGGGGGCGGAGTCAGCAGGCATCCATTTTGTTGGTACTGGCAGCCTTGAGGGTATGTGTCACCACCTGATTGGTTAATAGCCCTGGAGAAAAGTGGGTGGAGCTAAGACAAGGCATTTAAAAAGAAGTCAGTTAGGGGTTTGGAATTTGGAGAAGTCAGTTAGGAGTTGGAATTTGACAGTTGGAGATGGCAGTTAGGAATTGAAAAGGGAGAAAGAAGGAAGTTTAGCTTGTATTATATAATAGTTACTTCTAAGGGAGAACTATAGGTTTGAACAGACCCTGGAGAACTGGGCTGTTTGTATTTGAGGGAACTGTTTAGTAGAGTACTAAAAGTTTAAAGGTTTTGACTGGAATTCAAGCACTGAACTACTTCTGAAACCAAAAAGCTTTGTACAAGAATACTGCAACCATTAAGCTTCTGCGCCTGTTCTAAGTAAATAAATAAACATCTTTCTTTGTTCATACCAAACTAAAGTCTCTGCGTGCCTCATACAAGCTACACACATAAGGTAGCCTATTTAAGAGTTTTATATTTGGTGGCAATCCTACCTGTGTTTTGCCCTGTGTTAAATCTTTTACAGCTTCCAATGCATTTGATGTTTTTCTGCAGGTGTAATCTTTTTCCATTTCCTACTCCACAGATCAAATTCTTCCATCAGTGTGACAGTAACTTGAAGGCATTCATTGTAAAGTTCTGGGCACTTGTTCAAGTTGGATCTGAAATGGTCAAGTAACAGGGAGGAACTACTTCCCTGTGCCTTGTAAACCTTTCTTGAAGCTTACTGCATAAAAACTCCAGAAAACAGATGCACACGTTTAGTCTATAATATTCCATTAATGAAGTTACTGATCTACTCAACTGCTTCCATTCTGATCTGCTCCATAATGGAGTCAGAGGTAGAAAGTTTCTCAACCTTCTTAATGCCGTGACCCCTTCATACAGTTCCTCATGTTGTGGTTATTTATTTGTCGTGTCAGGACAAACAGTCAAAGTGTATTACATTTCTATCAGAACAAAGCAAACAGACAAAATACAAAATTTGTGAGTTTGGTAGTTGATTAAATGTCCTTTGACCAGTATCTGGCCACTTGGGAGTGCTTCTGGTGTTGCTGCAAGAAGGTCTTCCATTGTGCATGTGGCAGGGCTCAGGTTGCATTGCAGCAGGTGGTCAGTGGTTTGCTCTTCTCCACACTCGCATGTCGAGGATTCCACTTTGTAGCCCCATTTCTGAAGGTTGGCTCTGCATCTTGTGGTGCCAGAGCGCAGTCTGTTCAGCGCCTTCCAAGTCGCCCAGTCCTCTGTGTGTCCAGGGGGGAGACTCTCATTTGGTATCGGCCATTGGTTGAGGTTCTGGGTTTGAGCCTGCCACTTTTGGACTCTTGCTGAGGTGTTCCAGCGAGTGTCTCTGTAGATCTTAGATTTGGTATCAGCCATTGGTTGAGGTTCTGGGTTTGAGCCTGCCACTTTTGGACTCTCGCTTGCTGAGGTGTTCTCAGCGAGTGTCTCTGTAGATCTTAGAAAACTATTTCTAGATTTAAGTCGTTGATCATGCTGGCTGATACCCAAACAGGGGATGAGCTGGAGATGTCTCTGCCTTGGTCCTTTCACTATTGGCTGCTACTTCCCGGCGGATGTCAGGTGGTGCAATACCGGCTAAGCAGTGTAATTTCTCCAGTGGTGTAGGGCGCAGACACCCCGTGATAATGCAGCATGTCTCATTAAGAGCCACATCCACTGTTTTAGTGTGGTGAGATGTGTTCCACACTGGGCATGCATACTCAGCAGCAGAGTAGCATAGCGCAAGGGCAGATGTCTTCAGTGTATCTGGTTGTGATCCCCAGGTTGTGCCAGTCAGCTTTCGTATGATATTGTTTCTAGCACCCACTTTTTGCTTGATGTTCAGGCAGTGCTTCTTGTAGGTAAGAGCAATGGTCCAGAGTGACTCCCAGGTATTTGGGTGCGCTGCAATGCTCCAGTGGGATTCCTTCCCAGATGATCTTCAGAGCTCGGGATGCTTCTCTGTTCTTGAGATGAAAGGCACATGTCTGTGTTTTAGATGGGTTAGGGATCAGCTGGTTTTCCCTGTAATAGGCAGTAAGAGCACCTAGAGCTTCGGAAAACTTCTGTTCTACTGTCTCTAAGCTCCCTGCTTGAGCAGTAATGGCACGGTCATCAGCATAGATGAAACTCTCTGTCCCTTCTGGCAGTGGCTGGTCATTTGTGTAGATGTTGAACATGGATTGTGAAGAGGCTTGATTTTGTCATTTGGGAGTTGTAGTTGTGGGGATTTACAGTTCACCTACAATCAAAGAGCATGCTGAACCTCACCAACAATAGAATTGGGCCGAATTTGTTTCTAGATAAGGCTAGACAGCCAGTATTATTGTACTTTTATCATTGCACTTTTTATTTTTAAACAAATTTTAAACTAATTTAATGTATTATTCATAGGTAATTGCTGTATGTATTATTTGTTATGTAGTGGCGTTGTGCCGGCTGTGAGCTGCCCTGAGTCCCCTCTCTGGGAGTTGAGAAAGGCGAGGTACAAATGATTGAAATAAACAAATAAATAAATAAACTTAGCACTCCCACAACCAACAGAAAATACAGGAAGGGTTTGGTGGGCCTTGACCTTGAGTTTGGGAGTTGTTGTTCGCCTCCATCCAGAGAGCACTGTGGACTCAAACAATGATGGATCTGGACCAAACTTGGCACGGATCCTCAATATGCCCAAATGTGAACACTGATGGAATATAGACCTTGACATTTGGGAGTTGTAGTTGTTGGATTCATACTACCTGCAATCAAAGAGTATTCTTATCTCCACCAAGGATAGAATTGGGCCAAACTTCCCACACAGAAGCCCCATGCCTTGAAGCAATGTGCTGGTATGAACCTCCCTCCAGCCTTGCACGCTCTCCCTTGCCTGCCATGTGCCAAGCACACTTGCTCTCCCCTCCCTGCTTGGAGTCTCAGAAACAGCCCTCCCCTTGACCGAGAGGTCGGCCAATCACAATGGAGGAGGGCTTTTGGTGGGAGGATTCGCCGTCTGTTTCCAAAAAGGAAAAGAAGGACAGGTGGAGAGATCTTCATCCTTCTTTGCCAAAGGGGTTCCGAAGACCATCAGAAATGTGTTTTCTGATGGTCCACCACAGGGATCCCGACCTCCAGGATGAGAAACACTGGCCTAGACTAAGGACTCTGGTGGTCAATATCTCTGGCCCTCAGTGGCCATCAAGGGACAACACTCCACAACCTTTTCAAGCCAGGGTACAAAAAACATAATAATAATAATAATAATAATAATAATAATAATAATAATTCCTTGGCCAGTCAGTCAATTATTATTATTATTTGAAACACAACAGGATGAGTCCATAGCAGACACTCTGCTCGTTGTTGAATTGGATCACATGTCCGACATTTCCCAAGTGTCTAGGACTGTGTGATGTATTGGCGAATAATGCGTGCAGATCCCAGTAAGGTGGCCTTCTGTAGCTGGCAGATGGTAATTTTGTCAGCGCCGATTGTGTTTAAGTGCAGGCCAAGGTCTTTAGACACTGCACCTAGTGTGCTGATCACCACTGGGACCACATTTACTGGTTTGTGCCACAGTCTTCACAGTTCGATCTTTAAATCCTCATATCGTGTCAGCTTTTCCAGTTGTTTCTCTGCAATCCTGCTGTCACCTGGGATTGCGACATCGACAATCCATACTTCGTTTTTTAACACAATTGTGAGGTCAGGAGTATTATGTTCCAAAACTCTGTCTGTCTGAATCTGGAAGTCCCAGAGGAGTTTGGCATGTTCATCCTCTGTGACTTTTTCTGGCTTGTGATCCCACCAATTCTTTGTTGCAGGCAGACGGTATTTGTGGCATAAGTTCCAATGAATCATCTGAGCAATGGTGTTATGCCTCTGCTTGTAGTCTGTCTGTGCGATCTTCTTGCAGCAGCTGAGGATGTGATCTGTTTCATCTGCTTCCTTGCAGAGTCTACATTTAGGATCTGTTGTCGACTTTTCAATTCTGTCTTTGATGGCATTGGTTCTAATGGCTTGTTCTTGGGCTTCCAGAATCAGGCCCTCCGTCTCCTTTTTCAGAGTTACGTTTGTGAGCCACAGCCATGTTTTTTTCTTTGTCAATTTGGTCTCAATTTTTGCCAGAAACTGTCCATGGAGAGCTTTCTTTTGCCAGTTTTTTTAAATTATTATTAATTGGCTAGTCAGTCAATTATTATTATTATTATTCCTTGGCTAGTCAGTCTATTATTATGATTATGATTATTATTCCTTGGCCAGTTGGTCAAGCCAACTTCAGACAGAGTCGGACGCTTGACTCGGAGGCCAAAAAAGCACGGTCTCACCAAAGCGGGTTCAAAACACATAATTTATTTTTTATTTACAGAGGTAAAAATATAGATGTATAAATAAATAAATAAATACTGACTCTCCCTCCCTCCCCCTTATTCTCCAATAAATAAGCTAACAAGTAAATATTCATCAACATACACAACTGTTACAAACTGTAAAAAGACCTATTCAGATGGGAAAGTGCACCATTGTTTAATATTATGATACATTTCTGCTGTGAAAAAAAGCCACGGCAGTGTTTCATTCACTGCTACTTATTAACCCATATCAGTAGTTAAAATGTATTCCTATTGGTACACACACATAGAGATAGGCACATAAAGATAGGCACTTAGGAGGTTAAAAATTCAGTGTCTTTGTTTTTTGTTTTCATTATTTTTATTGAAAAGATTTTTTCGACGTATACAAATTGACAGACAAGACGAACAATACAGACAAATTTATATACAAGATTAAAAGGGTAGTTGCCTTAAAGGCTGTATATTTCTCTCTATGTATTATATTCTACACAATCATCCATGTCTATTTTCTCAAGTCGTATTCGTTCCTATCTACCAAGTTATTTACCTAGCCCAAATTCCTAAACTAAATGTTGTCCTAGCCCCCCCTTCCCCTACAACACATTTCGATATCTATACACATCAGTACATAAATACATATAGTTTCCCCCTAACTTCCAGGAACCTCAAGCAACCTGAGTTTAATTCATTCCCAACGTATTTTGTTTTGATGGTTAATTTTTAACCTACTTTTAATATCTCTTCCGGAATTCTTCTTTCCTTCCTATTTTAACAATATTTGAGATTATTTTTCTTTAGAAAATTAATGAACTTGTTCCAGTCGGTGTTATCTGTTGCACTATTTTTTCTTATTTTTTGTGTTAGCAAGTCCATATTCATGATATTCATAGCCTTATTGATCCATGAATCAAAAGTTGCTGTGTTTTCAGTTTTCCATACGCGGGGAATACATATCCTTGCTGCTGTGGTCAAGTAAAAAAAAGATCTGCAGGGATCTGCAGGTAATTGCTGTCATCATACCACAAGCTCTACTAGCTTGCAAAATTATTATTTTCTATGTGCCACAGTGAAAGAGGAGGTGAGGCAGAGGGAGAGTCAGCAGCGCCGAGATGGCTGTGGAAAGTGCCCGGGGATGTGTCTTAGTCCTCGTCCGATCACTAGTCTCTGTAGGAATGTCTATGGGATCAATCACAAGACAGGTCCTGCTGCTCAGTCCTTCCATCTTTGTAATTGAGAGAAACAATCAGAGAGGAGTTGTAGCAAATAGTCTACACAAACTTATCAGCAAGACCTTGGATGCCTTAATGAAAACTTGTTTAAAATGCTAATTGGGAGTCATTTCCTGGTGCTTGTAGAAGAAGCGGCCGCGGATGTGGAGGAGCTGGAATCAGCCTCGATTACCTCTATGTCCTCCTCGATGACAGGCAGCAGTGATGGCCCTGTGGTGGAAATCTGCATCAGAAACCAGCTTCCCCACTTGTGATGTCTGCACTGAACGAAATTGTATGACTGGGGCCTATAGAGCCTGAAGACACCATCCTAAGAATATTGAAACCTGGAAAACTGCAAAAGGCTGAGGAAGGAGAACTACGAAATGGATGATATGACGCACAGTCATATCCCACAGTGAGGCCTACTCCCACTAAGGCCTTTTCTCCCACACAGAGAGGCTGCTCTCACACTGAGAGCTCTCTCAGACTGAGGCGTGGCTAAGCAAGAGGCACGCCTGTTTATATCACCATGCCTAAAATACCTCCCCGCTAAATGCAGTTCCTATTCATCTACTGAAATTGCTGTTTTTGATCCGCTAGGTCGGCAGGGAGCTGGGCTGAAGGTCAGGAATTCATCCTGACCCGGCTCTGAAGATTTCGGCTGCTAAAGTGCCTAAATACTCTATCTCACTGCAGGCATGTAGCCGGGGGAGGGGGGGGGCTTGGGGGGCTTCAGCCTCCCCCCCCCCGAAATTCTCATGATGGTCCGCGAGAAGGCCTTAGTGGTGCATTATTTAAACTGTTATGTTTATTCATATCATGATCGGATCACCATACTCAATATATGCCATATGCATGAGGTATTGGGGTAACAATACAAAAGGTTTGCTAGGGTAGACCCTCTTTCACTTATACTCAGCCCCCCCCCCCCCCCCCCCCCCCCGGAATCAATCTCAGCCCCCCTCAAAACAAAATCCTGGCTACGGGCCTGTCTCACTGAAAATGGAAGGAAAAACCTGCCTCCTTCCTCCCTACCACGCTTCCAACTCACCCATTTCCACCTCCATGGGCTCGTCCTCTTCCAGCTGGTTGGCCTCTTCCAGCTTTCAAGTTCTGTGAGGAAGGCAAGAGGAAGCTCTCCATTGGGTTGGGTCATTTATTTTTTTATTTACATCATATTTATCCCGCTCTTCTCACCCCTGCAGGGGGACTCAGAGCGGCTCACAATGACAGCGATTCGGTGCCGCAATAATTACAATTATAAAAGCAGAATAAAATCATACCACACAACACATTAAAACAACATTTTATCAGTCATAAAAACATTGCCATTATAACAATCGTTGTCTGGTCCAATTCACTGTTCAGGTGCCATTATATCCATTAGCCAAAAGCCTTCAGTTTTCTTCTGAAAGAAAGGAGGGAGGGCACTGATCTAATTTCACTGGGGAGCAAATTCCACAGGCGGGGGGTCGCCTCCAAGAAGGCCCTGTCCCTCGTCCCCACCAGCCGCATTTGTGAAGTTTGCGTGCTGGAAGAAGCAAAGACCACCAGCATAAATGCTCCTCCACCATCAAATCCGCTGGACCAACCACATTGTCCAGATACCCATTTGTCCGACTATCTTCCCAAGAGATTTGGAAAGGAAGGAAAGAAGAAAAAGGAGAGGAAAAAGGGAGTGAGAGAGAGAGGAAAGGAAGAGAAAAGGGGGAAGGTGTTATGAGGTAAAGCAAGGGGAGGAAAGAAAGAAAAGAGGGAGGAAGAAAGAAAAGGAGGGTTTGTGACTGAAGGAAGGAAGGAGGGGGAAGGCCACACAGGAAGAAACGTATAGATATATATAAGTAAAGGTAAAGGTTTCCCCTGACATTAGGCCTAGTCGAGTCCGACTGTGGGACCTCCATTTCTAGGAGCTGGGGTTGTCCGTAGACACCTCCAAGGCCATGTGGCCACTGGCATGACTGCATGCAGCGCCCTTACCTTCCCACAGAAGCAGTACCTATTCATCTACTTGTTTCCATGTTTTTGAACGACTAAGTTGGCAGAAGTTGGGCCTAGTGCCAGGAGCTCACCCCCAATTTTGAACCGCTGACCTTTCAAATACAGGAGGGCTTTGGGGGGAACTGACCTTCATTTCTGGGAGTTGTAGTTCACTTACAACCTGAGACACTGTGAGCACCGCCGAGGACAGATCTGGACCAAACCTGATCTGGACCAAGCCTGATCTACCAAGGCTGCCAATATGATAGGAGGAGACTTACGAGAGGATGGAGGGGTTGTGGCTGGTTGCCGAGTAGGTCCAGGACACACTGCGGTGCTCAGTTATGATGACCTGGGGGGGCGAGGTGACCATTTCCATGACAAATGATGAGAAGGTAGCCCTGGAGTTCCTGCAAAGGGGCTTAAAAAGCCAAAACATAAAAATGCATTACAGCGCATGCGCAAAACCACATATATACACATATACTCATACATACACGCACAAAATACATATACACTGACTGGGCCACAGCAACGCGTGACAGTGGGTGACTAATAATAATAATAAGGCTGTTAGGAATTCTGGGAGTTGAAGTCCAAAGCACCTGGAAGGAGGAGCCAAGTTTGGGCATGCCTGCACTAATGTCTATGAGGCTGCATGGGCATCTGTTGGGAGGGCTTTGATGGTGCTTTCCCCTCCTGGCGAAAAGAAGGGGGTTGGACTGGATGGCATTTGGGGGCCCCTTTACAACGGTCTCTTATTGTGCCAACTTTGGGAGGAGAGGGGGAACTGTTTTGGACTCCAATTCCCATTCCAGGCCAATGAGGAGGGCGAGTACTCACTTCCGCTGCTGTGCCTTCAAGGCTCAGATGTCCCCATCGATCTTCCAGGCTCCGCAGTAGGCGAAGAAGAGGAGGGCTCTGACCCAGGGCGGGAGCAGTTAGATGAGCACCAGGACCGCGGTGGCGTCGAGCCATTCCTTCCAGTTCTGCCACCACGGCGCCATGCTGAGTTGCACCGAGGAGCACAACCAGCACTGTGAATGGAGTCCGCCTGTCGAGAATGGGCTCCCAATGCACCGAGGGAACAACCAACCCCACTGCACTGTCATCCAACTCCTCTAGGCTGAGAAGAACTCTCTGCGCGTGTCTGTTGTAAACAAGGGGGCGGGACTTGCCAGGGACGGATTGGCTGAGGCCTTAGTGGGCGGGGCTCCTCAGAGCGGGAAGGAATAGCTGAAAGGGGCGTGTCCGGAGCAACTATAGGGCATGCCACTCTGTTAGGAGTTGTTCCTCATGTAGTACAGACAGTAATTCGTGTTCCTGGAAAGGGACAGAAGAAAGGAACTGCGTGAGAGGGTCAAGCACACTGTTTTCTTGGGAGTCTCTAGAAGTGCTGTGGCCTTATGTCGGGAGGGCTTTGATCAGGACGTTGCAAATGTCTACGAAGCTGGATGGCCATCTGTCAGGAGGGCTTTGATTGCCCTGCGGAGGAGACTCAGACTCCCTGGGAAAAAGGAAAGGAGAGAAGGAAGGGGTCACAGAATGAAGAAGAAGCAGCAGGAGGCAGTCAAGGGCCAGTCCTATTGCCCCCAAAAGAGGCACCATCAACTTAGTAATAATAATAATCCTACAAGCTCTTGCTTAACTCAAAGACCCAAAATATTATTTATTTATTATTTATTTACAGTATTTATATTCCACCCTTCTCACCCCGCAGGGGACTCAGGGCGGATTACAGTGTACACATATATGGCAAACATTCAATGCCAATTTGACATACAACGTATACAGTCATACACAGAGGCTATTAACTTTTTCTGGCCACCTGGCCACCAGGGGAGCTGTCGCTTTCATCGTCCATCTGCGACACTGATGAAGTACTTCCGCATTCCCCGCATGCTTTTGCTGGAGTGCTTTGCTGGAGTCTTTTTTATGGCCTCATAAATTAGTTAATTTAGCCTCCCCACACAAGGTGGTACCTAATTTTCCTACTTGACAGATGCAACTGTCTTTCGGGTTGCAAAGGTCGACAACAGGCTACACAATTGGTTGGAAGCCCACTCCAACCCGGGCTGGCTTCGAACTCATGACCTTTTGGTCAGAGTGATCTTAATGCAGCTGACACTCAGCCAGCTGCGCCACAATATTATTAATAATAAACAAGTGCAATCTCAGTTAACTCAAGAACCTAATAATAATAATAATAATAATAATAATAATAATAATAAACAAACCAGTGCACTCTCAATTAACTCAAGGATCCAATAATAATAATAATAATAATAATAATAATAATAATAATAATTTGACTCATTGCCATATTGTTGGATTATCAAATGTCTAGGTGTCATCAGGGTTTGTGAAAATATTAGAAAGTTCACAAAAAATGCAATGAAACAATGGAAAACTGAGTTGTTCATGGACAACGAAAGCTATGGAACTGTTAACATCAAGAGAGGAATTTTCCAGGGCGACTCACTGTCACCACTGATGTTCATCATTGCAACGATCCCTCTGTCACTAATTCTACAGAAAACAAACCTGGGCTACCAAACAGCAAGAAATTAACCAAAAATTTATCAATTTCTGTACATGGATGATCTAAAGTTTTATGGAAAATCAGAAACAGAAATCCAGTCAGAATCTTCAGCACTGACATCAGTATGGAGTTCGGCCTGGACAAATGTGCCAAGGTGGCATTAAAGAAAGAGAAAATCACTCACAGCAAGGGCATAGAGATGCCAAATGGACAAACCATAAAATGCAATCAGCTTGAAGCCTATAAATATCTGGGTATACTACAGTTGGCCAATATCAAGCATGGGCATGTGAAAAATGTGGTCAGCAAATAATATATCCAAATAATCAGAAAAGTTTTGAAGAGCAAATTAAATGGTAGAAATACGATCAAGGCTCTCAACACCTGGGCCATCCCTGTCATTAGATACACTGCTGGAATTGTGAACTGGACACAAGGAGAGCTGGAGGATGTGGACAGAAAAACAAGAAAACTGATGACAATCCACTACTCATTACACCTGCGTAGTGATGTCAACAGACTTTACCTGCCCAGAAAATCAGGAGGCAGAGGGCTTCTGCAAGTGCAACAAATGGTAGAAGAGAAACATGCACTGGCAGATTAAGTGAAAGGCAGTCGAGAACCAACATTGAGGGAAGTCAATAGTAGTAAACTGCTTTAAGTGCAAAAGACAAAGAGTGAATACCGTAAAAACACAATCCAGAGCAGAAGAGAAAACTGGCGAATGAAGGATCTCCATGGACGGTTCCTGGGAAAAACTGAGAGCCAAACTGACAAAGAAAAAACATGGCTGTGGCTCACAAATGGAACTTTGAAAAAGGAGACGGAGGGCCTGATTCTGGCATCCCAAGAACAAGCCATTAGAACCAATGCCATCAAAGCCAGAATTGAAAAGTCGATGACAGATCCCAGACTCTGCAAGGAAGCAGATGAAACAATAGATCACATCCTCAGCTGCTGCAAGAATATCACGCAGACAGACTACAAGCAGAGGCATAACACCATTGCTCAGATGATTCATACCATCTGCCTGCGACAAAGAACTGGTGGGATCACAAGCCGGAAAAAGTCACAGAAAATGAACACGTCAAACTCCTCTGGGACTTCCGAATTCAGACAGACAGAGTTCTGGAGCACAATACTCCTGACCTCACAATCGTGTTAAAAAAACAAAGTATGGATCGTCGATGTCGCAATCCCAGGCAGCAGCAGGATTGAAGAGAAACAACGGGAAAAGCTGACACGATATGAGGATTTAAAGATCAAACTGCAAAGACTCTGGCACAAGCCAGTCAAGGTGGTCCCAGTGGTGATTGGCACACTGGGTGCAGTGCCTAAAGACCTTGGCATGCACATAAACACAATCGGCGCTGACAAAATTATCATCTGCCAGCTGCAGAAGGCCACCTTACTGGGATCTGCACGCATTATTCGCCGATACATCACACAGTCCTAGACACTTGGGAAGTGTCCAATGTGTGATCCAATACAACAGCCAGCAGAGTAATAATAATAATAATAATAATAATAATAATAATAATAATAATAGACCAGTGCACTCTTGGTTAACTCAAAGACCCATTTACTCAAGGACCTAATTCTCTCACTTCTGGTGTGAAAGAATTGGCCGCCTTCAAGGATGTTGCTCAGGGGACACCCAGATGTGTTACACTCCCATGGAAGGCTTCTCTCATGTCCCTGCATGAGAAGCTGAAGCTGACAGACAGTAGCTCACCCTGCTGCCCAGATTCTAACTGTCAGCCTTTAGGTCAGCAGTCCTGCCAGCACAGGGGTTTAACCCATTGTGTCACTGGGGGCTCCTTCATAGAGAGAGAGATGGATAGATCGACAAGCAGAGATACATACATACATAGGGTTGGACTGGATGACTTTTGGCGAGAGTCCAAAGCACCTGGAGGGAGGGCCCAAGTTTGCCCATGCCTGCACTAATGTCTATGAGGCTCGATGGCCATCTGTCAAGAGGGCTTTGATTGTGCTTTCCCCGCCGGGTGGAAAGAAGGGGCTTGGAAAGAATGGCCTTTGAGAAGATCCAAGTTTGCCCATGCCTGTACTAATGTCTATGAGGCTGCATGAGCATCTGTTGGGAGGGCTTTGATGATGCTTTCCCCGCCAGGTGGAAAGAAGGGGGTTGGACTGGATGGTCTTTGTTAGGACCCAAGTTTGGGCGTGCCTGCACTAATGTCTATGAGGCTGCATGGGCATCTGTTGGGAGGGCTTTGATGGTGCATTCCCCGCCGGGTGGAAAGAAGGGGTTGGACTGGATGGCCTTTGTTAGGACCCAAGTTTGGACGTGCCTGCACTAATGTCTATGAGGCTGCATGGGCATCTGTTGGGAGGGTTTTGATGGTGCTTTCCCCACCGGGTGGAAAGAAGGGGGTTGGACTGGATGGCATTTGTGGACCCCCTTTACAACAGTCTCTTATTGTGCAAAGTTTGGGAGGAAGGGGGGAACTGTTTTGGACTCCAATTCCAATTCCAGGCTAATGAGGTGGGAGGGCTACTCACTTCCGCTGCTGTGCCTTCAAGGCTCAGATGTCCCCGTCGATCTTGAAGGCTCCGCTGTAAGTGAAGTAGAGGAGGGCTCTGACCCAGGGGGGAAGTAGTAGACGAGCACTAGGACCGCGAGGGAGCCGTGCCATTCCTTCCAGCTCTGCCACCAAATGCACCGAGGGAAAAACCAACGCCGCTGCACCGTCGCCCAACTCCTCTCGGTTGAGAACTCTAGGCGCGTGTCCGTTGTAAACAAGGGGGCGGGGCTTGCCAGGGACGGATTGGCTGAGGCCTTAGTGGGCGGGGCTCCCCAGAGCGGGAAGCAATCGCTGGAAGGGGCGTGGCCTGAACAGCAACAGAGGGCGTGGCTTTCCAAGGCTAACTGGAGTGAAAACCAAGGGTTATGATTGGCGGAGGAGTTAAGGGGCGTGGCTCCTCAGAGTGGGAAGCAATAGCTGAAAAATAATATATGAAATGAAATATAATTTTATTATTATTATGTTAATATTAATAATATATGTATTATATATTATATATAAATAAAAATGTAATGTTCGTTTGTGGGATTAACAGAACTCAAAAACCACTGGACGAATTGACACCAAATTTGGACACAAGACACCTAACAACCCAAAGTATGTCCTTCGCTCAAAAAATTGATTTTGTCGTTTGGGATTTGTAGTTGCTGGGATTTATAGTTCACCTACAATCAAACAGCATTCTGAACTCCACCAATGATGGAATTGAACCAAACTTGGCACACAGACTCCCATGACCAACAGAAAATACTGGAAGGGTTTGGTGGGCATTGACCTTGAGTTTTGGAGTTGTAGTTCACCTAAATCCAGAGAGCACTGTGAATTCAAACAATGATGGATCTGGACCAAACTTGGCACAGATACTCAATATGCTCAAATGTGAACACTGGTGGAGTTTGGGGAAAATAGAACCTTGACATTTGGGAGTTGTTGTTGTTGTTCATTCGTTCAGTCGTCTCCGACTCTTCGTGACCTCATGGACCAGCCCACGCCAGAGCTCCCTGTCGGCCGTCACCACCCGCAGCTCCTTCAAGGTCAGTCCAGTCACTTCAAGGATGCCATCCATCCATCTTGCCCTTGGTCGGCCCCTCTTCCTTTTTCCTTCCACTTTCCCCAGCATAATTGTCTTCTCTAGGCTTTGCTGTCTCCTCATGATGTGGCCAAAGTACTTCAACTTTGTCTCTAGTATCCTTCCCTCCAATGAGCAGTCGGGCTTTATTTCCTGAGGGGAGGTTGTAGTTGCTGGGATTTATAGTTCACCTACAATCACAGAGCATTCTGAACCCAATCAACGATAGAATTGGGGCAAACCTCCCACACAGAACCCCCATGACTACAAGAGTGGGCCACAGCAAGGCGTGACAGGGGATGGCTAGTATCTATATAAATAAAAATGTAATGTTCGTTTGTGGGATTAACAGATCTCAAAAACCACTGGACGAATTGACACTAAATTTGGACACAAGACACCTAACAGTTCAACAAGTGTCCATCACCCATAAACACACGCGCGCACACAAAACCCCAGCGGAACAGAGTTAAAAATCCAAAAAATACACCATATACAACATATACACATACACTCATATACATATACACATGCACACATTCACACACACACACGTATACATATGCACAAACACACACAAATATACACATACACACATACATATACATACACACATATATACATATACACATGCACCCACATATACATATCCACATACATACATATATACACACAAATATGCATATAGACAAGCACGCACATATACACAATATACATGTACACATATAAACACACAAATACACAAATATATACACATATATACACACACATATATACACACACAAAACACAGACTGGGCCACAGCAACGCGTGGCAGGGGACAGCTAGTAATAATATATATTTGTAATATATGTATTGTTATTTCTACTAATAATGTTACTAGCAATATATTTATTATTATGTTGAAATGTTCAATGGCCTCTGTGTGTCTGTCTATATATGTTGTGTGTCTATGGCATTGAATGTTTGCCGTGTATATGTACATTGTAATCCCTGAGTCCCTTGCGGGGTGAGAAGGGCGGAATATAAATATTGAAATGAAATATAATTTTATTATTATAATAATACAATAATATATATATATATATGTAATATATGTATTGTTATTTCTACTAATAATGTTACTAGCAATATATTTATTTTAATATTAATATTCATACATATTTATAACATGTACTGGGACTGTGGCACAGCTGGCTGGGAGTCAGCTGAATTAAGATCACTACTGACTTTCAGGCTGCAAAGGTCGACAGCAAGCTACACAAATTGGTCGGACACTCACTCCCACCCGGGCTGGCTTCCACACTATTAAGATCAATAGTGATCTTAATTCAGCTGACTCCTAAACTTGGGTACCGTCTACTCGGGGAGGCTAATTTAACTAATTTACGATGCCATAAAAATCTCCAGCAAGCCTGCAAAGAACTTCAGCAATGTCACAAATGGACAGTGAAGCAACAGCTCCCCTGGTGACCAGAATACCCTCATGAAAAAGTTGGAATGTTAAATGGCCTCTGTGTGTCTGTGTATATATGTTGTGTGTCTATGGCATTGAATGTTTGCCATGTATATGAAAAAGGAAGAGGAGCCGACCAAGGGCAAAATGGACGGATGATATCCTTGAAGTGACTGGATTGACCTTGAAGGAGCTGGGGGTGGTGACAACTGACAGGGAGCTCTGGCGTGGACTGGTCCATGAAGTCACGAAGAGTCGGAAACAACTGAACGAATGAGCAACAACAATGTACATTGTAATCTGCCCTGAGTCTCCTGCGGGGTAAGAAGGGCGGAATATAAATACTGTCAATAAATAAATAAAATAAACAATATATTATATATAATATATTTATTAATAATATGTTGATATTATATTTATAATAATATCTTATTATCTATATTTATTTATTTACAGTATTTATATTCCGCACTTCTCACCCCGCAAGGGACTCAGGGCGGATTATAATGCACATATACATGGCAGACATTCGGGGGAGTATGGACAATGGATGATGGGATCTGCAGTAACTTCAACCAATGCAGCTCTGACTTCCACAGACCACTGTGACCCCCATAAATTACAGACCTGGACCAAACATGGCACACAACCTTAATGACCAATAGAAAATACTGGAGGGGTTTGGGAGGAATTGAAAGCAATTTACGGGAGATGTAGTTCACCTACATCCGGAGAGCACTGTGAACCCAAACAACTATGGATCTGGACCGAACTTGGCACAAATAATATGCCCAAATTTTAAGACTGGTGGAGTTTGGGGAAAATAGATCTTGACATTTGGGAGTTGAAGTTGCTGGGATGTATAGCACTCAGGGAGCATACCACTCCTCTGCTGAACCAGCTCCACTGGCTGCCAATCCGCTACCGAGCACAATTCAAGGTGCTGGCTTTAGCCTATAAAGCCCTAAACGGTTCTGGCCCTGCTTACCTCTCCGAACGCATCTCCACCTATGAACCGACCAGAACATTAAGATCGTCTGGGGAGTCCCTGCTCTCGATCCCGCCTGCGTCACAGGTGCGCTTGGCGGGGACGAGAGACAGGGCCTTCTCAGTGGTGGCCCCTCAGCTATGGAATGCCCTACCGGCAGACATCAGACAGGCACCTTCGCTGCTGACGTTTCGGAGAATGGTTAAGACCTGGCTTTATGAACAAGCGTTTGGTTAAGCAGTGCAACCAATCATAGGAAGACGGTAAATGGAACATAGGAATGGCACAAGGATTATGAGAACGGATCTGATTTCAACTGAGGCGTTATGTTATGTCTGTTTTGTTGATCTGTCTTGTTGATTGTTAACTGTTGTGGATTGATGCTGTTGATCCTGTTTGTTGCATTGTTATGTTTTAATTGCACTGACACTGTTTGATAATTGTACCATGTAATCCGCATTGAGTCGCCTGTTAAGGGCTGAAAAATGCGGTATAGAAATAAAGCAAATAAATAAATAGTTCCCCTGCCAACCAAGAGCATTCCAAACTCCAACAACAATGGAATTGAGGCAGACTTGGAATACAGAACTCCCATGATGAACATAAAATACTGGAGAGGATTGGGGAAAATAGACCTTGGCATTTGGGAGTTGCTGGGATGAATAGTTCCCCTGCCAATAAAGCACATTCTGAACTCTAACAGCAATGGAATGGAACCAAATTTGGAACCCATACCTGGTATGCTTACAGTTGATTACTGGAGGGCTTTGAGGGGAACTAACCTTTGTTTCTGGGAGTTGTAGTCAGAGGCGGCCGAAGGTAATTTTCAACCGTAAGCAAACAGTATTTTGCCCCCCACCCCAACCAATCACTGATATATATTTTCTGTTCCTCGTGGGAGTTCTGTGTGCCATATTTGGTTCAATTCCATCATTGGTGGAGTTCAGAATGCTCTTTGATTGTAGGTGAACTATACATCCCAGTAACTACAACTCGCATATGTCAAGGTCTATTTTCCCCCAAGAGTGCCCTTGGGCAAAATCAACTATACTGCAAATGCTTACTTTGCGTAATGGGTTGAGCCACCCCTGGTTGTAGTTCACTCACAACCAGAGTAACTGACCTCCACCGATGATGGACCTGGATCAAACTTGGGTGGCTAGGCCGCATGGGGAGCCTTCCCCTCAACCCTTCTGAGCCAAGCAGGGGGCCAGAGCCAAGCAGCAAAGGCTTCCCGGTCGGCTAGGCCGCATGGGGAGCCTTCCCCTCAACCCAAGCCAAGCAGGGCGCCAGGGCAGAGAAGCAAAGGCTCTCCGGTCGGCTAGGCCGCATGGGGACCTTCCCCTCAACCCTTCTGAGCCAAGCAGGGGGCGAGGGCCGAGCAGCAAAGGTCGGCTAGGCCGCATGGGGAGCCTTCCCCTCAACCCTTCCAAACCAAGCAGGGGATGAGGGCCGAGTGGCGAAGGTCGGCTAGGCTGCATGGGGAGCCTTCCCCTCAACCTTTCCAAGCCAAGCAGAGGACAATGGCCGAGTGGCAAAGACTCCCCGGTCAGCTAGGCCGCAAACATTTGTTGTCAAACATTTGGGGACCCACTTTGCAGGGAGCTTCTTCATATTCAAATTTTCATGGGAAATCCCCATGATGTCTGCTATTCCTTTAGCTGAAATTCGCCGATTCTCCAGTATGACTTTGTGCACAGCACTGACGACCTCCAGAACAACAACCACTCTCAGTCATCCAGGACATTCCTTATCACTGGTGCTGAAGTGGCCCATTTTAAAATTAGCAACTTAGTTCTTAACTGTAGAATATGAAGGGCATGGATCCCCCAAAGTCTGCAACATATCACCATGAATCATCAACGACTTAAATCCAGACATAGTTTTCTAGATCTACAGAGACACTCGCTGGAACGCCTCAGCAAGCGAGAGTCCAAACGTGGCAGGCTCAAACCCAGAACCTCAACCAATGGCTGATACCAAATGAGAGACTCCCCCCTGGGCACACAGAGGACTGGGCGACTTGGAAGGCGCTGAACAGACTGTGCACTGGCACCACGAGATGCAGAGTCAACCTTCAGAAATGGGGCTACAAAGTGGAATCCTCGACATGCGAGTGCGGAGAGGAGCAAACCACAGACCACTGGCTGCAATGCAACCTGAGCCCTGCTACATGCACAATGGAGGACCTTCTTGCGGCAACACCAGAAGCACTCCAAGTGGCCAGCTACTGGTCAAAGGACATTTAATCAACTACCAAACTCACACATTTTGTATTTTCTCTATTTGTTTGCTTTGTTCTGTTAGAAATGTAATATAATTGACTGGCTGCCCTGACACGAGAAATAAAAAAAAATAAATACCATGAATATCCTTCGTGGACTATCCTTGCAGAAACAAGAATTTTATCACTCCTCTGCTCTCATTTGCTGTGAATCTTGCCTTAGACTCCGCCATTTTGTTTCCCCATGTGCCTAGATAACTGTTGCCATAAGCTACAAACACAAAATTTTGAAAACATATATTAGACACATAAGGCTTTCATGTGATGTAACATTTGTTACCATAGAAACAAAACAAGATCACAAAGCCAAAGACTTATCAGCAGCCCCTCGTAGTATTTTGAAGTGTCAGATCTCAGCCATCAGTAAGGATTGCTTTGCCCATTTGAAAGCTTTGCCCATACGAAAGCTGACTGGCACAACCTGGGGATCACAACCAGACACAATGAAAACATCTGCCCCTGCGCTGTGCTACTCTGCTGCTGAGTATGCATGCCCGGTGTGCAGCACATCTCACCACGATAAAACAGTGGTTGTGGCACTTAATGAGACATGCCTCATTATCACGGGGTGTCTGCACCCTACATCACTGGAGAAATTACACTGCTTAACCGGTATTGCACCATCTGACATCCACAGCCAATAGTGAAAGGACCAAAGCAGTGACATCTCCAGCTCATCCCTTGTTTGGGTATCAGCCAGCACGTCAACGACTTAAATCAAAAAATAGTTTTCTAAGATCTACAGAGACACTCGCTGGAACACCTCAGCAAGCGAGAGTCCAAAAGTGGCAGGCTCAAACCCAGAACCTCAATCAATGGCTGATACCAAATGAGAGACTCCCCCCTGGGCACACAGAAAACTGAGCGACTTGGAAGGCACTGAACAGACTGCGCTCTGGCACCATGAGATGCAGAGCCAACCTTAAGAAATGGGGCTACAAAGTGGAATCCACGACATGCAAGTGTGGAAAAGAGCAAACCACAGACCACCTGCTGCAATGCAACCTGAGCCCTGCCACATGCACAATGGAGGACCTTCTTGCGGCAACACCAGAGGCACTCCAAGTGGCCAGATACTGGTCAAAGGACATTTAATCAACTACCAAGCTTGCAAACTTTGTGTTTTGTCTGTCTGTTTGTTTGTTTTGTTTTGTTAAAAATGTAATACAACTGTCTGGTTGCTCCTGACACGATAAATAAATGCCCATTTGAAAACTCAAGTCAAGAGAGGCCTGCAGAATCTGCCCACAGAAAAACCTTTCTGAGCTTTCAGAGTTTAAAGACTACATTATATAAATGTATATTACAGTTCTACTTATTTAAAGAAAAGGTGTAAGAGTTTTTCCTAATAAAGCCAGAAAGGTACATTTATGGAAAGAAGAGAACTAAGTTGCCAAAAGCCTTTTGTGAATCACAAGTCCAGCCAACTTTTCTTAATGCAGTCTTATTACCGTGGCTGTCAGTAAACTGACTGGCGAAATACATGATGCACGAAAAGGTATGTCTTTATGCCAGATTGGGTATGATCTCATCAGCAGTGTCCCAATGCCATATTTCCTAACCTAATGGGTTATGTGGCAAGAGATGGGGACACTGACAAGGACAAATGGGAAGGAGGGGTCCTTATGTCTGGTGCCCCAATCCACAGCTGATTTCTTAATAAATGGGTTCCCCTTCTGGTGTACGAATCCAACTGGAAAGTATATTTTTAATAATTATACTTTGGCAAAGGGAGGGGAATTTTGGGAAACTGCAGAGTGAAAGGATTTAAATACCACTCTTTCCTGCTTTCTGATTTTCTGCTAAAAATTTCCACTCCAACTCAGCCCTGTTCTAAGGTTGAAAAGTAAACAGAGTATTGAGAAACCCATCTTTTCCATAGTATTTCTACTTTAGTGGACTCAAGAAATGTGGATAAAAATATCTTGCTGTGGCCCAGTCTGGTGATCTTGAAAATAAATAAAATAAAATTTCTAATATATAGAATTTCTTTATGCTTGTGGATAAACAGTACTTCTAGTTGTTTCTTTGACAGTGTTGATGTAGAGATTGTCCGGTTTGCCTACTCTGGAACACGGAACATATTATTGTCCTTCTTTAGGGGTCCCTTTCAAATACTATCTCTCTCTGTGTGTGTGAATCATATCTATATCTGTGGCTGGATGGCTCTTTGTCAGGAGGGCTTTGTTTACGTTTTCTTGCCCTGGTGAAGGGAGTTGGACTGGATGGCCTTAAGTATTTTCTGTTGCTCACGGGGTTCTGTGTGGCAAGTTTGCCCCAGTTCTCTCGTTGGTGGGATTCAGAATGCTCTTTGATTGTAGGTGAACTATAAATCCCAGTAACTACAACTCCCAAATGTCAAGGTCTATTTCCCCCAAACTCCATCTGTGTATTTGGGCATATGGAATATTCACGGCAAGTTTGATCCAGATCCATCATTGTTTGAGTCCACAGTGCTCTCTGGATGTAGGTGAACTACAACTCTCAAACCCAAGGTCAATGCCCATCAAACCCTTCCAGTGTTGTCTGTTGGTCATGGGAGTCCTGTGTGCCACGTTTGGTTCAATTCCATCGTTGGTAGAATTCAGAATGCTCTTTGATTGTAGGTTAACTATAAATCCCAGCAACTACAATTCCCAAATGACAAAGTCAAAATTTTTGAGTGATGGTCACTCCTTGGGTTAGTAGGTGTCTTTTGGCCAAATTTGGTGTCAATTCATCTAGTGGTTTTTGAATTCTGTTAATCCCATAAACGAACATTACATTTTTATTTATATAGATAGAATCATAGAGTTGGAAGAGACCTCATGGACCATCCAGTCCAACCCCCTGCCAAGAAGCAGGAAAATTACATTCAAAGCACCCCTGACAGATGGCCATCCAGCCTCTGTTTAAAAGCTTCCAAAGAAGGAGTCTCCACCACACTCCAGGCAGAGTTCCCCTGCTGAACAGCTCTCACAGGGTTCTTCCTAACGTTCAGATGGAATCTCCTTTCTTGAAGCTTGAAGCCATCGTTCCATGTCCTAGTCTCCAGGGCAGCAGAAAACACGTCCGCTCCCTCTTTCCTATAACTTCCTCTCCCATATTTATACATGGCTATCATGTCTCCTCTCAGCCTTCTTTTCTTCAGGCTAAACATGCACTGCTCTTTAAGCCGCTCCTCATAGAGCTTGTTCTCCAGACCCTTGATAATTTTAGTCACCCTCCTCTGGACACATTCCAGCTTATCAATATCTCCTTTAAAGGTTTTTATTGCTCTTTATTGTCGTAAGGTTTTTATTGCTTTTGACGATAGATAGGACTTCCACAGATGCAGGCAAAATGTCAGGAGATAATTTTTCTGGAAAATGGCTATACAGCCCAGAAAACTCACAACAACCCAGATCTTCCTCATTTTTCTTCCTTTCCAAAGCGTGGATGTAAAAAGAAGAGCTTAACCAAGTCACTAATCTTATTCCCTTAATAAATTAGAGTCTTAAGCATCCCTGAAAAGGATGTGAAAACAATAAGGCTAAGGCATCTTGTAACTAGTGCTCTTCTGTTTCCTTGTGGATAACTCAGAAAAAAGATATGGTAGAATTGTTTTCCATGTGTAATGACAACCATTGCAGGTGGTGATTACAAAGGTTTCCAGTGAGCAAGATCACGTAAGTAGAAATACTGCAATGCCTGCAAAATGGTCAAATTGGAGAATAATGACAAGGTTGAGAAGAGCCAGAGCTCAGGAACATGGTGTATATTTAACTTGCAAAATATCCTAGGTTCTCTTCCAGATATTTCTGATGCTCCCAGATCAGGCAGTCTTAGATCTCTGTTGCTAGTCAGGGTGGACATTGTTTTAGGCATGCAAATGTTCTCTATCCCCTACAAAATTCATGCCAGAACTAAAAAGGGCATATCTTTCTTGGGACTGTCAAATTTGTCCTGCCTTGGAGAAAGTAATGGATCTCTCACACACATATTCTTCACAAAACAGTTCCATTACACTTTCTCTGTTGAAAATATACCGTAGTTGATATATGTTGGGTTCCCATTTTAATTTAACATTGAAATGATGCTTCAAACATTATATATGTATGTATATGTGTGTGTGTGTATATATAAGCTGTACTTGCCATGTGTTGCTGAGGCCAACCTCCCTCCCTCTTTCTTTCTCTTTCCTTCTTTCCCTTTTTTCTTTGCTTCCCTCCTTCTCTTCTTCCCTTTGTTCTCCACTTTTCTTTCCCTTCCTCTTTCTCCCCTTTCTTCCTTCTCTACCTATTCTTGGACTGCAACTCCCAGCAGTCCTCCTGAACGATCTACCTACCTACCTACCTCTATCTTATCTATCTATCTGGAGGATTGCTGGGAGCTGCAGTCCAGGAGTACGAAATTGGAAATACGCAGGGATTCGGATGCTCTCAAAGAAATCCAAGGAGACGAAAGCTTGCAGCTTGGAAGCAGTGCATTTGAATCATCCTCCTCTTCTAAAGGGCCTGGTCTAGGAGATGCTGGGAGCTGTAGTCCAGACGAGTGTGTGGATATGCTATTGTGTGTTTTGTTTGCCAGGGGGAGTTGTTTTTGCGCATGTGCCGTAGCATCATTTTGCTTTTTTAAGTCCCTTCTGCTGTGTTTTTATGAGTGATGGCCACTCATTGGCCTGATAGGTGTATTGTGTTCACATTTGGTGTCAATTCGTCCAGTGGTTTTTGAATTATGTTAATCCCACAAACGAACATTACATTTTTATTTATATATATAGATATAAAAAGAGGTTAATATCCATAAATAATTTGGTCTTTTTGTCCCAGTGATAGCAACTACTGTAACTTCCTAAAGAAGCCAAAGAAGCTGTAAAATGGAAATCATGGAAATGAATATGGGCAAGGAAGGAACTATTTTCCAGAGAGTAAAACTCTGTGCACAGCAGGAAAAGATTAATGATTATTTAAGGGGAAGAGAAACTAGATGATGTATATTTTAGCATAAACAAATTTCATCAGTTTATTAACCCTATTCACAACTTATTAGCAACTTATGCTCAAGGTAGCAGTATGAGAAACAGGAGGCTGTCATCAAAGCTGGCAAATATTAGATAGATCGATAGTAGATAGATAGATAGATTGTTCTTTCACTGACTCCTAACTCAAAAAGGATGGACAAACCTGGCCAGCAGCCTTGACTCACTAATGCATGTATACTCTTATGAGCCATGTCCCTTTCAAGGTATCCAACTTCAAAACAGAGAGAAAAGGAAAATTGGATAATCTGGCCTCACCATCTTCTACCCCTCTGCACCGGGTCTGCTGCACAGCTGTCTGAGTGTCAGCTGCATTAAGATCACTTCTGACCACAAGGTCATGAGTTCGAAGCCAGCCCAGGTCGGAGTGAGCTTCCAACCCATTGTGTAGCTTGTTGTTGACCTTTGCAACCCGAAAGACAGTTGCATCTGTCAAGGAGGAAAATTAGGTACCACCTATGTGTGGGGAGGCTAATTTAACAAAATATACGAAGCCATAAAAAAGACTCCAGCAAAGCACTCCAGCAAAAGCATGCAGGGAATGCGGAAACACTTCATCAGCGTCGCAGATGGACGATAAAAGTGACAGCTCCCCTGGCGGCCAGAAAAAGTTAAATAGCCTCTGACTGTTTGTCTATTTCTGTTGTGTGTCTTGGCATTAAACGTTTGCCATATATGTGTACATTGTAATCTGCCCCGAGTCCCCTGCGGGGTGAGAAGAGCGGAATATAAATACTGTAAATAAATAAATAAATGTGAAAGAACCCTTGAAACAAAGTCTGGCCACCAAAATGGAATATTGTCAGAAAAGTAGAGATTGGTGAAAGAAAGAAAAAAATAATTTCTGAATGCATTTTAGAAAAAAGCTTGGAAGTGCTCTTTAGCAGATTCAAACTTTTTCTTTTTACTTATGCAAGATTTACCTGGCTAGCTTTTTGTTTCACATATGCATTTAAAAAAAAATAAAAATGTATTGAAATGTATTTACCTGTTCTTTTTTGTGCTTTCTTCCATGCTATTCCTACCTCTATTATTAAATTTTCTATTAAAGAAATAATAGAATGCACCTATTTTATTTCCTGAGCTATAAAAGGTAAATGTTTCCCCTTGACATTAAGTCTAGTCGAGTAAGATTCTTGGGGGTGGGATGGAGGTGAGGTTCTCATCTGCATTTCTAAGCCGAAGAGCTAGTGCTATCCAACTTAGATACCTCCTAGGTCATGTGGCCAGCATGACTGCATGGCGCGCCTTTACCTTCCCACCAAAGCGGTACCTATTGACCTACTCACATTTGCATGTTTTCGAACTGCTAGACTGGCAGAAGCTGGGACTAACAACAGGAGCTCACCCCATCCACCGATTTAAACCACTGACCTTCCGGTCAGCAAGTTCTGCATCTTAGTGGTTTAAGCCCCAGCACAACCGTGGCCCCATAACGTAATGAGGAAGCAAATTACTATGCCTAACTAATTTGTTGGCTATGATACTACTGATGAATTGATAAATATGTTTTGCTTTCTAGAGTGAAGACACTGGCAACAATTATTCAGTACTGAGTCTTGCAGAAAACATTATGCCATCGTGGGACACAATTGTTGTAACTTGCATCTACATCATACTTATGGCATTATTGTTCTTATTCACTGCCTTTGTTTGCCTGTTTGTTCTTGTCTATGCATCCAACCTTCTCTTTGGCTACAAGGAGGATTGCTGAGAGACTCCCAAATGTAAGTCAAATTTTAATGACTTCATATTCTTACGTTAATTGCTCCTCCAGCATTTAATTTCCCCCCGGAATATAGACTTGAGAGGCTCTTGGGTTCGGTGTAGCATGGCAAAGTAGAAAAGAAAAGTCCAAGTCAAGTCCATTACAAATCACACAATTCCTAGTGTTTCATCTTAGAATTCATTCATGTAAAATTCTATATATTGAAGTATAATGTGTCTAAAGGCACTTTTTTCAGTTTAAGAAAGAAACAAAATAAAACAAGATTTTTTTATATATATATGACACTGAAAACTACACAACTACATATTATCTACTACTACAACTATATAGCCATTAAAAAACAGAACAAAGGCAAAACAAAACACGTACAAATAAAAAACAAACATGTACAAACTCTACACTCTCAGATGGTTATTTTTCCTTGTTTATCTTCTCTCCTTAAATAATATTATATATTCAAACTTTTATTTTTGGTAATACTCTGCTAATTCAAGAAGACTAAAATTTACAAATGCCACCATAGTTGTGAAAAGGTGATCTTTCTTAGTCAAGGATTTCTCCTTAATCAGCATAATCATACTGTCCATGTCACCTAATTCAAATATATTTATCAGCCATTCTTCTTGCGTTGTGATAGCTGGTTCTTCCATTGGGATGGAAGTTATCATATATTGTAGCAATCTTCCAAATTTTCTTTCTAAATGGTTGTTTAGCATTCCCAACAAATAAATATCTGGTACCTTCATAAATTTCCCTTTAGCAATATCTTCCAGGATCAGACGTATCTGAATCCGATATTTCTGGGCTTTTCTGCAAGATCTCCAAAGACATTAAATACATGTGGGACAGGATATAGCAATTTCCCAAGAAAATATAAGCTTCCCAAGGATTATTTGCTGGTTTATGTAGGTATAATTCCATGGTAGGGATTAAACAGAGACACACAGAAGAGTAAGTGCAATGTATTGTTCATAAATTGCCAATTTTATATTTAAGAAGTGTTTATATGTCATGGAACTACATATAAAAATAAGATTGGAAAGATAGCTTCTGCAAAGATTTAAATATGTGGATGTTCCACTGTAGTTTTGACTAGACAATTCCCCAGGTAGGACCAAAATTTTGCCCTCACCCAGTTATAATGCTCTAACTTACACTGCCCTCTATCTTTACTGTTGCCATATGACCTACGCACTTTATCCATCAGACCTATCCTCACAACTGAACAGTCCACCCACCTGTACCCAGAAATTGATCATCAATTTCCCAGGCTCATTGGTTGTTGGTTTAATGCTTGCTCTTATATTTTGTTACAACATTGTTTTATTCTCTTTTATACTGTTGTTTATATATTTTAATATGTAATATTTTAACTATGTTGACCAGGCTCGTCCCCATGTAAGCCGCCATGAGTCTCTTCGGGGGGATGGAGGCAGGGTACAAAAATTAATTTATTACTAGCCATACCCTGCCACATGTTGCTGTGGCCCAGACTGGTGATCTGGAAAATAAAGTAACAAGAAAGTGTTGGTTTCTACTGTATGTAATTTCTTTATTCTTGTTGTTTCTTTGTCAGTGTTGATATAGAGATTGTCTGGTTTGCCTACTATGAAAAATGCGACATATAATTGTCCTTCTTTAGGAGTCCCTTTCAAATCTATGATACTATATCTGTCTTATACATGTGTGTGTCTTTGTGTGAATCATATATATATGTCTATATCTTTGTCAGGAGGGTTTTGATTATTTTTTCACTCCCTGGTGAAGGGAGTTGGACTGGATGGCCTTAAGGCATAATTTCTCAACCTGGAGATCAGGACCGCTGGAGGGTCAGAATGGTCGCCAAAGACCACCAGAAAAAACAGTATTTTCTGTTGGTCATGGGGATTCTGTGTGGGAAGTTTGGCCCAATTCTATCCTTGTGGGGTTCAGAATGCTCTTTGATTGTAGGTGAACTATAAATCCCAGTAACTACAACTCCCAAATGTCAAGGTTTATTTCCCCCAAACTCCATCTGTGTTCATATTTGGGCATATGGAGTATTCGTGCCAAGTTTGGTCTAGATCCTTCATTATTTGAGTCCACGATGCTCTCGATGTACGTGAACTACAACTCCCAAGCTCAAGGTCAATGTCCACCAAACCCTTCTAGTGCATTCTGTTGGTCATGGGAGTTCTGTGTGCCAGGCTTGGTTAAATTCCATCATTGGTGGGGTTCAGAATGTTCTTTGATTGTAGGTGAACTATAAATTCCAGCAACTGCAACTCCCAAATGACAAAATCATTTTTTTGAGTGATGGTCACTCCTTGGGTCATGAGTGATGGTCACTCCTTGGGTTAGTAGGTGTCTTGTGTTCAAATTTGGCGACAATTCATCCAGCAGATTTTGAGTTATGATGTCTCTCAAAATGAACAGAGCATTTTTAAATAGATAAGATTATTGTTATTATTGTTGTTGTTGTAGGTTTTTTTCTGAGCTATATGGCCACGTTCTAGAGGCATTCTCTCCTGACGTTTCGCCTGCATTTATGGCAAGCATCCTCAGAGGTAGTGAGGATAATTGCCATAGATGCAGGCGAAACGTCAGGAGAGAATGCCTCTAGAACGTGGCCATATAGCCCGAAAAAATCTACAACAACCCAGTGATTCCGGCCATGAAAGCCTTCGACAATTATTATTATTATCATCATCATCGGAAAACTCATTTTCCAGAACTTATTCATATTAGTTTATCTTTTTCATGATGCCGTTTGTTTGCCGATCTCTTCCAATAACATGAAATAGAAGCGGAAAACATATTATATAATAGTGTTGGCAGATAGGCTATGAAATACATATGCTACAGTGGGTAACCCAACCTTGGGGTTGTCTACATTTACCATTTAAGCCAGCCTGGAACTGATTTGGGAAAAACTGGTTTCATTGTGTGGGTGATTATAATGTCATGCCTGGAACTAGTTTGAGGTTAGGAAGGTGATGATGTTAAAAATGGAATGTGGCCTCAAACGGGTTTACAGGATTTTCCCCCATTTTGGGGAGTTTCGTACCAGTGCTCCCAAGACATAAAAGGTTTGTTTGTTTGTTTTTTAAAGGGGGAAAGTGACAGTTAGATGTGGAGGCAATCAATTACCCCTCCCGTTCTGGATTATATAATGTGCTCAGCTACAATGTACTTTGCTTTCTGCTGAGCCAATTTCATCTAGGGACTTATGTCTAGACACCTTATGTGACTGTGGAGCAGAACAGACAACTCCACATCTGTATGCCTGTCCACTATGCCCTGCCTCATGTACAGCAGAAGAATTGTTGGAGGCTACAGACAATGCCATTGCTGTTGCCCGTTTTTGGTCAAAAGATATTTAGCCACCTGCGCTCCTTCTATTTTTATCAGTTTTATACTAATTTATGCAATGCTTTTGATACAAAATAAATAAATCTAGGGACTAGGACTCAGTGAAAAGCTGGGGTTCATTGATGCACATTAAGGGGTTTAACTCGGACTTTCCTGTGCTTTTGCTTAATGCGGATTACCGCCATCAATCGAGTTGCAGCACATACCGTTGGTGTGCATTTTGTAGCTGCCACTTTTAACCTGTATTAAATCATTTCTGTTGATGAGGCCCTAGCAATGCCCTGTTTACCCTGCAATATGTATGTCAGTATTTTTATTGCAAAAAACCTTCTTCTGTTATCAAAAACATTCTTTTATGAACAATTCTATTTAATCTACAGAAATTAGAGAACTTCAAAAAGGCTAAAGCAAAGATTAATAATCTGCAATACAAACTGTAAACTTTATTGCCCAGTTTATGCCTTCTTTGTAAATTCAGACAAGCTTTTAATCGACCACCCTTACCGTTCTTTTTGTTCAAAAAGGACACACACAAAATCTATAGTGTGATTTTCATTACTTTTATATGTCAAAAAGGACTGTATTTCTTCATTAGATATCTGGAGAAAGCTAAAACACATTTCTACAAACAAACCTCCTCGGTATGAAAGTGAATATTTGCTCCAACATCACCGACTAGTGGTGTTAAACTGGGTGTAATACTGGCCAGAAGGAAAATTTGTATATACTTTCTCAAGAAGGTGTCTCTGCCTGGAAAGAAATAGATTAACTTTATTAATAATAAATTAATAACTTAGCAAATTTTGTGTTTTTTGGAAGATAAAATTGCACTATAAATGTCTACTGAAGACATTATTTTTCACTAACACTTAAAAGTTGTCACAAAAGATGCAGCTGACTCATGTTTCTGGCAAAAATTACTAACTAACATTGCACACTGCATTCATAAAGCTGTTTTAATAATACAATAAAATGTAGCATAATTAAATTTGTCCTTTTTTCCTTTGAATTAGTGTATTTCACTATTTATTTATTTATTTGCCGTGTCAGGAGTGACTTGAGAAACTGCAAGTTGCTTCTGATGTGAGAGAATTGGCCGTCTGCAAGGACGTTGCCCAGGGGATGCCTGAGTTTTGCTGTTTTATCATCCTTGTGGGAGGCTTCTCTCATGTCCCCGCGTGAGGAGCTGGAGCTGAAAGAGGGAACTCATCCGTGCTCTCTCCAGATTCGAACCTGCGACCTGTCGGTCTTCAGTCCTGCCGGCACAGGGGTTTAACCCACTGCGCCACTATTAATATCAATTCAATACAAGTTATGGTATGGTAGAGTAAGAGGTGGAGCCCCCGTGACGCAGCAGGGTAAACCACTGAGCTGCTGAACTTGCTGACCAAAAGGTTGCCAGTTCAAATCTGGGGAGTGGGGTGAGTTCCTGCTGTTAGCTCCAGCTTCTGGTAACCTAGCAGTTCGAGAATATGCAACTGTGAGTAGATCAATGGGTACAACTTCTGCAGGAAGGTATGGCTCTCCATGCAATCATGATCTTGGAGGTGTCTATGGACAACACCGGCTCTTTGGCTTAGAAATTGAGATCAGCAACACTCCCCAGAGTCGGGGATGACTAGACTTAATGTCAAGGGGAAACCTTTATAGTAAAAATAGTATTAGGCCTATTTTAAATAATTTTTCAAGCAACCAAAAACTACATTTATCCAGCATCTTCTAATCCTCATGGGTCCTGATTAACTGAGAGTCTAGTGCAAGGGTCCTCAAACTAAGGCCCGGGGGCCGGATGTGGCCCTCCAAGGTCATTTACCCAGCCCTCCCTCAGGGTCAACCTAAGTCTGGATCGACTTGAAAGCACACAACAACAACAATCCTATATAATCAGCCAAAAGCAAGCCCACACTTCCCATTGAAATACTAATAAGTTTATATTTGTTAAAATTGTTCTTCATTTTAATTATTGTATTGTCTTAAGTGTTTTTTGCACTACAAATAAGATATGTGCAGTGTGCATAGGAATTCATTCATTTTTTTTCAAATTATAATCCGGCCCTCTAACAATTTGACGGACTGTGACCTGGCCCTCTGTTTAAAAAGTTTGAGAATGCCTGGTCTAGTGTATGTCTGTTTCTGGTGTATATTACCACAAACAGTGGTAGTATACGCTACAGAAATTGTGAGGAAAACATTATATTGGCAGATTATGTTAAAACCTCATGATGCATTTCTGCCTAATATTATGTGATGCAACCTAAGAAGTCTGAAGTTACCTCATGCATGGCTAAGGAACAGGAGGCTTACACGAGTAGTAAAACAGCGTCATAAAGACACAGATAGTGCTTCAGTTAAGAATATTCTTCAGAGCCCTGAATGCTTGTTTTTAAGGTGTGTAACGCTGATGTGACCCCCATCTACCTTATTGTCACAGAAGAGTCCAGTACAAAAGCAGATAATTTTCTATTATAATTCATATCATTTTACAACTGCAAAAATCCAAACCATTTTTTCTCCAGAGTGATCAATATTCAGATCCTCGGAATATATATATAAGCTTCTAAAAATATTTGGAGTAAACAGATGTCAACAATTAGGCTGAGCACTTCAGATCAAGTGTGACAAGTTTAAACAAAACAGAATAATTTTCCGATCCCTTGTCAAGAGTTAAGACAAGCCATATCAGGGCATGCTTGATCTAGGGCAGTGTTTCTCAACCTGGGGATCGGGACCCCTGAGGGGGTCATGAGGGGGTGTCAAAGGGGTCGCCAAAGACCATCAGAGAACACAGTATTTTCTGTTGGCCATGTGGATTCTGTGTGGGAAGTTTGACCCAACTCTATTGTTGGTCGAGTTCAGAATGCTCTTTGATTTTAGGTGAACTATAAATGCCAGCAACTACAACTCCCAAATGTCAAGGTCTATTTTTCTCAGACTCCACGTGTTCACGTTTGGGCATATTGAGTATTCGTGCCAAGTTTGGTTCAGATCCATAATTGCATGAATCCACAGTGCTCCTCTGGATATAGGTGAACTACAACTCCCAATCTCAAGGTCAATGCCCCCCAAACCCTTCCAGTGTCTTCTGTTGGTCATGGGAGCTCTGTGTGTCAAGTTCGGCTCAAATCCATTGCTGGTGGAGTTCAGAATGCTCTTTGATTATAAGTGAACTATAAATCCCAGCATCTACAACTCCCAAATGTCAAGGTCTATTTTCCCCAGACTCCAACAGTGTTCACATTTGGCCAAATTGAGTATTAGATCCATCATTGTGTGAATCCAGTGCTCCTCTGGATATAGGTGAACTACAACTCCCAATCTCAAGGTCAATGCCCACCAAACCCTTCCAGTGTTTTCTGTTGGTCGTGGGAGCTCTGTGTGCCAAGTTTGGTTCAAATTCATGCTCCTTGATTATAACTAAACTATAAATCTCAGCAACTACAACTCCCAAATTACAAACTCAATCCTCCCCCAACCCCACTAGCATTCACATTTGGGCGTTTTGGGTATTTGTGCTCAATTTGGTCCAGTGAATGAAAATACATCCTGCATATCGGATATTTACAACTTATAACAGTAGTAAAATGACAGATATCAAGTAGCAATGAAAACAATATTATGGCTGGGGGTCACCATAACATGAGTAACTGTATTAAGGGGTCACGGCATTAGGAAGGTTGAGAAGCACTGATCTAGGGTGTGTTTCATGAACTCTAGGTCCTGATCCCAAATGGGATCCCCTTAGTTCAATGTTGAGTCATGAAAATCTGGGGAACAGTGAAAAGTTTCTGAATGCATCCATTTCAAGAATTCTGTTAGCAACAATATGCAGTGCTTCTAGTGGACTCTGCTTCACAGAAAAAGGAAAATCCATCTGTTTTGCAAGTCTTGAAAATGCCAATTCATTATCAGTAATTGTTTGGTTTTTATACCTATTTATGTAAATAAAAATGTAATGTTCGTTTGTGGGATTAACAGAACTCAAAAACCACTGGATGAATTGACACCAAATTTGGACACAACACACCTAACAACCCAATGTATGTCCTTCACTCAAAAAAAATGATTTTATCATTTGGGAGTTGTAGTTGCTGGGATTTATAGTTCACCTACAATCAAAGAAAATTCTGAACCCCACCAACGATGGAATTGAACCAATCTTTGCACACGGTTCTCCCATGACCAACAGAAAATACTGGAAGGGTTTGGTGGGAAGTGTCCTTTGGTTTTGGAGTTGCAGTTCACCTGCGTCCAGAGATCACTATGGACTCAAACAATGATGGATCTGGACCAAACTCTACAAGAATACTCAATATAGTGTAGTTTGGGGAAAATAGAATCTTGACATTTGGAAGTTGCAGTTGCTGGGATTTATAGTTCACCTGCAATCACAGAGCATTCTGAACCCAACCAACGATAGAATTGGGCCAAACCTCCCACACAGAACCCCCATGTGGGCCACAGCAACGCGTGGCAGGGAACACTAGTTTTAGATACCTATGTATCTGGGGTCATGGCTGGAAAGGGGTTGTGGGTGGAAAAAAATTTAAGAACCCCTGATCTTGGCGACAGGCTCTAAGAGATTTAATATGGAGAGGCTATATGTTGGAGCCTGAAAAGAAAAAAGCAGGTTTAAAAAAAAATCATGTCAGAAGCAACTTGAGAAACTGCAAGTCTCTTTTGGTGTGAGTGAATTGGCCGTTTGCAGAGACATTGTCCAGGGGACGCCCGGATGTGTTACCATCCTGTGGGAGGCTTCTCTCATGTCCCTGCATGGGAAGCTGGAGCTGACAGACAGGAGCTCACCCTGTCTCATGGATTCGAACTGCCGACCTTGAGGTCAGCAGTTCAGCCAGCACAATGCACTAGAAAAGCAGGTAAAAGAAAACAAAAGAGGCTTGAAATCTTTATACCAGTAAAAGTAAATTTGTTTGCCACGTAGCAGAGCTCTTCCTTTGAAAATGTGGAGAACAGTCTAACCCAATATATGGCGGCACATCCAATCCACAATATTCCTAGTAAAAGGACCCAGAGTTCTTGCCAGGCCTTACCTAGCTTTCTGCTCCTGGGAGAGCTGCATATTAGAATTATCTAATGCTCTCCGAATTTCTCGATTCTGACGCTGCTGATGACGTTCAAAAAGTACTTCTGCCCTCGCTTCCTGAATACGTTTTCTGCCCCATTCTGCAGTTCTTTGACGTTCTTCTTCTTCCAACCTCTGGGTTAAAGAGGAAATATGTTATGTATTGTCAAAGGCTTTCATGGCCGGAATCACTGGGTTGTTGTAGTTTTTTTCGGGCTATATGGCCATGGTCTAGAGGCATTCTCTCCTGACGTTTCGCCTGCATCTATGGCAAGCATCCTCAGAGGTAGTGAGGTCTGTTGGAACTAGGAAAAAGGGTTTATATATCTGTGGAATGACCAGGGTGGGACAAAGGACTCTTGTCTGTTGGAGCTAGGTGTGAATGTTTCAACTGACCACCTTGATTAGCATATAATGGCCTGACAGTGCCTGGAGCAAACTTTTGTTGAGAGGTGATTAGATGTCCTTGTTTGTTTCCTCTCTGTTGTTGTGCTGTTGTAATTTTAGAGTTTTTTATTACTGGTAGCCAGATTTTGTTCATTTTCATGGTTTCCTCCTTTCTGTTGAAATTGTCCACATGCTTGTATCAGGCTTTATGGACTCCCAAAAATCCATAAGGACTCCACCCCACTCAGACCCATTGTGAGTGCCATTGGATCCCCCACATACGACTAGCAAAATTTCTTGCTGCACAGTTACAAAGCCATATTGGGCTCACTACACACTACATCAAGGACTCAGCCCACTTCATAGAAAAAATCAGCAATCTCAAGTTAAATACCAACGACAAACTGATCAGCTTCGATGTGGTGTCTCTATTTACCATGGTCCCGGTAGCAGACACCATGGCACTAATCAACCAGAGGTTCCCAGAAGACATCACAGCTCTGTTTCACCATTGCCTCACCACCAGCTACTTTCAGTGGGACAATGAATTCTACGAACAGAAAGATGGAGTAGCTATGGGGAGCCCTCTCAGCCCGGTCATAGCTAACTTCTACATGGAACACTTTGAAAAACAAGCCCTGGAAACAGCAACCAAAAAGCCCACGATACGGTTCAGATATGTGGATGACACCTTCACCATTTGGAGCCATGGAGAAGAAGAACTCAACAGGTTCCTGGACCATCTTAACAGCATCCACTCAAACATCCAGTTCACCATGGAAAAAGAAAATGAAGGAAGACTGCCTTTTCTAGATGTCCTAGTCATCCGCAAACCAGATCAACAATTGGGTCACACCGTTTACAGAAAACCCCCACACACAGATAGATATCTACATAAAAACTCCAACCATCACCCAAGTCAAAAAAGAAGCACCATTAAAGCCTTGGCAGACCGTGCAAAAAGAATCTGTGAACCCCACCTCCTTCAAGATGAACTGAACCACCTCAATTGGACTCTCCAGGACAATGGATACTCCACCTCAGACATCAGAAGAGCTGCAAGACCAAGAACAAGCCACGAGAGTAAAGACGAAGATTCACCCAGAGGAAAAGTGTTCTTGCCATACATCAAGGGAACCACTGATGAGGAAACACAACATACAAACTATCTACAGAACCACCAAGAAAATCCAACAAATGCTACGTTCAGCAAAGGAGAAGAGGGATCCTCTCACTTCTGCAGGAGTCTACCATGTACCATGCAGCTGTGGACAAGTCTACATAGGGATCACCAAACGCAGCATTGCCCAAACACGAATCAAGGAACATGAAAGGAACTGCAGACTACTTCAACCAGAGAAGTCAGCCATAGCAGAGCACCTGATGAACCAACCTGGACACAGCATTTTATTTGAGAACACAGAAATGCTGGCTCATTCCAACAGCCACCATGTCAGACTACACAGAGAAGTCATTGAAATACACAAGCATGTGGACAATTTCAACAGAAAGGAGGAAATCATGAAAATGAACAAAATCTGGCTACCAGTATTAAAAAACTCTAAAATTGCAGCAGCACAACAAAAGAGAGAAAACAAACAAGGACATCTAATCACCTTTCAACAAAAGTTTGCTCCAGGCACAGTCAGGCCATTGTATGCTAATCAAGGTGGTCAGTTGAAACATTCACACCTAGCTCCAGCAGACAAGAGTCCTTTGTCTCACCCTGGTCATTCCACAGATATATAAACCCTTTTTCCTAGTTCCAACAGACCTCACTACCTCTGAGGATGCTTGCCATAGATGCAGGTGAAACGTCAGGAGAGAATGCCTCTAGACCATGGCCATATAGCCCGAAAAAAACTACAACAACCCAAATATGTTATGTCTTGGGGACAGCAACCAAATAAAATCTTGGTTGAAAACTGGAAGATATATTAATAGTGATATATGTATTTATAGAGCATGCCAGGACACTCCCAAGGCATCTGTAGAATCAGAATAGTAGGCATGGAAACTATGGAGATCTGAAAGAGGAATGTTGAATATTTTAAATATTTTGAGCTTTCTAACATATTTTGACCTTTTTTCATTTCCATTAGAGAACATAAGATTTTGTAAATGAATACCAGTTTTTCCAGCACTTGTTGCATCTGAATATCGCGTATTTCTTTCAGCTGATCTTGATTCATCCCTTTCCATCGGTCAACAATCACGCGCCCTGGACCAAAAGAGCTAATGGCTTGCTCTGGGTTTTCAGACAAGAAGTCCCCTTTAAGTAGGTTTGCAATCTCAGCGACGTTAGCTTCTTGTTCTTGCTGCTTTTCAAGAAGTCTTTTATCTTTAGATTCAGCAGCCTTAAAAATGATAAGAGGAAAGCAAAATGCACCTAAACAGTCAGCCATCAATAGCAATTCCAAAACAGATGTAAGGAAGAAACCATGAAAATGAACAAAATCTGGCTACCAGTATTTGAAAACTCTAAAATCCTAACAGTAAATAAAGAACAACTTTCAAAAACAGGGGAACTCCAGACTAGAAACAATCAGGGACAGCTAAACACCTCTTAACAAAGGATTCCCCCAGGCTGTAAGAAGCTACACCTTGAAAACTGCTAGGCCATTAAATGTTAATCAAGGTGGCCAATTGAAACATTCACACCTACCTCCAACAGACAAGAGTTTTTTCTTCCTCCCTGTACATTCCAGATATATAAACCCCATTTTCCTAGTTTCCAACAGACCTCACAACCTCTGAGGATGCCTGCCATAAATGCAGACCAAACATCAGGAGAGAATGCTTCTGGAACATGGCCATGCAGCCCAAAAAAACTTACAACAACCCAGGGTATACATAAAATATAATAATAATAATAATAATAATAATAATAATAATAGTAGTAGTAATAATAATAATAATAATAATAATAATAATAATTTGTTTTGAATAAAATTCCTCAAGTTGAGGACCCAGAGTTTGGAATTTTTTATGTTTTTGAATTACAAATCTGGATTTATACTCTGAATTTTTTGAGAAACTCAACAATATACAAACGTCAAACAAATCAAATCTCAAACATCCCTATTGTTTATTCTGTATCCTGTTGGCAGGTTATTAGAATAGAAATCTCCCAAAATTTGTGAAGATTTGCTCCTAAACATACTAATTTAAAGAAGATTCCTTGGCACATATTATTTTTTCAAGTTTTTGTATTGCAAGAACAAAAAATTCTAAAAAAAGATTAAACAATTATAAATTTTATGAATTTTGGAGTAAGAACTAAGCAATGTCAATAATACGGATTGCTTTGTTCTGGAATGGCTTTGAAAACATTTCATCATTATAGAGTCTGTTTATCAAAAAAAGTTTTATATAGCATAGCTTAATTTCTAACTGTGGGGGATAATCTTAAATCTGCATTCCAGGTGTTTGTAATAAGACACTATACGGGTAATAGTAGCCAACAGAGAATAGCCATGAAACATGCACTTCCAAGTAGTCTAGGGCCTCTTCTACACTGCCATATAAAATACAGATTATCTGCTTTGAATTGGATTAAGTGGATTATATGGCAGTTCAGCTAAAAGCAGATAAAGTAGATTATCTGATTTGATAATCTGGATTATATGACACTGTAGAAGGGGCCTCAGAAACACACGATAGGACTAATTTTGATTGTCTTAAGAAGGCCAAAAACTGGACAAAAATTTTACCAGAGCTTTATTGAAATCACAGTTAGCAACACAAATTGCCCGTCTAGTTTCTCCATCTATTCTTTGTAGGTTCAGAATTTTCTTGTCAAGTTCCAGTCTGTGCTGGTCATGGAGATCATCTAAATAGTGAAATAGAAATGCATTAATGTACAATGGTGATATTGTCAACCAGGGCTGGAGACACTAAGGCTCTTATTTCATTTTTTTCCCAACCCATAAGACATGGGGACAAAAAATAGCACTGTAGGAACAAATGAATAACTGCAAAATTGTAAAATAAAATTATATTTCGATTCAATATACAAAAAGTATATAAAGTAACATGCTGTTAAATATGTAAGGATATGGAAAAGGACAACTAAGGCCCTTCTACACTGCCATATAATCCATCCACATTCTCTACTTAGAATTGGATTATATGAGTCTACACTGTCATATAATTCAGTTCAAAGCAGATAATCTGGATTTATATAGCAGTGTAGAAGGGGGCAAGATGTCTCCAGAGATATAGTTTGATAGTTAGGCCCTTACTTGGGCCCCATCTGTACTGCCATGTAAAATCCAGATTATCTGCTTTGAACTGGATTATATTGCAGTGTAGACTCATATAATATAATAATAATAACAAAGCTTTATTTATACCCCGCTACCATCTCCCAAGGGACTCGGTGCGGCTTACATGAGGCCAAGCCCACAGTACATAATAAACAAAAGCAATAACAAAAACAATCAATACAATACAATTAATATAAATCACATAAACAAAATAAACAATAGACAATAAACAGTAACACAAAAGCATTTAAAAACCTAAGGCTGGGCCAAATGTAATAGTTAAAATCTGCATTATCTGCTTTGATAATTTGTATTATATGGCAGTGTGGATCCAGACTTTCCTATATAGAATGTAGTCTTTTTGTAACTGATAAAGCTTTACTCTGCTCCAGTAATTGATGAAGATTATTTGCTCTATTGCTAGCTCAAGAAGCTTCTGGTCTGCTAAAACTGCTGCTGTTGCTGTTTTACATTTTAAATGCTTTTTCCTTTTTTTTTAATTACCCGATGATTTCTAGGTCCGCCAGCATGAGCCTGTGGTTGACATCCAGCAAAAACCTAGAAATACCTAGAGAACATATTTTTTCAGGCTATCCTATCACATATAGGATAGCAGGAAAGACAGTAATCTGCAAACAATCAGATCTCTGAATGCTTAATTTGCAAATGTGAAGGGATGACTATATAAAGTGTGAGTGCAGACTTTAAAACATTGACAGACATTAAGTCAGTTTGTATGCTTAACTTGACATTCTGCTTTTTCTCTATTCCCTATATTAATAAATGTGTGTCTTAGACCCCTTACACACAGCTGCATAAAATCCCACATTATTTGTTTTGAACTGGGCTATGTGGCAGTGTGGACTCAGATATTCCAGTTCAAAGCAGATATTGTGGATGATTCTGCCTTCTTATTCTGGGTTATATGGCTGTGTGGAAGGGCCCTAAGATGTGATACTAGATACCTCCAAAAACTGAATTGGGGAGAAGGGTTGTGGTTTTCTATGTATTTCTATTATCATCTGATGGGAGATTTAGTAATTTAGAAGTGCTTAGCAAACAACTAAATGCACAATTTTCAAAACAATGCATAATCCTAGGTCCATGTCTTACCAGCATACTTTTTATCTGCCAGTGCATTTTGCCAGTCTTTGTGTTGTTCCAAAAGCCATTCTCTTGTTTGTTCCTGTTGAAATTTCCATCTTTTCTCACTGTTTAAGTCTTCTCCCATAAACTTCTGCAAGCCAGAGATGGTACATCGAGGGTCACTGTCAGCAAGACGAGCAGGAGTATCTTTCTTTAGGACTTGGGGGCCAGTCAAGTCAAATTCACGTCGTGTTTCAGGGTGTTGATATTTCTGACGAAATTCATTGAGAGCTTTATTTAGGATTTGAGCGTCTCTTTTCTGTCGTTCATCAAGAATGCAGAGGATCTTGTCATTCTGTTTCATTTCTGAAGCTAGATCATTTTTAAAAAGTTATGAGTTACATTAACTGACTTTTACCAAATAAAGAGTTACAAACTTAAGATTACAAACTTAAGTCGGCGATAAACTTTCTTAGGTTGTTTCCAATTCCATGTGTACACAAATGGATTCATACACCTTATTGCTCCAAATTCAGTGCCTCTTACTAATATGTCACAGTTTTCTCTAGATTTGCCCTACAGTTTTTGGCCTATTTCTCAGACAATGTTCTAGGCGCTGCAGTAGAACAATAAGCCTCAGTGATAAATAAGATTTTCCTTCCGGTGGTTTGAATAGTTGTTTAATTCTTGAAACTTAAATATAGGAAAAACAGGATCCTTGTTGCATAACTACTAGGATGTTAAGACACTTACACAGATAGTACACAATGCATAGCCATGCTTTAGATCTACAACATATTTACGCCATTAAAAAAAAAATTATGGTAGTCTCCCAAGTAACCCTAGAAAAGACATAGTCTGCTAAAACTTTCCAATTAGAAGATGGACCTACAGTTCGCGCAATTCTCAATCAAAATAATAATAGTCTTTTAATTCCCTAGGTAAAAGAAATCACTAGTAAATCAGTTTAGTTTGATAATGTATAAATCAGGCATGGACTTCAGGATTTGGACTTCAATTCCCACAATTCCTAATAGCCTCAGCTGCTTAAGGAAAGGGCCTGAGGTTGTTAGGATTTGTGGGAGTTGAAGTTCAAAACATTTGGAGGGCCAATGTTTGCCCACGCTTGGTATAAATTCATTATTTATTTATTTATAACACTTATATCCCATCCTTCTCACCCCGAAGGAGACTCAGAGCAACTTACAAGTTATATGTACACACAATATATTACATTATTAGCATAGCACAATATTAGTATTATATATTACTATATTGTACTATACCACTATACTGGAATATTATTACTAATATTACATGCAATATATAACTTATAATTATTATATTGTACTAGCTGTACCTGCCACACGTTGCTGTGGCCAACCTCTCTCTTTCTCTCCTTTCTTCCCCTTTTCTTCCTTCCTTCCCTTTTATTCTTTCATTCTCTCCTTCCTTCTCTTCCTCTTCTCTTCCTTCGCCCCATTATCTTTTCCTTCCTCTTTCTCCCCTTTCTCCCTTCTCTACCTATTCTTGGACTGCAACTCCCAGCAGTCCTCCTGATCAATCTATCCACCTACCTACCTACCTATCTCTATCTAATCTATCTATCTGGAGGATTGCTGGGAGTTGCAGTCCAGAAATAGGAAATTGGAAATATGCAGGGATTGGGATGCTCTCAAAGAAATCCAAGGAGAAGAAAGATTGCAGCTTGGCAGAAGTGCATTTGATCTAGGGGATGCTGGGAGCTGTAGTCCAGAAGCGATTGTGTATATGCTATTGTGTATGTTGTTTGCCAGGGGGAGTCATTTTTGCACATGTGGTGTAGCATCTTTGGGTTGTTCTTTTGGCTTTTTAAGTCCCTTCCGCTGTGTTTTCAGTGTTTTATGAGTGATGGTCACTCATTGGCCTGATAGCTGTATTGTGTCCAAATTTCATGTCAATTTGTCCAGTAGTTTTTGAGTTATGTTAATCCCACAAACGAACATTACACTTTTATTTATATAGATTACTAGTATTATATTGTATTACAATATTATGATCAATATTATATGTACTTACAAAATATTATATTATTAACCGCACAATATTAGCATTATGTAACACGAGCATCTGCTTGTCCGGTTTTGATGGATTCATTTCAATTGGTTCAAACCGAGGATGTGGACAAGGTGCTTGGAGGAATGAGAGCTACCACATGCATCCTAGACCCCTGCCCATCCTGGCTTCTAAAGGAGGCCAGAGGGGGATTGGCCGAGTGGGTTAAGGTGGTGGTTAATGCCTCCCTTCGGGAAGGCATATTTCCAGCCAGCTTAAAGCAAGCTGTGATAAAACCGCTGTTGAAGAAACCATCACTGGACCCCACTCAATTCGTCAACTATCGGCCTGTTTCCAATCTCCCCTTTTTGGGCAAAGTCATGGAACGTGTGGTGGCCTCACAACTCCAGGCATTCTTGGTAGACACGGATTATCTGGATCTGGCACAGTCTGGCTTTAGGCCGGGGCATGGTACCGAGACAGCCTTGGTCGCCTTAGTGGATGATCTGCGTCGGGAGCTCGACAGGGGGAGTGTGTCCCTGTTGGTGCTACTCGACCTCTCAGCGGCCTTCGATACCGTCGACCACGGTATCCTTCTGGGACGCCTCGCGGGAATGGGCCTTGGAGGTACTGCTTTGCAGTGGCTCCAGTCATTCCTCGAGGGTCGGTCGCAGAAGGTGTTATTGGGGGACTCCTGTTCTACCCCACAACCTTTGTTTTGTGGGGTTCCTCAGGGTTCAATACTGTCCCCCATGTTGTTTAACATCTACATGAAGCCGCTGGGCGAGATCATCCGGAGTTTCGGGGTGCGGTGTCATCTGTACGCAGATGATGTCCAACTCTGTCACTCCTTCCACCTGCTACTAAGGAGGCTGTCGAGGTCCTGAACCGGTGCTTGGCCGCTGTGACGGTCTGGATGGGGGCGAACAAATTGAAATTGAATCCAGACAAGACTGAGGTACTCCTGGTTAGTCGTAAGGCCGAACAGGGTATAGGGTTACAGCCTGTGTTGGATGGGGTCGCACTCCCCCTGAAGACGCAGGTTCGCAGCTTGGGTGTGATCCTGGACTCATCGCTGAGCCTGGAACCCCAGGTTTCAGCGGTGACCAGGGGAGCATTCGCACAGTTAAAGCTTGTGCGCCAGCTGCGCCCGTACCTTGGGAAGTCTGACTTGGCCACGGTAGTCCACGCTCTGGTTACATCCCGTTTAGACTACTGCAACGCTCTCTACGTGGGGTTGCCTTTGAAGATGGCTCGGAAACTCCAACTAGTCCAACGGGCGGCAGCCATGGTACTAACAGGAGCAGGACGCAGGGAGCATACAACTCCTTTGCTGTACCAGCTCCACTGGCTGCCGATTAGCTACCGGACCCAATTCAAAGTGCTGGCATTGGCCTTTAAAGCCCTAAACGGTTCTGGCCCAACATACCTATCCGAACGTATCTCGGCCTATCAGCCCACCAGGACCCTAAGATCTTCGGGAGAGGCCTTTCTCTCCATCCCGCCTGCTTCACAGGTGCGGCTGGCGGGAACGAGAGATAGGGCCTTTTCTGTGGTGGCCCCACGGCTTTGGAATGCCCTCCCTATAGAGATAAGATCAGCCTCCTCACTGATGATATTTCGGAAAAAACTAAAGACATGGATGTTTGAGCAAGCGTTCGGCTAATTCGACGCGATGATGTTTCTGATTAAGGACTGGCAATTACCGACAATGAATTGGATTATGATTTTCATTTAAGAGATGCATTGGTCTGTATTGGTGGCCCAATACTGTTTATTATATATGTATGTGTTTTATATTTTTAATCTGAATATTGCTGTTTTTAAATGCTGTAAACCGCAGTGAGTCGCCGTTTAGGCTGAGATACTAGCAGTATACAAATGTACTAAATAAAATAAATAAAATAAATAAATAAATGTATTACTATATTGTAGTATACCACATTCATTACAGTCAGCCTTCCTCATTCTACTAGATGTGGACTACAGAGATTCCTAGAATGGTGTTCCTTCCATGAACCTATAGGTGCTCCAGTGTGATTGGATGAAGTTTGCTATATACTCATAGCAGTACTGGAAGACATATTGATTCATAGAAAAAACATTTTAATCAAATCTGCAAAAACCAAATCCACAGATGTGGCAAGTTCTGAAAACTATCTGTCTCGATCTAATTTGGACTATTTCTGTCTTGTGTGTGTGTGTGTGTATATATATATATATATATATATATATATATATATAGTTTCATTAAAATGTATATAATCCAACTCCACAAAAGCAAATTTATAACAAAAAGCAGTGGCAAAAGCAACCGATATCAATAGTTTCACGATAAATTGCAATTTTAAAATGACTTGTTCTGTCATATACCAATTGCTGCATCACAGGCCTTCTGGGTCGCTTCTCGGATCCTTCTGTCTTTGATTTGAGCATCCAAAGCTTCTGTGTCAATCTGTCATAAATAGAAACAAAGCCATGGTTCAGATGTACAAGTCTAATTTTCAGAAGCAATTTCTGAAAATAATCAGATAGCATCCCCTGCCACATGTTGCTGTGGCCCAGTCTAGTGATCTGGAGAATAAAGTAATGAGAAAGTATTGGTTTGTAATATATGTAATTTCTTTATGCTTCTGGGTATTTCTTGCTGTTTCTTTGTCAGTGTTGATGTGGAGATTGTCTGATTTGCCCACTCTGGAACATGCAACATATAATTGCCCTTCTTTAAGGGTCATTTTCAAATCTATGATACTATATATGTGTGTGTGTGTGAATCATATCTATCTATCTATTATCTATGGCTGGATGGCTGTTTGTTGGGAGGGCTTTATGTTTTCTTGTCTTGGTGAAGGGAGTTGGACTGGATGGCCTTAAGTATGAGAGTTCTGTGTGCTCAGCTCCTTAAGCTGCTCCTCATAGGGCTTGTTCTCATTTTAGTCGCCCTCCCCCGGACACATTCCAGCTTGTCAATCTCTCTCTTCAATTGTGGTGTCCAGAATTGGACACAGTATTCCAGGTGTGGTCTAACCAAAGCAGGATAGAGGGGTAGCATTACTTCCCTAGATCTAGACACTATGCTCCTATTGATGCAAGCCAAAATCCCATTGGCTTTTTTTGCCACCATATCACATTGTTGGCTCATGTTTAACTTGTTGTCTACGAGGACCCCAAGATCTTTTTCACACGTACTGCTCTCGAGCCAGGCATCGTCCCCCATTCTGTATCTTTGCATTTCGTTTTTCCTGCCAAAGTGGAGTATCTTGCATTTGTCCCTGTTGAACTTCATTTTGTTAGTTTTGGCCAATCATCTCTCTAATCTATCAAGATCGTTTTGAACCCTGCTCCTGTCCTCTGGAGATGTAGTTATTTATTTATTTATTTATTGTTGAAGGCTTTCATGGCCAGAATCACTGGGTTGTTGTAGGTTTTTTCGGGCTATATGGCCATTGTCTAGAGCCATGATGTCGAACCTATGACACGCGTGTCAGCACTGACACGCTTAGCCATTTTTATGACACGCGGCCACGTACAGAGAAGTATGGGGCCACATGCTGAGAAAGACATTTCATCCTCGGCTCCTGCATGGCCAGGTGCAGTAGCTAAGGATTAAAGATTTGCTGTAGTGTAGTGTAGACACAGGGCACCCAGACATGTGTCCCCCGTGGCATTCTGCTGTATTGGAGGCCTGTAGGCCAAAACAACAGAACTTCAGCATAGAGCGTCTTGTTCTGGGACGTTCTGGTTAGGCTTTTAGGGGAGAGAAGCAGAGAGCAGCGGAATGCCGCAGGGGACACATCTCTGGGGGCCCTGTGATCGCCATTGCCAGCAGCCACATAACCACAGCAACCATCGTCTAATCTACTATTCTGGGGTGTCGTGGATTTCTAATTGACCATCATTACTGAGATAAGTGAGGGGGGTACTGGGAGAGGCAAGGACCTGTGCTATGGGTGCCATTTCCCACCATTAGAAATAGCAGCAGATGAAGTTAGTAGCACATGCTCGGGCTTGATGTGTACAAAATACCAACCTTCAATTGAAGATTTAGCCAATGAAATTCAGCAACAAAAAAGTCACTCATAGGCAGGTGACTTAAAGATTTCCCCCTGACTTATTTTAGCTCACGGCACCTCACACAAGTTAAATAATATCAAGACCAACAAAAGAAACCAACTGATGAGTGAACAAATAAGTCAGGTAAGTTAATTAATTAGTTTTTGGTTTATTAAATACAGTTGTATATTACAATTATACATTTTTGTTATTTAAACTATAAATACCACGAAATAATAATAATAATTATTATTATTATTATTAACTTTATTTGTACCCCACTAGCATCTCCCAAAGGACTCGATGCGGCTTACATAGGCCAAGGCCTCAAACACATTGCACAGGCGCTTGGTGGGGACACGAGACAGGGCCTTTTCTGTGGTGGCCCCCCGACTCTGGAACAACCTCCCAAAAGATCTCAGACAGGCCCCTACATTGGCAGTGTTTAGAAAGAACTTGAAGACCTGGCTGTTCCAATGTGCCTTTCCAGAATAGGAATCTCCAATAACAAGTCCCAGAAGCACTTTATTAGAACTAAGATTGCTGCACACTGCACTTACCCCATAATCCTTACATACCTCCTGTCACATCAGCACTTTTAATCTTGTACCCATTACTCTGGCCCGGCTCAGTTTTTATAGTGTCTTGATGTATTGTTTATTGCTTGTTGTTAATATTGCTTTAACTGTTTTTAATTTGCTTTAGGTGTTGTATTGTTGTGTTGTGTTTTGAGGCCTTGGCCTATGTAAGCCGCATCGAGTCCTTCGGGAGATGCTAGCGGGATTTTGAGGCCCCCTGGTCTAGAGGCATTCTCTCCTGACGTTTCGCCTGCATCTATGGCAAGCATCCTCAGAGGTAGTGAGCCCATGACTACTCTGAGGATGCTTGCCATAGATGCAGGCAACACGTCAGGAGAGAATGCCTCTAGAACATGGCCATATAGCCCGAAAAAACCTACAACAACCCTATTTATTTATTATTTACAGTATTTGTATACCACTTTTCTCACCCCCGATGGGGACTCAAAGCAGTTTTGCACAAGGCCTTCAGCCTTGCCAAACCACACATCCCAGGATCCCAGAACATGGCATCCTGGCCATCCAAGGGGTGGCCAGGATGCCATGCTGGAGGGCCTGCCTTACCCCGATGATCCTGGCCCGGGCGTCGAACAGCCGCCCTTGCCTCTGCAGCTCCTCGCAGCGTCGCCTCTGGAGCCTCATGGCTTCCGCCAGGTCTTGGCGGTTGCAGTCCATCTTATGCATCGCCGTGGCTTCACTGGTTCTCGGAAAGCGCGGGGAAATGCCTGCCTAGGCCGAATTAGTGGCTTCCTTTTTCAACCGGGAGCATAGGCTTCGGCGGCAGCAGCAGCAACAACACACGGTTGCTAGGAGACCGTGGCCACGCCCCCTCCCTCCTCGCTCCCCCCTCCCTCACTACATTTCAGAACTCTCGTTCTGACTAAAGTCAAGAGCATAGGCAAACTTCGGCCCTCCGGGTGTTTTGGACTTCAACTCCCACAATTCCTAACAGCCGGTAGGCTGTTAGGAATTGTGGGTGTTGAAGTCCAAAACACCCGGAGGGCCGAAGTTTGCCCACGCCTGGTATGAAAAAGCTCATATGGAACTTCCCGCGCTTTCCTAACAAGAGTCTCGCTTTGTATTCTCGCGAGAGTTCTTTCCCTCAGCTCAGGTCCAGCGCGGTGGGCGGGGCTTGGTGGGAGCGCGAGGCCTCGAGGAAGGCGGGAAGGTCTCTGTCGTCTCAGCTTGTTCCTGTGGCCTTTGAAGAGGGGAATTTGGATGATTAAAAACCTCAGCTTCTTATCTTAAATAGCCATTCATCCAATGTTAGTTTTGTTATAATTTAGATAAGAGGCTATCTATGTACCACTGGGTGCCATTGACAGCATTGGTGCTCCAAACACACTTCTGAGGCCTATTCTAGGCCCTTTCCACACATTTTCCACATTTTATGCTTTGAATTGGTTTATATGGCAGTGTGGGCTCAGATAACTCAGTTCAAAGCAGATATTGTGGGACTGTAACCCAGAATATCAAGGCAGATAAATCACAATATCTGTTTTGAGCTGGGTTATCTTGAGTCTTTTTTTTTGTATTGAAGGCTTTCATGGCCGGAATCACTGGGTTGTAGGTTTTTTGGGCTATATGGCCATGGTTTACAGGCATTCTCTCCTGATGTTTCACCTGCATCTATGGCAAGCATCCTCAGAGGTTGTGAGGTGCGGTGGATGATCCTGGCCCTGGTGAGGGGCGAGGTGCATCTATGAGACCTCACTACCTCTGAGGATGCTTGCCATAGATGCAGGCGAAACGTCAGGAGAGAATGCCTCTAGACCATGGCCATATTGCCCGAAAAACCTACAACAATCCTTTTTTTTTTTTGTTGTGTCAGGAGCCCCCAGTGGCGCAGTGGGTTAAACCCCTCTGCCGGCAGGACTGAAGACTGACAGGTCGCAGGTTCGAATCCAGGGAGAGCGCAGATGAGCTCCCTCTATCAGCTCCAGCTCCTCGTGTGGGGACATGAGAGAAACCTCTCACAAGGATGATAAAATACCAAAACATCTGGGCATCACCTGGGCAACGTCCTTGCAGACGGCCAATTCTCTCACACCAGAAGCGACTTGCAGTTTCTCAAGTCACTCCTGACACGACAATCTTGAGTCATAGAATCATAGAGTTGGATGAGACCTGATGGACCCTAGCAAGAAGCAGGAAAATAGCATTCAAAGCACAGCTCCAGCTCCTCATGCAGGGACATGAGAGAAGCCTCTTACAAGGATGATAAAACATCAAAAATCATCCAGGCGTCCCCTGGGCAACGTCCTTGCAGACGGCCAATTCTCTCACAACAGGAGGGGTTGCTCCTGACACACACACAAAAAAAAAAAACAACCCCTGACAGATGGCCATCCAGCCTCTGTTTAAAAGCTTCCAAAGAAAAAGCCTCCAACCACACTCGGGGGCAGAGAGTTCCACTGCTGAACAGCTCTCACAGGAAGTTCTTCCTAATGTTCAGATGGAATCTCCTTGTAGTTTGAAGCCATTGTTCTGCGTCCTAATCTCCAGGGCAGCTGAAAACAAGCTTGCTCCCTTCTCCCTATGACTTCCTCTCACGTATTTATGCATGGCTATTGTGTCTCCTCTCAGCCTTCTCTTCAGGCTAAACATGCCCATCTCTTTAAGCCGCTCCTCATAGTCAACACTGAAAAACCTGCAGCTTGAAAGGAAATAATAGATAGGGTCCTTCCGCACAGCCCTATATCCCAGAAAATCAAGGCAGAAAATCCCACTATACCTGCATTAAACTGGGTTATCTTGATTCACAATGCCATATAATCCAGTTCAATGTGGATTTTATACAGTGGTGTGGAAAGGGGCTTAGGGTCTTTCAGCACACAGGATCTATCCAGCTAATTGCCAACATGTCTTTACTACTGAAAAACATGCAGCTTGAAAGGAAAGAATACATAGGGTCCTTCCATACAGACCGATATCCCAGAATATGAAGGCAGAAATCCCACAATATCTACTTTGAACTGGGTTGTCTGCATCCACACTGCCATATATTCCAGTTCAAATCAGATAATGTGGGATTTTATTCAGCTGTGCAGAAGGGGACACAGTTGGTTTCATTGTTATTACTGGTTTCTGTTATATATTTTAACATCAAAACTTACTGGTATGACGATATCTATTTTAAAAGTAATACAGTGCCATATAATCCAGTTCAATGTGGATTTTATACAGTGGTGTGAAAGGGGGTTAGGGCCTTTCAGCCCACAGGATATATCCAGCAGAGTGCCAACGTGTCTTTCCTACTGAAAAACATGCAGTTTGAAAGGAAATACATATCAAACATAAATTGGGGGTGGGGGGGGGGAGAACTAGGGCCCCTTCCACGCAGCTGTATAAAATCCCACATTATCCACTTTGAATGGGGTTATATGGTAGTGTGGACTCAGATAACCCAGTTCAAAGCTGATATTGTGCGTGATTCTGCCTTGATATTCTGGGATATAGGGCTGTGTGGAAGGACCTTAAGCTACACCTTTATAATGACTGTGGCGAAAAAACATGAAAAATGAAAATTCTGGCTCCATCGAGAAGCCTCTGTGGTCCAGCATTGCCTGCCTATTCAAATTAATTTAATATCAATTGTATCACAGACTTTGATTATTAGTATTCTAAGGACCCTTCCCAACAGCCCTCTATCCCAGAATATCAAGGCAGAAAATCCTACAATATCTGCTTTGAACTGGGTTATCTGAGTCCACACTCAGATAATGTGGGATTTTCTGCCTTGATATTCTGGGATATAGGGCAGTGTGGAAGGGCCCCGGGTTTTTAGCTTAGTTGTTATTTTAGTTATTACATTCTATTTCATGATAAAGGGGGGAAACTACATTTTATGTTCCAAGTTTCCTTCTTCCCACTTCCATATTAATAATGGCATGTTCTTTCTTCATCCTCCACAGATGGGACACTTAAAGCTTTTGGTTGTGGAGAATTTCAAATCGTGGCGAGGGAAACAATGCATTGGGCCATTCAGGAAATTCAGTTGTGTTATTGGTCCCAACGGTTCAGGTAACGTACGAAGACCTGAAAAGGAGGCCTTCCTATCCTCTCCAGGACATTTCTCTTTCTTGTTGATGTGTAGTCAGGCCTCTTCCATATCGTTGTATACAATCCACATTGAACTGGATCATGTGGCAGTGTGTACTCGGATAACCCAGTTCAAAGCAGATATTGAATATACCTTGATATTCTAGGTATATACATATAACTGTGTGGAAGGGCCCTCAGTTTTTGATCCACAAAACAGGATTCTATCATCTGTCAGCTCTGCATATGACTTGGTTTTTTATTTGTTATTGCATGTATATAGTGTTCAGATGCAAGAAGCAAGGAACAAATGGCTTTAATAAAGAAAATATTTTAAATAACTTTTTAATAGAGTACAACTGACACAACCATCAGTACATGATATCTACAAATTCCTTCATAAAATAATCAGAATTCAATCCGGAAAAAAAAATCTCATGTTGAGACCCCAATTGATAGTTTGGAAAGAGTGAGTTCATCTTGCATGGATATCTGAGGGCCCTTCCACACAGCCATATAACGTAGAAGAATATCAAGGCAGAACATTCCAAAATATCTGTTTTGGATTATCTGAGTCCACACTGCCAAATATTCTAGTTAAAAGAAAAAATGTGGGATTTTATTCAGCTGTGTGGAATAGACCTGAAAAGAGCTTTGCTGGCTTGGGGGGGGGGGGGGCTCCCAACTGATGGTACTGGAGACAAGATGGAACTGCCTTCATGGCCCCTCTCTTCACTCTGCTCTCAAATGCAAATATATGGAAATATTCCAAAATTTAAAAGAAATCTCAAACACTTTTGGTCTCAAGTATTTTGGATAAGGACTACTCAAGCTGTATATGCTTTAAACTTTTCCTATATATTGCATAGAATTTTATTCAGATATATTTTTATGTAAAGTATTATCTGAGTGTTCTTTAATCACAACTGTTTTCTTTTTAAAAACTGCATTGTAGATATGCTCATAAAAAAACAGTATTACCTCTCATATCATAAGGAAAAGTCATATTTGGATGGGTCTGCTAAAATAAATAGATTATTATTTTTATTCCAAAAATAATTATTTTTATTTTATGTATGATTCGTTTGTATTAAAGTTTAATACAGTTAATTTAAGATATTTTAATCAGATCAGAACCCTATAAATTATTGAGACATATTATAGGTTTTGGCAATGTACAAGCGATGACTTCAGAGCAGTATTAGAAGTATTATTTATTTGTTTATTTACGACATTTATATCCCGCCCTTCTCACCCCAAAGGGGACTCAGAGCACATTACAATATATTATAGCATTAGCATAGCACAATATTAGTATTATATATTACTATGTTGTACTATACAACTTTACTGCAATATTAGTAATAGAAAGTGTTGATGTATAGCTAAGGTTTTGGGTGTCTATGTCTTTTCTTTTGTACGACATCGAATGTTTACTGACTTTGTTGTTGTTTGCTGAGTCCCTTCAGGGAAATAGGACGGTATATAAATAAAGTTTTTATTTTTATTAATTATATTCTAGCCTTAATTCTTATCTTTGGTTAATCAAAAGAAACCAAGTTCAATAATTATTTCAAGTAGACTTATTTCTACTTATTTATTTCCATTTATATAGTTTATATTCATCAATGATTATGACCATTAAAAATAGTGATAAATCTCAGTTTGGCCATATACCAGAATTCTTACAAATTATAGTGAATCCTAAGACAAAAATGGAAATTTCTATCCTCTTCTCTGTGGCCACATTGGAAGAGAATGAGCATGCAAGGCCAGGGAGAGTACTTTTATTTTCACAAGCTCATCTAGTGGTTTCATATTAAGTTTGAAACAGCTCAGAAATGGATCAGAACATATCTAGCAGATAAGGGTAACTTGATTTAGAGCAGAAATTTGAGGAGTAAGCAGCTCCCTAGAACACCCAGTTTAAAATTCTCTTCCTCTGGAAAGAGTCCAAGGCATGCACAAATCACCTGCAAACTAGACAATATACCCACCTTCAGAAATCCACAGTACCATATAAATCCTGGGGGGAAAATAGCTGAAATGACATCCATGGAGGGTAAGGAGGCAGGAGTGCTGCAGTTGTTATCTCCAAGTTTAGAAGGCAGTTCTTTAATTGAAGAACTTTAATTGTCAAATCTGAAATTTACATATAGCTGCCTATATTTGTCCACTCCGGATTAGAAAGCTGTAATTTACATATTTTGTACAATTAAAGGAAAATCAAATGTAATGGATGCCATTAGTTTCGTAATGGGTGAGAAGATATCTAATTTAAGAGTGAAACACATTCGAGAGCTGATACATGGGGCGCATGTTGGAAAACCGGTTTCATCAACTGGAAGTGTAAGAATGGTGTACAGAGAGGAAAATGGAGAAGAGAAAACCTTTGCAAGAATTATTCGAGGTGGGTTTTCCCCCTAAGTATTGAATATGTAGTTTATATGAAAATGTAACAGAACACATAAAACTCTTAATGCTAATTTAGTCAGTTAAATAAAATATATTTTGTAATTGTTAGTGCATAAATTACTGGGTCAAAAAGTGGATAGCAATATTTTTATAGTGATTACAGTTTGCAAATGTGATCTAGTGCAGGTGTTCTTAAAATTTTTCAACTGTGGTGCCCTTTTTGAAGCAAAAGTTTTTCGAGTCTCAAGAAATATGTGTGTGTGTGTGTGTGTCTGTCAGGCTTCAGTATATCCAATCAAACCCCCTTCAGCCATGCAGAAAAAGCATAATCAAAGTACCCTCCCTCTGAGAGGTGAGAGAGAAATAGGGGTTTGGAAGCAAACAATGTGTGTGTGTGTGGGGGGGGGGGGGTTTCAAAATTTGAAGGAAAATATTTCAGAAACTGAAAACATAGCCATCAAGAAAAATCAACATTTGCGAGGCTTGCTAAACAAAGCAGGCTGAATTTCCTTTTTTATGAGGTAAATGTGAAGAATTTGCTGCATGTTGTACTAATAGATTCATGTAAATGTCTAAAACAGCCACTAGGTGGCAAGCTACACACATTTTTCACAATCCCCCCTATATTCAGTTACAGGATCCCCATATGAGTTTGTGGCCTACAGTTTTGCTTTAGACTATAGGCAGTCCCAAGTTACAAATATCTGACTTACAAACAACTCATAGTTAAGAATGGGTGTGAAATGAATCTACCCCTAGGAAGGGAGATTCACTTCTGAAAGAGTTATCATGGGGGAAGGGGTTTCCACTGAAGGTTTCTTGCCAATCCTTGTTTCCACAACAAGCCACATTTTTCAAAACCCAATTATTGCAGGGACCGAAAGTGAGGTGAAATCTTCAGAACAGTGGAGTAGACAGCAAAACAAACACCACAGGGGTGTTAAGCCTTCCCTATATCTATTTTTTTGCTGGTGTTACACTTACAAACAAATTCAAGTTAAGAACAAACCTACAGAAGCTATCTTGTTTGTAACTTGAGGACTGCCTATAGTGTAGTGTTTTTGCATTTTAAGTTGTTTGCTTTATATTGGTGTTTCTTTATTCCTCAGAGGTTTGAGTTTGTTGGTGTCCTATGTGAAGCTTGACAGAATGTGATTCTGTATTACTCTATCAAACCCCAGGATTTTCTTTCATTGTAAATGTCTTGGAATGTAACTTTAAGCACCAAAACATACACACAGAGATGCACAGAGGTGTTGCAGCTGTGTTGTAACTATTTAGAACCATTGAGCAACTATGCTTGTGATTGTAAATCACATCAAGATAATGCATGTGAGACACCGATCTGTTTTTAAACTGTTGACTTACAAAAAGTGTAATTATGGAAAGAAATGTATTCAGTACCATATCATGTACAGTACTGGGTTGCATGTATAACTGAACACTTAATATCTCAAAATGGGTGAAATGTGTATCCTTCTCTTTCTTTCAAAATTAGGCAATGGATCTGAATTTCTTATCAACGATTCTGTGGTCAGCCGATCTGAATATACTAAAGAACTTGGAAAAATTGGCATAATTACCAGAGCAAAGAATTGTCTGGTTTTTCAGGTAAACATTTTAGTTACAAAAATGATAGATTAGAAAATAAGAGCATACTTTACTACAGGTATCAGAGGGTTGTAATATCACTAAGCAGTGCTCCATTGCCTTCAGAGAATTTGTGATGGCTGGTGTAAACAGGTTTAAGGACCGTTCAGCCGTTGGCGAGGGGGAAAACCTTTCTATCCCACCGCTGCCACCAATGTAAGGGAGATTAAGGACTGAGGTGTCCCTTAACACACCTGAGTGACACGAATTTTAGTGAGGAAATAACTAAAGATATTAGAGACCGATGATTCTGGTAGATTTTTGCCTCCACCACCTCAATTATATTGTTTGAGGAAACAAAGGTGTGAATGTATTTTAGGTAATATGCGCCCTGGCTTCTGTTCTTCTTTATGAGCTCTTTTACTTGCTGACTGGACTGTAAAGAGGTTTTTTTAGGCTGACTTAGTTTCACTGAGTACGACAGACTGAGGCAGACACCAGTTAAAGATAAACTAATAACAGATTTATTGAACTTTAAGAATATGTCAACTCATAAAATGAGTGGTACACATGCGTAATTCTGTTACTGAGGCTTTGGCTTATTAGATATGAGACTTCCACAAAAGGTGTAGCTTTAACTTGAAGTGACTTCTCCACACTATTCAACTCTTTGAAACAGTGTGTTCCTGAGATCAGTCCCCCCTGACTGTCTCACAGAGTAATCAGACTTTCTGCAATCTACTTTTCAGGGCAATAAGCTCTCTTGTACTTTCTATTAATACAAGTTGCCATGTCTTCTTCACTGACCCTCCAAGTACAGTAATACTGAAGCCCTTGTCCCTTTCTTATTCCCTAACTGCTTGGCTCACTCAAAAGCTTCCTTCTCCCTGTCTAAATCCTTCTCTGCTAAAATCCTATTTCTCTCTCTGTTGTTAAAACCCTTCTCTCTGTGATGTTAAATCCCTTCTCCCCTCCTGTCAGAAGTGACAGCCTTTTTCACTTACACCCAACTCCTCCCCTTGGTGCTTAAACCAATCAGGCCCATTGACTCTTAGGCTTCGGCCTAGCCGGCAAAGGTTAGATCTATTACAGCTGGCATTAAAAAACAAACAAACAATGAATTTAAGTTGCACATGGTGCTGTTTTGTTACATATCTGGTTCTTTGAGATTTGATCATGTCAGATGTGCATGTGAAATGTAACTACAGAATGTCCCAAAATTCTCCGTACGTAGAAAAAATTAATAAAGGTAAATTTAGCTACAATTTTCCATTTTCCCTATGGTGAGTTTTGAGACACCTGTACTATGAAATAGAATTGTTCAAAGGGCCTAGGGCACAGCTACGTTTTTCTGTTCTGTTGAAATAATGTGGCTTCTCCCAACTAACTGATGCCACATTGCAGACTGCAACTTTCGGCAGATCTATATTTTTGTGTGTTTAAATTGGACACAAATGCTGTGCTTTAACCTCACTTACTTTTGTGAAACCTCACTATTAATATGAAATTCCCAAAAGTCACAACATTTTTTTCAGTCTTCTTTAGGCCAGGTATGGGGCGAAGCAAGCCTGGGATTTACAGATTGCTGTTGTAATAGAGACGATAGAGAAATGTTTTCTGCCTTCAAAAGCCCTATTATGGTTTTATGTCTGTTTAATATGTTCTGATTTTTGGTTGGCCTTGAGACCATTCCTTAACTGCCCTTTCTGATTTAGTTGTGGTATATACATTCATAGAAACATAGATGTTCTGCACAGTTATTAACCATAATGTAATTATAAATGTGAGTATATATTTTAAAATACAGTATTTTCTTGAATTCTGTCTTTCTCTGAAAGAAAAAATAAAAAGTGTAAGGCAATTAATATTGCAAAAATGTTTACTCGTACCTAAATCTGCCTTTAGCATAACTTCAAAATTACGAGCAAATTTTTGTTTACAGGGTTTTTGAATTTTCACTAATTGATACTACGTTGTCTTATGACTTGTGTTTCACCATGGAATGATTTTAAAAATTATTTGGGCTTTCAAACCTACTGGAAAACAGTAGTTTTGTCTGTTTTTGTTTCCCTCTTCTCAGGAGTTCTATTCTATAGGGCAGCAGTGTCTGTAGATAGGCCATCAGCTGTAAAAAAAACAAATTAAACTCAATTCAGACACAATTCCAAATTATGGTTTTCAAAGCCATTTCCTATTGAAGAATCTTTCTCATTTTGTTTTAGTCACTTCAGTGCTTGTACTAATCCACAGCTAAACTGTGGCTGGGCATGCAGTGTGAACTAAGTTCATAGGAACCCCCCCCCCCCCCCCCCCCCCCCCCCCGTCCCAGTCCCAGTAATGATGATCCATTTTGCTTTGGTGACAGACTTTTGTATTTGTTCAGCAATTTATTATGCTTTAGATTTGCTGTCTTGTTTCAGGGTGAAGTTGAAACAATTGCAATGAAGAAACCCAAAGAGAGAACACAGCTCCTTGAGGAAATTAGTCATTCAGGGGAGCTTGCTGCTGAATATGCAGAAAAGAAAAAACGTTTGCAAAAAGCAGAGGAAGAGGCGCAATTCAGTTACAATAAGAAAAAAAATGTTGCAGCTGAACGCAAACGTGCAAGATTAGAAAAGGAAGAGGTAATTCAAACAAATTTTAAAATGATGAAATTCAGCAGAAGAGCATACTGCTTTGTGGTCAGTTCCTAAAAGAGAATAAAATAAAAATGTAAATAATGACAAGACAGCAAGGAGTGGACTATCCTACTCTCTCTAGGATGGCAGCTTCAACGCTGTGAAGCAGTCACCAAGGAAGTTCTCCACTTGCTCCTACCAGACTTGCCTGTGAAGCTGGTGGAAGCACGAGAAGGGCTTCCACTGAAAATGTTAGAACTAGACAAGATTTGTTGGCATCCTTCATAAATTAATTTCCAATATTTCTGAGCTTCCCTACAAGTCCACCAAAGATGGTAGAAGTTTCTTTCATGTTCATTACATTTCCAACAATACATTAAATTTATTGTTCTTTTGGTGTAATGTACCACCGGTGAAACATTTTTAACCAGTTTTCTTTTAAATCAGAAGCATATGTATAGTTTAATTTTTTCCCCACATTAATTCCCAATCTGCCAACGGTACCAGTCTTTTAAAATTTCCTGACCACTTTAGCATACAATTTTTTATCATCTCCCCTTCTGTCAACCATTCCAGTAATTTATCGTAGATTTTTGTTATATTCTTTTTTTTCTGTTTTCAAAATTTCTGGGCACAATTTATAATTGTGATGTTGATCTGTAATGCCATATATATTTTGATTCAGGACTGTAATCTGAACAAACCTGTCAATTTGTATCGTGACAGAAGCCTGCTCAGTGGCTGCGCCTAAGGTTTGAAATTCCTTCCAGGAGAGGCTAGAACAGGCATGGGCAAACTTTGGCCCTCCAGGTGTTTTGGACTTAAACTCCCACGATTGTAGAAGTCTAAAACTCCTGGAGGGCCGGTTTGCTCATGCCTGGGCTAGATTTTTTTATTCTGACAAGCTTTTAGGAACTGACATTTCTTTGTTTTTTTAACCCTTCTAATACACTCCTATATTGTTTGTAAACCACTTTTGAGTTTGCTTTTTAAAGCATATTTTTAAAAAGTTTGTTTTCTTTTTATTGCATATTTTCAATATTTATAATATCTTATTGATCATTTAATTACATTTTAATAATAAAGTCTTTGCTGTCTTTTAAACAGTATTGTCTTTGTTTTATACTATGAGTCTGCTTTGGCCCAGTTGTAGGGATAAGGAGAGAGGTAAATGAAATAAATGTATTTTTACCCAAAAATAGCTTTTGCTGTTGCATGTTGGTTAACAGCTATAATTTGACTGTTTACAGGCAGAGTGTTACCAGATCCTATCTGAAGAGCTGAAAGAGAGTAAGAAGCAGTTGCAGCTTTTCCGATTATATCACAATGAACGGAAAATTGGCTCTCTTAATGATAAATTTTCAGAAAAAAACATCCGTATCGATGCTAAGAAAAGTGCTGTGTCTGATGCTGAAGATACAGTAAAAGCCAAGAAAAAGGTCCTTGGAACATTAAATAGAAACCATCAACATATTGAAAAAGAAATAAAGTAAGTATTGTAGCTAGTGAAATGCCTGTATCAGCTTGTTACACATCTATGTTGGGAGGTTGTGTTACACATAATAGGCATTGCTGAAATGGGAAGATCCCCCCCCCCTTTAATTTCATGGCACATGAGGAAATTATATCTGTAACTTCTGAATTGGCCTTTAAAGGGACTTGCTTTAGAGATCATTAGATTTAGTCTATGGAAGTTTACTCAGAAAAAACGTTTCAGAATATTCCCTTCACTTCCCAGTAGGCAGGAGGATTATTTACAGCTTTAATCTGCAAGTGTATCTTAGACAATTCCAGCAAATAACTGACCTTGTGTTTAGTTTTGGAGTGTGGATGGGATACACTACTGAGTCTTTTTCTACTTTTTGTCAGTAGTAGAGGAAAACAGATATTTTGACTTAATTCATTTGCTATCCTGAATAGAGTAAACCAGTTAATTCAGTGGGATTTACAAAAGTGTCACTCAGCAGTTGGATTTAAGATTCAAGATCTTTTGGGGTAGACTGTAGTTTGCCAACGAATTCTATTATCCTCAGTGTTTTGAGATAATTTGCTATCATGGTTCTTGAACTGATTCTAATTAAGTAAGTTTTAGAATTAAGTTGATGGCAGCTGGAGTCTAGAAAAATATTCTGTTAATTGTGATTAAACAATCCACCCTGAGTAGTCCTGGGGAGATAGGGCAGAATAAAAACAAGGTTTTGAAGTTAAGATTTTTTTTTATTATTATTATTATTATTATTATTATTATTATTATTATTATGGTGGACATTGGCAAATCTGTACTCTTCTTAGAGCTTTGGAAGGTGTTTTGAATCAAAAGAGGCCTCAATATATTAAAGCAAAGGAGAGAACTACTCACCAAATTAAAAAAGTAGATGCGGCTAAGAAAGTGCTGAGAGATCATATGAAAGAACAAGCGAAGCGAGAAGAAAATAAAAAAGAATTGCAGACAGAACTACAGGATATTGATAAGGCCTGGAGAATGTTTGAAGGAAAGTTCACAGAGGAGAGACTGCGTGGAGTTAGAGATGTTTTTCTGGAAGAAAATCAGGTAAATATGACCAAAAGAAATTTACATGTAGTGTGTAAAACAGTGGATTGAAGTTAAGATTTAGGATGCTTGCTAGTATTTTCTCATAACAGAAGCTGATTTGCCGACCTAAATTCAATTACTATACCCTCCTAGAATCAATACATTGAATTAGTTTGGTTTAACATTTGACAAGAACTGCAAGAATTGGGATAAGCAGTTGGATGTAAGACTCAGATTACTCTAGTATCCCTCTTGTTTCTATTGCTGTTATCAACTTAGATGCTTAATAATATTAGTCATAAGGTTTTTCCAATATAATAGGTTACATTTATTTATATATTTAGACATACATTCATATATATTTTGGATCTAGAGAAGAGCTAATGCAGATTATGGGGTGGAATCACAAAAGTAATAACATAAAAATAAATATTCAAAATTATATAGGACACATCTACACTGACCAATTAAGTAAGTTTCAAACCGATATTGAAGAAATTGGCTTTGCTGTGCAGATGATTACGTAGGAAATCCTGGAACCAGTTTGAGATTTGGATGATGATTTAATAAACAACAGAGCACTGATGACAGTAAGGGCTTACTTCTGTGTGCTTTTTGTGGGCATTCATTGTCTAGCTGCCACAGTTTGATGCTAGCTTTGAAATGCATTAAATGGTCAGCGTAGATGGGGCCTTGGAATGAAAAAGAGCTTCGTAGATAAATATTAACGCTTTAGTACAAGCCAAAAACCTCAGCAATAGATATAATATCTGCCACATCTGTTAGGAACAAGAGTATCCGGAACACAAGCCAAAACAAAGAAAAAATATTTTTAGTGACTGAGTGAGGCACTTCAATATCCAACTGCAATGCCAGATCTAGATGCACTCAGCTGCAAACCTGACCTAGAACAGGCTTGTAATCCCAAGGCTTTAATAGTTTGTTTAATGACCAAGATCACATTAAATTGTTAGCCCATATACAGTGTTCCCTCACTTATCACGGGGGTTCTGTTCCAGGAAAGTGAAAATCTGCGAAGTAGGGACGCTATATTAATTTTAATATTTATACATTATTTTATATATTTTATATATTATTTTCTTACCCGCGCTTCCTTACCCGCCTCCCTGCCCATCCCGAGGGTGCCTGCCTTCCTCTCTGACCTCCACAGACCCCGGCAGACCTCCGGAGCCATGCAGGCAGCAGCAGGCCAGGGAGCCAGGCCTTCCCTGCCGTGCCTCAAGACACCGCATTTCCGGGGTCTGTGGAGGCCAGGGAGGCTGGCCTTCCCTGCCATGCCTCAGGCTGCCGCACTTCCAGGGTCCTTGACCTTCACTGGACATAAATATTTTATATTTTTTATTTTTAATATTTTCAAAAAACCCACGAAACAGCAAGTCAGCGTGAAGCAAACCGCAAAACAGCGAGGGAACACTGTATGTTCCTTTATTGCGTTTAGACAATGGCTCAGAGCTTCCTCATCATTTTTGATATTGGTTGAAAGAAAAACTAAGCTGGGTATCATCAGCAATGTGAACGTAAACTTGCAGCTCATATAAGTTTTGTAATCCATAAGGATAAAATAAGTCCCCGGAAACATTATAAGCCAGTGGTATAGTATCTCATCCAGCATCATCAGACCACAATAGTTTCCTAGAGTTATGTACATTTCCTCACTACCTCTGAGGATGCTTGCCATAGATGCAGGCGAAACGTCAGGAGAAAATGCCTCTAGAACATGGCCATATAGCCCGGAAAAACCTACAACAACCCAGTGATTCCGGCCATGAAAGCCTTCAACAATACATTTCAGAAGAACATCATGGAGGGGGGAAGTCGTACTTCATCTCACTGAAAGATTGAACAGATGCATAGAACATTTTGGAAAAGTAATCCATTGCATTTGGGAAACTGCAAGCAATTTCCAGGAAAGCAAACTCTGTATATTTAGGTGTAATCCTACTTGTCACATATAAGTTAGACTCTGCAAAACTATTTGTGTTTAAATACAAAAAGAAATACCTCTTAACTATGTTATTTCTTGCTGTAATTATTTTGCACGTTGGTATACAATATTATGAACAGTTTCCTATATGTAAAATATTTAATACCCTTTTATTTCTTATGTTACTAATGTAATAAGTCAGTTCAAGCCAGAAATAAGATGTTCTTTTTACTATAGTGACTTTAAAATATCTCCTGTTAAGTCTGCCATCCTAGACATAATTTCTTTGAATAAGCATTAATAAAAACAGAAGTCTTCTTAGTAGACATGTACGGAAGCGATGATCAGTTAATTTATTAAAGTTATATATCTTCTAGTAGGCCTTCCCAGTCAATTTTAAACAATACATTTTAGATTTACATTTTATTAGTATTTGTGCTTTAATCTTTGTCCTGTGTGTTTAAATATATGTACTTTAATAGCATTGTGTTTTATCTGTGTGTTTTAATTATGTTAGACCCCACCTCAAGTCATGAGGAGAGGCGGGGAACAAACTGAAATACCGTACTACTAATATTGTTATTTGCTGATACTTTATTCTTGTGTCCAGATCAATAAATATAAGGAGCTGAAAGAACTGGTAAGGAAAAGGGTAGCTGTTTTGAAGCAGCAAATTGAAACATTGCACTGGGAACAAAAGGCAGATGAAGAAAAAATGTCATTTGATCAGCGGAAACAAAAAGAAACAGAGGTACTTGCAACTGACTCTTGATCTGTTTGCTTTTTACTTACACATTATAATATAGCTTTAGGATGTTTTGCACACTTTTGTCCAGTTGATTACAAGATGGGCAAAACAAGGTTAACCCATTTTCAATTTCTTGAAAACCCTATTGAGCAATTCTTCATGTAAATGAAGTAAATTCAACAGGAAGAGAGTGTGCTACTTCCATCTCCTTCATTGGTCTCCATGTGTGGAGAACAACAGCCTGAAAAGGAGAGCCCCCTGTACACTTGGAGGCTCTCATATAAGAAGGAGGAACCCCCTTTACGGATGGAAACTTTCCTCTCAGCACTATTATTCTTCCTGTGAGAGCCGAAATTGAGATGTAGGACTAACCCGCTTGCCTCCTTACATATTTATGTAATCTGCGTTACAAAATGCGTCAATGGGGCTTGGCAGACATGTCAAGGGAGTTCTTCTTTTTGCAGGGGTCACACAAATAGCTTATTCTGTTTCTGCACAGGGCACCATATTGGAGGAAGCCCCACCCTTTATCTGGGTTCCATTCCCTCATAAGCCTTTTTTCCATCACAACAACAGCACCATGAATTCTTCAGAGCTTATTTTTCATCAGTTTAATCTTTCTGGCACTCCTATTGTCTGACTATACATTTTAGCTTAGTTTTTTCTTGACAGTCACTTGGACTCTTAATTGATCAGACCGTTAAACAGATCCTTTATGTTCTTTGGATTGGAATTGGTATTTGATTGACCATGGCCTCCTCAGTGTACTGAGTGTACTGGTGGAATCCCGGTTAGGGATTGCCATTGAAAGGGCCTTCATATCTTAGAGAATGACACATAGTTTTATCTAGATCAGTGTTTCTCAACCTTCCTAATGCCGTGACCCCTTAGTACAGTTCCTCATGTTTTGGTGACCCCCAACCATAACATTTTCATTGCTACTTCATAACTGTAATTTTGCTACTGTTATGAATCGTAATGTAAATATCTTATATGCAGGATGTATTTTCAAATCCCAAATACCCAATATGCCCAAATTTGAATACTGGTGGGGTTAGGAGGGGATTGATTTTGTCATTTGGGAGCTGTAGTTGCTGGGATTTATAGTTCACCTACAATCAAAGAGCATTCTGAACACCACCAATGATGAAATTGAACCAACTTGGCACACAGAACTCCCATGACCAAGAGAAAATACTGGGAGGGTCTGGTGGACATTGACCTTAAATTTTTGGAGTTGTAGTTCACCTACATCCAGAGAGCACTGTGGACTCAAACAATGATGGATCTGGACCAAACTTGGTACGAATACAGCTTAGAAATGGAGATGAGCACCAACCCCCAGAGTTGGACACGACTGGACTTAATGTCAGGGGAAAACCTTTACCTTTACCTCTATGTTCCTTTTTTGATAAAGTGGTATCTTACAACATTTTTACATTGTTTCTAGGAAAATATTAAACAAATAAGAGAATACATAGAAGATAATAAAAAACGGATGGAGATACTGATGGAATATATTAGGATGTGCACGTATGTATTTCAAAAGCTGTTAGAATTCAAATTTGTCATTTTTACAATCCATGCAAGCTTTTAGTTTGTTTGTTTTTTCCTGGTATTTTATTTTTTCCTTGTTTATTTACTATATCTGCTCATATATGTCTAGAAATTTTAGTCAACCCCCCCCCCCCACCGCAAAAAAAAAAAACCTGGGTTGACCAGCCACAGGTCAGTTTAAGTGCTGTGCCATATTCTCTGAGTAGAATAGTAAAAGACAATAGATTATTTATTTATTTATTTGCAGCATTTATATACCACTTTTCTCACCCCTAGGGGGACTCAAAGCGGTTTACACATAGATAATGGCAAAAATTCAATGCCTTACAACTACAATATTAAAACCATACTTCAAACATAATCATATTAAAAACAGTACATCATCAAATATCAATATGCACTTAGTAATAGTTATTAAAACCATAAAACAATCTCATCAGTCAAGTCGCCATTCCAGTCCTTATCCCACTAAAAGCTGCATACATCTATTGTCCGAAGGCCTGGTCCCAGAACCATGATTTTAATTTTTTTCTAAAGGTCAGGAGCGAGGGAGCAGATCTTACCTCCTTTGGGAGTGTGTTCCATAGGTGTGAGCCACAGCTGAGAAGGCCCTGCTCCTCGTCCCTGCCAGCCGCATTTGTGCTGTTGACGGGAGTGAGAGCAGGGCCTCCCCAGATGATCTTAAATTGCGAGGTGGGACGTAGGGGCACATGCGTTTGGACAAGTATTTATTTATTTATTTATTTCTTGCACTTATAGACCGCCACTCTCAGCCCAGGGGCGACTCGTGGCGGTGTACAACAACATAGAAAAGACAGCTTACAATAAATCAACAATACACAACGTTCTACTACTACAAACACTACTATACTAAAAATCCGCTTCGTCAAATCATAGGGTCAATCCATCTCATAATCACAGTCCATTCCGGTCGTCAATTCCAGTAACCTAGCACTCAATTGAAGGCCATCTCGAAGAGCCACGTTTTCAGGCCCTTACGAAAGGCCATAAGGGAAGGCGCCTGTCTAACTTCAGCAGGGAGGGTGTTCCAAAGCCGGGGGGCCACCACCGAGAAGGCCCGCTCTCTCGTCCCCGCCAAACGTGCCTGTGAGGCAGGCGGGACTGAGAGAAGGGCCTCCCCAGATGATCTCAAAGTCCTCGTGGGCTTTGTAAGCTGGGCCTGAACCGTATAGAGCTTTATAGGTCAAGATTAGGCTCTCCCTTCTGAAGGATCTGAAGGAATTACTGACACGCATATGCTCCTTTCTCTATTGTGACACTTCTTCTGGCCTTTTTCGAAGCCAGTGCAAAGAAGTGAAGATGGTCAGGGGTAGCTAGCCTTCTGAGGCTTTCCCCTCTCTGCACAGTAACCCTTGGCTTGTCCATGAGTTGTAGCAAGATACATAGTTTTGGTTACTGATCTTGGCATTGACCTATATATGAAGTCAACAATATGGAAATATTAAAATATGAATTTTGTTTTAAACAGAATTGATAAGTGTTGTTGTGCCATTGCTACACATTCACCTGTAGACTCAGACCTGCTGAATTTTGGCAATATTTTTAAGCTGACATTAAGCATGCCTGCTACAATTTACCCTTTTGCTTTGTTTTGAAGTGAATCATTAGCAGACAAAGAACAAGAAGAAGCGGTGCTGATAAATGTAATCGAAAGTTCAAAAAAACGGATACCTGAAGTAAATGAAGAACTGAATAAAATTGTCAGCGACTTGCACAATGCTAAAATCGATGTCCACGAAGGAAAACGACAACAGATGAGAGCAGAAACCTTGGAGAGCCTCAAAAGACTGTATCCGGATTATGTGGTAACTAGATAGACTCTATTGTCTTCTTATATTATGCCGTGTACCTAAGCATTCCTTTATAATGCCTTCACGCTTTCTTGAGCTTCCATGCTACCTCAGTGCCATCTCGCATGACTGCAGCTGCACTCGATCTTGTCTTTCAGAGTGTACACTCCCTCAAATGCCCCAACCCAGAGCAGGAGGGTGGTCTTGATACCAGGAGATCAGTATACTCTGAATAAAACCCAAGGCGGCAGGAGTGTGATGAAGATAGTTAAGAGAATTCACCTGCACAGTGTGTTTGTTTTTTAATGCAGACTCTGAACATAAAAGAAATTTGGAGTGTTGTGTGTGGTGCTCATTATTCAACACTGTAACAGTGTATAAAATGTCAAAACTCCAAGGCCACCATCTAGCATCCTACTGCCCAATGACTATTTTCTGTAGAAAGATTGAAATATTGATTGATTGATTTACTATATTTGTATACCGCCCTTCTCAGCCCTTAGGCGACTCAGGGTGGTTTAGAATGGCAACGATTCGATGCTCAAAATCACCATAAAACATTTAAAAACATTAACACATAATATAAAACCATAACAAGAATACTGTTATGCTATTGATCACTTCTGAATGTTCATACTTGCGTGTGAAGAAGGAGATACTCAGTCCCACTAAAGATGTAACTGACATTCGTTTTTTCCCCACTTTGGACAATACGTCTCTTATTTCTTTGGTAGTTTTCTCTCTCTCTCTCTCTCTCTCTCTCTCTCTCTCATTCTTGTATTTGCCGTATTGTCTGCTTTTCTATGGAAAGTACTGGTGGATGAGCTAGGGAATTCTATATAAAAATTTTGTTTAGATATCATATGACCCATATCATAAGATCAGAGCTATGGGTTCAAATGACAGGAAAGGAGATTTCACCTGGTAGCGAGATGAAAATGAACGAAATCTGGCTACCACTATTAAAAAACTCTAAAATTACAGTAGCAAAACAACAGAGAGGAAACAATCAGGGACATCTAATCACCTCTCAACAAAAGATTGCCCCAGGCACTAACAAGCCACACCAGACAACTGCCAGGCCATCAAATGCTAATCAAGGTGGTCAGTTGAAACATTCACACCTAGCTCCAACAGACAAGAGTTCTTTGTCCCACTCTGGTCATTCCACAGATATATAAACCCATTTTCCTAGTTCCAACAGACCTCACTACCTCTGAGGATGCTTGCCATAGATGCAGGCGAAACGTCAGGAGAGAATGGCTATAGAACATGGCCATATAGCCTGAAAAAACCTACAACAACCACATTCTGAAAAACTTCCTGATGTAAACTGTTCAACAGTGGAACTTGCTGCTTGGAGTGTGGTGGAGGCTCCTCTTTGAAGGCTTTTAAATAGAGACTGGGTGGCCATCTGTTGAGGATACTTTGTGCTTTTCCTGCACAGCAGAGGGTTGGACTAAATGGCCGATGTGGTCTCCTCCAACTCTACCCCTGAATTGCTTGGATAACAGAGGGATGTAACCCATTCTTGGATGTTTCCTTTACAAACAAGAACAAAAAGTCATGGTGAATGACCAATGCTTCATTCTAAATATCTGTATACTCTTTATTAAACATTTTGTGTTTTTTATTTAGAGAGTGTTTGCACCATCTATGTACATTATCAATTTTCCTGTGTGAAAAGCACATATTCTCAGGGTTGATCTATTATAAGAATGTCAGAATAATATTAGTAATGCAATTGAATTCAGCAATAGTTCACCAGAGTATATTTTGCAGGCAAATGAATGTATTGCATGTATTCTGTATATGGGCTTCAAATAAATATTAACATAGTGTGGTTTAGGAATTTTGGCTCTAGACTTTGCTTTCTTGGAAACAGGTAGTAAATGTAAGCATGGACATTTTCCCTTTTGGAAAGTTGATGCTGATAACAGTTAGAGGTGGCTTCATGATTAACAGAAAGGCCAGATGGGAAATGCTGGGCAAATCTAGCTTTTGCTGCCAACCGGAAAAAAAAGTGTTTCCATGACATATATTATTTCTGCTTTTTAGTTTGGAAGACTGGTTGATTTGTGTCATCCAATTCATAAAAAATACCAGCTTGCGGTTACAAAAGTGTTTGGCAAGTTTATGACTGCAATTGTTGTGGCTTCGGAAAAAGCAGCCAGAGATTGTATTCGTTTCCTCAAGGAAGAAAGAGCCGAACCTGAAACATTCCTTCCTTTGGATTATCTTGAGGTAAATTTGTTTTAGAAACATATTTATCCAGGGGATTCATTCTGCTAGTACACGTTTTTCATTCATTGACACCTAGTACTAGATGACAGTGAGGCAATGCAGTGTATTTCTCAACTGCACAGTTGCCAGTATTTCTAGGACTACAAGAATAAATGAGCTGCTGCTTCCTCAACTGGAAGAGCCAACAGAACTCTGCTACTGTTTTCTCTCACATCTGTTATGTTGGATTTTGATCGTTGTTTCTTTACTCCCAAAGTTCATGGAGAATTATTTCCATTGCAGGGTGTTGTTCAGGAAAAACCCTATTAGGCTAACTTTCAGAAAAAAAAATATTGGTAGTCATAGTTCAGAAGGTCCTGCACATGTTTGGCCATTTTTGCATGTTTGCTTTTGTAACACTGTCTCTAGATACTTTTTGGTATCTGTTGTCTAGTGTGGATTGTTTTTTTTGTTGTTTTGAGTTTGAAAATATGATTGGCCAATTCATTGGTAAATATCATCACTGCTTTTAGAAATATGATATTTTTTCTTTGATTTATTAAGCGACTCCTGGGCATTATTTAATTTTCCTTTTCCAAAACATTGCCTTTGTATTAGATAGAACCAATCAATGAACAGTTACGAGAAATAAGAGGAGCTAAAATGATGGTTGATGTCATACAGACTTCCTTTCCTCCTCTGAAGAAAGTAATTCAGTTTGTTTGTGGAAATGCTTTAGTCTGTGAAACAGTAATGGAAGCAAGGCAGTTAGCATTTGATGGTCCACAGCGTCTAAAAGTAAGGTCTAAAATGCTGAATTATACAATAAAAATTTAATCTCATCTTAACAACTTGCCAAATGTTTGGACACTACTGTTTTGTTCACTTGATGAAAATGTTTTATTCAGAAGCTTTCTGACATATAGACTGATCTTTATTGATACTGTCACTTTGTTTACTTATTATGCTGCTTGTTGTTATTTTGTATTTTATTGAGGGACACAGAGTAGTAAAAATTAACTTCATGCAGTTATTTATTTATAGATAAATTAATTTTCCTATTTATTGTTTCTTCAGTCCAACTGTTTGTGGCTAATGATCCCTTACTTATATATAAATGATTTCAGAAAAAAAGCCAATATCTTAAATTTTCAGACAGTAGCTCTTGATGGAACTTTATTTTCAAAATCTGGAATAATATCTGGAGGCTCATCTTATTTGAAAATGAAAGCTAGATGCTGGGATGAAAAAGAAGTGAGCAAACTCAAAGAACGGAGAGAAAAACTGGTGAATGAATTAAAGGTAAAGCTGCTGAAAAAGGGAATTTCATCTAACAGTAATGTATTGACTTTGATTCTATGAAAAATTGTTGTTTTCTCTATAATACCTTCATGCTTTCTTGCGCTTCCATTCTACCTCGATGCCATCTCGCATGACTGCAGTTTTTATAGTAGTTTTATAAATTTTCCATCATCATTTAATATACTTAAATCCAAGAGTAAACCTTGGTTGTGAACAGTTGTAATGCATCAAATAGTAAATTTTATATCAGACAGAAAGGAGGGAGGATATTTAGTTGGCCAGTGCTCTGAGAACTAGTAAAGCATATTGATACAACTGTTGTATTCTTAGTATGGATTAACTTGTTCCCAAGCTCATTGGGCAAGCCACTGCATTTCCCATCAACAGTGTGGGGATAACAGTGGGGTTTAGCTATGCTAGATTGTTGGTAAAATAACTGCAACAAAGATTAGAAACACTTCGACCACTCAGAAAGTTCACTGTATAAATCATTATTGCCTGTATTGTTGTGTTTGGGCTCGGCCTCATGTAAGCCGCACCGAGTCCCTTGGGGAGATGGTAGCGGGGTACAAATAAAGTGTTATTATATTATTATTATTATTATTATTATTATTACTATTACTATTACTATTATAAATGTTTCCGTTGTTTGCTATTGCTGTTATTATTGTAGTTCAGTACTGTGAAGTCTCTGTGTATGTATGTACAGTATTGTTACACTGAAACTTGGGCAGTCAACCTATCTTTGTCAAGTGGAGCAGCGTTACTGAAAATCTTTCGCAAATAACAAGCTGTGTGGCCATTGCATATGCATTGAAATTCCTTTGCAAAGAGAGCAGCAATAATTGTGTTGTGTGATATAAACTTCCACAACAGCATAACTTCGGTAGAGGTGAAAATAATTTAGATAGAACTCAAAACAGAAATGATAAAATACAACAAATAATAAACACATAGTTAAGAACCTAACCATAAACAAATATTTGGGTTAGATGTCAACAATATTATAGCTTGTATATTTTGTTTAAAAAGGTAATTTCCATAGCCAAAAACTTTAAAACAATGCATTAATCAGGGATTAAAGTGTTGTCTAAGTTGTATCAGACATCACAAAAATATGTTAGTACTATAGAAGTTGTTAAGGATTGTATCTGGATGTTATCTCTGGGCTGTGGAAGGCATTAGTGGGAAGTAAGATTCCCAAAAATTGCCTTTTTCCATGCTTTGCATTAGTTGGACAAAAACCGAATTATCTTTATCTTATATATACATCATTCTGTACCAGGGTGAAAATATAAAACCTTGTGTCTACAATATAAAAAATGCTTTTGAGTTTACAATTATCATCAAACTCTCTTTCCTCAGGACTTACTGAAAATTAAAAGGAAGGAGGTTGATTTGAAACAACTGCAGGCTCAGTGCCAAGGAATTCAAACACGACACAGATGTTCACAAAATGAACTAGAAGTTATTAGAAAAAGAACTGATAATTTCAATCAGGTAGAATCAGATATATACATGGTTATTTCTCTTACCTTGTGATTGTATCTAATGTCTGGATATGTCGATTACTAAATAGATAATCGTATGCTCGGTTTTTTTCACCCAGTGAGAATATAATTTTTTAACACTCCACATATCACTGTTTTAGGAACTGGGACTTTGATTCCAGGCCTGTTTTATGCTTGTCACTTTAAAAAGTGTTAGTACATTTAATTGATCGGAAAACTAAAAATACTATGTGGAATGTTATTGCACATTCTGAAATACCGTAGTGTGTATTATTGCAAAATAAGTGTATGATTTCAGAAGACATTATTCTATATGGGTAATAAAAAATAAAATATAAGACTATTGTTATGTATCATTGTTATTGGGTATTTCTATTTAGGAAAAAAATAGGCTGGAAAGTAAACGAGCAAATATTGAATCACAGTGTGCCATGCTGAATGAAGGAATGTTACAAAGAACTGCAAAAATGGATGGAATTCAGAAGAAAATAAATGAGGTATATTGTTTGAAACATGGCAGTGCAGGTAGTCCCTGAGTTACAAACATCTGACTTACAAATGACTCATAATTAAGAATGGGGATGAGACAACAGGAAGTGAGAGAAATCTATCCCTAGGAAGGGAAATTCACCCCTGTAAGAGTTATCATGGGGAAAAGGAGTCTATACTGAAGCCTTATTGCCAAGCCTTGTTTTCACAACAAGCCACATTTTTGAAAATTCAATTCTCACAGGGACAGAAGGTGACATGCAATCTTCTGAACAGAGGGAGAGACAGCAAAACAAATACCACAGGGATGTTAACCCTTCCCTATGTTATCCAAGCTAAAAATATATACATTTTTGACTGGTGTTGCACAAATGTACCTTTTCTGACTTACAAGCAAATTAAACAACAGCAAACCTAAAAGCACTCCATGCAGTCATGCCGGCCACATGACCTTGGAGGTGTTTATGGACAACGCCGGCACTTCGGCTTATTTATTTATTTATTTCGAACATTTTTACCCCGCCCTTCTCAACCCCTGGGAGGACTCAGGGCGGCTTACAATTGGCAATAATTCAATGTCGCATCATAAAATACAGAATAACAAATATAACAATTAAACATGAACATTAATAAATAAAGATTAAAACAGTATACTTACACTCTGATTAGCTATTGCCCGTCTGGTGGCTGTTTAGCTAGCCATCTACTAATGATTACTCCGCTTAACTTATCCAAATCCTCTTCCATGCCATAGTCAACATTATCAATTGTCCTTTAACCTGATTGCCCGAAGGCCTGGTCCCACAGCCACATTTTAACCTTTTTTCTAAAGGTGAGGAGGGATGAATTTCCCCAGGGAGCAAATTCCACAGGCGGGGGGCCACCACCGAGAAGGCCCTGTCCCTCGGCCCCGCCAAGCATGTTTGAGACAAAGGCGGGGCCGAGAGCAGGGCCTCCCCAGATGATCTTAAACTCCGAGGTGGGACGTAGAAGGAGATACGTTCGGACAGGTACACTGGACCGGAGCCATATAGGGTTTTATAGGTCAAGACCAGCACTTTGAATTGTGCTCGGAATTGGATCGGCAGCCAGTGGAGCTGACACAACAGGGGGGTGGTATGCTCCCTGTATGACGCTCCGGTGAGTAATCTAGCTGCTGCCCATTGGACTAATTGCAATTTCCGAACAGTCTTCAAAGGCAACCCCACATAGAGCACGTTGCAGTAATCTATTTGGCTTAGAAATTGAGATGAGCAACACACCCCAGAGTTGGACTTAATGTCCAAACCTTTACCCTAAACCTACAGAACCTATCTTGTTTGTAACTTGAGGTCTGCCTGTACTTTTGTGTTTTTGCATGTTAAGTTGTTTGCTTCATATTAGAGTCCAAATAAAGGTTCAGTTGAGTTCATTGTGCAAAACAAACACCACATGAGTGTTGACTCTTCCCTATGCTATCCAAAGCATGCATGCATCTATCTATCTATCTATCTATCTATCTATCTATCTATCTATCTATCTATCTATCTGGAATTACACTTAAACAATGTACCTGTTCCAACTTGCAAACCAATTCAACAAACCTGCAGATGCCTATCTTATTCGTAACTTGGGGACCACGGTATTATAATAACTAGGTGGTGACAATATGTTCTAGGAGACTTATTTCCCATGTGGCTTCTTGTGGTACTTTTTATTTTACGTATACTGATAATGTTTTTTATGATGGTTAAAGACCAAACTAAATGCAATGTTAATATTCTTGCAGTTAGCAATTCTTTTGTTTTGGAATTGGGGTGGTGGTGGTCTTTAACTAGGAGCCACAGTGTAAGTAGGAGAGCCATAATTTGTATTCACAGAAGAGTTTCCAGTTCTCGATTAGCAAGAACACGTCGATCTAGTCTAGACATTATCCTTAAATTAAAGTATCATTGTTTTAGGAATACAAGCACAGCTAAATCTTAATTTTTAATATCTACTCAATATTATCCTATGAGAAAATTATCATTCTGGAAATGGCATGTAATTCTTCCTGTTATGTATATGGGGGCATGTTGCAATAGGTAGAAGACAATATTTTCCGTGAATTCTGTGAAGAGATTGGTGTAGAGAATATTCGTGTATATGAGAAAGAGCACATACAACTGCAGGAAGAACTTGACAGGAAGAGGTAAGTATTCAGAACACAGGAGTATCCATATTTGGTAACTTATAGTTGGTCTCCGTAGGGCCGTGGTGGCACAGTGGGTAAAACCACTAAGCTGCCGAACTTGCTGATCGAGAGGTTGGGGGTTCAAATCCATGGATGAGATGAGCTCCCACTGTTAGCCCCAGCTTCTGCCAACCTAGCAAGTTGAAAATATGCAAATGTGAGATCAATAGGTACCGCTTCGATGGGAAGGTAACGGCGTTCCATGCAGTCATGTCAGCCATATGACCTAGGAGGTGTCTACAGACAATGTTGACTCTTTGGCTTAGAATTTGAGATGAGCACCACCCCCCAGAGTCAGAAACTACTAGACTTAATGTCAAGGGGAAACATTTACCTTTATTTTTAGGTGGTCTCTATCTAGTTTCAATGTAACTGTGAGAAGAAAGAGAATTGAATGTTCATGTGAGAGTACATGGAGGGATATCCATGCATTGCTACTGTTTTAAGAAGATTCGGTTCATTATAGTTTCCATCCATCTGATGGTAGTACCTTTCAGGCGAAAAAACTCACCCACCCACCCCCTTTGCTTGGGACCAATACTATATTTGTGTCCACTGCTCCAGCTCTTCCTTTCTTCCCTGGAAGTGCTCAAGCGACCAGAAGCAGATGGCTTGGAGAATGCGATTGGACCATGGACTTCCCATTTTAAAGATTATTGCTCTAATGTTTCTAAAATGAGTGAAAGATCAAATTCTTCCAATTGCTCTGGTTTCTCCCAAGCCTCATGCATTCAAGTTTTTGCATCATGCAGAACTATTTTTCCTCTAAAGGCATTAAAGGCCTTTTTTCCCTCCACATAGCTTTAAAAGATAAGTTAATTTTTATTCATTTTTAGTCATGTTTATAGGAAAGTCAACTATTCCAACATTGTTTTTCACTTTTTCTTAACATTATGCTGCCTCATGTTTGTCTAGGTCTGAATTTGAAAACCAGAAGACACGACTGAGTGTCCAACTTGAGTACATTTGCAGCCTCATAGAAAAGGAAGTGAGGAAGATTAGCATGCTGAAGGAGAGTACTTGCAAAGATGAAGCTGATATCATTCACCTGAAAAAGGTAATAATCACTTTTAAAATGTTGTGAAATGTTAGATGATATAATGTCATTTATCCTTGTTTTAAACCTTACATGATTTGCTCGTGGGCTGCCATGTGGCCCTCAAAGTGCTGTCATCTTTTTCCCGCCACTCAGCTAAGCTGGAACTCATCTATATTTCCAGTTCTTTGTAACATCAACTGGATATTGACAAATGAATAGTAGTTTCTGGACCACTTGCAGTAAGCGAGGAACAGTGATTCAAGATGGTTGTGATAAGTAGCTGATTAAGGCTTCCTTCTTCCACTCCAGAAATCATGATTATAGATTGCCGGGATCCTTCTTGCTTTCCAAGATCTCTGCATGGAAACACACAGTTATCTTTTAGGTCAGGGGTCTTCAAATTTTTTAAACAGAGGGCCAGGTCACAGTCCCTCAAACGTTGGAGGGCCGGATTATAATTTGTGAGTAAGATGGACCAAGCCAGGTGTTTTATTGTTTTATTGTTGTAATGATTGTTTTATTGCTCATGGATGTATTTTTAAAATTTGATTTATTTGATTTATTTTTAATTTAATTTGATTGGTGGGGATGAGGGAGAGGGCCTTCTCGGTGGTGGCCCCCCGACTGTAGAACTCACTTCCCAGGGACATCAGACATGTCCCAACTTTGGCAGTCTTTAGAAGAAACCTGAAAACGTGGTTGTTCCAGTGTGCCTTCCCAGAATAAGGAAACTCTCAACAATATGCCCTCAAAATGCACTTTATCATTGATTTAGGACTGATTGCGTTCCCTCACTTTTCTCTGAAAATGTTCACGTCACGTCAGCATTATTTTAATTTTAATCTAGTACATTTGGTCCAGCCATTGGTTTTTAAATGCTTGTATGTCACTGTTGATTGTTTATTGCTTATTTTATGTGATTTATATGAATTGTATTGTATTGATAGTTTTATTTGATGTTTGTTTATTGATGTATTGTGGGCTTGGCCTCATGTAAGCCGCACTGAGTCCCTTGGGGAGATGGTAGCGGGGTACAAATAAAGATGATGATGATGATGATAATTTTTTTAAAAATGCATGAATTCCTATGCACACTGCACATATCTTATTTGTAGTGCAAAAAACCCCACTTAAAAACAATACAATAATTAACATGAAGAACAATTTTAACAAATATAAACTTATTAGTATTTCAATGGGAAGTGTGGGCTTGCTTTTGGCTGATGAGATAGGGTTGTTGTTGTTGTGTTCTTTCAAGTCATTTCAGACTTAGGTTGACCCTGAGCGAGGGCCAGGTAAATGACCTTGGAGGGCTGTATCCAGCCCCCGGGCCTTAATTTGAGGACAGCTGCAACAAAATAGCTATGATTTGAGCCTCCCTTAATCCAAAATCCAAAATACATGCAATTCCCAAGTTACAAACAAGATAAGTTATGTAGATTTGTCCTTAAGTTGAATTTTTATGTAAGGTGGAACATGTACTTTATCTTAAGTGTAGCTCCAGCCAAATATATGTGTGTGTGTGTGTGTGTGTGTGTGTGTGTGTGTGTGTGTGTGTGTGAGCTTTGAATAGCATAGGGAAGGATTCACCCCTGTGGTGTTTGTTTTCCTGTGCGTGCCTCTGTTCAGAAGAATTCACCTAACTTTCTGTTCCTGTGATCATTGGATTTTGAAAAATGTGGCTTGTTGTGGAACAACTATTGGTAAAAAAGCTTCAGTGGGAGACACCTTTCCCCCCATGATAATTCTTTTGGGAGTGGATTTCTCTTCCTGTAGTCTCACCCCCATTCTTAATTATGTTGTTTGTAAGTCGGAAGTTTGTAACTTGGGGGCTGCCTGTATTCCAAAACCCAAAAACTTTTGCCACCTGTGTCCACCTTTGGGAAAAGGGGGCTCGTCATAGATCCCAGTGAGTTTTTTTTTATTTAAGGAGCTTGGATTTGAGAAAGAAGAAGGGAGAAATGCTTTGAGGGCTCATCTTACCTAAGCTTCCAATCTTGTCTTCCATCTAGCTAGCCAATGGTGGCATGTAGCAGAGTGGGCACCCTGGAAGTGGCCACATGGATGATTGTGCAGCAACCCCATTGGTTGAAGCCTATATCAAGCCCAGAGACACTCGAAAATCCCCCACCTCCTAGCTACATTGCTAAAAGGGTGGGAAATGTGCTCTTGATTTATCGTGACAGGAGCAAATTGATAATACAGTTGCAATGTATAAAAAACCACAAACAAAGTTAAAAACTTGGCATTATGCTAGATTCCTTTTGACTTCAAGTGCCCCTGGAAAATGTGCAGACAACCAGAGAAGTGTCTTCTCCCCATCAGTGTAGCCATTCCGTCCTTGTCCAAGAAAATATAGAACTGGTATATTGCTGCTGGTGGTGAAAGGCACCCTAAGCCTCTGAAGTCACTTGAGCTTCCAATGACAATGATAAATCCAAGATTTTCAGCCGACTGCAAACCTGATCCTTTATCCGGATCAGTATACTTAACTTGTCTTCTGAGCCCCTGGTGGCACAGTGGGTTAAACCCTTGTGCTGGCAGGACTGAAGATCGACAGGTCGCAGGTTCGAATCCGGGGAGAGCACGGATGAGCTCCCTCTATCAGCTCCAACTTCTCATACGGGGACATGAGAGAAGTCTCCCACAAGGATGATAAAACATCAAAATATCCGGACATCCCCTGGGCAACGTCCTTGCAGACGGCCAATTCTCTCACACCAGAAGCGACTTGCAGTTTCTCAAGTAACTCATGACACGACAAAAAAAAAACTTGTCTTCTCACTACATGATTTTTGTTCTTTTTGTTGTTCTGGTTTTGATATACATTTTAAAAGAAAAATTACAATTACTCTAAAGTTAATACAGTTTATATTGACAATTTCTTTTCTTGATGCATGTTGACTAGTGCCCAATGTACTGCCCAAAACTCAGATCTAATATATTTTTCTTTATCTGCCAACATCTGATATGAGCATGCTGAGGACATTCATTGCTTGTGGTATCTCAAATAATAATAATAATAATAATAATAATAATAATAATACTTTATTTATATACCGCTCTATCTCCCTGAGGGGGACTCAATAGTTGTGTCATTAACTTTATATCAAAGTAGATTATTGTCGTGACCGTGTCTGTTAGTATCATCCACTATATTAGGAGCCCCCGGTGGTGCAGTGGGTAAACCCCTGTGCCGGCAGGACTGAAGACCGATAGGTCGCAGGTTCGAATCCGGGGAGAGGCAGATGAGCTCCCTCTATCAGCTCCAGCTCCTCATGCGGGGACATGAGAGAAGCCTCCCACAAGGATGATAAAAACATCAAATCATCCGGGCATCACCTGGGCAACATCCTTGCCGATGGCCAATTCTCACACACCAGAAGCGACTTGCAGTTTCTCAAGTCGCTCCTGACACGACAAAAACAAAACAAAACACTATATGTTGTGTATTGCATTGTTTTTGGTCATCATCCATCTCGTTCCCATCCCCCCCCCCCAAAAAAAAAAAACTCAGACGGCAGAAACATACGATACATGTGATGCTGGAATAGCATAGCGTGAAGCAGTTTGGAGTTTTCATTTTAGTATGAAACATATACAAACTTTTGTTTGTACAAATGTATGGGGTTTTTTTATTTCCCAAATAAGCAAGGCACTGAATGAAGTACTTTATGTTGTTTAGTATAAAAATATGTTTGGATTTGAAATGCAAATAAGCAGTTAATATATGCTTTATTTTCCCAAAAATTTGGGGTGGGGGGAGGGGGTTTGAAAGAACGTGGACAAACACATTATTTTTCCTCCTCCCATGATTTCAGAGTTTTCCAGAAATGTTACTTCTCTAGCCACTACTAATATGAAGAATTAATCTGTTGTCATAACTGCAAATTCCAGTACATAAAAGGTATTTCTATTGTATTGGTTTTATTGTGGGCCACTTTGGGTCTCTTTTTTTTAGAGAGAAAATGGTGGATACATATAAAAATAATAAACAAAAATTCTGGAAATTATGATTCCTTATCTGCTTGACAGAAACATGTTAATAAGAACTAGATCTAACAAAAGAATAACACTTATCCTGTGTGTTTTAAAACAGATAGCATTATATTACTTAAATCAACAATTGTTTAACAACTTCATTTCAGAAATGTTACTGCTAGATAGCCTTGTCTGCTTAATCTTTTCATAATGTTGTTCTGTTTCTAAACTGTAGGTTTTTTGAAATAGCATATTTTTCTTATCTAGGATGAGGAGAATTGCTTACAGATGGTAGAGGAAGTTATGGCAGAACTGCAGCAGCTTAGGGAGAGGCAGAATGTTAATAAAAATGAAGTTGCCAAGGCACAGAATCAAGTTGACGAATCAAGGAAGATATTACTAACACTAAATAGGTAATTGATGCTATTAACCAATTTGAATTCCTGATATTTGAAACTCTGTTCATAGTTTGGAGGGATAGTTTTGTTAGATTACTACAGAAGTATTTAAATTGAACACTTTGTTATTCAAGTTTTACAGTCCTGTCTGAGTGATGGTGAAGTTCTGGCTCCTGAGAGTTGTGGCAGAAAATGCCTGCAGGTATAGGAGGTTGTCACATGTTTCTCAACCTTCCTAATGCCGCGACCCCATAATACAGTTCCTCATGTTGTGGTGACCTCCAACCATAACATTAGTTGCTACTTCATAAGTGTCAATTCGCTACTGTTGTGAATCGTAATGTACATATCTGATATGCAGGATGTATTCAAGATATATTTCCATTCACTGGACCAAATTTGGTACAAATACCCTGTTGGTGTGTAGCAGAGTATCGCAGAAGCTCAGAATAATGGACTCTGGAGTCTCCGGTAAAAAGCAGGTTTCAGCTTTACTAAAGCAGCTCAAAATAGACAACATACACCATCAGCGGACAGACGTGAAGAACACAAACCGAAAGAGATAGGCACAAATGCAAACTGCAGCTGGAAGGGAGTTTATCTCTGACACTCCCTAATCTTTCACACAGCAAGAACTCAGGGTTACATTCTCACAGCCTGTTACTTTGCTGTTTTTAACCATTCTGTGTCAAACTACATCCTGGCAATACAATTCTATTACAATCTATTACAATCACAATCCTATTACAATCACAATCCTCCCGCAGTGAGGGCATTGGTTTCCAAGTGGAAGGCGGTCCCGGTCAGGTTTGGCTTGACGCTCCTAGACAGATAGAACACCAATAAAAGAACTATTTATAGTTTTAATGAGATGTAGAGGAATCTGGAGCAGCATCTTTCAACTGTTCTGAATGCTTCCCCACCTTACTTGGCACACTGTAATGCCTTTCTTTAGACTGGGATGTTTCTCCTGGTGGAGAAGGGAGCTGACTTGGGGAAAACATGGCTGCTCCCAGCAGGCCTTCGCAGCTAGAAGGGGCCACCTGCAGCAGCCAGCCAATGGAACCATCATATTTTGGCAGCCCTGGCAAGCTGGGCACTGTCCTAAGGAGAAAGGTTGAGACTGGTCCCTTGGATCCGCTTGACAGACTATTCAAGGAAGGACTTGTGGGGATGGGGCACATTTTCATGACACACTTGGGCAATACAGGTGATATGCCAGTGTTCCGCAACACACAGTGTAGAACACTTTGCTGTAGAGCCAAGGACTTCGTGTTTATTGAAATAAAACATTTTCATTACAACATATGAACTGAGATTCTGTTCAACTCCAGCAGAGCAGAAAGGCTCACCACTCTAGCGGCAACCTCCCACCAGAGACAACAGGGTACCATAGCAGTTTTTTTTTTAACTTGGGTCTAAGTGCCAATACATAATGGGACATATGGCTTGGGAAATCACCTGTGGTTTAGCAACTCCATAGATCCACTTCCTTCCCTGGCAGGAGTGTGTGCAGGCTGCAGGTGGCAAGGTGACTGTACTTCACCTGCACTGCCTTTCCATTGTGATTGCCTTGATGTGTCATGTACCCCTCTTGAACCCTCAAAGGAGAACTTGGAAATGTTCAACAGGGCTGTAAACTAGGGCCATTTGGTCTATTCAAGGTTGAGAAAAGAGCTGGAGCCACAATCAAAGAATGATAGTGCTGGGGTTTGCTTTAGCTAGTTGGGGAATTAGAAGGCTGGGAATAAGTAAGCAAAGTAGGCAGGGAAGTCGAGAAGAAGGACAGGTTGTTGCCTGTGGATATTAGCAATGCTTTTTGAATGTAAAGCTCAGAAGTAACTTTCTCTCCATCCTGTATTGATCTGGATAATAAAGAAATCTGTTCTCCAAGCTTGCTAGTAAGTGGATTTCATCCTAGGGATCTCCAGCCCACAAAATGATGCACAAGTGGCAAAAGTGTCAATTCACTCACACAACAGTCCATTGTATGATCACTTCGACATAATAGGATAATGTCCCTGTTGAATAAATAAAAACAGTTCAGTGCCCCATGGCATTATACTGAATATCCTCTTTGCTCCATCTGTTCCAATTCTCGTTATTCTTATGTGGTGGGTCATAAATACTGAATTTTGAAGGAAAGTCTTCAAATTCTAGAATTAATTGAGACATCATGTGTAACTCATATTCACATAAATAAATACAATTTGTAAAAAGGCAAAAATATGAAAGAGCAATTTAAAGAACAACAATATAAAAGTACTACATAAAATAATTGGCATACAGGTCTTGCCTATTAAAATTCAATACCATTAAGATACATTAGAACATAAAAGATAAAATTCTTTAGCTAAAATCATCATTTGAGTTATTAATTAGTTCTAACAATATAATTAAAAATACTTAAGAGATCAATTATTTTTCATAAAGGAAACTCTTGTCAACCCAGGCTTAAACCTAAATGAGAATAAATAGAAAAAATTGTCATAATTTGTACCTTCGAGAGTTGAATATAAATGTTAAGCTTTGTATCTTGTTTCTTTGTTTCACTGACAGAGAGTTGGTGACTCTACAAAAAGAAGCCGTAGTGATTGAGACCTCGCTGGAACAGAAAAAATTAGAAAAACATAATAGGCTTCTTGAATGCAAGCTTGAAGACATAAAGATAAACCTTGTTTTGGGATCTTTAGATGATATTAGTGAAATTGAGGTATAATATGGATGCTTTCTTGCAATAAATGATAGAGGTTGTTGAGTTTGTGCATAAATATATAAGCCTCTACTTGTTCTTGAGCAAACTAAGGTTTCATCCTACTACATTTTAGCAGAATTACTGCTCCAATTTGACGCTGAGAGCACACATTGACAGAACAGTTATGACAGAGTACATGTAGGCCCATTGGTTTTGCCTTCATCTTATTGCTTTGGTAATATGTTGAGCAAATTGCATCAGATTGAAGAAAGTTATATACTTTCTTGGTAAAGGAGAGACTGCAGAAAGTTGACAATATAAAACTGGTAGTCTTTATGAAGAACTGGAAAACGAATGAGAAAGAAATTGAACATAGATGGAAAGATTGTATTGGAAGAGAAGACAAAAATACATACTGTCTTAACATGCATTTCATGTTTTTAATTGGACGTTTGTTGCAGTTGGGACCTGAAACTGAAAGTAGTGAAAGAACCGCTGATATCTATGAAAGAGAAGAATTAATTCAAATAGAGTATAGCACACTTTCAGAAGAATTAAAGGTAAGAACATCCACAGTCTCCATTTGTAACATTACATTCCTTAGCATCTTTCCTTAGCTTAATTTTTCAGAAGACTCAGTCTGATGTTACACTTGTGGGTTATGTATGCCATCTCTCCTAGCGTGGTGTTGCAGCAGAAATCGTTTGCTTGACTTTCCTGCTGCACAAACACTTGAACTAGAACTATGTTCTAGTTAATAATTATTGTGAGTGTCGACAGTTTCCTCTCATGTCACTGTAGTGGATTTTTACTCCCAGCTCTCTTATAAGGGAACCTTTTGTTGGTGCGACTGAGAGCTTCCAGTAGCTTCAGGAACTGAAAGGTGTTCATGAGGATTGCTGCACGTGGACAGTGGTGAGAACTGTTGAAGATAACAACCTTCTCAAACCTCCTCTATTTAATGTTATACCTGTTTATAATTTATCATTTTATTTCCTGAAGTGCATGTCTTCTTTGGTTTGCAGTTTCCTTAGCTCTAAGTACTTGAGGCAATGGGAGGGGCTGCAGATCACGTGTGTTTAGAATGCAGTTTAAACATTATGATAGTTGAGGAATGACAGTTGAGGCTTGAGTCAGTTAAAAGACAGAAGTCAGTATTAGAAGTTCGAAGACAGTTAAGCCTTGAGTCAGCTTGAGTACAGAAGTCTGTTTTTCAGTTTGTTGTCAGTTTAGGAAGTGAGAAAACTGTTGATGCTTGAATTCTTTGAAAGTAGATTCTTATGAAAGAGAACTGTAGAGAGCAACATCGCTTTTGAAAAGACTGTTAAGTTAAAGATCAAACTGAAACATTTTAAAGTTTACTTTCAAGTAATGTTCCTGTATATACACAGAGGCGGCCCTAGGTAATTTTCAATGGTAAGCAAACAGTATTTTGCCCCCTCCCCAACCAATCATTGATATATATTTTCTGTTCGTCATGGGAGTTCTGTGTGCCATATTTGGTTCAATTCCATCATTGGTGGAGTTCAGAATGCTCTTTGATTTTAGGTGAGCTATACATCCCAGTAACTACAACTCGCATATGTCAAGGTCTATTTTCCCCCAAGAGCGTCCCTGGGCAAAATCAACTATACTGCGAATACTTACTTTGCGTAATGGGTTGAGCCGCCCCTGTATATACATGAAGTTATGAGTAAAACAAATATGTTATTTTAAAGAAGTCTACTTGAATCTTTGCCTGCTGAGAGCATTGAATAGAGAGCATTGAAGTTCTCTATGTGCCCAGCGATCATCCATTACTCAATAAACTAAAGGAATACCTCCATAAATCTACTACCCAATAAATTATGATCGTAACAGGTCATAATCCATAATCCCCAATAGGTTGTGATCCTAACAGGTCATCACCCTTATCCCAGTAAGAACCTCTACCTAGTGGGTCACAGATGGGACATCCCTGCAGTGGCTATTTAAAAATTTCAAACAAGCTACCACATTTCACCACATAGTCACCTTTTTTCCCTTTAAAAAGGGGTGTGACTATTAAGTGGTGTGAAATATGGGAGGCCTATGAGGCTTCCCCCTGCTGGCGGCCAAAGGAGGCCCCATAGGCCTCGCCCGCTAGCAAGCAACAGCTACAGGGCCTTCTTAAGCAGGCAACCGAGAGAGATCCCGTAATTCTCGTTCACCCACAGGTGAGTGAGCCTTCACCTTCCTACACACCTCCCACCCCACCCCCACCCCGCCGGGAGTTATGGGGCTTCCCTTTAGCTCCAAATGGTAGGCATGTGGGCAGCTGTGTGAGTATTACATGAGGAGAGTTTTTTAATCTTCAAATTTGGCACCCCCAAAACGGGGATGCGTCTTACATGTGGTGGAGACGATTATGCAATGAAATACAGTACATTGTGTTAGAAAGTTATAGTGAATGACGTTAAGGATGCACAGCTTCTCAGAAACATAGATAATCTGATGTGTATTGATTTCCAGATTTGCTTCTTTCATGAAAAACAGATTGCCTATAGACTGTACATCTAATGTAGCTGACCTGCTCAGAATCTGTTCTTGCAAATAACACTATGCCTATATAGATACTAGCTGTATTCACCACGCGTCACTGTGGCCAAACTTCCCTCCCTCTTTCTCTCCTTCCCTTTTTTCTTTCATTCTCTCCTTCCTTCCTTCTCTTCCTCTTCCCTTCCTCCCCCCCCCCTTTTCTTTCCCTTCCTCTTTCTCCCCTTTCTTCCTTCTCTACCTATTCTTGGACTGCAACTCCCACCAGTCCTCCTGATCAACCTATCTACCTACCTATCTCTATCTGTCTTATCTAGCTGGAGGATTACTGGGAGTTGCAGTCCAGAAATAGGAAATTGGAAATATACAGGGATTGGGATGCTCTCAAAGAAATCCAAGGAGAAGAAAGCTTGCAGCTTGGAAGCAGTGCGTTTGAATCATCCTCCTCTCCTAAAGGGCCTGGTCTAGGGGATGCTGGGAGCTGTAGTTCAGAAGAGAGTGTGGATATGCTATTGTGTGTTTTGTTTGCCAGGAGAGTCATTTTGCGCATGTGCTATAGTGTCTTCTTGCTTTTTTTTTTTTTTTTTTTTTGGCTTTTAAGTCCCTTCCACTGTGTTTTTCAGTGTTTTTATAAGTGATGGTCACTCATTTTCCTGATAGGTATATTGTGTCCAAATTTCATGTCAATTCGTCCAGTGGTTTTTGAGTTATGTTAATCCCACGAATTAACATTGCATTTTTATTTATATAGATTGTAGTCAGTGGTTCTCTTCCAGATATCTTTTTAGAAAGTTTTATATTAATTTGGCATTGTTAATATGCCTACTGTATTAATTCTCATCTGTACAAAAAAATAAAAAATTGAGTTTATAACCTCAGGATGAGAGCCATGCACCACATAAGGCACAACAGGGATGCGTCAATATGTTGTGTGCCGATCTACTGTACACCTTACCGCCTACCAGTTTTAGAAATTCAAGATGGTGTTTAGAGCCCCAGAAACATTTCCCCAATGTTCTTACAGCGCTTTATTTTGTGTTACAACTAGGACTTGCAGTCTAATAAAGAGATTGAGGCTCGCCTAGAACAACTTCGGCAGGAAATAGCATCTAAAGAAGATGTTTTAGTAAAAACAGTTGCACCAAATATGAGAGCACTTGACAGATTACATATTGTTACCAATAGATTTCAGGAATCCGTTGATGGTAATAGCCTTTCTGATTCATTACAGTAATTTATAAGATGCAGATAATACTTGGCTTCTAATAGTTGCCTTCTTTTACAAATCTAAACTTTTGGTAATTAACAAATTAGTTTCAGTCTATCCTTTTATGTATGTGTTTATTTGTTGATCTCATAAAATTTGAACTTGTAGCCATGTGATCATTGTATTATGCACCCAAATCCAAAAACATACTAATGCAGTTTTATGGTATTATCAATACTTCAGAAAGATTTATAATAGTATCTTTCCATGTTTCAGTTGCAATGTTTGCAAGGCAATTCCATTTATTTTCATTTGTCACATTAGTCTGATTAATATCCAATAAAGATAGTAAAAAACTATGTTCAGTCCTTTCAAAAGGATGGGTATTTGTACATATCTTCTGTTATATTGGAAGAAGTAGACATTGCTGGGAACTCGAAGTTGAGTATTGCCACCGATGAATCGAGTTTCTTTCTTTTCCAAGGAATTAGGGTTTCAGGTTCTTAATCCTACATAGATGTTATTATTATTTCACATATTTTGTAGATTTTAATAAATTCAAAATAGAAAAGAAATTCTCACCCAATGGCACTGAAGAGCAGTTAATTGAAAGTGTTATTTAATTTTAGTTTATGTTCAATCAGAACCTTATAACATATAGGAGGAATTCAGTCATTGTACAGAGATAAAAAGTACTATACGTGCTACTTAAATGTATGTTTTTCTGTTTCCATTGTTCTTTCTGATAAATAATACTATTTTTGTGTTTGTAAGCTGAGTTTAGATAAGATGTTATAATCTTGGTTCTCATATCAACAGTTTAGTATTCTACTAAATCCAGTTAAATAATCTTTTTGTAGTGTTTGAGGCTCATAGAAAAGAGGCCAAATTATGTAGGCAAGAATTTGATAAAGTGAAAAAAAGAAGGTATGAGCTGTTCAGCCAGTGCTTTGAGCATATGTCAGTAGCTATTGATCAGATCTACAAGAAGCTCTGCAGAAACAATAGTGCTCAGGTGTGTACATCTAAAGATATTTCATTAGAGTTCATAAATATAAAAAGTTGTTAGTTTATCTATTTCCACTGTGTATTTATATCTATCCTGTAATATTCCTGGATGACGTACATCTTGAAAGTTGATAAAAACCAGTAATCATGATGGTTGGGTGCTTTAGAAGTTGTCATGCAAGAAGTAATGTTTCCAAACTGGTTAAAATACAGGCTGATACAAAAAGAATACAGTCTCAGTGTCACGTGTAACCGTTGTGTACCACAATAACATTAAACAGAGTCAGGAATTAAAAATAAACCACAAAATCCATTTAAAAGCCCCTTGGCTCCTAAAAAGACTTGGGAGTTTTATTTGTTTTTATATATCACACAGAACCACTCAAGCGTCTCTATGGAAGGCATTTCATACGTAGAGTATGCTGTGCGTTCTCTCTCTCTCTCTCTCATAGATAGGGATGGAATTCTTCGCTAAATTTGGTCCCAAGGAAAATAATGATTAGGCTCTTAGTATCTTCTTGAGTTTAGTTCCAGGACTACCCATGATTCTTATTTGTGGTCTCTGTAAATGCACACCAATGGGTTAACTGTGCTTGCGCGGTGCAATTCGGAATCTTAAGAGCTCTAAAGCACATTTTATGGTACCCCAGGCCACCATCCTGATGGTATATAATGGGTAGACAGTATCATTGCTGCAGTACTTTTCTTTTTGCCACATCAGTAGCAAGAGAAAACTGTCATTCATTAGTATTGCTAGGTTTAGGCCTAGTACTGTATTCAAATAACTTTCAGTAATAGATTAGATAGTTGTAGTTAGGACGATCCTTTTGCTACTGGGGCTTCCATCTAGTCCTGCTAGTCAGTTAATAGGCATGGTTAGGTCCGGTCAGAATCTTTGTAATTCAGAATAAATTTGGAAAAATTACATTTTTGAAGCAATTGTGAACTTTTTAAGGAAACCGGAAGTCCCTTTGCCCTTCCAAAGCTAGTCTCACCATTTTTCCTTCTACTCTGATATAATAATAATAACAATATGATATTGTAATTATATATTTATATCACATGTAATATTACTAATAATATTACGATGTAGTGGTATGGTGCAATATAGCAATGTTTAATGCTGATATTGTACTATACTAATAATATAATATATTGTATGTGATATATACCTTGTAAGCCGCTCTGAGTCCCCTTCAGGGTGAGAAGGGCGGCATATAAATGTCGCAAATAAATAAATAAATACTCAGGAAGTGAGTCAGAAATTATTCTGGTCCCTGACCTGGGCTCAAGCCAGAGGAGCCAGTTTTGAACTGGGAAAGGCTGATTTTCTTCCCTTTGCTTTCCCCACTTCTGCCTCAAGCCAGAGAAGCCAGTTTTAAACCGGGGAAGGAAGAAATTTCCTCCGCTTGCTTTCCCCCGCTCCTGGAGTAAAACAACTACTTTCAAAGTAAAGACCACCCAGTGAAACAGGAAATAACACTTTTAAACCATTAACGAAAGGATTCGGAAGTCTCGGAAGTTTCAAAAAGTTTTGAACATCTTTTTCTGTGAAAATTGAAATTGACTTTAGAATTGAATCACCGGCGCCCCTTACATCTAAAACAAGTTTTGAACCATTTTTTTTATCAAACAAATCTATCAGCTAGACTATTTTTTTCTCTGTGTTTTTTTGAGCATGCAAACCCCTCAAAATTCCTATTTTTCTGGATTCAGAGAGGCATACTTTGATGTCAACCACATTGTTTAAATGATGTGCAGGCTGTAAGGCTAAAATGCCTAACCACGATGGCCATTCCCACGGTTTAGTCTGCCTTGGTGAGGTGCACGTGTTCTCGGCATGCAAGATTTGCCAGACCTTCACACCAACAGCCAGGAAAAATGGAGCAATGCCTGAAAGCAGCCATCTACAAGACCGCCCTTGAATAACTGCCTTCCTCCTCTTGTCTCTAAAGCTGAGGCCAAATCTGACCCTTCATTGGCGGAGGCCTCTCTCCTATGCCCAAACACACTCACTCGAACAAGATCAAAAACATCCAAAAAGAGCAAGGCAACAGCAGTGGAAACCCTCCACAAAAAACTCAGACTCTAGCTGTAGATTCAGACAGTCCTAGAAAGGCCAAGGATAAGTCTGGAATGATGGGTGTTGTGCATCAACATCTGAAGAATTCAGGTTCTCTCTCCCTGCTTAAATGTCTGTTGTCATCTTTCACATGCACGAGTTCAGCTGTAGAAAAGGCTCTCAAGCCAGAATAGTCAAGTTCCTTTCTTCCCACCAATAGTTTTCATCTGCAAAATCATTCTTTCTTAGATTGATCAGCATAAAACTATTCCCTAGTGTTTCAGAATATCATAGTCCTTGATAATGTGGGAGAAGGATGATGGACAGATTAGATATAGTGGTACACAGGACTGGACTGGTATTAGTCATATTCAAGAAGGGGATTCTTGTGTTCAAAACCGCTTATCTGTTTTCATTCAGAATTTCTTTGCAGCCCTTGTTTGAGAAGAGATTTTAATTGCATTTTACATTCATGAAAACCAGTAAATGTTATCATTAATTTAAGCGTGCAGTCGAAAAACGTTTTTGCTGCCAACTGAGAAAGAGCCCATGTGTGTTTCAGGCTTTTCTTAGCCCCGAGAATCCTGAGGAACCTTATTTGGAAGGTATTGGTTTTAACTGTGTTGCTCCAGGGAAACGATTTATGCCAATGGACAACCTGTCTGGTGGTGAGAAATCGGTAGCAGCTTTGGCTCTTGTGTTTGCAATACACAGGTAAGAAGGATGCAGTTTCGCTGATAGATTATGCTCAGTGGATTTTTTGTTTGTTTTTTAGTACTTGCATTTTTGTAGCTCTTATTTTTCCAAACGACCATGTATGCCAGCTTGTACATCAATAATATTTTAGTATTCATGGTGCAGGGCCTATGATATATTAAATACTTCCATATTTTAAGAATAAGAATGAGATAATCCTGCCACTCTTCCACAACCAGTATGTTTGTGTAACACAGGAGTGAGAAAAATGCAAGGCCCGATTGTTGGAATTGTTCTTGGCCAGATTATTACCTTATGAAGCAAGAAGCACTCAAGAATATGGTTAGGTTTTCCTCTGCCAGAGGAGAAAGTGCCACCCTTTATTAAACGTTATATTTTCAACAGCTTTGCATCTTTGAGGGATTCTTGTAGCGAGGGGTCCTCCAATAATAATAATAATAATAATAATAATAACACTTTATTTAAATTCCGCCCTTCTCACCCCGAAGGGGTCTTAGGGCGGATCACAGTACACATACATGACAAACATTCAATGCTGCTTTGTATAAACAATAGACAGAACAGAAGGAGGTGCCATGGAAGGTTGGGCTCGAGTCCAGGGGGTGCTGTTCTTCTATCCCCTGTGACGAAGAGCTGTCAGGACTTCCTCCTTCCTTTTGGTCACCCAGCATTTTCTGATGATCTTTCTTTATGGCGTCGAAAAACACTTCCCCCACTTTTAGCGGTACCTAATTTCTCTAATCACAGCTAAAGCTGTTTTCGAATTGCTTAGGTAAACAATGAGCTAGGCTGACAGTTGGCAGCTCACGCCAACTCGGGGCTTCAAACTTGCAACCTTTTGGTTGATAGATCTTATGATTGCTGATGATTTACCAGCTGTGCTAAACCTCTGGCCCATGGGTGATTCCTTTCCACTCTTTAAAGTTTAATCCGTTCCAGGATGTTTCCTCCTTTTTGGCAAGAATAGATCTTGACAGTAAGTTCCATTTTCTGGTAACATCATCAGTTTACAGTCCTACAACAATTTCTTCTTCTTCTTGTGGTAAATTAAAGTGAAAACTGGGGTATGCACAAAACAGCAGTAATTTTTTTTTCATTCCATCTGATGAAGGTGAAAGTAAAGGTTTCCCCTTGACAGTAAGTCCAGTCGTGTTAGACTCGGCAGTGGTGCTTATCTCCATTTCTAAGCCAAAGAGCGGGCATTGTCCATAGACACCTCCTAGGTCATGTGGCTGGCATGACAGCATGGAGCGCCGTTACCTTCCCATCGAAGTGGTACCTATTGATCTACTCACAGTTGCATGTTTTCAAAATGCTAAGTGGGCAGAAGCTGGGGCTAACAGTGGGAGCTCATCCCACTCCCCGGATTCAAACCACCTATCTTTCAGTCAGCAAGTTCAGCAGCTCAGTGGTTTAACCTGCTGTGCCACCGGGAGCTCCCCATCTGATGAATAGGCACATGTTCATTTTTATAAAACAGTTCTTACAAAGCATTTAGAAATATACAGAAGATACTAAAACATGACCTTATAGATAAACGCGCAATTAACGATACTACCTTTACTTTTAATAAATCTGTTTACTTGCATTTATCTTTCCTGCCTCAAGTTTTAGACCGGCTCCCTTTTTCATTCTGGATGAAGTTGATGCAGCACTGGATAACACAAACATTGGCAAAGTAAGTACTTTTCTGTGTTCCTATTTGCATCTTGCTTTACTGATTAAAATCCAAAGTGATGTACAATTAAACGGAAAATCAAATAGTTGTAAAATAGCTACAGGTGTAATCTTGTTTATATAAAAAATAACTTATGAGTTAAAGTAATAAAATGTTTCCAGTTCTGATTCTTTTCTGCACTGTATGTTGTGGAACAGAAGGTTGGGGAAATGCAGCACATAATAGGTAAATGTGATTGTGATTGTATTTTTGCATTGTTTTATTGTATTCTTATGTTTTATTTACTTTATTACGATGTTTGTTTTGTGTTTTGGTTTTATCTTGGTGTAATGCACTACTGGGCTTGGCCTCATGTAAGCTGCCTGAGTCCCCTTTGGGGAGATGGTGGCAGGGTATAAATTAAGTTTATTATTGTTATTAAATGGGCAGTACAGGAACATCAAGCGAATCTAAATGAATTCAAGTCTCCAGGGCCAAATGAACTACATTCAAGGGTATTTAAAGAACTGGCAGAAGTAATTTCAGAACCAGTGGCAATCATCTTTGAGAATTCCTGGCAAACAGAAGCCCCAACAGACTGGAAGAAGGCAAATATCCTCATCTTCCAAAAATAAAAAAAGGAAGGGGGGGGGGGACCCAAATAGTTGCCTCCAATCAATACCAAAAAAGATTCTAGAGCACATTGTTAAACAAACAAGCAATGTTAGAGTCACAAATAGTCAACACAGGTTTCTCAAAACCAAGTCATATTATATAAAACACTAGCCGTCCCCTGCCACACATTGCTGTAGCCCAGTCCGGTGATCTGGAAAATAAAGTAATTAGAAAGCGTTTGTTTCTAATTGATGTAATTTCTTGATGCTTGTGGGTAAACAGTATTTCTTGTTGCTTCTTTGTCAGTGTAGATGTAGAGATTGTCTGGTTTGCCTACTCTGGAACATGCAACATTTAATTGTCCTTCTTTAGGGGTCCCTTTCAAATCTATGATGCTATATCTGTGTGTGTGAATCATATATATCTATCTATATCTATGGCTGGATGGCTCTTTGTGAGGAGGGCTTTGATTATGTTTTCATTGCCCTGGTGAAGGCAGTTGGACTGGATGGCCTTAAGTATTTTCTGTTTGTCATGGATGTTCTGTGTGGGAAGTTTAGCCCAATTCTATTGCTGGTGGGATTCAGAATGCCTTTTGATTGTAGGTGAACTATACATCCCAGTAACTACAACTCCCAAATGTCAAGGTTTATTTCCCCCAAACTCAATCTGTGTTCGTATTTGGGCATGCCAAGTTCGATCCAGATCCATTCACAGCACTCTCTGGATATAGGTGAACTGCAACTCCCAAACTCAAGATCAATACTCACCAAACCCTTCTAGTGTTTTCTGTTGGTCATGGGAGTCCTGCATGCCACATTTGGTTCAACTCCATCATTGGTGGAGTTCAGAGTGCTCTTTGATTGTAGGTGAACTATAAATCGCAGCAACTACAACTCCCAAATGACACAATCATTTTTTTTGAGTGATGGTCACTCCTTGGGTTAGTAGGTGTCTTTTGGCCAAATTTGACGGCAATTCGTCCAGCAGTTTTTGAGTTATGTTAATCCCACAAACATACATTACATTTTTATTTATACAGATCTATTTTTTTGATAGAGATACAGATTTGGTAGATGAAGGGAATGCTGTCGCATATTTCGATTTCATAAGGTCTTTGGCAAAATTCCTCATGGCATTCTAATGATGAAGCTAATAAAATGTGTGTTAGACAAAGATATTGAAGGTCTACTGTTGGGTTGACTGGCTATTTGTTAACTCGCTGACCCCAAAGAGTGGCTCCCAATGGATCCTCCTCATCCTGGAGAGGTTACCACAGGATCCTGTCCTGAACCTAGTGTTTTTGTATTATATTGTGTATATTGTATTGATGGGCGTGGCCTTGTGTAAGCCGCCCCGAGTCCCTTGGGGAGATGGTGGCGGGGTATAAATAAAGTATTATTATTATTATTATTATTATTATTATTATTAGTGCTATTCAATATCTTTATCAATGATTTGGACGATGGACTAGAAGGAATGCTTATCAAATTTCCAGGCTACACCAGATTGGAAAGATATCTTATACCCCAGATTACAGGATTAGTTAAAACAGTTGACAATAGTTCAGCACCCACTAACCCACGCTTTAGAAACTTTGTGTTTTAAGAACACAAAGTACCGTATATACCCGAGTATAAGCCGGCCTGAATATAAGCCAAGGCACCTAATTTTACCACTAAAATCTGGAAAAATGGATTGACTCGAGTATAAGCCGAGGATGGGAAATGTCGCAGCTACTGGTAAATTTCAAAATAAAAATAGATACCAATAAAATTACATTAATTGGTGCATCAGTAGGTTAAATGTTTTTGAATATTTACATAAAACTTTAATTTAAGATAAGACTGTCCAACTCTGATTAAACCATTATTCTAACCTTCTTCAATGTAAATGTGTTTGTATATCCTTTGTAATAATAGAGTAGAATAATAAATGTCATTATAACAACAATAAACAGAGTAAAATAATAAATGTAATTATAACAATAATAAACAGAGTAAAATAATACATGTAATAATAACAATCATAGAATCTTAGAGTTGGAAGAGACCTCGTGGCCATCCAGTCCAACCCCCTGCCAAGAAGCAGAAAAATCACATCCAAAGCACCCCCAACAGATGGCCAGAGTAAAATAATAAATGTAATAACAACAATAATAAAGTAAAATAATAAATGTAATAATAATAGAGTAAAATGATGAATGTAAAAATAATAAGAAATACAGTAAAATAATAAATGTACCGTAAAAACCGGCATACTAGACGACTTTCTAAGCCAAGAAAGTCATCTTAAAAGTGGGGGGGTCGTCTTGTGTGCCGGCTATAAGTTCCACCACTTGAGGATGCCGAGAGCGAGGGATGCGAGCAGCCATGAGAGGCCAAAGGGAGCCTGCTGGTATCGCAGCTCAGCTGGCCAGCACTCCCGGCAGACCTGCCGATCCTCCTCCTCCCCCCTCGCCATCCCCAAGCAGCACAGCCTGCTGCTCTTGCCCTTGCACAAGCCCAGCTGGCCATCACCCCCGGCAGCACAGCCGCTCCTCCTCCTCCCCGTCCTCCTCCTGAAGGGAAAAGGGGCAGAAGAGGCTGCCCTCAAGCCTCCCATTCCCGGCCAGCTCAGGCCTCTTTCTCCCTCTCCTCTCCTTCCTCAAACAGTGCAGGTAGGCTACTCAAGGAGAGTCAAAACAAAGGCACCTCGGAGAAAGACCTGCTGGAGAAATTTCTTCTTTCTCCTGATCCATCTCCCCTCTTTGAGGTTTCTTTCCTTTATCTTTGCTGGGCTCCCCCTTCCTTTCAGCAGCTCTTGTTTTAAAAGTTTTAAAGAGCCTGCAAAGGGAGGAAGAAAAAGGTCTCCTTCCCCCGTTTTGTTTCATTTCTGCAGCCAAGAGCTAGGTAGCCTCTGCAAGGGCGAGCTTGTCTTAAAGGGGAATCGCCAGTGAGAGGGGCGAGCTAGTCTTAAAGGGGAATGCCCTCCAAAAAAAACTGCCACAGGTTCAGTGCCATGGAGTCACAGCAGTTGTAGTTTTACAAGGTCCTTAGCCTTCCCTGTTTAAGAGAGGCAGTACCATATCAAACTACAAGTCCCAGTTTTCTATCAGATTGTTTTTAATTTCAACTCTCACAATTCCTAACACCAGGCATAGGCAAAGTTTGCCCATGCCTAGTAGAGAAGCATCCTACATTTCTTCAGGGTACATCAATAGTACTGTAGAAAAACACAAAAGGTTCAGTTCTGTTGAGCACAAACTCACATCACCAGATATACATCTGGAAAAATAACAGAAATGTTCCAAGATAGTTTAGCTTTTGAGACATATCCAGAACATGTTTTCTTTAATAGCAGGAGAAATTAACTCATTTCCAGCCATGCCAACAATGTGTGTATTAAGTGGGAAAATCATGAACACATAAATTCATAGAATCAAAGAGTTGGAAGAGACCTCCTGGGCCATCCAGTCCAACCCCATTCTGCCAAGAAGCAGGAACATTGCATTCAAATCACCCCTGACAGATGGCCATCCAGCCTCTGTTTAAAAGCTTCCAAAGAAGGAGCCTCCACCACACTCCGGGGCAGAGAGTTCCACTGCTGAACGGCTCTCACAGTCAGGAAGTTCTTCCTCATGTTCAGATGGAATCTCCTCTCTTGTAGTTTGAAGCCATTTTCCGCGTCCTAGTCTCCAGGGAAGCAGAAAACAAGCTTGCTCCCTCCTCCCTATGGCTTCCTCTCACATATTTATACATGGCTATCATCTCTCCTCTCAGCCTTCTCTTCTTCATGCCCAACTCCTTAAGCCGCTCCTCATAGGACTTGTTCTTCAGACCCTTGATCATTTTAGTCGCCCTCCTCTGGACACATTCCAAAAGTTGCATTTAGATCAGGCTTTGGCCCTCCAGGTGTTCTGGATTTCAACTCCCACAATTCCTAACAGCCTACTGGCTGGGTTGCTGTGAGTTTTCCAGACTGTATAGCCATGTTCCAGAAGTTTCCTCTCCTGATGTTTTGCCCAGATCTATGACAGGCATCCTCGGAGGTTGTGAGGTCTGTTGGAAACTTGGCAATATATCTGTGGAAAGTCCAGGGTGGGAGAAAGAACTCTTGTCTGCTTGAGGCAAGTGGGAATGTTGCCAAGTGGGAATGTTGTTGATTAGCATTGAATGGCCTTGCAGCTTCAAAGCCTGGCTGCTTCCTGCCTGGGGGAATTCTTTGTTGGGAGGTGTTAGCTGGTCCTGATTTTGTATTGTCTGAATTTCCCCTGCTTTTTTAGTTTTGTTTTTTATTTACTGTCCTGATTTTAGAGGGGTTTTAAAAAATACTGGTAGCCAGATTTTGTTCATTTTCATGGTTTCTTCCTTTCTGTTGAAATTGTCCACATGCTTGTGGATTTCAATGGCTTTTCTGTGGAGTCTGACATGGTGGTTGTGAGAGTGGTCCAGCATTTCTGTGTTCTCAAATACTGACTGTTAGGAATTGTGGGAGTTGAAGTCCAAAGCACCTGGAGGGCTACAGTTTGCCCATGCCTGATTTAGATCCATTTAAAAAAGGCTATATTCATCAAGCCCTTTGGGCATGACCTTGGAAATACCTGGCTGCAGTGCAAAATCTTCTCAAGTGTTGGGTGGCTTTAAGGCAACTTCTGTCCCCTCAGCTTACCAGTATCTGCTGCATTTCCCTCCCCTGAATTATACTCGAGTCAATACGTTTCCCCAGTTTTTGGTGGTAAAATTAGGTGCCTCGGCTTATATTCGGGTCAGCTTATATTCGAGTATATATGATAACTAGAACTGGATGGCCACCTGTTGGGGGGGGGGGGCTTGCATTGTGTCTTCCTGCCTGGCAGGAATGGGGTTGGACTGAATGGTCATTGAGGTCCCTTCCAACACTAAGGTTCTATTATTATTGTTATTATTATTTCTGTTATTAAGTAGAACAGGATGGCCACCTGTCGGGAGGGCTTGGACATGTGTTTCTGTCTGGCAGAATTAGGGTTAGACTGGATGGCCATTGGAGTCCCTTCCAATTCTAGGTTTCCATTATTGTTGTTGGGGAAAGGACATTGGACCCAGCTCTGGTCTCATCCTAGGCAAGGTAAGATAGAAATTTATAGAACTTTATTATGCTCCATGGACCCACAACTGTTAAATAAATAACAAACATACAGGAGTTTACAGGTGAGGTAAAGGTTTTCTCCTGACGTTAAGTCCAGTCGTGTCCGGCTCTGGGGGTTGGCGCTCATCTCCATTTCTAAGCCGAAGAGCTGGATACTGCTTTGATAGTCTTGGATTTGAAATCAAATCTGATGTTTTTATTTTTTATTTTTATTTGGTGTGCGATGGAAGAGGGGTGGTCTTATACGGCGAGTATATCCCAAACTCTATATTTTAATTGGAAAAGTTGGGGGTCGTCTTATACGCCCAGTCGTCTTATATGCCGAAATATACGGTAATAATAATAATAATAATAATAATAATAATAATAATAATAATAACAGAGTGAAATAATAAATAACCTTGATTCAAGTATAAGCCGAGAGAGACTTTTTCAGCCTAAAAAAAGGGCTGAAAAACTTGGCTTATATTCGCGTATATAAAAAAAAATAAAAAAGGAAAGCATTCCAAAGTCTAGGTGAAGCCACTGAGAGGGCTTTTGGTACATTAGAGAATTTAACTTTGAGTACCTATGAAAATTAACAACCTCACATTTGTGCAATGTGTTTTAATTTGATGTATACTTAATCTAATAATCCCTATTATGCCATCTTTTCTCCCTTCCCAGGTCTCAAGCTTCATTAGGCAGCAGTCCCAAGAACAGTTCCAGATCATAGTTATCTCTCTAAAGGAAGAGTTTTATTCTAAAGCAGATGCTCTAATTGGAGTCTGTCCTCAGGTATATATAACTTAACATAACTTATTATAATAATACAGTGTAAACAAAACTGAGCAAACTACTAACAAAGGAAACTATACCGAACAATACTGATGTATCTTCCACACTCACATTAAAAAACAAATTAAAATTGACTTCCCACTCGCTGAACCAAAGACAATCTATATAAGACTATAATAATCTTCTCATCACAGTTTGGCTAATGTTCTTCCTCTACTATCAGGTAAAATCTTCTTTCTTAATAAAAGATTTTAAAAGATGGTGTTTTTTAAACAAACTCTCCAAAAGATGTGTTGTTTAAGGCTTTCATGGCTGGATCACTGGATTGTTGTGAGTTTTCCGGTCTGTATGGCCATGTTCCAGAAGCATTCTCTCCTGACATTTCACCCACATCTATGGCAGGCATCCTCAGAGGTCACGAGGTTTGTTGGAATCTAGGCAAGCGGGGTTGATATATCTATAGAATGTCCAGAGTGGGAGAAAGAACAGTTTGAGGGAAATACGAATGTTGCAATCGGCCACCTTGATTAGCATTGAATGGCCTTGCAGCTTCAAAGTCTGGCTGCTCCCTGACTCGGGGAATCCTATGTGGAGAGATGTTAGCTAGCCTAGCAGGAAACAGCCAGACTTTGAAGCTACAAGGCCATTCTATGCTAATCAAGGTGGGCAATTGCAACCTTCACATTTGCCTCAAACAGACAAGAGTTCTTTCTCCCACCCTGGACATTCCATAGATATACAAACCCTACTTTCCTAGGTTCCAACTCATTATATCAGACAAAATTGAATTTGAATCTGGTTATAAATTAGAAACTAATTTTCTAATGACATTGAGGATTTGGACAGTAGAAATAAAGAGAAACACATAAAAAGCTATACCTGTATATTATGGTAAGAAATTCTAATTAGTGATTTTTTCCCCCTCTTTTCAGCAAGATGATGTTATGTTTAGCCAAGTTCTGACCCTGGATCTTACTCAGTATCCAGATCCTGAGAATGAAACACGACAGAAACGCAGAAAGAGCTCTTTGCAGAAATAAGGCGCTGAGCGTATTTGTGGTAGTTGAGAAATGTTGCCTTCACAGGTTTGTAATTGCTAATGGGTTACTGTTTATAGCGATGTTGTGAATGATTTAGTGTAAGAACTTGTTGTTCAGCGTTATGTTGTTTGAAAGTTAATAGCTAAACTCATTGGCTTGTAGTCCTCCATGATGGTTTTCTTGCAAGAAAGGAAAATGAACATCTGCCGATGGTGGAGAATCAGGGTTGAAGAAATTCCCTTCACTTACTACCATTCCCTTCACTTACTACTATTAAGAGAGAAATATATATTGGCAAAACAACTATACACAGAAATCAAAAGCAAAGCCATTTATGGGATAGGGGGTCGCTATAAAGGGGAATAAGCATGATAAAAAGGGTGAAGCACACATATTAAAGCACATTTCCATGTCACTCTGCCATGTTATAGGAACACTATTCCACAAAGAGATCAGTTTTCATCCTGGTTGTATTGGTGCAAATTCTGTCATTTGGGGGCTTTTTAACTGTATGTTAACTTTGATCCTTAAGTACTGGGACACTGCCCTGTGTTAACAAAAACAGTATAATTAGCAAAGAAGCATAAGACTGTTCATTTAGTTTAAACATTGTCCTAAATGCATATTCTGTGTTTTGAATTGGTTCAATAAATTTTGTTCAATTTCAGTTACTTATAGTTTTTCCTATGTTCCTTGAATCCTCTCTATGTAAAGGAAGAGTTATATACAGTGTACTACAACCTTCAACCACTACTTCTAGGTTTGAGCAGTACACTCCAGAAATAGCTGTGTGAGGCAGGACAATCCTAACAGCTAATCTTTTCTAAATGATACTAATGATAGTAACCAGACATTGTGTGTAAACACTCTTTGAAAATGTTTGTTAGTTCTCCTCCCTAGTGAACTTGACATCAATACCAGGAAAGATTCTAGAGCAGATCATTAAAGAGAAAGGAATGCCTTGCTCACTAAAAGTCAACATGGGTTTCTCAGAAACAAGCAATGTGAAACTAACCTTATCTTGATAGAGTTCCAAGCTTGGTAGATGAAGGGAATGCTGTGGCCTTTGACAAGGGTTCCATGACATTCTCACGAACAAGCTACCGTATATTCCGGCGTATAAGGCTACTTTTTAACCCAAGAAAATTTTCTCAAAAGTCAGGGGTCGTCTTATACGCAGGAGTCATCTTATACGTGGAGTAGCCCTATGCATGGGGGTCATCTTATATGCGGGTGTAGTCTTATACGCCGGGAATCATCTTATAGAGTGGGTGCTGAAACTTCCAATCCTGATTGGAGAATCTGTGGTTGCTGCATATTGTGGGGGGAGCTCAAAAATGGCAGTGGCTGCGTCCCTGCCGTATGCAGTGACTGTATGAAAGCATTAAGGGCGATGCTGTACAAGTATGGTAGAAGAAAATCCATTCATTAGGATTTGTGGACTTAATGCGGTCTTGATGGTGAAGTGAAGGGGTGCCTCACCAGTAAGGTGTAAGTAAAGGGCGGAGCAAGCTGCAGGCGTCCGGGGCGCCCAGGGTATGGAAAAAAGAGATAGTGTGGCTCTGGGCCCAGAAAAACACACCTCTTTTACCTGTCAAGCCCGTCCTTGTATCCTATTACCGTACCTCCTCCTCTGCCTCTCAGATCTCGCTCCTGAAGACTGCAGTGAAGTGGTGCAGGTGTGCATGTGCGAGATCTGAGAGGCAGAGAAGGAGGTACAGTAATAGGAAAATTACCATATTGAAATCAAATCTGATGCTTTTAAAATTTTTATTTGGTGTGTGTTGGAAGAGGGATAGTCTTATACGGCAAGTATATCCCAAACTCTATATTTTAACTGGAAAAGTTGGGTGTCGTCTTATATGCCGGAATATACGGTAATAATATGTTTGTTAGACAATGTTACTGTTAGATGGATTGGGAAGTGGTTCACTGGCCAAACACCTTGGGTGCCTCCCAGTGGCTCCTCATCCTGGAGAGAAGTGACCAGTCGGGTGCCACAAGTTTCAGTCCTGGGTCCAGAGCTGTTCAACATCTTTATCAATTACTTGGACGACAGAATAGAAGGCATGCTTATCAAATTTGCAGATGACACCAAATTCGGAGGGATAGCTAATACCCAAGAGGACAGGATCAGAATCCAAAATGACCTCAACAGATTAGAAAGCTGGGCCAAAACTAACAAAATGAATGTCAACAGGGAGAAATGTACGATACTACACATCTATATCTATATATATAATAAAGAAGAGTGTTTGTATCGGACAGAGGAAGGGCGGTGTATGTGGCAGCGTTCTGATTGGCTGCCGCTGTGGTGCTATTTGCATATCGTCTCTGATTGGGCAGCTTCAATAGGAGCCCCTGGTGGAGAAGAGGGTTCATGGCAGAAACGGGGCATGACAGAAGGAAATTTGCATATGGTCTCTGATTGGCCAGCCTCAAATCCAAGATTCCGAGATGAGAAAGAGAGGAAAGGAAAGGCCGGGGCCTGGGTCAGAACACTCCCAATACAGACCGAAATAGGCACACAGAGCCCCTATCACCCACTACATCCTACTGCAGTTTGGAGGAGTATGAACCATGGATGATGGGACTTGCAGTACCACCACTCACATTCTGAGACCGCTGTTAACCTTATCCAATGACTGATCAGGACCAAACTTCGCACATAGACCTCTCATGACCCACTTTACGTCCTGGTGTGGTTTGGCCGGGGATGGACCGTGGATTATGGGACTTGCAGTACCATTGCTTCAGACCACTGCAACCCTCATCCAATTACCATTAAATACCAAACTTGGCACACTGAGTCTCCATGACGCACTCTACATCCAGGTGCAGTTTGAAGGAGGATGCACCATGGACGATGGGACTTGCAATACCTGCACTCCCTTCCGAAGACCATTACAACTGCCAACGATGATGGATCAGGACCACAATTTACACAGAGACCCAGCATGACCCACTCTACATCCTGGTGCGGTTTGGAAGAATTTAACAATGGATGATGGGACTTGCAGTCACTTCACTCACTTCCTGAGACCACGGAGACCCTCGCCAATGACTCATCAAGACTAAACTTGGCACATGGAGCTTCAATGACCCACTCTACATCCTGGAGCAGTTTGGAGGACGACAGACCATGGATGATGGGTCTTCAAGTACCTCCACTACCCAAGACTGCTGCAAAACTCATCTAATGACCAATCAAGACCAAAGTTGGCACAAAGCACCCCCATGACCCACTCTACATCCTGCTGCAGTTTTGGAGAAGGGTGGACCATGGATGATGGAACTTCCAGTACCTTCACTCACATTCTGAGACCTCTGCAAACCTCATCCAATGATGGATCAAGACCAAACTTGGCACATAGACCTCTCATGACCCACTTTACGTCCTGGTGTTGTTTGGAAAAATTTGGAGATGGATGATGGGACTTGCAGTACCTTTGCTCACTTCCTGAGACCACTGAGACCCTCGCCAATGACTAATCAAGACTAAACTTGGCACATGGAGCTCCAATGACCCACTCTACATCCTGGTGCAGTTTGGAGGAGGACAGACCATGGATGATGGGACTTCAAGTACCTCCACTCCCTTCCAAAAATTTGCTGCAACCCTCTTCTAATGACCGATCAAGACCAAACTTGGCACACAGAGCCCCCATGATCCACTCTACATCCTGCTGCTAGTTTGAAAGGGGATGGACTTTGGATGATGGGACTTGCAGTACCTTCACTCACTTACTGACACCACTGCCACCCTCATCTAATGACTGATAAAGACCAAACTTGGCACACAGAGCCCCCATGACCCACTCTATATTCTGCTGCTGTTTGTAGGAGGATGGCCCATGGATGATGGGACTTCAAGTACCTTCACTCACTTCCTGAAAAGACCAATAAAGACCAAACTTGCCATACAGAACCACCATTACCCACTTTCTCTAATAACCCGGGCAACGCCGGGTCCCCAAGCTAGTTGGCAATAAAAATGAAATGCACAGATCGAGGGTGGCTGACACCTGGCTTGAAAACAGTACATGTGAAAGAGATCAAGGAGTCTTAGTAGACCATAAGCTGAATATGACTCAACAGTGATGCAGCAGCTAGAAATATATGGCATCCTGTATAGACTACTGCAATGCACTCTACGTGGAGTTGCCTTTGAGGACTGTCCGGATGGTCCAATGGAAGGCAGCCAGGTTGCTAAAAGGAGTGGCTCTCAGGGAACATACAACCCCCCTGCTGCACCAGCTCCACTGGTTGCTGGTTTGCTACCAGGCACAATTCAAAGTGCTGGCTTTGGCCTATAAAGGCTTAAACGGTTCTGGCCCAACTTATCTGTCCGAACGCATCTCCCCTTATGAACCATCTAGGACCATAAGATCATCTGGGGAGGCCCTGCTCTCGGTCTCGCCTGTTACAAGTACGCCTGGTGGGGACGAGAGACAGGGCTTTTTCAGTGGTGGCCCCTCAGTTGTGGAACGCCCTCCCTAGGGATATCAGATTGGCTTCTTCCTGTTTAACATTTCGGAAAAAAAGTGCAGATGTGGCTTTTTGAGCAAGCATTTGCAAATACAGAGTAATTGACATAAGAAAACGGAACAACTTAACGATGGGACTGGACAGTGTTTATTAATGATTTATGTTTTATTGCTGTTATGATTTTATTATATACTAATGTTTTTAATTGTATTTATGCTTTTGTAGCATTGAATTTTACCCTGTAAACCGCCTTGAGTCGCCTGAAGGCCGAGAGGGGTGGTGTACAAATATAGTAAATGTTAAAGATGCTCCACACACCACACACACAACCCATTGTCCAGTTCTACTATTTCACTTCTTCTTTCACTGGCAGCAATGGGAGGGGGAGGAATTCCCATCCCCTTCCCATAATTTTTGGCAATGGCATGATTTGTCCTTATATCCTTCATTATGACCTGGATTAAAAGCATCAGAGTTACTTAAGATACCACTCCTCCTGTGATGCTTTCCCCTCTATCTCCAGAGGAGACCTGGTTTAAAGATAGGGCTTAAGATACCACTATTTCTGTGATGCTTTCCCCTGTCTGCAGAAGAGAACTGGGTTTAAAGACAGAGTGTAAGACACCACTCCTCTCGTGATGCTTTCCCCTCGGTTTGCAGGGGGTATGAGTGGTGGTGAGTGAGGTGAGGCAGGCGAGGCAGATGGCGTTCTTCTCAACTGGCCCTGGCAGGGCTCAGAGGAAAATCGCACATGTCAGTTTTCCGCAGGTCATGTGAGGTCCAAAAAGCAGACAAAGAAACTGTGCCTGCTCCTGCTTGCTTTCATGTCGAGCTTATTTTCGTTCCAGGGAGGGGTTCTCATTTCATGCTCCCAAAAGGTACTAAAGAATGGATGAAACTGGAGAATCGGCTACCACACACACCCCTAATAGCCATTTAAAAATATTTGAAATAATGCCAAATTGAGGAGGGGAAAATATTGTTTTCTGCTACCCTGGAAACTAGGACACGGAGCAATGGAGTTAAATCACAGGAAAAGAAATTTTACCTAGACATTAGGAAGAATTTCCTGATGGCAAGAGCTATTTGGCAGTGGAATATGTTGCCTCTGAGTGTGGTAGAGGCTCCTTTTCCAGTGGTTTTTAAGCAGAGGCTGGATGGCCATCTGTCAGGGATGCTTTGGTTGTGCGTTCTTGCATAGCGGAGGGGGGGGGGGAGACAGGATGGTTATTGTGCTCTCCTCCAATCCTATGATTCTTCACGCAAGCCAGCAAAAACACTGAAAACATTTTCTGTTTAATTTGAAATATATTTATTAAAATAGGAAAAAAATGAATTGCATTCAATATTTTATTTGTTCTATTTAAAAACCTTACAAAATATATAAACCATATGGCATTAGTATAAGAAAGAAAATAAGCATTAGCATTTCACAAGTGCTTGTTTAAGAGCTAGAAGTGATTTGATAAGTTATTTTTTCTTTTTTTTCTTGAAACAACATAAAGGAAAAAAGCATTTGGTTCACAGATATTATCTTTAAGTTTTATCTTAGTAATATTTAGAATTGTAAACATGAAAATCCAGAATCCAAAATATCTACAGAAACAGCTCCATGGTGGTTCACCTGACAAACAGATATGTATGAAGTAGCACTGAGAGTGATGGGCGATATTTCCAGTTTGCTTTGAGATCGGCTTGAACTTTCAAGATCTCAGAATTAGTTCTACATCATCACTGGCTACTTACTGTTCATTCTATGCTTAATTTGCCAGGCTTTAAGGAAGGAAGAGCCGTGCAGAGAAAAGTACATTGGTTGGTTGGCCTTCTGTTCGGTAGCAAATTACAAACCTCATTGTCATTGCTACTACCACCAAAATACGTCTTTTGGCTTTGGATTCCTTTGTACAATGTATAATCCAACACTTTTAACCCTAACACTTTTAACAATTCATTTATCAGAAATAAATATTAAAAGGCAACCTCTTTTCAACAAATGGCAATTAAAAAAACTATCAATCTACTGTTAGAATAAATGAGTTTCATACTTCAAACACTTGAGGTCCACCGATGACCAAAGCATGTGTGCCTCTTAAAGGGGAATATCCAAATTTTAAATTTTCTCTTCTATTTGTCAATATTACCAATTTATTTTAACGTTACTATCCTAGTACTATTAAATGCTCATTAATAGGCATTTAAATATATGCCACTTTACATTTACGGAACTCTCCATTTCAAACATAGAGGTGCTTTTGCCATTACAGAAAGTGGAATAATGGTCCATCCGCATTTAAATCTATCATTTCCCATGGCACAGTGCCGGCAGGACTGAAGACCGACAGGTCACAAGTTTGAATCCGGGGAGAGGTGGATGAGCTCCTTCTGTCAGCTCCAGCTCCCCAAGCGAGGACATGAAAGAAGCCTCCCACAAGGATGATAAAAACATCAAATCATCCAGGCGTCCCCTGGGCAACGTCCTTGCAGACGGCCAATTCTCTCACACCAGAAGCGACTTACAGTTTCTCAAGTCGCTCCTGACACAAAAAAAAATCCCATTTAACCTCCACATTATAAACAGTTTGTTGTTATTGTTGTTCATTCGTTCAGTCGTTTCCGACTCTTCGTGACTTCATGGACCCGTCCACGCCAGAGCTCCCTGTCAGTCGTCACCACTTCCAGGTCCTTCAAGGTCAATCCAGTCACTTCCAGGATGCCATCCATCCATCTTGCCCTTGGTCGGCCCCTCTTCCTTTTTCCTTCCATTTTCCCCAGCATCATACTCTTCTTTAAGCTTTCCTTTCTTCTCATGATGTGGCCAAAGTATTTCATCTTGGCCTCTACTATTCTTCCCTCCAATGAGCAGTCAGGCTTTATTCTTGAAATATGGACTGGTTGGATCTTCTCGCTGTCCAAGGCACTCTCAGAACCTTCCTCCAACACCACAGTTCAAAAGCATCTATCTTCCTTCACTCAGTCTTCCTAATGGTCCAGCTCTCACATCCATAAGTGACTATGGGAAATACCATTGTTTAACTATGCGGATCTTCGTTGCCAGTGTGATGTCTCTACACTTCACTATTTTAACAAGATTGGTCATTGCTCTCCTCCTAAGAAGTAAGCATCTCCCGATTTCCTGTCTGCAGTCTGCACTAATCTTTGCACCTAGAAATACAAAGTCTGTCACTGCCTCCACGTTTTCTCCCTCTATTTCCCAGTTGTCAATCATTCTTGTTGCCATAATCTTGTTTTTTTTATGTTTAACTGCAACCCAGCTTTTGGGCTTTCTTCTTTCACCTTGATTAGAAGGCTCCTCAGCTCCTCCTCGCTTTCGGCCATCAAAGTGGTGTCATCTGCATATCTAAGGTTGTAAATGTTTCTTCCAGCAATTTTCACCCCAGCCTTGCATTCCTCAAGCCCCACACATCTCATGGTGTGTTCTGCATACAAGTTCAATAGATTGGGTGAGAGTAACAACCTTGCCGTACGCCTTTCTCAATCTTGAACCAGTCTGTTGTTCCATGGTCAGTCCTTACTGTTGCTCAGTAAGTCCTTACTGTTCCTCAGGAGAGACATAAGGTGATTTGGTATGCCCATACCACCAAGAACTTGCCACAATTTATTATGATCCACACAGTCAAAGGCTTTAGAATAATCAATAAATCAGTTAAATTCTTTGAAAAAATTCATCACGCATTCACAAGAAGGAAGATTGTCAAATCAGTTCCATATAGCAGCATATGAAGTAAATTCTTTAGCAGTTCTCGAATTTTTTTTTTGCCCTTGGAAGAAAATCTTTGGATTCCATCCCATTCTTCTCATGCAGTTACTCTAATGGAAGATATTAAACACCCGTTCTGTTAGAAGAAGATATAGTCCTCTGTCTAACTGACACCAGGTGGAAAGATGAGGCGTCAAGGAAATTCAAAGTAAAATGATATTTCCAAACCTCTTGCAATACTTTATCCCTGAGATAGCTAGGTTATACCAAGCCAGCCTTGGTTCAAAGTCACTTCTGCAGTTAACATATCCTGACCACATAGGAGTGTTACACATAGTTAGCCCATTTTCACAAGGATAGACGCTTCATCACATACTTAAACTTTAGTAGTTAGGGCCTTCCTCTACCCTCCACATGATTCTTCATGTTTTAAATAGATGGCACAATCGCAACATATAGTTGTTTTGAAGTCATATCCTCACATATTCACAAGGACCAGATTCTTCAGCAGTATCTGTTTTAAAAACAAAACCACTTTTTAGAAATAGTAACTGATGCATAGCGGCAAGTCAGTGAAAATCAGAGTTGCAATAAGTGCAAACAATGAATATTTGAAAGCAATTGTTTCTCTGGAAGCCAATTTTGCAAGCTTGAGCAGAAACCACTTTCTGGGATTTTTTTTGTTTGACACATTCACATTGCAAGACACAACACCCACCACCCACTGACTCACAATAGCAAACTATAGTGCAGATGAATAGTCCTGACAGCTAGAAAAAGGCTAGCAACACGTTCAAGACTATCCCAGGGAATGGGCCTGGTTCACACAGATGTGTCACAGTTCAGCCACAAACCTGATCTTGTAGAGAAAAATGGTTTTCTGTCTATCCGTAACTTAATTATAGGCTTCTATGCTTATGGAGTGAAATAAACCCTTCCAAGACCATTACAAGATCATTTGGAACCTGTGCTTTACATTTTCCCCTCTGTTTGACCTCAGAGTGCCATAAGATATTTTGAAAAATGAAAATCCCACTGTAATACAACAAAGTTTCTTCAACTCTACAGCAGAGCTTTCCAAACTGAGTTGTGACATGTTCGTGGGTGTGTGGTGTGTTACGCAAACGTAACAAGAAACCTCTGAGTCTATCTTATATAAATAAAAATGTAATGTTCATTTGTGGGATTAACATAACTCAAAAACCACTGGACGAATTGCTGCCAAATTTGGCCACAAGACACCTACTAACCCAAGGAGTGACCATCACTCAAAAAATTGATTTTGTCATTTGGGAGTGTTAGTTGCTGGAATTTATAGTTCACCTACAAACAAAGAGAATTCTGAACTCCACCAATGATGGAACTGAACCAAACGTGGCACACAGGACTGATAACTCTCCTAGAAATAAATTTCCCTTCCTAGATGTAGATTTATCTCATTTTTATTATTTATTTATTTACAGCTTTTATATTCCGCCTTTTTCACCCCGCAGGGGACTCAGGGCGGATTACAGTGTACACATATATGGCAAACATTCAATGCCAATTTTTGACATACAAACATATACAGACATACACAGAGGCTATTTAACTTTTTCTGGTCGCCAGGGGAGCTGTCGCTTTCATTGTCCATCTGCGACGCTGATGAAGCACTTCCGCATTCCCCGCATGCTTCCCCGCTGAAATGCTTTGCTGGAGTCTTCTTTTTGGCCTCATAAATCAGTTAATTTAGCCTCCCCATACTTTAAGGTGGTACCTAATTTTCCTACTTGACAGATGCAACTGTCTTTTGGGTTGCAAAGGTCGACAACAGACTACACACAATTGGTTGGAAACCCACTCCAACCAGGGCTGGCTTCGAACTCATGACCTTTTGGTCAGAATGATCTTAATGCAGCTGACACTCAGCCAGCTGCACCACAATCCCGGTGCTCTCACTTACTGTTGTCTCAGCCCCATTCTTAACTAGGATTCTTTTGTAAGTCAGATGTTTGTAACTTGGGGACTACCTGTACATGTCAGGGTTTTTTTGTTTTTGTTTCCCACTTTCTGTGTGTTCCTGTTTCACTTATTTTAAATCATACTTAAAATAATGGGCCGGAGGTTTAGCAGAGCTGGTAAATCACCAGCAACTATAAGATCTATCAACCAAAAGGTTGCAAGTTCGAAGCCCCAGGTCAGCGTGAGCAGCCGACTGTCAGCCCTGCTCACTGTTTACCTAAGCAATTCGAAAACAGCTTTAGCTATAATTAGAGAAATTAGGTACTGCTAAAAGCGGGAGAGGTGTTTTGCAACGCCATAAAGAAAGAAGACCAGAAAATGCTGGGCGACCAAAAGGAAGGAGGAAGTCTTGACAGCTCTTTATCATAGAGGATGGAGCGACAGCACCCCCTGTGGCTGGACTTGAGCCCAACCTTCCATAGCATCGAAAGAACACACCTCCTTTCTGTTCTGTCTGAATGTTTGCCATGTATGTGTACTGTGATCCACCCTGAGTCCCCTTCGGGGTGAGAAGGGCAGAATATAAATAAAGTGTTGTTGTTGTTGTTGTTATTTGGCATTTAGAGTAATCAAATTATTTCACATTATTCTGTCCCCCCCCCCCCCCCCCCCCCCCCTCAGCATCACATTGGCAAGATGCTTGGTGAGGGCATGTCATTGTGAATAACGTACAATTAAAGACACATTGAAAGTTCCCAAGACAAGTGAAAATAGCTGTTGATAAGAATTACCATTATTGAGTTGCTTTGCTCTTTTATTTTGGTCACTGCCACTTTCTCCTAGCTTTCGCTTTGCACAGTCCGAACAAGATGCTCCTGGAAAGACAAAGTTACAAATTGCACACATAATCAAACTAAACTTCCAGGACTTTGCTTCAGCTGTTCTGCTTTCATATAATATTGACACAAAAGCCCTTTTGCGATCAATTGACATCCACATAAGATATGGAGCATCTCCCTGCCCCCCTTGTCTGGGAAACATTCATGATTTTAGAATATCCTTTGAATAAGGAGAATTTTATAGATTACTAAATCACAAGAGAATTCTTATTTTAAGTGGTAACTTCTATTCTACATATTTTTATTACAAAATACAGGTATAAATTTAAAATATACTCAACCCAAAGGTGTTGTGCTGTCCACTCGATCTGTATCTGGGGAAAATAATGAAAAATAAGTGACCAATTAGATTGTCTAAATTTGATAGTAACAAAAGAAACTATTTTAAATGCACAAAATTAATATTGAAAAATAAGAACATGTGAGCATGGAAAGAAATACATTGAAACCACACAGACTATATTCACAGCAATCCTGTATACGTAGCTTGTAACAATTAGTAGAAAACTATAAATATGCAATCCATGGTGATAAAAGGGTTATCTGGAAAGTAAGCTTACAAGGCATGTAGCTCTTGCGGGGAATTTTCTCAGGGGAAGTTGGTATCGCTGCCATGTAGCAGGAAGCCTGACTTGGCCACGGTGGTCCACGCTTTGGTTACATCCCGTTTAGACTACTGCAACGCTTTCTACGTAGGGTTGCCTCTGAAGACTGCCCGGAAGCTGCAGCTAGTCCAACGCTCGGCAGCCAGACTACTAATGGGTGCTGGGTACAGGGAGCACGCAACTCCACTGTTACACCAGCTCCACTGGCTGCCAATTAGCTTCCGAGCACAATTCAAAGTGTTGGTGTTAACCTATAAAGCCCTAAACAACTCCGGCCCTGTTTACCTCTCCGAACGTATTCTCCCCTATGAACCATCAAGATTATTAAGATCGTCTGGAGAGGCCCTGCTCTCGGTCCCACCAGCCTCGCAAGCGCGTCTGGTAGGGACGAGGGACAGGGCCTTCTCGGTGGTGGCCCCTCAACTCTGGAACTCTCTCCCACTGGACATCAGAACCGCCCCGTCTATCCTGACATTTAGGAAACAGGTGAAGACCTGGTTATGGAGACAGGCATTCGACAAGTGAGCCAACACCCTGAGATATGGATGGAGGATGATGAGCAACGATTTTAGTGTGACAACTGACCATTATAGTTATTGAGTGTGATTGCTGTTTTAATGTTTTACTGTAATATGTATTATGATGTTTTATTGATTGTATGTGATATTATGGTTGGAAACCGGTCTGAGTCCCTCAAGAGAGGTGAGAAGGCCGGTATACAAAACTTTTAAATAAATAAATAAAATAAAATAAATAAGGTTAGCAAGTTTAACAGCTCAGCGGTTTAACACACTGCGACACTGGGGCCTTCGGTATAACCACATGTGTATTTATGCATAACCACATAAATACACATATGCACAAATATATACACACACATACACACACACAAAACACATATACACAAACTGGGCCACAGCAACGCATGGCGGGGGATGGCTTGTCAATAATAAATTTCTCGCAAAACAGATTTCCATGAACATAAAGCAATGGTTTTTATTCCTGAAAAATGCATAACCAAGAACTATGGATAAATGGAAGACAGTAAAAGTTGCCCTGACACAATATTTTTTGATACTGTACACAGTACCTGGACTCTTCTGTTTGCAGATCTGAGTTGTGAGACCTTGAACATACTCAGGGAAGCTTTCAAAGGAATCCCCATAAGAAACGACTTTTATGCCGTGTAAAAGCATGTCTGCCTGTAGTTTAAAAAAATTGTCCTCGTTTTCTTTGAGCACCAACATGTAATGTTCGAGATCCACTTTGTTTTTGACAGTATATAGAAAGAGGGCTTGAAATATCTGATCACGCAAGGTCTCCCCACAGCCCAAAAACAAGAAAGATTTTGTCCGATACAGGTTTTGCAGAGTCTCCTGCAAGGAAAAGGAAAATTACAAGTCAAGGTATTTCAACACATTTTAAAGTAGATGTGAGGAACATGAAACCTTGAAGAGGAAGCTGTTCTACAGCACCCATTATTTTTAACCTGTGACCATATTGCCTGGGGCTGATGGAAGCTGGAACCAACAAGAGATTGAGGCCTTCGGGTTTCCTACTCCAGTTACAACTGATTTGCTCTATATAACTTACATACATTGCATGTTTTCACATATACATGTCAGCAAAAGGTAAACATAAAAATAGGACAAAGATCAGAAATGTGGTATGACCAGTTTTTAAAGTGCAGACAAACAAACTATGTAATTTCTACTCACATACAAGAAATGGCACAAGCCACTCACTAGGGGACATTCTATGCATATTATTAATGCAAGCAGGACTTCATACAAAGTACACAAGTTTAATTCTTTCCACCTATACAACAAAACTCTGCTCACATCTTCCCACTGTAAGCAAAGTGTAACAATAAAGATACACGCTGCCACCATTTAACCTTGATTTCTATAAACTGCTTTAAGCTTCTCCCACAGAGGCACACTTGAGTCAGTTGTTATGAACAAATAACAATGTTTATTTGAGAGACCCTGAACAATACAGGCACTAGCTTAGCGGTTGCAATATTGAATAAACTGAACTGTTTATTACTTTTAATAAACAGTTCAGCACTTAGTTTCAATAACTCTTCTCCACTCCCTCAAGAAACTAACAGGTTTTCCCTCTGTCTAGTATTCTTGAAACTCCATACAGACAGTCCTTTCCTTCTGGATCTGTCTCTCCACTCCACCAGCTATACTATCTAATAGCTATAAATCTTCTAATTAACTAACTCTGCTGACTAACTGACAGACTTCTGGCTTTTCTAACTGTTCCTCCAACACACACTCCCTGTCTCTCCTTCACACCACAATCCAATCTCCAACTGAGCTGTCAGGTTTTAAAACGCACCCTTAAAGACATTTTTTTTCCTTTTTCTCAAGTCAAGCTCCGTCGACTCTCTCCCAACCAATCAGAAACTCCCCACATTTCCCTCCAGGCTGCTCCTAAGCACTGCCCCCTCTAGGAAATGAGTTTCTAAGATGGATGACCCCAGACACCCTCCTAAAATGGCTGCTGAAACTTCCTGGACCTACTTTTCTGAGCTTACTCTGGGCTTTCCCTGGCCTAGAAAGATAGAGAATTCATCACACTGTGGGACATGAAATTTTAAGCCATGAGCCTCACTAAAGTATTATTCATACTGTATATTGGGCTTATGGATAATTTCGTTTTTAATTTGTGTTTCAAATCAAATATGTTAAATTTGTGCATATGAAGCGATATTAGATATATGCAGAAAGAGGGGGTTAGAAATTGAAACACTCACTAATCATTTTCGTCAAGATTCTGTAACATTTGCAAAATCTCCCAAAGTCAGTTTAATTTTCAGTATAAGCATTACACAACTTTGGTAAAGCCAAGAAAACATAAAATACTTTAGAAACCAATCCTTTTTCTTTGGCCCAATTGCCATACGGAAGGCACTGTGGGTGGGACTAGCAAAGTTAATAGGAGGGAGACTGAGAACACGGCCATCTTAAATATAGTTTGGGAAGGTGAGGCCTCCTGTGACAGAAAATGCAAAAGACACTGCCCTAAACTACATTTCTCAGAATTCAATGCTCAGCATTGGGCCGCAGCAGCTGTTTAGAGTCAGTCTAATAATAATAAATAAAATTATTGAATCTGCAAAGAGGTCTAAAGTAAGTAAGTAATAGTATAAATCTGTGCTAAGTTGAAGTTATGTGGTTGTGTGTCTTAAAGACTGAGAGACTTCAAGGGGACTGATGTCGTATTTTTTTTGGGGGGGGGATAAATTGTTTTTGTCTAAACATTTAAACATCCCCCCCCCCCAAATCTGTAGATGTGTGAATCTTTCTGAAACTTCTGGGGATGGATGCCCTGGTTATCCTGTGCATTGTAAATAAATTTCAAGTAGATTGCTCCAGTAGTTTTTTTTTAAAGTTGTTTAGAAAAAGGTTGAAAATTCCCCCAAACTCAGTGGATAAGTGAAACATTCTGAAATTTGGCGGGCTAACAGTGGTAAATATGTTCTTCCATTGTAGCAAATTTCACTCCAATAGCTTTAAAAATGAGGGAGAAAGGAGCCCCTAAAATTTCTCCAATGATAGTAATTATTTAATTATGTGCATATGCGATTACTATAATGAAATAGTAACGAAATTGTGTTACATTATAGTAATTAATTTATCACTGTATGCTTTAGAAACACTTAAGAAACAAAGCACCAGCACCCCCCAGTTTTGTAAGTACCTTCAAACCATTTTAATAGATCACAAATGCTTACTGTATATCTATCTGATCCTATCACTCCAATTCCCACTAGAGTGGGAACTGGATGTTAAAAGCATTGCTGATTTTCAGGTTGTGTGGCCTGCAAGAAAATAGTTTTCTCATCTCAAGGTTCACATACCATCACCTCGGCATCTTGAGTAACATCTCTATATCCCGAAGGATCCAGCACCATTCCACAGGGGTCAGTATACAAGCCATGAATGTGAAGAACTCCATATTGGACATGTCCCTTTGCCCACTGGAGAACCTAAAAAAAGCCAAACAGTTTGTTAACACTGCCACATACTGTGAAGGAGGAGGTTAAACTTCAAAAGAATGATATATTTCTTTTGTTAACTGTTATATGCTCTCTCAGTGTTTTAATGTAATACAAATCTGAACAGAAATGCCCAACCATAAGACCGCACCACACAATTTTATTGGCAATTTATCATGAGGAATATGTATCCAGATTTTGCATGGATACAGGAAATCACAGATAATAGCTGTTGCACTCCAGAACAGGAATAATCCTCTGACTTTAAACACTACACGTTGAATAGGAAAAACAATCCTTTTATTGAAGATAAGTAAAAAGCAGCAAAGTAAAAAGCACTTAAAAGAAATAGGTAAATCCAATTAGGTAAGAAGATAAGCAAGAACAAATTAGTCCAAGGTAGAGTTCAGCAAAGTCCATAAAAGCAAAGTCCACACATCTCTAATATAATCTAGAAAATCAGGAATACATTCATCCAAGGCTTGGGTAAGTAATCAGTAAATCCAGGAATCAAAACCATGAAACAAGAAGGATATGAGCACGAATCGTCAAAGCAAGGCTTCCATGAAACAAGGACAAGAACTTAGCGTTATTCTAAAGGATGCTTCATCTTACTACACATCCCAAACTTGAGACTTTTATCCCCTCGTTAGCTAGGACACCAGTGGTCAGAAATTGGTTTCTCTTTAGCTGCAATTCTCTTACAGTGTTAAATGATGTATGTTTTCTAAACACAGAGTGGAGATGGACAATTTCCCAAAGCATATTTATCAGTCTTATCATACCTGGTCCTTATCTTTCAAGTCAAGAGATACCATGGGCTTATTTTGTTGCTGACCAAAAATTTCGAGTAAGTTATCATAGTTGGTGGTGAGCACCATTGTGCCCCTCTCCATGAGTCGGAGGATTGCCTGCAGGAGAACAGGATTCTGAATGTGTTGCTCCAAATTATCAAAGACCTCCATTAGGCAGTCCTGGAAAAAGTTAGGCTTGGCATCTCCTGTGCGCTGGGAAGAAAAAATAACACCACCACAGAGAAATAAAAGCTTTAGTAAAAGTACTACAAAACTTGAAGCCACCAAATGCATAGCTGTCTTAATACTGAGCAGTCCTATAGAGTTTTAGCCAAGTTTCCAAGTTCATACCTTGTGAAGTCTGACTTGGCCAGGGCGGTCCACGCCTTGCTTACATCCAGACTGGACTACTGCAATGCACTCTACATGGGGCTGCCCTTGAAGACGGCCCGGAAGTTTAAACTGGTACAACGGACAGCAGCCAGGCTCCTTACAGGAGCACACTATAGGAAACATACAACGCCTCTATTAAAACAGCTTCCTTGGCTGCGATAAGTTGCTGACCCAAATTCAAGGTGCAGGTCATAACTTATAAAGACCTAAACCAGGGGTTCTTAAACTAAGGCCCGGGGGCCAGATACGGCCCTCCAAGGTCATTTACCCGGCCCTTGCTCAGGGTCAACCTTAGTCTGAAATGACCTGAAAGCACACAACAACAACAACAACAACAACCCTATCTCATCAGCCAAAAGCGGGCCCACACTTCCCATTGACATACTAATAAGTTTATATTTGTTAAAATTGTTCTTCATTAATGTATTGTTTTAAGTGGTTTTTGCACTACAAATAAGATATGCTGATAGTGCACTGGAATTCATTCATGTTTTTTTTTTTTTCAAATTATAATCCGGCCCTCCAACAGTTTGAGGGACTGTGACCTGGCCCTCTGTTTAAAAAGTTTGAGGACCCTTGACCTAAACGGTTTTATTTTTGAGTTTGCACTAGCCTTGGCCCAGCTTTTTAATTGCTCTGAATAGGCAGGATTATTTTTAATATACACTAGCCATCCCTTGCCAAATGTTGCTGTGGCCAAGCCTGGTAATCTGGAAAATAAAGTAATGTGAAAGTGTGGGTTTCTAATATATGTAATTTCTTTATGCTTCTGGGTAAACAGTATTTCTTGTTGTTTCTTTGTCAGTGTTGATGTGGAGAGTGTCCGGTTTGCCTACTCTGGAATATGGAACATATAATTGTCCTTCTTTAGAGGTCCCTTTCAAATCTATGATACTATATTTGTGTGTTTGCGTGTGAATCATATCTATCTATCAATATCTATGGCTGGATGGCTCTTTGTCAGGAGGGCTTTGATTACATTTTCTTGCCCTGGTGAAGAGTTGGACTGGATGGCCTTAAGTATTTTCTCTTGGTCATAGTGGTTCTGTGTGGGAAATTTGCCCCAATTTTGTCATTTGTGGGGTTTAGAATGGTCCTTGATTGCAGGTGAACTATAAATCCCAGTAACTACAACTCCCAAATGTCAAGATCTATTTCCCCCAATATCTGTGTTTATATTTGAGCATATGGAATATTTGTGCCAAGTTTGGTCCAGATCCATCATTGTTTGAGTCCACAGTGCTCTATGGATGAAGGTGAACTACAACTCCCAAACTCAAGGTCAATGCCCACCAAACCCTTCTAGTGTTTTCAGTTGGTCATGGGAGTCCTATATGCCATGTTTGGTTTAATTTCATAATTGGTGGAGTTCAGAATGCTCTTTGATTGTAGGTGAACTATAAATCCCAGCAACTACAACTCCCAAATGACAAGTCAAATTTTTTTGAGTGAATGACATACAATGGGTTGTTAGGTGTCTTGTGTCCAAATTTGGTGTCAATTTCCCCAGTGGTTTTTGAGTTCTGTTAATCCCACAAACGAACATTACGTTTTTATTTATATAGATTATCATCTAAAAGCCTTTGTGATACAACTGTGCATACGAGTATATACATTGGCTTTTATATATACTGAAGATACATATGTTGATTCCACTAGGGATCACAAAAATGGCTTAGAGGACCATATGGAGCTTATGAGCTACAGTTTGCCAAACACAGTTCTGTACCAAGAAGTCTCTGATGTTTTGGGCTTGCCAAACAAGCAAGTTCTCTTAGTCTTTGATCATTTCAGGCTGTAACTGTATGCACATTTTATTGGCAGCAAGCCTGGCTTACTTCCTTGTATATCTTATTTAGGGTTAAACACTACTATTTTGGGATGTCTTTTTGATACAAAAACCCCTGTAAATATGCACAAGATTAAAAATCCAATGAAAGAAAAATTCCCATATCGCCGGTTTCTGCCACCCACAGCTTCAAACAGCCAGAAGTAATCCTACTAAGACATCTCTTGGACTGATTATGTATTTACAATCAACCAGGATCATGAGGACTGGGTTTTGACAGCTGCGAGTAGCCTGCTGGGATTTCACATGAATGCAGAATGCCTCTGAACACAAACAACCAAGATCCAGGAAGACATGTGTGAACTCCTGATCTCTGTCTACAAAGGAGAACAAGTTCCCCAAATTAAAAAAAAAAACTCTCTCAACTTTTTTGGACAATAGCTCAACAGCCTGAAAACTGGGTACTTGGATGCAAGCAAATTTAAATCACAGCTAGAGTGATTTTCAGAGGGACTCAAGGAAATAAATCTCTAAAATCTCTGGCTCAATGACAACTTTATTTCAACTGGCTTGGCGATGATGTGTTGCATTTCCCAATTTGGGGATCTTCCCTTTTTCATGTGTGAAAACAACCAAAGCAGTAATGAAAAATGACAACCCATCTGCCCTTTCATGCCACCTGTATAGCACCATAAAAACACATTCCCTAGATACTATTTTTGATAACTCTACGTGATATTATGGGAATTCAAAATATTGTCATATATTGTCCAAAAATAATATTCCATTACAGTGATTGATTTTACAGAATTGTACAAAAGTCAATATATTTTATACTTTTATCTGAAGTCTGGGGAAGTGCGACTATTTAATTAATGCTATTATTTTTAAATTTTATATATTCATATTATTATTATTATTATTATTATTATTATTATTATTATTAACTTTATTTGTACCCCGCTAGCATCTCCCGAAGGACTCGATGCGGCTTACAAAGGCCAAGGCCTCAAAACACAACATAACAATACAACACCTAAAGCAAATTAAAACAGTTAAAGCAATATTAAACAACAAGCAATAAACAATACACCAAGACACAATAAAACTGGGCCGGGCCAGAGTAATGGGTACAAGGTTAAAAGTGCTGATGTGACAGGTGCTATGTAAGGATTATAGCGCAAGTGCAGTGTGCAGCAATCTTAATTCTAATAAAGTGCTTCTGGGACTTGTTATTGGAGATTCCTATTCTGGAAAGGCACATCGGAACAGCCAAGTCTTCAAGTTCTTTCTAAAGACTGCCAATGTAGGGGCCTGTCTAAGGTCTTTGGGGAGGGTATTCCAGAGTCGGGGGGCCACCACAGAAAAGGCCCTGTCACGCATCCCCACCAAACGCGCCTGTGACGCAGGTGGAATCACGAGCAGGGCCTCTCCGGAAGAACGAAGTGAATGCGTGGGTTCGTAGACGGAGATGCGGTCACGCAGGTAGGATGGTCCCAAACCGTTTAGGGCTTTGTAGGTAAGCACCTGCACCTTAAATTGGGCTCGGAAGATAAACGGCAGCCAGTGGAGCTCCTTGAACAGGAGGGTTGACCTCTCTCTGTAAGGAGCACCAGTTAACATCTTGGCCGCTGCCCGTTGGACCAGTTGGAATTTCCGAGCTGTTTTCAAGGGCAGCCCCATGGTGTTATATTGTTGTTTATTGATATTGTGGCATTGAATTGTTGCCTATGTTAGCTGCCCTGACCGCCCTCCCCCCGGGAAGTTGAGAAGGGCGGAGTAGGAGTGCTGTAAATCTATATAAATAAAAATGTAATGTTCGTTTGTGCTACTCACAGAACTCAAAAACCACTGGGGCAATTGGCACCAAATTTGGACACGATACACCTAACAACCCAATTTATGTTCTCCACTCAAAAAATAAACAATACTTAACTGGAAAGAACTTACACCCTCAAGGCTAAATGCCCATATAGAGCCTGTGTTAAAAGAACCCTTCCCCCGTCCCTCGCTCCTGCACGAGGGGAAAAAACCCAACCGCTGAGTGGTCCAGTGGTTTTTGAGTTATGTTAATCCCACAAACAAAAATTACATTTTTATTTATATAGATTGACACATCCGGAATAGCATTTATTCAGAATCACTGCAAAGCAATAAACATACACTTACTGGTGACATCTTTCGAATGAGGTCATGAGCAACCACAAGCAAATCTCTTTCCTTGACCACTTTTTTCTGGAATTCAGCCACATCTCCTGGATGCAACACTTCCAGCTGGTCGGCTGCTTCAATGACGGCCTCAATGCAGCTCCGCCAAGAGCAAAGGGCTGGAATTCCGGGTGCCACCGCTGCGCTCACGCCAGTTCCAATTACCAACAGGAGCTCCTGGGGTTGTCTCCGTATAAGGCTTTTTAAAAATTTCCTAGACAGCAGACACCAAGCAGAAAATCTACCTTTGGTCATGCTGAACATACCTATATTCAATCAAGTAATTATTTTATTTGACTGACAGGTTAAAAAACATTTGGTCTATGACAAGAATAGGGAGCATTAGCATAGTTTTTGAAAAACAGTTTAATTCATTTAGACGAGGATTTCTGCTGATGAGGATTGAAAAATTAGCAGGATAGTGGTGATGAGGAAAAGCATGACTAGTTGTTCTGTGTCAAGTCAGCATTTTAATTCTCCTAGTTGACTGCAGAAAAGAAGTCTTGTGAGTGCACAGTTTGGACTGGCTGGCAAACTGTAGTCAAAAATCAAAACTTTTCTGATTTCACTATTACGACAAAATTGCTCATCGTACAACACTCCTTCTTCACTTGCAGCACAGAGGCCGCTGGCTCCCATCCCATGACGTAGATCTACTTCCAGTATGGCTCTGTGGTGCAAGCAAAGAGGGGGTGTCGTAGGCACTGTGGCTGCAACAGGGAGGCTGGGCAGCGGATACTTCCCCCATGGGATGGGGTGAGGGGAAGCTGGCCGATATGGGTTTTGCAGGTCCCACCAGAATCACCACTTGTTGTTGTTCATTCATTCAGTTGCTTCCGACTCTTCGTGACCTCATGAACCAGCCCATGCCAGAGCTCCCTGTTGGTCATCACCACCCCCAGCTCCTTCAAGGTCAAGCCAGTCACTTCAAGGATACCATCTATCCATCTTGCCCTTGGTCGGCCCCTTTTTCTTTTTCCTTCCATTTTCCCCAGCATCATTGTCTTCTCTAAGCTTTCCTGTTTTCTCATTATGTGGCCAAAGTACTTCATCTTTGCCTCTAATATCCTTCCCTCCAATAAGCAGTTGGGTTTTATTTCCTGAAGTATGGACTAGTTGGATCTTTTCGCAGTCCAAGGCACTCTACAAAAATTCAAAAGCATCTATCGCCCTTTGCTCAGCCTTCCCTGTGGTTCAGCTCTCACATCCATAAGTTACCACAGGGAACACCATTGCTTTTACTATGCGGATCTTCATTGCCAATGTGATGTCTCTAGTCTTCACTATTTTATCGAGATTGGTCATTGCTCTCCTCCCAAGAAGTAAGTGTCTTTTGATTTCCTGGCTGCACTCTGTGGGAATCACCACAGTGTGTGGCAAATCCCAGTCTTGATGTGATGAGATCCTTAGTCTTTTCACTGGGGTTGAGACTATTTACAGAGATATAGCTCATGCAGACCTTTATGCGTCTGCTGCTACATGCCCTTTGGATGTTAGTGAATTTGGACACCCTTTGCAACCTTGAACCTTTTGAATACGTCCTTTTGTAAGCATGGATCCACTGTATCTTAATTTCTCTGATAAGCATATGTAGACCAGGGCTGGAAATGTGTGATTCTCCAGATGTTGCTGAAGTATAGCCCTCATGATCCCATACCACTGACTCTACTGAGCAGGGCAATATGTAGAAGGCTATAAATTCCCAACACCTGACTTATTCATTGAACCACTGCAGCATGCTAGAAGGAGTGGTTGGATTTGCTTTCACTTTACACCACTAAAGGTAGCCAGAGTGGGAACCTCTGCAGCTACTGGGTTAGATGTCAAATGGATTTCCATCTGGCCCTATAGAAAATTATGGACTGCTTTTGCATTTCTGTTTTGGTTGCCATTGTAATAATAATTGGGGGGAGGGGGAATAGGTGGTTTTGGTAGCATTACACAGCTTTCCATTTGTAAACTTATTCATAGGGGTTTTTTATTTTTATGCTGAAAAAAACCCTACAAAATAGCAACAAGCATGACTCACATAGAGTTTGAAAATGCACATCATTGATCAAGTTGCTTTTACCTTGATTTTTGTTCACTTCGATTTGTTGTCATTTCAGCTGAATCCATGTCTCCCACTCCTATGAAATAAGAATACAGGTATTACATAGGCTTTAACTGGGAATGAAACACTGATCAACAAAGAAGTCAATTTTAAAAATTGGGCAAATCAACTGGACTAATCCAATGTATGCATACCATTACTCTGTGGACTGAGTGCTAGCTACCTCTGTAGAGACCCAACTGTAATTAAAAAAATGAATGTGATGGAAATTATTGACCCCTGAGACTATGGCAAATTTAAAGAATGAAACAAAGTCTCATTTATGTGTGGCCACATACCAAAACAGCAGAACTGCTACTATGTTCAACTGCTGTATTTATATTTTTACCATATATTAATTGCTACTAGTATCATTGTTAGCACCTGGACTGTGGCACAGCTGGCTGGGAGTCAGCTGCATCAGATCACTACTGACTGAAAGGTCATGAGCTTCCGACCATTGTGTAGCTCGCTGTCTACCTTTGCAGCCCAAAAGTCTGTTGCATCTGTCAAGTAGGAAATTTAGGTACCGCTTATGCAGGGAGGCTAATTTAACTCATTTACGATGCCATAAAAATCTCCAGCAAGCATGCAAAGAATGAGGAAAGTACTCTATCAGTGTCACAAATGGATGGTGAAGCAACAGCTCCCCTGGTGGCCAGAATACCCTCATGACGCTGGAATGTTAAATGGCCTCTGTGTGTCTGTCTATATATGTTGTGTGCCTATGGCATTTAATGTTTGCCATGTATATGTACATTGTAATCCACTCTGAGTCCCCGGGAGTGAGAAGGGCGGAATATAAATACTGTAAATAATAATAATACTGTAAATATTACATGTCACCAACTTTTTGGAATATAAATACTGTAAATAAATAAAATAAATAAATAATTGTTAAGGCTTTGGTCTTAATTGGGAAGTTGCAATAGGAAAACATTATATCCTAGACCAGTGTTTCTCAACCTGGGGGTCGGGACCTCTGGGGTGATCGTGTGGGAATGTCAGAGGGGTCACCCTCTGACATTCACACAGTATTTTCAGTTGGCCATGGGGGTTCTGTATGGGAAGCTTGGCCCAATACTATCATTGGTGGGTTCAGAATGCTCTTTAATTGTAGGTGAACTATAAATCCCAGCAACTAAAACTCCCAAATGTCTATTTTCCCCAAACTCCACCAATGTTCACATTTGGGCATACTGAGTAATCGCGCTAAGGTTGGTCCACATCCATCCTTGTTTGAGTCCACAGTGCTCTCTGGATGTAGATGAACTACAACTCCCAAATGCAAGGTCAATGCCCACCAAATCCTTCCAGTGTCTTCTGTTGGTCATGGGAGTCCTGTGTGCCAAGTTTGGTTCAATTCCATCGTTGGTGGAGTTCAAAATGCTCTTTAATTGTAGGTGAACTATAAATCCCAGCAACTAAAACTCCCAAATGTCTATTTTCCCCAAACTCCACCAATGTTCACATTTGGGCATATCGAGTATTCGTGCCATGTTTGATTTTTCATATATGTGCCTAACGAAAAAACCCTTGGAAAGTTAGTATTTTATCCCTTTTGACTGATCCAATAAAGGTGGTGTTTTGGATTTTTTAAATAATATTAAATATCAATCAAAACCAAAACTGTGCCTTTACGTTTTTGTGTTAATTGAACTACTGACAGCCAGGTTACAAATGATACTCAATTTTAACTACAAATATCTAGTAGAGATTTGTTTAGATTACTACATTGTGTTTGTGTACATCTTTGTGCCTTCATGTCAGCGGTTGACTGATGGCAACCCATGTATTTCATAGGATTTTTTTAGACAAGCAACAGAGTTAGTGCGTTTTTGGAGAGTGACTATGTACCTCCTTTCTGTCATTCCTCCCACAATGTAGTACTTTTACTGTATTCCTCTCCACCTGTGTGAAAGTCTGTTCTTCACTACTCTGTCTCCAACGAGTTTATCCCTTACAAACATTTTCCTTTTCATTTTCTCATCCAGTTTTTTATGTTATACACGTGGCCCGCTCACTGTGATTGATTTCTCATTGCATTATTTTGTTTTATTTTTTTTGTCTTCCTATGCTTTATTTATCTTATTGTGATATTAGTTTTGTTGTTTGGTTTTATTTTATTGTATTTTGTTGCAATTGTATTTCTGGGCTTGGCCTCATGTAAGCTGCCCCGAGTCCCTTTTGGGGAGATAGTGGCGAGGTATAAATAAAGATGATGATGATTATTATTACTAGCTGTCCCCTGCCACGCGTTGCTGTGGCCCAGTCTGGTGATCTGGAAAATAAAGTAACGAGAAAGTGTTGGTTTCTAATATATGTAATACCTTTATGCTTGTGAGTAAACAGTATTTCTTGTTGTTTCCTTGTCAGTGTTGATGTGGAGAGTGTCTGGTTTGCCTACTCTGGAATATGCAACATATCATAGTCCTTCTTTAAGGGTCTCTTTCAAATCTATGATACTATATCTGTGTGTGTGAGAGAGAATCATATCTATCTATCTATATTTATGACTGGATGGCTCTTTGTCAGGAGGGCTCTGATTACATTTTCTTGCTCTAGTGAAGAGCGTTGGACTGGATGGCCTTAAGTATTTTCTGTTGGTCATGGGGGTTCTTGTGTGGAAAGTTTGCCCCAATTCTGTGTTGGTGGAGTTCAGAATGCTCTTTGATTGTAGGTGAACTATAAATCGCAGCAACTACAACTCCCAAATGTCAAGGTCTATTTTCCTCAAACTCCATCAGTGTTCACATTTGGGCATATGGAATTTTTGTGTCAAGTTTGGTCCAGATCCATCATTGTTTGAGTCCACAGTGCTCTCTGGATGTAGGTGAACTACAACTCCCAAACTCAAGGTCAATGCCCACCAAACCCTTCCAGTGTGTTCTGTTGGTCATGGAAGTCCTGTATGCCATGTTTTGTTGAATTCCATCATTGGTGGAGTTCAGAATGCTCTTTGATTGTAGGTGAACTATAAATCCCAGCAACTACAACTCCCAAATGTCAAGGTCTATTTCCCCTAAACTCCATCTGTGTTCATATTTGGGCATATGGAATATTCGTGCCAAGTTTGGTCCAGATCCATCATTGTTTGAGTCCACCGTGCTCTCTGGATGTGGGTGAACTACAATTCGCAAACTCAAGGTCAATGTCCACCAAACCCTTCCAGTTTTTTCTGTTGGTCATGGGAGCCCTGTGTGCTAAGTTTGGCCCAATTCCATCATTGGTGGAGTTCAGAATGCTCTTTGATTGTAGGTAAACTATAAATCCCAGCAACGACAATTCCCAAATGACAAAATCAATTTTTTTGAGTGGAGGACATAAATTGGACTGTTCGGTGTCTTCTGTCCAAATTTGGTGTCAATTCCTCCAGTGGTTTTTGAGTTCTGATGGTAGCACGAACTAACGTTACATTTTTATTTATATAGATGATGATGATGATGATGATTATTATTAGTTTAGCCAGTTTCTGCAATACAATCTACAGCACCTTGTATTGTCAGTGATCTCCCATCCAAGTATTAACCAGGACTGAACCTGCTTAGCTTCCAAGAACAGACAGAATCTGACTCCTTTAGTGTAATTGGGCCCTCGCCCATCCTTTAAGAAGGGACATGACACAGGAGCTACTCTGACTTGGCAACTAAAAATAGAAGACATTAGCACTGCTATTTTGACCAATGATGACAGCCTGTTATTTGACCTCGGGCAGTGCTCTTTGGCATCCGGATGCCAAGTCCTGCTGTTACTGTTAACATGGCTAAGATTTCTCAAAGGAAAACTAGAAACTACATCTGAAGAAAGAGTAAATAATCCAGCAGCCACATGCAGACATCCAGTGCTTTACAACCCAGCCGGACAGATGGAATTTATGGCTTAAGATCAGGATTTTCCATGATTTCAGAGCTCAAACAATAACAAGAATATACTAAACAGAAGACTAGCTAACACGTCACATTGAGAAATACAACCTCAAAGAAGGAAAAGCAAATAAAAGACCACTTGGAGAAGAAGTGTGCTAAGAACAAGATGCCTGTGATCCGTTTTTTGTGTGTTCGGGACTTATTTCTATTCTCAAAAGAAGGTAGTAAAATGTCTGGTACATAAACATCTTTCAGAGTTTGAAGTCAAATGACATGGTGTGGGGGTCATACAAGGAGGATAAAGGCACAGTAAATACTGTATATAACAGGGAAGAACTGCCCGTAATTATCCTGCAACACAAATAAGCTTACTACAGATATTTCTTCTAACCTAGTTTCATGCATATTACTAACAAACTATTCGCTGCTCTGGCTCAACAATATATTCGCTGCTCTGGCTCAACAACAATCTTGCCCAGAGATTATCTTGTACAGACAGTTGAAGAAGAAGCTTTAATTAAGAATAGCCTTTTGGTATGGCTATGTTATCTATCACTCCCCAGAAAATCAAAGGCAGAAATTCAACAGGGGCTGATGCTGCCAGAAATACTCCATCAGTAAAACCTTGTAATAGTGTCACTACAGGTTAGAAGCAAATTGAAAACAAACAACAACAATTACACCAAGACATATTAACCCTGGGCCCTTCCACACAGCCACACAAAATCCCACAATATCTGCTTTGAACTGGGTTATCAGAAATGTGAAGACCAGACTTAAAAGTCAGAGGGCAGTATTTCTCCTCTCTTTGTTATAGAGAATATATAGACTATCTCTCTCTCTCTCTCTCTCTCTCTCTCTATACTCTGTTACCTACAAGAAGCACTGCCTGAACATCAAGCAAAAAGTGGGTGCCAGAAACAATATCATACGAAGCTGACTGGCACAACCTGGGGATCACAACCAGATACAGTGAAGACATCTGCCCTTGCGCTATGCTACTCTGCTGCTGAGTATGCATGCCCAGTGTGGAACACATCTTGCCACACTAAAACAGTGGATGTGGCTCTTAATGAGACATGCCGCATTATCACGGGGTGTCTGCGCCCTACACCACTGGAGAAATTACACTGCTTAGCCGGTATTGCACCACCTGACATCCGCCGGGAAGTAGCAGCCAATAGTGAAAGGACCAAGGCAGAGACATCTCCAGCTCATCCCCTGTTTGGGTATCAGCCAGCACGTCAACGACTTAAATCTAGACATAGTTTTCTAAAATCTACAGAGACACTCGCTGGAACACCTCAGCAAGCGAGAGTCCAAAAGTGGCAGGCTCAAACCCAGCACCTCAACCAATGGCTGATACCAAATGAGAGACTCCCTCCTGGGCACACAGAAGACTGGGCGACTTGGAAGGCACTGAACAGACTGCGCTCTGGCACCACGAGATGCAGAGCCAACCTTCAGAAATGGGGCTACAAAGTGAAATCCTTGACATGCGAGTGTGGAGAAGAGCAAACCACTGACCACCTGCTGCAATGCAACCTGAGCCCTGCCACATGCACAATGGAGGACCTTCTTGCAGCAACACCGGAAGCACTCCAAGTGGCCAGATACTGGTCAAAGGACATTTAATCAACTACCAAACTCACACATTTTGTATTTTCTCTGTTTGTTTGCTTTGTTCTGTTAGAAATGTAATATAATTGACTGGCTGCCCTGACACGATAAATAAATAAATATACTCTGTTCATTCTGAGTGACATCATAACTCAAAATCCACTGGACGAATTGCTGCCAAATTTGGATACAAGACACCTACTAACCAAAGGAGTGACCATTGCTCAAAAATTTGATTTTGTAATTTGGGAGTTATAGTTGCTGGGATTTATAGTTCACCTACAATCAAAGAGCATTCTGAGCTCCACCACCAATGGAATAGAACCAAACTTGGCACACAGGACTCCCATGATCAACAGAAGACACTGGAAGGATTTGATGGGCATTGACCTTGAGTTTGGGAGTTGTACTTCACCTACATTCAGAGAGCACTGTGGACTCAAACAAGGAAGGATCTAGCCCAAACTTGGCATGAATAATCCATATGCCCAAATATGAACACAGATGGAATTTGGGGGAAATAGACCTTGACATTTGGGAGTTGTCGTTGCTGGGATTTATAGTTCACTTACAATCAAAGAGCATTCTGAACCACACCAATGATAGAATTGGGCCAAACTTCCCACACAGAACCCACATGACCAACAGAAAAAACTGTGTTTTCTGGTGGTTTTTGGCGATCCTTCTGACACTCCCCACAACCCTTCCCAGGGGTCCCGACCTTCAGGTTGAGAAATGATGCCTTAAGGCCACCCCGTCTAACTCCCTTCACCAGAGCAAAAAAAATAATTAAAGCCCTCCTGACAAAGAGCCATCCAGCCATTGATATAGATAGATATATATGATTCACACACACATACACATATGTATATGACAGATATAATATCATAGATCTGAAAGGTACCCCTAAAGAAGGCCAATTATATGTTGCATGTTCCAGAGTAGGCAAACCAGACAATTTCTACATCGACACTGACACAGGAACAACAAGAAATACTGTTTACCCACAAGCAAAAAGAAATTACATATATTAGAAACCAACACTTTTTCATTACTTTATTTTCCAAATCATCAGAGTGGGCCACAGCAATGACTGGCAGGGGATGGCTAGTGTGTTATATTGGGAACAATGTGTATCGTTGTAACTGATATGAAGAAATAGATTAACTTTGTGGAATATCCCCCCCCCCCCCCCCCGCATTATCTGTTTCCGGTTATTTGTAACTGTATTCATTCTTTGGAATGAGAATGATGAATGCAGTGTTTCTCAACCTTCCTAATGCCGCGACCCCTTAATACAGTTCCTCATGTTGTGGTGACCTCCAACCATAACATTAGTTGCTACTTCATAAGTATCAATTTGCTACTGTTGTGAATCGTAATGTACATATCTGATGTATTCAAGATATATTTCCATTCACTGGACCAAATTTGGCACAAATACCCAACATGTCCAAATTTGAATACTGGTAGGGTTGGCGGAAGATTGATTTTGTCATTTAAGTATTTGTTAATGGGATTTATAGTTCACTTACAATCTAACAGCATTTTGAACTCGACAAACAATGGAATTGAACCACACTTGGCACACAGTACTCCCATGATCAACAGAAAATACTGGAAAGGTTTTGGTGGGCATTGACCTTGAGTTTTGGAGTTGTAGTTCACCTACATCTAGAGAGCACTGTGGACTCAAACAATGATGGATCAGGACCAAACTTGGCACAAATACTCAATATACCCAAATATAAATACTGGTGGAGTTTGGGGAAAATACACCTTGACTTTTGGGGGTTGTAGTTCCTGGGATTTATAGTTCATCTACAATCAAAGAGCAATCTCAACACGACCAATGATAGAATTGGGCCAGATTTCCCACATAGAACCCCCTTGACTAACAGAAAATACTTTTGTTTTCTGATAGGCTTTGATGACCCCTCTGACACCCCCTTACGACCCCCGCAGGGGTCCTGACCCCCAAGTTGAATAACACTGGATTAATGGGCTGCTAATTGAGAATGCTTAATGTTAAGGATTAATGTTAATGCTTAATGTTAATGGAGCCCCAGGTGGCGCAGTGGGTTAAAGCACTGAACTGCTGAGCTTGTTGATCGAAAGGTCGCAGGTTCGATTCCAGGGAGCGACGTGAGCTTCCGCTGTCAGCCCTAGCTTCTGCCAACCTAGCAGTTCGAAAACATGCAGATGTGAGTAGATCAATAGGTCTGCTCCGGCGGGAAGGTAACGGCGCTCCATGCAGTCATGCTGGCCACATGACCTTGGAGGTGTCTACGGACAACGCTGGCTCTTCGGCTTAGAAATGGAGATGAGCACCACACCCCAGAGTCAGACATGACTGGACTTAATGTCAGGGGACTACCTTTACCTTTACCTAATGTTAAGGTAAAGGTATGGGTAAGGAAAGGAAAGGAGAAAGGAAAGGAAAGGAAAAAGGAAAGGGGAATAGAGAAAGGAAAGGAAAGGAAGGGAAAGGAAGGAGGCTATCTGGGACCAAAGCAATGGGGTTTTTGCCTCTCCCCAAGGACGGAAAGGGCAGGAGAAGCTCAACGGACACGGCCTCCAGCTTAGCCTGAGAAATGGGTCAAATCCTGCAAAGCCTCCCTTCCTGCCTGGACTGCAGATCAGATCGAGAGCGCCGGCTCCCTTCCTTCCTTCCTCCGCCCGCCTCCCTTTACCTGGCCCCACTGGCGGCTGCTCTTCCTCGGCCGGCTCCAGCCAGCGAGAGGACCGCAACTCCTCCTCTTCCTCCGAGGCTGGCGACAGTGTGAGAGAGAGCCTCCTGTCTGTCCTGAGGAGCCGCTGCACGCCCAAAGCATCAGCAGGTCCCAAAGCAGGCCAATTGCGCGCGCCGCTGGCCAGCCCCAGTCAAGCGGGGGTCGTTGACCAATCCGGGCAGCCGCATCTCGGAAGCTAAGCCCCGATTGGTTGGCTGCCTGGATTGTTATTCTTCTGCTCGCTTGGGTATCCGAGGGTATTTGGAAGAGACCTCACTACCCAGAGGGCCCAGAGAAAGACATTACTAGCATAAGCTTTCAAAAATGTTTACACTAGAGATGTCTTTCCCTTAATCTCAAAAGTACTGCTAGACTCCTTTATATATTTTTTTCTGTTCAAACTGACTGCCGGGCTATCAAATGCTAATCAAGGTGGTCAGTTGAAACATTCACACCTAGCTCCAGCAGACAAGAGTCCTTTGTCCCACCCTGGTCTTTCCACAGATATATAAACCCATTTTCCTAGTTCCAACAGACCTCACAACCTCTGAGGATGCTTGCCATAGATGCAGGCGAAACGTCAGGAGACAATGCTCTACTCTAGGACATGGCCATATAGCCCGAAAAAAACCTACAACAACCCAGTCAGTTTTTTAGTGGAACAGAATGCATAAGGTTGACTCCATCAGTACTTAAAGTTTGTCATATTGGGCAAGTATGCTCTAGATGTGTCATCTGTGGTACAAAATGCTTTACTAATAATATCTATCTAAATAAAAATGTAATGTTCGTTTGTGCGATTAACAGAACTCAAAAACCACTGGATGAATTGACACCAAATTTGGACACAAGACATCTCTCAGGCCAACGAGTGACCACCACTCATAAAAACACTGAAAAACACAGCAGAAGGGACTAAAAAAGCAAAAAAAAAATTACAACGCACGCACAAAACCACATACACACATATATATATACACAAAACACATACACAGAAAGGAGGAAGGAGAGGAGGAAAGGAGAGGAGGAAGGAAAGAAAGAAGGGTAGAGAAGGAAGGAGGGAAGGAAGGAGGGAAGGAGAGAAGGAAATAAAGGTAGAGAAGGAAGGAGGGAGAGAAGAAGGGAAATGAGGGAATGGGAGAAGGAAGGAAAAAGGAAGGGTAGAAAAGGATGGGAGGAGAGAAGGAGAGAAAGAGGGAAGGAAAGAAAGAAGTAGGGAGGGAAGGAGAGAGGGAGGGAAAGAAGGAGGGAAGGAAAGAAAGAAGGAAAGAAAGAAAGGTAGAGAAGGAAGGAAGGAGAGAAGGAGGGAGAGAATGAAATAAGTTAAAGAGGGAAGGAAGGAGAGAAGGAATGAAAGAAGGAGAGAAAGAGGGAGGGAAGGTTGGCTACAGCAACGCGTGGCAGGGACAGCTAGTATATAAATAAAAATGTAATGTTCGTTTGTGGGATTAACAGAATTCAAAAACCAGTGGGCCAATTGACACCAAATTTGGATAGCATACACCTAACAACCCAACGTATGTCCTTCACTCAAAATTTTTGATTTTGTCTTTTGGGAGTTGTAGTTGCTGGGATTTATAGTACACCTACAATCAAAGAGCATTCTGAACTCCACCAATTATGGCATTGAACCAAACATGGCATAGAGGACTCCCATGACCAACAGAAAACACTAGAAGGGTTTGGGACATGAGAGAAGCCTCCCACAAGGATGATAAAAACATTAAAATCATCCGGGCGTCCCCGAGCAACGTCCTTGCAAATGGTCAATTCTCTCATACCTGAAGCGACTTGAAGTTTCTCAAGTCGCTCCTGACACTATCTATCTATCTATCTATCTATCTATCTATCTATCTATCTATCTATCAATCAATCAATAAATAAGCCAAGGGCTTAACAGCATTGTTAAGTGGGTGTGTGCACTTTCAAAAGGGTTTTGTATTCGGCCAGGCAGAGAGTTGCCAGCTTTTCTATATCATATCAGTTTTTTGATTTTTGGGACTTTTAAATCTCAGAAGCCACGTTCAAATCTTAAGTGGTGGCAAGCGCTGAGATTATCGTAATTTTTAGTTTCCACAAAAATATATGAAGTTCCCTCTACTCTATAATTGGTTTGCAGCGTTTGGGATTTTTATTTTCGGATAAACATTTCCCACAATAAGTTCCCTACTTCTTTATACCTCCCTTCCAAAATAAACAAAACGAGAGATGGATAGATAAACAACTAGATGATAGATGCCCTCATGGAGTGAGACTCAACTTAAAAACTCTCAGTTCAGGAAGCTGAATCAACTAAAATACAGTACTCTCAAAAACTGATGTGAAGCCTATGCATCTACAACTCAGCAAAATATGAAGTAATATTTGTTATTATTGGGACAAATGACAAGTTGTCTCTGCAAATATGGAGAATTTTGGAAGATAAATGACTGAAATCATTCTTTTATTTCACTACTATGTCAAATTGAAGATGACTGAGCGCTGAATAGAAATGGTACCCATTTATAATACACCCGATGATATGTTTTAGTACACATGCATACTGAATTGTATGCTACAGCTCAGGGAAAGCCATTTACAAAGTTTAATTTTAAATTCCCACAAATTAGGCAATTATGCGGATATCTTAAAATATAATTTTTCATCCTAGTGCAGAAAACTGTTTGTCCATTACATTAAGATTTATTTATTTTGCATACATATGTGCATTCACAGACATGCCCCTATCCCTTCATGACTGTCTACCTATGTCCGTGATGGTGAACCTATGACACGCGTGTCAGCACTGACACACATGGCTATTTTTGATGACACGCGGCCACATACAGAGAAGTACACCTTATAAGAGCCAATCTAATTCCATCCTTAAACTTGTAAAAGGCTCTACAAATTTAACATCTGCACGTTTGAGCATTGTTCACTCCATAACTCAGCATGGAATATACATTTTTCTTATTGAAACTATAAATATTGCAAAATTATGGGGGGTTTTTTCTCGAAGTTGACACCTCACCCAAGTTATGCTCAGGTTTTTGGCAAATTTTGACACACCACGCTCAAAAGGTTGCCCATCACTGACCTATGTAGTTATATAGAAAACACTTGATGCTACTTGCAATGTTGCTTGGAAATTCTGGAAATCTAAAACCTATGCGATACTCTGGACACATGTTTGCAAGGCTGGAGAAACTGTTATCACCTAAAAATCAAATTTAATTTCAAGTTAGGCTTTTTTTTTTTTTGGAGCCATTTGCTATTGAAATATGTGACCAAAGGAAAAAGCACAGGAGGAAAAACATTAGTAGATTTGATAGCAAAATTATTGTTTAGGATGTGTAATGCTGTTCCTATGGCAAGCTCGGTGATCTCAAAATATAGTGCACTAGCTGTCCCCTGCCACGCGTTGCTGTGGCCCAGTCTGTTGATCTGGAAAATAAAGTAATGAGAAAGTGCTGGTTTCTAATATATGCAATGGGTAAACAGTATTTCTTGCTGTTTCTTTGTCAGTGTTGATGTGGAGAGTTTCTGGTTTGCCCACCCTGGAACATGCAAGATATCATTGTCCTTCTTTAAGGGTCCCTTTCAAATCTATGATACTATATCTCTCTGTGTGTGAATCATATCTATCTATCTATCTATCTAGCTATCTATCTATATCTATGGCTGGATGGCTCTTTGTCAGGAGGATTTTGATTACTTTTTTTGCACTGATGAAGGGAGTTGGATTGGATGGCCTTAAGTATTTTCTGTTGGCCATGGGGGTTCTGTGTGGGAAGTTTGCCCCGATTCTGTCTTTCATGGGGTTCAGAATGCTCTTTGATTGTAGGTGAACTGTGAATCCCAGTGACTACAACTCCCAAATGTCAAGGTCTATTGCCCCCAAACTCCATCTGTGTTCATATTTGGACGTATTGAGTGCTTGTGCCAAGTTTGGTCCAGATCCATCATTGTTTGAGTCCATAGTGTTCTCTGGATGTAGGTGAACTACAACTCCAAAACTCAAGGTCAATACCCACTAAACCCTTCCAGTATTTTCTGTTGGTTATGGGAGTTCTATGTGCCAAGTTTGGTTCAATTCTATTGTTGATGGAGTTCAGAATGCTCTTTGATTGTAGGTAAAGGTAAAGGTAGTCCCCTGACATTAAGTCCAGTCATGTCTGACTCTAGGGTGTGGTGCTCATCTCCATTTCTAAGCCAAAGCGCCAGCGTTGTCCGTAGACACCTCCAAGGTCATGTGGCCGGCATGACCGCATGGAGCGCCGTTACCTTCCGCCTATTGATCTACTCACATTTGCATGTTTTCGAACTGCTAGGTTGGCAGAAGCTAGGGCTGACAGCGGAAGCTCACGCCGCTCCCCGGAATCGAACCTGCGACCTTTCGATCAACAAGCTCAGCAGCTCAGTGCTTTAACCCACTGCGCCACCGGGGGCTCCCTCTTTGATTGTAGGTGATCTATAAATCTCAGCAACTACAACTCCCAAATGACAAAATCTTAATTTTTTGAGTGATGGTCATTCCTTGTGTTGCGAGACGTTTTCTTGCCAAATTTGGTGTGATTTCGTTCATTGGTTCTTTTGTTTTTAAGGTACTCATTATGCACAGAGCATTTTTATATATATAGATTGCCTCTGAAGAACATATAAAGTTCTCTTTATATCTTTTACTAGGAGAAGATCTGGGCAACAAAATACGCCCAGAATCAGCATCCAGAATCCTTAGAGAATTTTTCTGGTCCCACCATGACTTGCTAATGTGCGTCCTATTTGCTCACTTTCTTCACTGAGCAAACTCCCTCCAGGGCTGTTGACCAATCAGGTGGCGCCACATACCCTAAAGGCTGCCTGCTGGCTCTGCCCCCTCAGCTCTCAGCTAAAAAAAATGGTTGCCTGGCTTTTACCCTTTGAAAGAAACCAAACACCAGCCCTGCACAGTAGGCCAGTATGTTACATTTGCCCCCCCCCCCCACAATTTAATAAGAGAGCGTAATTGATGAGGTATCTTAAACCTCATGGGCAAGAAAATGAAATTATTAACATTGTCAACAAATGTATCTGCATAATTTGCAAACGACGTTTTCAGAAAAATGCTCCTGCACATATACATTTAATACACACAATAGGACTTATCAATGCCTAAGTGAGTTTAGTTGGTTACTTCAGATTTTAAAAGCTGCCAGTTTGCTACTGGGCACAATTTAGCCTTTAAAGCCCGAAATGGTTCTGGCTCAGTTTACCTGTCTGAACGCATCTCGCCCTATGAACCATCTAGATCAGGGGTCCTCAAACTAAGCCCCAGGGGCCAAATACGGCCCTCCAAGCTCATTTACCCGGCCCTCACTCAAGGTCAACCTAAGTCTGAAATGACTTGAAAGCACACAACAGTCCTATCTCATCAGCCAAAAGCAGGCCCACACTTCCCATTGAAATACTAATCGTTTATATTTGTAAAAATTGTTTTATTTTAATTTTTGCATTGTTTTTAATATTTTTTGCACTAAAAATAAGATATATTCAGGGCGCATAGGAATTCATTCATTTTTTTTTCAAATTATAATCTGGCCCTCCAACAGTTTGAGGGGCTATAACCTGACCCTCTGTTTAAAAAGTTTGAGGACCCCTGATCTAGATGCTTAAGATCGTCTGGGGAGGCTCTGCTCTCAGTCCCGCCTTCTTCACAGATCCGATTGGCGGGAACGAGAGACAGGGCCTTCTCAGCTGTGGCCCCACGGCTATGGAATGACCTCCCTAGGGATATTAGATCGGCCCCCTCCCTCCTAACATTTCAAAAGAGAGTTAAAACCTGGCTGTTTGAGCAGGCATTTGAAGACGCACTATAACTGATTAATTGAGACTCATGGAAGTTAACGTTTGGACGATGCGATGAAAAATGATTTTAATGATGAGATGCTGAGGACTTGTACTTTATGGTTTAAACTGTTTTATTGTTTTTATATGGTTTATATTATATGTAATGTTTTGACTGTACTTTATTTTGTGGGGCATTGATTGCCAACTGTAAACTGCCTCGAGTCACCTCCTGGCTGAGAGGGGCAGTATACAAATATAGTAAATAAACAAACAAACAAATAAATAAATCCATTTATTATTGATGAGATACCTCTCAATGGAAACCACTTACCAGGCCCGTAGCCAGGATTTCGATTCGGGGGGGGGGGCTGATTTTGTTTGGGGGGGGCTGAGTCCGAGTGAAAGAGGGTCTACCCTAGCAAACCTTTTGTATCGTTACCCCAATACCCCCATGCATATGGGATATATTGAGCATGGTGATCAGATCATGATATGAATAAACATAACAGTTTAAATAATGCACCAGTAAGGCCTTTTTGCGAACCACCATGAGAATTTCCGGGGGGGGGGGGGGCTGAAGCCCCCCCCCCCCCCCCCGGCTACATGCCTGCCACTTACTAACTCCCTGGTAATATAAATTCAGGTTAAACCAATCCACCTACCGCACTCCATGAAAATGGTATGGTTGAGATACCTTCCCATGGAACTAGTAGGTTAACTTTCTACCTATACCTATACAGTTTACCTGAATAAACCCTTTCCTGGAGTGCTCCTCCTGGAACCAATGACAAAACGTCTACCTTGACATAGTCATACCCTTCTATATACCCTATACTGAAGTACAATTGCGGAGCCTCTAACTCCCAATTCTAACTTTGACAGTTTTACTGTCCACAGGTTTTCCTTACCTAGAGAAACCCAAAACCCAGCACTCTTGTCTCTCAGAAGCTGTTACCTTAGAAACCTAGCTCTCCTTCCTGAAGACCGGTTCTGATTTTAAAACACTTCCTCAAAGAGGACTTTTGCCTTCACCTAAGACACATCTTTACCTTACACTAAACTCCTCCTAACATAAAAGTAGTCTCTATTTATAGGATTTTACATTTACCGTATATTCCGGCATATAAGACGACTGGGCGTATAAGACGACCCCCAACTTTTCCAGTTAAAATATAGAGTTTGGTATATACTCGCCGTATAAGACCACCCCTCTTCCATCGCACACCAAATAAAAATAAAAAATAAAAACATCAGATTTGATTTCAAATCCAAGACTATCAAAGCAGTATCCAGCTCTTCGGCTTAGAAATGGAGATGAGCGCCAACCCTCAGAGCCGGACACGACTGGACTTAACGTCAGGAGAAAACCTTTACCTCACCTGTAAACTCCTGTATGTTTATTATTTATTTAACAGTTGTGGATCCATGGAGCGTAATAAAGTTCTATAAATTTTTACCTTACCTTACCTAGAGTGAGACCAAGGCCGGGTCCAATGTCCTTTCCACAACAACAACAACAATAATGGAAATCTAGAATTGGAAGGGACTCCAATGGCCATCCAGTCTAACCCTAATTCTGCCAGACAGGAACACATGTCCAAGCCCTCCCGACAGATGGCCATCCTGTTCTACTTAATAATAGCAATAACAACAATAATAGCAATAACAACAACAATAATAATAGAAGGGACCTCAATGACCATTCAGTCCAACCCCATTCCTGCCAGGCAGGAAGACACAATGCAAGCCTTCCTAACAGGTGGCCATACAACTCTGCTTAACAATAACAACAACAGAACGCTAGAGTTGGGACTCCAATGGCCATCCATTCCAACCCACTCACTCCTGCCAGGCAGGAAGACACAATGCAAGCCTCCCCAACAGGTGGCCATCCAGTTCTAGTTGCCATATATACTCGAGTATAAGCTGACCCAAATATAAGCTGAGGCACCTAATTTTGAACAGAAGCTCTCCGAAGCTCTAGGTGCTCTTACTGCCTATTACAGGGAAAACCAGCTGATCCCTAATCCATCTAAAACACAGACATGCGCCTTTCACCTTAAGAACAGACAAGCATCCCGAGCTCTGAGGATTACCTGGGAAGGAATCCCACTGGAGCATTGCAGTGCACCCAAATACCTGGGAGTCACTTTGGACCGTGCTCTGACCTACAAGAAGCACTGCCTGAACATCAAACAAAAAGTGGGCACTAGAAACAACATCATACGAAAGCTGACTGGCACAACCTGGGGATCACAACCAGACACAGTGAAGACATCTGCCCTTGCGCTATGCTACTCTGCTGCTGAGTATGCATGCCCAGTGTGGAACACATCTCATCACACTAAAACAGTGGATGTGGCTCTTAATGAGACATGCCGCATTATCACGGGGTGTCTGCGCCCCACACCACTGGAGAAATTACACTGCTTAGCCGGTATTGCACCACCTGACATCCGCCGGGAAGTAGCAGCCAATAGTGAAAGGACCAAGGCAGAGACATCTCCAGCTCATCCCCTGTTTGGGTATCAGCCAGCACGTCAACGACTTAAATCAAGACATAGTTTTCTTAGATCTACAGAGACACTCGCTGGAAAACCCCAGCAAGCGAGAGTCCAAAAGTGGCAGGCCCAAACCCAGCACCTCAATTCATGGGTGATACCAGATGAGAGACTCCCCCCTGGGCACACAGAAGACTGGGCGACTTGGAAGGCGCTGAACAGACTGCGCTCTGGCACCACGAGATGCAGAGCCAATCTTAAGAAATGGGGCTACAGGGTGGAATCCTCGGCATGCGAGTGCGGAGAAGAACAAACCACTGACCACCTGCTGCAATGCAACCTGAGCCCTGCCATATGCACAAGGGAGGACCTTCTTGCGGCAACCCCAGAGGCACTCCAAGTGGCCAGATACTGGTCAAAGGACATTTAACCAAATACCAAATTTACAAAATCTGTGTGGTTTTTCTTTCTTTTTTTTCTTTTTCTTTTTAATCTCTGTGTTTGTTTTGCTCTGTTAGAATTGTAATACAATGGTTGCTGATGACACGATAAATAAAACCTAATTTTATGACCAAAAACTGGGAAAATTTATTGACTCGAGTATAAGCCAGGGGAGGGAAATGCAGCAGCTAGTGGTAAGCTGAGGAGACAGAAGTTGTCATAAAGCCATCTTGTGCAGCTTCCAAAACCCAACACGTGAGAACATTTTGCACTGCAGCCAGATATTTCCAAGGTCATGCCCAAAGGGTTTGATGAATATACCCTTTTTGAGATAGATCTAAATCAGGCATGGGCAAACTGTAGCCCTCCAGGTGTTTTGGACTTCAACTCCCACAATTCCTAACAGTATTTGAGAACACAGAAATGCTGGACCACTCTCACAACCACCATGTCAGACTACACAGAGAAGCCATTGCAATCCACAAGAAGCATGTGGACAATTTCAACAGAAAGGAGGAAACCATGAAAATGAACAAAATCTGGCTACCAGTATTTAAAAAAAACTCCTCTAAAATCAGGACAGTAAATAAAAAACAACACTCAAAAGCAGGGGAAATCCAGACAATAAAAAATCAGGACCAACTAACACCTCCCAACAAAGGATTCCCCCAGGCAGGAAGCAGCCAGGCTTTGAAGCTGCAAGGCCATTCAATGCTAATCAAGGTAGCCAATGGCAACATTCCCACTTGCCTCAAGCAGACAAGAGTTCTTTCTCCCACCCTGGACTTTCCACAGATATATAAACCCACTTGCCATGTTTCCAACAGACCTCACAACCTCCAAGGATGCCTGGCATAGATCTGGGCAAAACATCAGGAGAGGACACTTCTTGAACATGGCTATACAGTCTGGAAAACTCACAGCAACCCAGCCAGTAGCTGTTAGGAATTGTGAGAGTTGAAATCAATCTGATAGAAAACTGGGACTTGTAGATTGGTATGGTACTGGCTCTCTTAAACAGGGAAGGCTAAGGACCTTGTAAAACTACAACTCCTGTGATTCCATGGCACTGAATCTGTGGCAGTTTTTTGGGGGGGATTCCCCTTTAAGAGTAGATGGCCCTTGCACTGGGACTTCCCCTTTAAGGCTGCCTCGCTCTTGGCTGCAGAAACAAAACCAAAGGGGGGAAAGAGACCTTTTTCTTCCTCCCTCTGCAGGCTATTGAAAACTTTGAAAACTTAAGAGCGGCTGTTCTTTCAGAGGGAGCTGAACACAGAGACAGGAAAGAAACCCCAAAGAGGGGAGGGAGAAAGAAGAAGTTTCTCCAGCAGGACTTTCTCGGAGGAGGTGCCTTTGTTTGGACTCTCCTTGAGTAGCACTGTTTGAGGAAGGAGAGGAGAGGGAGAAAGAGGCCGGGAATGGGAGGCTTGGGGGCAGCCTCTTCTGCCCCTTTTTCCTTCAGGAGGAGGACGACGGGGAGGAGGAGGAGCGGCAGCGGCTGCGCTGCTTGGGGATGGCGAGGGGGGAGGAGGAGGAGGATCGGCAGGTCTGCCGGGAGGGCTGGCCAGCTGAGCTGCCAGACCAGCAGGCTCCCTTTGGCCTCTCATGGCTGCTCCCGTCCCTCTCTCTCGGCATCCTCAAGTGGTGGAACTTATAGCCGGCACACAAGACGACCCCCCCACTTTTAAGATGACTTTCTTGGCTTAGAAAGTCGTCTAATATGCCGATTTTTACGGTAGGTATTTTACCTTCTTGGAGGTTGTATTAAGGACCCAGTATTTCTCTTGGAAGACGGTATTTAAATTCTCAACCACTCTCCACAACAGATGCTCTAAAATTATAAAATATCCTCCCTCCTAGAGACTTCCTTTTTTCCCCTTTCACCTAGAAACCCTTTCTCCTTCTCCAACGGTCTCTACATGGAACCGTTGAAGATACTTCCCCACCAGGTCTTTCTAAACAATTAACCTAGGATCTATCTAGTTGGCATTTACACATCAGGTTATTCTTACAATGGCATGGTCTTACTATGTTACCACGTAACCGTTTACATTTTCTCTTATCATACACTCTAGCCGCAAGGTAGATGCACTCTCCCTCTCAAAGGCCACAAGGAGGCAGCTTGTTATCTTTCCCCGAGACAAGGCAGAAGTAACCGAATTCCATCTTGCCTCCAGTATCATCAGTTGGGAGGCCCTCCCTCCCCCTCCACACCAACCGCTGCTCTGAGATCAGAATGAAGAGAGGGGCCATGAAGGCAGTTCCATTTTGCCTCCAGTGTCATCAGTTGGGAGCCCCCCCTTCAGCACCAACCGCTGCTCTGAGATCAGACTGAAGAGAGGGGCCATGAAGGCAGTTCCATTTTGCCTCCAGTGTCATCAGTTGGGAGCCATCCTCCTCCACACCAACGGCTGCTCTGAGATCAGAATGAAGAGAGGGGCCATGAAGGCAGTTCCATTTTGCCTCCAGTGTCATCAGTTGGGAGCCATCCCCCTCCACACCAACGGCTGCTCTGAGATCAGAATGAAGAGAGGGGCCATGAAGGCAGTTCCATTTTGCCTCCAGTGTCATCAGTTGGGAGCCATCCCCCTCCACACCAACGGCTGCTCTGAGATCAGAATGAAGAGAGGGGCCATGAAGGCAGTTCCATTTTGCCTCCAGTGTCATCAGTTGGGAGCCATCCCCCTCCACACCAACGGCTGCTCTGAGATCAGACTGAAGAGAGGGGCCATGAAGGCAGTTCCATTTTGCCTCCAGTGTCATCAGTTGGGAGCCATCCTCCTCCACACCAACGGCTGCTCTGAGATCAGAATGAAGAGAGGGGCCATGAAGGCAGTTCCATTTTGCCTCCAGTGTCATCAGTTGGGAGCCATCCCCCTCCACACCAACGGCTGCTCTGAGATCAGAATGAAGAGAGGGGCCATGAAGGCAGTTCCATTTTGCCTCCAGTGTCATCAGTTGGGAGCCATCCCCCTCCACACCAACGGCTGCTCTGAGATCAGAATGAAGAGAGGGGCCATGAAGGCAGTTCAATTTTGCCTCCAGTGTCATCAGTTGGGAGCCATCCCCCTCCACACCAACCGCTGCTCTGAGATCAGACTGAAGAGAGGGGCCATGAAGGCAGTTCCATTTTGCCTCCAGTGTCATCAGTTGGGAGCCATCCCCCTCCACACCAACGGCTGCTCTGAGATCAGAATGAAGAGAGGGGCCATGAAGGCAGTTCCATTTTGCCTCCAGTGTCATCAGTTGGGAGCCATCCCCCTCCACACCAACGGCTGCTCTGAGATCAGAATGAAGAGAGGGGCCATGAAGGCAGTTCCATTTTGCCTCCAGTGTCATCAGTTGGGAGCCCCCTACCTTCAGCACCAACCGCTGCTCTGAGATCGGAGTGAAGAGAGGGGCCATGAAGGCAGTTCCATTTTGCCTCCAGTGTCATCAGTTGGGAGCCATCCCCCTCCACACCAACGGCTGCTCTGAGATCAGAATGAAGAGAGGGGCCATGAAGGCAGTTCCATTTTGCCTCCAGTGTCATCAGTTGGGAGCCATCCCCCTCCACACCAACCGCTACTCTGAGATCAGAATGAAGAGAGGGGCCATGAAGGCAATTCCATCCTGTCTCCAGTGTCTTCAGTTGGGAGCCCCCCTTCCTTCAGCACCAACCGCTGCTCTGAGATCGGAGTGAAGAGAGGGGCCATGAAGGCAGTTCCATTTTGCCTCCAGTATCATCAGTTGGGAGCCATCCCCCTCCACACCAACGGCTGCTCTGAGATCAGAATGAAGAGAGGGGCCATGAAGGCAGTTCAATTTTGCCTCCAGTGTCATCAGTTGGGAGCCATCCCCCTCCACACCAACCGCTGCTCTGAGATCAGAATGAAGAGAGGGGCCATGAAGGCAGTTCCATTTTGCCTCCAGTGTCATCAGTTGGGAGCCATCCCCCTCCACACCAACGGCTGCTCTGAGATCAGAATGAAGAGAGGGGCCATGAAGGCAGTTCCATTTTGCCTCCAGTGTCATCAGTTGGGAGCCATCCCCCTCCACACCAACCGCTACTCTGAGATCAGAATGAAGAGAGGGGCCATGAAGGCAATTCCATCCTGTCTCCAGTGTCTTCAGTTGGGAGCCCCCCTTCCTTCAGCACCAACCGCTGCTCTGAGATCGGAGTGAAGAGAGGGGCCATGAAGGCAGTTCCATTTTGCCTCCAGTGTCATCAGTTGGGAGCCATCCCCCTCCACACCAACGGCTGCTCTGAGATCAGAATGAAGAGAGGGGCCATGAAGGCAGTTCCATTTTGCCTCCAGTGTCATCAGTTGGGAGCCATCCCCCTCCACACCAACGGCTGCTCTGAGATCAGACTGAAGAGAGGGGCCATGAAGGCAGTTCCATTTTGCCTCCAGTGTCATCAGTTGGGAGCTCCCACCCCCCAGCACCAACCCCTGCTCTGAGATCAGAGTGAAGAGAGGGGCCATGAAGGCAGTTCCATCTTGCCTCCACTGTCATCAGTTGGGAGCCCCCCCCCCACCAGCACCAACCGCTGCTCCAAGATCAGAATGAAGAGAGGGGCCATGAAGGCAATTCCATCTTGTCTCCAGTGTCACCAGTTGAGAGCCCCCCTTCCTCCCACACCAACCGCTGCTCTGAGATCAGAATGATGAGAGGGGCCATGAAGGCAGTTCCATCTTGTCGCCAGTGTCTTCAGTTGGGAGCCCCACCCCCCAAGCACCAACCGCTGCTCTGAGATCAGAATGAAGAGAGGGGCCATGAAGGCAATTCCATCTTGCCTCCAGTGTCATCAGTTGGGAGCTCCCCCCAGCACCAACCATTGCTCAAAGATCAGAGTGAAGAGAGGAGCCATGAAGGCAGTTCCATCTTGCCTCCAGTGTCATCAGTTGGGAGCCCCCTCCCCCCTCCAGCACCAACCCCTGCTCTGAGATCAGAATGAAGAGAGGGGCCACGAAGGCAATTCCATCTTGTCTCCAGTGTCTTCAGTTGGGAGCCCCGCCCCCAAGCACCAACCGCTGCTCTGAGATCAGAGTGAAGAGAGGGGCCATGAAGGCAGTTCCATTTTTCCTCCAATGTCATCATTTGGGAGCCACCCCCCCCCAGCACCAACTGCTGCTCTGAGATCAGAGTAAAGAGAGGGGTCATGAAGGCAGTTCCATCTTGTCTCCAGTGTCTTCAGTTGGGAGCCCCCCTTCCTTCAGCACCAACCGCTGCTCTGAGATCAGAATGAAGAGAGGGGCCATGAAGGCAGTTCCATTTTGCCTCCAGTGTCATCAGTTGGGAGCCCCCCTCCACACCAACCGCTGCTCTGAGATCAGAATGAAGAGAGGGGCCATGAAGGCAATTCCATCTTGTCTCCAGTGTCATCAGTTGGGAGCCACCCCCCTCCACACCAACCGCTGCTCTGAGATCAGAGTGAAGAGAGGGGCCATGAAGGCAGTTCCATCTTGTCTCCAGTGTCTTCAGTTGGGAGCCCCCCTTCCTTCAGCACCAACCGCTGCTCTGAGATCAGAGTGAAGAGAGGGGCCATGAAGGCAGTTCCATTTTGCCTCCAATGTCATCAGTTGGAAGCCACCCCCCCCCCAGCACCAACCGCTGCTCTAAGATCAGAATGAAGAGAGGGGCCATGAAGGCAGTTCCATCTTGTCTCCAGTGTCTTCAGTTGGGAGCCCCCCTTCCTTCAGCACCAACCGCTGCTCTGAGATCAGAATGAAGAGAGGGGCCATGAAGGCAGTTCCATTTTGCCTCCAGTGTCATCAGTTGGGAGCCGTCCCCCTCCACACCAACCGCTGCTCTGAGATCAGAATGAAGAGAGGGGCCATGAAGGCAATTACATCTTGTCTCCAGTGTCTTCAGTTGGGAGCCCCCCTTCCTTCAGCACCAACCGCTGCTCTGAGATCAGAGTGAAGAGAGGGGCTATGAAGGCAGTTCCATTTTGTGTCCAATGTCATCAGTTGGGAGCCCCCCCGCCCAGCACCAACCGCTGCTCTAAGATCAGAATGAAGAGAGGGGCCATGAAGGCAGTTCCATTTTGCCTCCAGTGTCATCAGTTGGGAGCCCCCCCTCCACACCAACCGCTGCTCTGAGATCAGAATGAAGAGAGGGGCCATGAAGGCAATTACATCTTGTCTCCAGTGTCTTCAGTTGGGAGCCCCCCTTCCTTCAGCACCAACCGCTGCTCTGAGATCAGACTGAAGAGAGGGGCCATGAAGGCAGTTCCATTTTGCCTCCAGTGTCATCAGTTGGGAGCCATCCCCCTCCACACCAACGGCTGCTCTGAGATCAGAATGAAGAGAGGGGCCATGAAGGCAGTTCCATTTTGCCTCCAGTGTCATCAGTTGGGAGCCATCCCCCTCCACACCAACGGCTGCTCTGAGATCAGACTGAAGAGAGGGGCCATGAAGGCAGTTCCATTTTGCCTCCAGTGTCATCAGTTGGGAGCCCCTCCTTCAGCACCAACCGCTGCTCTGAGATCAGAATGAAGAGAGGTCATGAAGGCAGTTCCATTTTGCCTCCAGTGTCATCAGTTGGGAGCCCTCCCCCTCCACACCAACGGCTGCTCTGAGATCAGAATGAAGAGAGGGGCCATGAAGGCAGTTCCATTTTGCCTCCAGTGTCATCAGTTGGGAGCCATCCCCCTCCACACCAACCGCTACTCTGAGATCAGAATGAAGAGAGGGGCCATGAAGGCAATTCCATCCTGTCTCCAGTGTCTTCAGTTGGGAGCCCCCCTTCCTTCAGCACCAACCGCTGCTCTGAGATCGGAGTGAAGAGAGGGGCCATGAAGGCAGTTCCATTTTGCCTCCAGTATCATCAGTTGGGAGCCATCCCCCTCCACACCAACGGCTGCTCTGAGATCAGAATGAAGAGAGGGGCCATGAAGGCAGTTCCATTTTGCCTCCAGTGTCATCAGTTGGGAGCCCCCCCCACACCAACCGCTGCTCTGAGATCAGAGTGAAGAGAGGGGCCAGGAAGGCAGTTCCATCTTGCCTCCAGTGTCATCAGTTGGGAGCCCCACCCCCCAGCACCAACCGCTGCTCTGAGATCAGAGTGAAGAGAGGGGCCATGAAGGCAGTTCCATCTTGCCTCCACTGTCATCAGTTGGGAGCCCCCCCCCCCCCACCAGCACCAACCGCTGCTCCAAGATCAGAATGAAGAGAGGGGCCATGAAGGCAATTCCATCTTGTCTCCAGTGTCACCAGTTGAGAGCCCCCCTTCCTCCCACACCAACCGCTGCTCTGAGATCAGAATGATGAGAGGGGCCATGAAGGCAGTTCCATCTTGTCGCCAGTGTCTTCAGTTGGGAGCCCCACCCCCCAAGCACCAACCGCTGCTCTGAGATCAGAATGAAGAGAGGGGCCATGAAGGCAATTCCATCTTGCCTCCAGTGTCATCAGTTGGGAGCTCCCCCCAGCACCAACCATTGCTCAAAGATCAGAGTGAAGAGAGGAGCCATGAAGGCAGTTCCATCTTGCCTCCAGTGTCATCAGTTGGGAGCCCCCTCCCCCCTCCAGCACCAACCCCTGCTCTGAGATCAGAATGAAGAGAGGGGCCACGAAGGCAATTCCATCTTGTCTCCAGTGTCTTCAGTTGGGAGCCCCGCCCCCAAGCACCAACCGCTGCTCTGAGATCAGAGTGAAGAGAGGGGCCATGAAGGCAGTTCCATTTTTCCTCCAATGTCATCATTTGGGAGCCACCCCCCCCCAGCACCAACTGCTGCTCTGAGATCAGAGTAAAGAGAGGGGTCATGAAGGCAGTTCCATCTTGTCTCCAGTGTCTTCAGTTGGGAGCCCCCCTTCCTTCAGCACCAACCGCTGCTCTGAGATCAGAATGAAGAGAGGGGCCATGAAGGCAGTTCCATTTTGCCTCCAGTGTCATCAGTTGGGAGCCACCCCCCTCCCACACCAACCGCTGCTCTGAGATCAGAATGAAGAGAGGGGCCATGAAGGCAGTTCCATTTTGCCTCCAGTGTCATCAGTTGGGAGCCCCCCCCCCCCCAGCACCAACCGCTGCTCTAAGATCAGAATGAAGAGAGGGGCCATGAAGGCAGTTCCATCTTGTCTCCAGTGTCTTCAGTTGGGAGCCCCCCTTCCTTCAGCACCAACCGCTGCTCTGAGATCAGAATGAAGAGAGGGGCCATGAAGGCAGTTCCATTTTGCCTCCAGTGTCATCAGTTGGGAGCCCCCCCCCCCCCAGCACCAACCGCTGCTCTAAGATCAGAATGAAGAGAGGGGCCATGAAGGCAGTTCCATCTTGTCTCCAGTGTCTTCAGTTGGGAGCCCCCCTTCCTTCAGCACCAACCGCTGCTCTGAGATCAGAATGAAGAGAGGGGCCATGAAGGCAGTTCCATTTTGCCTCCAGTGTCATCAGTTGGGAGCCACCCCCCTCCACACCAACCGCTGCTCTGAGATCAGAATGAAGAGAGGGGCCATGAAGGCAGTTCCATCTTGTCTCCAGTGTCTTCAGTTGGGAGCCCCCCTTCCTTCAGCACCAACCGCTGCTCTGAGATCAGAATGAAGAGAGGGGCCATGAAGGCAGTTCCATTTTGCCTCCAGTGTCATCAGTTGGGAGCCCCCCCCCCCCCCAGCACCAACCGCTGCTCTAAGATCAGAATGAAGAGAGGGGCCATGAAGGCAGTTCCATCTTGTCTCCAGTGTCTTCAGTTGGGAGCCCCCCTTCCTTCAGCACCAACCGCTGCTCTGAGATCAGACTGAAGAGAGGGGCCATGAAGGCAGTTCCATTTTGCCTCCAGTGTCATCAGTTGGGAGCCATCCCCCTCCACACCAACGGCTGCTCTGAGATCAGAATGAAGAGAGGGGCCATGAAGGCAGTTCCATCTTGTCTCCAGTGTCTTCAGTTGGGAGCCCCCCTTCCTTCAGCACCAACCGCTGCTCTGAGATCAGAGTGAAGAGAGGGGCTATGAAGGCAGTTCCATTTTGTGTCCAATGTCATCAGTTGGGAGCCCCCCCGCCCAGCACCAACCGCTGCTCTAAGATCAGAATGAAGAGAGGGGCCATGAAGGCAGTTCCATTTTGCCTCCAGTGTCATCAGTTGGGAGCCCTCCCCCTCCACACCAACGGCTGCTCTGAGATCAGAATGAAGAGAGGGGCCATGAAGGCAATTACATCTTGTCTCCAGTGTCTTCAGTTGGGATCCCCCTTCCTTCAGCACCAACCGCTGCTCTGAGATCAGACTGAAGAGAGGGGCCATGAAGGCAGTTCCATTTTGCCTCCAGTGTCATCAGTTGGGAGCCATCCTCCTCCACACCAACGGCTGCTCTGAGATCAGAATGAAGAGAGGGGCCATGAAGGCAGTTCCATTTTGCCTCCAGTGTCATCAGTTGGGAGCCATCCCCCTCCACACCAACGGCTGCTCTGAGATCAGAATGAAGAGAGGGGCCATGAAGGCAGTTCCATTTTGCCTCCAGTGTCTTCAGTTGGGAGCCCCCTACCTTCAGCACCAACCGCTGCTCTGAGATCGGAGTGAAGAGAGGGGCCATGAAGGCAGTTCCATTTTGCCTCCAGTGTCATCAGTTGGGAGCCATCCCCCTCCACACCAACGGCTGCTCTGAGATCAGAATGAAGAGAGGGGCCATGAAGGCAGTTCCATTTTGCCTCCAGTGTCATCAGTTGGGAGCCATCCCCCTCCACACCAACGGCTGCTCTGAGATCAGAATGAAGAGAGGGGCCATGAAGGCAATTCCATCCTGTCTCCAGTGTCTTCAGTTGGGAGCCCCCCTTCCTTCAGCACCACCCGCTGCTCTGAGATCAGAATGAAGAGAGGGGCCATGAAGGCAGTTCCATTTTGCCTCCAGTGTCATCAGTTGGGAGCCACCCCCCTCCACACCAACCGCTGCTCTGAGATCAGAATGAAGAGAGGGGCCATGAAGGCAGTTCCATCTTGTCTCCAGTGTCTTCAGTTGGGAGCCCCCCTTCCTTCAGCACCAACCGCTGCTCTGAGATCAGAATGAAGAGAGGGGCCATGAAGGCAGTTCCATTTTGCCTCCAGTGTCATCAGTTGGGAGCCACCCCCCTCCACACCAACCGCTGCTCTGAGATCAGAATGAAGAGAGGGGCCATGAAGGCAATTCCATCTTGTCTCCAGTGTCATCAGTTGGGAGCCACCCCCCTCCACACCAACCGCTGCTCTGAGATCAGAGTGAAGAGAGGGGCCATGAAGGCAGTTCCATTTTGCCTCCAGTGTCATCAGTTGGGAGCCCTCCCCCTCCACACCAACCGCTGCTCTGAGATCAGAATGAAGAGAGGGGCCATGAAGGCAGTTCCATCTTGTCTCCAGTGTCTTCAGTTGGGAGCCCCCCTTCCTTCAGCACCAACCGCTGCTCTGAGATCAGAATGAAGAGAGGGGCCATGAAGGCAGTTCCATTTTGCCTCCAGTGTCATCAGTTGGGAGCCGTCCCCCTCCACACCAACCGCTGCTCTGAGATCAGAATGAAGAGAGGGGCCATGAAGGCAATTACATCTTGTCTCCAGTGTCTTCAGTTGGGAGCCCCCCTTCCTTCAGCACCAACCGCTGCTCTGAGATCAGAGTGAAGAGAGGGGCTATGAAGGCAGTTCCATTTTGTGTCCAATGTCATCAGTTGGGAGCCCCCCCGCCCAGCACCAACCGCTGCTCTAAGATCAGAATGAAGAGAGGGGCCATGAAGGCAGTTCCATTTTGCCTCCAGTGTCATCAGTTGGGAGCCCTCCCCCTCCACACCAACGGCTGCTCTGAGATCAGAATGAAGAGAGGGGCCATGAAGGCAATTACATCTTGTCTCCAGTGTCTTCAGTTGGGAGCCCCCCTTCCTTCAGCACCAACCGCTGCTCTGAGATCAGACTGAAGAGAGGGGCCATGAAGGCAGTTCCATTTTGCCTCCAGTGTCATCAGTTGGGAGCCATCCCCCTCCACACCAACGGCTGCTCTGAGATCAGAATGAAGAGAGGGGCCATGAAGGCAGTTCCATTTTGCCTCCAGTGTCATCAGTTGGGAGCCATCCCCCTCCACACCAACGGCTGCTCTGAGATCAGAATGAAGAGAGGGGCCATGAAGGCAGTTCCATTTTGCCTCCAGTGTCATCAGTTGGGAGCCCCCCTCAGCACCAACCGCTGCTCTGAGATCGGAGTGAAGAGAGGGGCCATGAAGGCAGTTCCATTTTGCCTCCAGTGTCATCAGTTGGGAGCCATCCCCCTCCACACCAACGGCTGCTCTGAGATCAGAATGAAGAGAGGGGCCATGAAGGCAGTTCCATTTTGCCTCCAGTGTCATCAGTTGGGAGCCATCCCCCTCCACACCAACCGCTACTCTGAGATCAGAATGAAGAGAGGGGCCATGAAGGCAATTCCATCCTGTCTCCAGTGTCTTCAGTTGGGAGCCCCCCTTCCTTCAGCACCAACCGCTGCTCTGAGATCGGAGTGAAGAGAGGGGCCATGAAGGCAGTTCCATTTTGCCTCCAGTATCATCAGTTGGGAGCCATCCCCCTCCACACCAACGGCTGCTCTGAGATCAGAATGAAGAGAGGGGCCATGAAGGCAGTTCCATTTTGCCTCCAGTGTCATCAGTTGGGAGCCATTCCCCCTCCACACCAACGGCTGCTCTGAGATCAGACTGAAGAGAGGGGCCATGAAGGCAGTTCCATTTTGCCTCCAGTGTCATCAGTTGGGAGCTCCCCCCCCAGCACCAACCCCTGCTCTGAGATCAGAGTGAAGAGAGGGGCCATGAAGGCAGTTCCATCTTGCCTCCACTGTCATCAGTTGGGAGCCCCCCCCCCCCCCAGCACCAACCGCTGCTCCAAGATCAGAATGAAGAGAGGGGCCATGAAGGCAATTCCATCTTGTCTCCAGTGTCACCAGTTGAGAGCCCCCCTTCCTCCCACACCAACCGCTGCTCTGAGATCAGAATGATGAGAGGGGCCATGAAGGCAGTTCCATCTTGTCGCCAGTGTCTTCAGTTGGGAGCCCCACCCCCCAAGCACCAACCGCTGCTCTGAGATCAGAATGAAGAGAGGGGCCATGAAGGCAATTCCATCTTGCCTCCAGTGTCATCAGTTGGGAGCTCCCCCCAGCACCAACCATTGCTCAAAGATCAGAGTGAAGAGAGGAGCCATGAAGGCAGTTCCATCTTGCCTCCAGTGTCATCAGTTGGGAGCCCCCTCCCCCCTCCAGCACCAACCCCTGCTCTGAGATCAGAATGAAGAGAGGGGCCACGAAGGCAATTCCATCTTGTCTCCAGTGTCTTCAGTTGGGAGCCCCGCCCCCAAGCACCAACCGCTGCTCTGAGATCAGAGTGAAGAGAGGGGCCATGAAGGCAGTTCCATTTTTCCTCCAATGTCATCATTTGGGAGCCACCCCCCCCCCCCAGCACCAACGCTGCTCTGAGATCAGAATGAAGAGAGGGGCCATGAAGGCAGTTCCATCTTGTCTCCAGTGTCTTCAGTTGGGAGCCCCCCTTCCTTCAGCACCAACCGCTGCTCTGAGATCAGAATGAAGAGAGGGGCCATGAAGGCAGTTCCATTTTGCCTCCAGTGTCATCAGTTGGGAGCCACCCCCCTCCACACCAACCGCTGCTCTGAGATCAGAATGAAGAGAGGGGCCATGAAGGCAATTCCATCTTGTCTCCAGTGTCATCAGTTGGGAGCCACCCCCCTCCACACCAACCGCTGCTCTGAGATCAGAGTGAAGAGAGGGGCCATGAAGGCAGTTCCATCTTGTCTCCAGTGTCTTCAGTTGGGAGCCCCCCTTCCTTCAGCACCAACCGCTGCTCTGAGATCAGAGTGAAGAGAGGGGCCATGAAGGCAGTTCCATTTTGCCTCCAATGTCATCAGTTGGAAGCCACCCCCCCCCCAGCACCAACCGCTGCTCTAAGATCAGAATGAAGAGAGGGGCCATGAAGGCAGTTCCATCTTGTCTCCAGTGTCTTCAGTTGGGAGCCCCCCTTCCTTCAGCACCAACCGCTGCTCTGAGATCAGAATGAAGAGAGGGGCCATGAAGGCAGTTCCATTTTGCCTCCAGTGTCATCAGTTGGGAGCCACCCCCCTCCACACCAACCGCTGCTCTGAGATCAGAATGAAGAGAGGGGCCATGAAGGCAGTTCCATCTTGTCGCCAGTGTCTTCAGTTGGGAGCCCCACCCCCCAAGCACCAACCGCTGCTCTGAGATCAGAATGAAGAGAGGGGCCATGAAGGCAATTCCATCTTGCCTCCAGTGTCATCAGTTGGGAGCTCCCCCCAGCACCAACCATTGCTCAAAGATCAGAGTGAAGAGAGGAGCCATGAAGGCAGTTCCATCTTGCCTCCAGTGTCATCAGTTGGGAGCCCCCTCCCCCCTCCAGCACCAACCCCTGCTCTGAGATCAGAATGAAGAGAGGGGCCACGAAGGCAATTCCATCTTGTCTCCAGTGTCTTCAGTTGGGAGCCCCGCCCCCCAAGCACCAACCGCTGCTCTGAGATCAGAGTGAAGAGAGGGGCCATGAAGGCAGTTCCATCTTGCCTCCATGTCATCATTTGGGAGCCCCCCCCCCAGCACCAACTGCTGCTCTGAGATCAGAGTAAAGAGAGGGGTCATGAAGGCAGTTCCATCTTGTCTCCAGTGTCTTTAGTTGGGAGCCCCCCTTCCTTCAGCACCAACCGCTGCTCTGAGATCAGAATGAAGAGAGGGGCCATGAAGGCAGTTCCATTTTTCCTCCAGTGTCATCAGTTGGGAGCCCCCCCCTCCACACCAACCGCTGCTCTGAGATCAGAATGAAGAGAGGGGCCATGAAGGCAGTTCCATTTTGCCTCCAGTGTCATCAGTTGGGAGCCACCCCCCTCCACACCAACCGCTGCTCTGAGATCAGAATGAAGAGAGGGGCCATGAAGGCAGTTCCATCTTGTCTCCAGTGTCTTCAGTTGGGAGCCCCCCTTCCTTCAGCACCAACCGCTGCTCTGAGATCAGAGTGAAGAGAGGGGCCATGAAGGCAGTTCCATTTTGCCTCCAATGTCATCAGTTGGAAGCCACCCCCCCCCAGCACCAACCGCTGCTCTAAGATCAGAATGAAGAGAGGGGCCATGAAGGCAGTTCCATCTTGTCTCCAGTGTCTTCAGTTGGGAGCCCCCCTTCCTTCAGCACCAACCGCTGCTCTGAGATCAGAATGAAGAGAGGGGCCATGAAGGCAGTTCCATTTTGCCTCCAGTGTCATCAGTTGGGAGCCACCCCCCTCCACACCAACCGCTGCTCTGAGATCAGAATGAAGAGAGGGGCCATGAAGGCAGTTCCATTTTGCCTCCAATGTCATCAGTTGGGAGCCACCCCCCCCCCCAGCACCAACTGCTGCTCTGAGATCAGAGTAAAGAGAGGGGTCATGAAGGCAGTTCCATCTTGTCTCCAGTGTCTTTAGTTGGGAGCCCCCCTTCCTTCAGCACCAACCGCTGCTCTGAGATCAGAATGAAGAGAGGGGCCATGAAGGCAGTTCCATCTTGCCTCCAGTGTCATCAGTTGGGAGCCCCCCCCTCCAGCACCAACTGCTGCTCTGAGATCAGAGTGAAGAGAGGGGCCATGAAGGCAGTTCCATCTTGCCTCCATTGTCATCAGTTGGAAGCCACCCCCCCCCAGCACCAACCGCTGCTCTAAGATCAGAATGAAGAGAGGGGCCATGAAGGCAGTTCCATCTTGTCTCCAGTGTCTTCAGATGAGAGCCCCCCCCCCCCCGAGGACCAACTGCTGCTCTGAGATCAGAATGAAGAGAGGGGCCATGAAGGCAGTTCCATCTTGTCTCCAGTGTCTTCAGTTGGGAGCCCCCCTTCCTTCAGCACCAACCGCTGCTCTGAGATCAGAGTGAAGAGAGGGGCCATGAAGGCAGTTCCATTTTGCCTCCAATGTCATCAGTTGGGAGCCACCCCCCCCCCCCCAGCACCAACCGCTGCTCTAAGATCAGAATGAAGAGAGGGGCCATGAAGGCAGTTCCATCTTGTCTCCAGTGTCTTCAGTTGGGAGCCCCCCTTCCTTCAGCACCAACCGCTGCTCTGAGATCAGAGTGAAGAGAGGGGCCATGAAGGCAGTTCCATCTTGCCTCCAGTGTCATCAGTTGGGAGCCCCCCCTCCCCACACCAACCGCTGCTCTGAGATCAGAATGAAGAGAGGGGCCATGAAGGCAATTACATCTTGTCTCCAGTGTCTTCAGTTGGGAGCCCCCCTTCCTTCAGCACCAACCGCTGCTCTGAGATCAGAGTGAAGAGAGGGGCTATGAAGGCAGTTCCATTTTGTGTCCAATGTCATCAGTTGGGAGCCCCCCCGCCCAGCACCAACCGCTGCTCTAAGATCAGAATGAAGAGAGGGGCCATGAAGGCAGTTCCATTTTGCCTCCAGTGTCATCAGTTGGGAGCCCCCCCCCCCCCGAGCACCAACTGCTGCTCTGAAATCAGAATGAAGAGAGGGGCCATGAAGGCAGTTCCATCTTGCCTCCAGTGTCATCAGTTGGGAGCCCCCCTCCCCTCCAGCACCAACCGCTGCTCTGAGATCAGAATGAAGAGATGAGCCATGAAGGCAGTTCCATCTTGCCTCCAGTGTCTTCAGTTGGGAGCCCCCCTTCCTTCAGCACCAACTGCTGCTCTGAGATCAGAGTGAAGAGAGGGGCTATGAAGGCAGTTCCATTTTGTCTCCAGTGTCTTCAGTTGGGAGCCCCCCTTCCTTCAGCACCAACCGCTGCTCTAAGATCAGAATGAAGAGAGGGGCCATGAAGGCAGTTCCATCTTGTCTCCAGTGTCTTCAGATGAGAGCCCCCCCCCCCCCCGAGCACCAACTGCTGCTCTGAAATCAGAATGAAGAGAGGGGCCATGAAGGCAGTTCCATTTTGCCTCCAGTGTCATCAGTTGGGAGCCCCCCCCCCTCCAGCACCAACCGCTGCTCTGAGATCAGAATGAAGAGATGAGCCATGAAGGCAGTTCCATCTTGCCTCCAGTGTCTTCAGTTGGGAGCCCCCCCCCCCCCAGCACCAACCGCTGCTCTGAGATCAGAATGAAGAGAGGGGCCATGAAGGCAATTCCATCTTGCCTCCAGTTTTTCAGCCGTATTGTTAGAGATAGCTGTGGACAGCTGCTCTTTCAGGAGCTGGTATTGTATGTTCTTCAATGAAGGGACCCAAAAGAAAACATATGAGTTCATCCCAAAATTCTACAGAAGTGATAACAAACCAGGAAAAAATCTACAGCCATTATTGAAATAAACAACTATTTATTAATAGTGGCCAGCACAGATATTGTACAAAGATTTCAAAAGTTGTTCGATGCGATGGGGTCATGGCTAAGGATAATTGTTGGCCCCTTTGAATCTCCAGTATAATCTTCTTATGTGCCTTTTTAGAGCTGGAAAAAACCACAAGTGCCATACATCCCAACCCCTGTCATGCAGGAACACACAATGAAAGCACTCCCAAGAGATGGCCATCCAGCCTCTGCTTAAAAAGCTCCAGAGATGTAGAAACCACACACTTCGAGGCAGCACTGCATTCCACTGCTCTTCCAGTTTGGGGTTTCTTCCTAATGTTTAGGTGGAATCTCTTTCCCTGTAGTCTGATTTCATTGTAATGTGTCCTTTGTCTCTGGAGCAGCAGGAAACAAGCCTGCTCCATCTTCAATATGTCATTCTTTCAAATATTTAAACATGGCTGTCTTGTAACCTCTTAATATCCACTACTTTATTTTGGTTATGACACATTTCCCACCCAATTTATGGAGTGAGAAGAATGTTCTGTGGATAAGTGCAGCCCCTAAAATCCGGAGCACATGAGAAGTCCAAATAAACAAAACACAGGAGGATGCATGGGATTTACTTGTATATCCACCGTCCTTTGCAATTGAACAATCTTGTATTGTCGAAGGCTTTCATGGCCGGAATCACTCAGTTCTTGTGGGTTTTTTCGGGCTATATGGCCATGTTCTAGAGGCATTTCTCCTGACGTTTCGCCTGCATCTATGGCAAGCTTCCTCAGAGGTCTGCTGGAGCTGGGAAAAAGGGGTTATATATCTGTGGAATGACCAGGGTGAGACAAAAGGCTTTTGTAAGTTGGGCTAGGTGTGAATCTTTTCAACTGACCACCTTGATTAGCATACAATGGGCTGACAGTGCCTGGAGCAAACTCTTCTTGAAAGGTGATTAGATGTCCCTGTCTGTTTTTCTCTCTGCTGTTTTAATTTTAGAATTCTTTAATACTGGTAGCCAGATTTTGTTCATTTCAACAGAAAGGAAGAAACCATGAAAATGAACAAAATCTGGCTACCAGTATTAAAGAATTCTAAAATTAAAACAGCAGAGAGAAAAACAGGCAGGGACATCTAATCACCTTTCAAGAAGAGTTTGCTCCAGGCACTGTCAGCCCATTGTATGCTAATCAAGGTGGTCAGTTGAAAAGATTCACACCTAGCCCAACTTACAAAAGCCTTTTGTCTCACCCTGGTCATTCCACAGATATATAAACCCCTTTTTCCCAGCTCCAGCAGACCTCTGAGGAAGCTTGCCATAGATGCAGGCGAAACGTCAGGAGAAATGCCTCTAGAACATGGCCATATAGCCCGAAAAAACCCACAAGAACTGAGTGAACAATCTTGGTTTCCATCGCAATGATGACCCTTTTGAAGTGCTCTGCTGAGTGTAACTTCAGGCTCTCCAGCTCCCGCTTGGCCTTCATGCGCCTGAAGTTGGATTGAATTACCACAGCAGCCCTTCGTGAGCGGAGAAAATGTTTGCGCGCCAGCCAAGCCCGGGCATTCTTTTGGATTACTGTGGCCTTGTGTGCCATGAGCATCTATAAGACAAAGGGATAACATGAATAATGTTCCTATGACATTCAGGAACAGCTGATAAGATTACCCCTAACAGAAGATAATACAGGCACCTACTCTACACTACCCCTGCGAAATGTGTATCCTGTCTTTGTAAGGCATAGCTACTTTCAAAAGAGTAAGCACACCTTTTTGTAGCTCCTCCTCACAATCGTTCCTCGTTCCTCGTGTGAATGCTTGAATTGTAATGGCTGCTTTTGTTCTCCTCAGGCGAGTGGCCAGCCTGTAAAAGAGCAAGGAAAAGGTTTGGAAATTACAAATGGGATCTGAAAACTAAATAAAAATGTTGCAGTGTAACATCAGAATCTAGCAAACTTCCTCCAGGAAACTTCACTCCTTTTTTTCAGCCCATGTGGAAACCTTTATTAACTGCTGATCATATCTACTCCTTACTGGGCTTCCTAATGCTCTTGAACAAAGATCTTCAAACCAAGGCCTGAGGGCCAGATACGGCCCTCCAAGAATGAGCCTACTTACTTCTTTCAGGACCCATTTTGGTCCAGCTTTTGTTGGCCCTGCGAAGAACAGCAAACCACAGACCACCTATTATCAACATCACAAACAGAGTTATCAACATCACAAAACAAAGCTATGCCATGATGGACATAGCGACCAATTATCTTGGGAAACACACACATTATGCTTACCTTAGTGGCAGGTACCCTTGGGCATTCCTTTGAATTCGTATTGCTGAGGCTCGAATTTTCCTGGAAATCGTTCTTTGTAACCATCGCATCATGATGGCCTTTGGGGTTCCCTTCCAACTGTATGAGGAGAATAACAACAAAAACAACATACTAATTATATCTTCCTTCCTGTCAGAAAGGAGGGGGCTGGACTGGATGACCTTTGGGGTCCCTTCCAACTGGAATATAGTATATATTTAGTTTTTTAAAAAATGGTCAGGTTTTAACTATTTATTTTTTTTGCTTGTATAATTATACAATATGGTCCCTGCATCCACATGAGATACATCCCCTAATGTACCACCAAAACAGGAAACAGTGGATTCAGTGATCCCTACTGAAAGTGTCAATAGTCAAATCAACTAATTGTTGAATCGTAAAGTGTCAATAGTCAAATCAACTAATTCTTGGCCACTTTTTTTCCCTTGCTGCCCAACCAAGAAGGTAGGCAGCAGGGAAGCCAACCAGCGAAGGCAAAGGCCAGGCTCTTCTGTTGGCCACAGGGAAGCCGTTGGATGGCTGTAATCCGCCCATGGGCAGTATGTTGTGCTGGCCTGCTCTATGGCAACGCCTGGCATTCCATAGAATATTCTGCAAAATCTAGAAAATTCTTAAAGAGGACATACTTTGACGTGTCTAAGTAGCAAGATAGAGTCAAAGTGCCCTTGGCCTCAGAGTGTCAAGGCTCATGGTACCTTCTCATCCTCAATGAATACTCACCTTAGTTAGGCTTTCAAGCACCAAAACAGGAAACAGTGGATCCAGCGAACCCTACTGAAAGTGTCAATAATCAAATCAACTAATTGTTAATTTGTAAAGTGTCAATAGTCAAACCAACTAATTCTAGACCACTCTTTTTCCCTTGCTGCCTGATGAAGAAGGTAGGCAGCAAAAAAGCCGACCAGCAAAAGCAAAAGCCAGGCTCATCTGTTGGCTACAGGGAACCCGTTGGATGGCTGCATTCCGCCCATGGGCAATATGTTGTGCTGGCGTGTTCTATGGTAGCGCCTGGCATTCCATAGAATCTTCTGCAAAATTTAGAAAATTCTTAAAGAGGACATATTTTGTCAGATGAGGAAAGATGAAGCTGACCAATTATGTTTATCCCACTAGTTGGGAAGTTCAGTTATTTTTAAATAGTCTCTATGAGGTGAATATTAAAGCTGTATTGATTTTAACCTTTGTAAATATTATCTACTACAAACACTTAGATCTTTTTTTTGGGGGGGGGGGGCTACTCCAAACAGCCAGAACTCGACTGGCCACCATCACCCACCGGACCTTTTCATCGGCCGCCCAAAGACTGTGGACCCACCTGAAGAGCTCCAACAGCCAGATCAGGTGTCGGAATTTAAAAACTACCCAAAAACCTGTCTCTTCCACCAGGCCTACCCAGCCAGTTGAAAGCATGAACTTTAAACACATGTTCTGTGTTTTGGTCTCTGTCCTGTGTGATTAATGTGTATTTTACAGAAATGCTTTGATATGTATATTGTATATTCCCTTTTCGGTGGTGGCCCCTCGACTCTGGAACTCACTTCCTAAGGACATCAGGCATGCCCCAACTTTGGCAGTCTTTAAGAGGAGCTTGAAGACGTGGTTGTTCCAGTGTGCCTTCCCAGAATAATGATCCCATAGCACTTTGTCCTATAAAGCACTTTATATTGTTTTAGGTCTGCTCGTATGTTCTCACAAACCGCCCCATCACTTTTTCGCCCATGTCCAACATATATTTTTAATTTTAATTACATTTGGCCTACCCATAGATTTTAAAGTATGTTGTCCTATTGATAATGCTTGTGTTACTGTTTTATTGTTTTGTTTTTTAAATTGCTTGTATTGTTGTTATTGCTTGTGTTGTTGCATTTTGGGCTCGGCCTTATGTAAGCTGCACCGAGTCCCTTGGGGAGATGGTAGCGGGGTATAAATAAAGTGCTGTTGTTATTATTATTATTATGTGTGTGTTTGTAGAATTTTAATAGTATTAACACTGTCTATTCAGAGATCACATGCTTTTTTTGTTTTTGTTTTTTGTTTCGTCGTGTCAGGAGCGACTTGAGAAACTGCAAGTCGCTTCTGGTGTGAGAGAATTGGCCGACTGCAAGGATGTTGCCCAGGGGATGTCAGGATGTTTTGATGTTTTTATCATCCTTGTGGGAGGCTTCTCTCATGTCCCTGCATGAGGAGCTGGAGTTGATAGAGGGAGCTCATCCACCCCTCCTCAGATTTGAACCTGCGACCTGTCGGTCTTCAGTCCTGCCGGCACAGGGGTTTAACCCACTGCGCCACCGGGGGCTCCACATGCTGGGTGAAGACATCTCTCTGGGGTGGTTGAAAGTCTCTTTTGCCTCTGGTGCCAAGCAATGGCTGAAAACTGCCTTAATCTTCTCTCGTTATGAAGCTTGGGCTGACCAAAGGCTTCAGTTGTCCTATGGCCTGGTGGTAAATGCAGCAGTAGCAGTAGTGCTAAGAATGCCTGTTACAAAAAAGACAAATCCTAACTTTGGAGGGAGCAGATCTTAGAAGGGGTCGGCATGCTTATGTCTGGTATGACAAAAAGGAAATGGAAAAGAACTTCACAAATCACTATGTAAGAGCAGGACTAATAAAAGCATGGGACAAATATAAGAATAGATTTTATAACAAAACTCTGCTCTGGGTGTCATCATTAGAAGCCTTCCAAAGAAGAGAGTTAGGATGGCAGACTTGGCCAACCTATAGAGTCTTACTAAAAACCAAAAAAGGGGAGAAAGTGTTAAAGGGGGAATCAGAAATTTTAAAAAGAGTTTTAAAAATTTCTCATGGTTTCAAGATAGACAAACTAAGGATTTTTTCAAGATAGGCAGTGCCCACGGATTTGCAGAGGACAATTCCTTTTGGGACAATATAATGAAATCAGAAAGTAAATTAATTACCAAGACATATCAGAAACTTTTGGAATGGGCCACAGAAACAGAACAAATAAAGGATTTTATGATTAAATGGGCAACAAATGTAGGACACACAATCAAATTAGATAAATGGGAAAAAAAACTGGAATCAGAAGATTAAATATACATATGCATACAAACTGCCGACAGGGAGCTCTGGCGTGGACTGGTCCATGAAGTCACAAAGAGTGGGAAACGACTGAACAACAACACACTATTGGGAAGGCATATAAACAGGAAGAACTGAAGCAAAGGAGGAGGAGAAGGCAAAGCCTAGACTTCACACCGCTATCCTTAAAGACCGGTGAAGAACGCCATTGTTATTCCCAGTGTATCACAGGAGAACTGGCTGGGAATTTTCCTAAAGCATGCACAAAGTCATGGTTATTTATCGTATCAGGAGCGAATCAAAAAGTTGTATTGGATTTCAAAACAAACAACCCCCCCCCCCCCAAAGTTTGAAAACTTGGCGGAGTGCCCTCTGGTGTTGCTATGAGAAAGTCCTCCATTGTGCATGTGGCAAGGCTCAGGTTGCATTGTAGTAGGTGGTCAGTGGTTTGTTCTTCTCCATACTCACATGTCATGGACTCCACTGTGTAGCCCCAATTTTTTTGGCACTTTTTAAAAAATTTCAGCTTGTGGTAAATGCAACTATAAATGAGTTTCCTAAAAAGCCAAATACTGTTACCTGCATGAATTATACCAATTATGCTGTGTCGGACTGGATGAGGGTGAACAAATTGAAACTCAATCCAGACAAGACAGAGGTACTCCTGGTCAGTCGGAAGGCCGAACAGGGTATAGGGTTACAGCCTGTGTTGGACGGGGTCGCACTCCCCCTGAAGACGCAGGTTCGCAGCTTGGGTGTGACTCTGGATTCTTCGCTAAGCTTGGAACCCCAAGTTTCAGCGGTCTCCAGAGGAGCATTTGCACAGCTTCGGCTCGTGCGCCAGCTGCGCCCGTATCTTGGGAAGTCGGACTTGGCCACGGTAGTCCACGCTCTTGTCACATCCCGCATAGATTACTGCAACGCGCTCTACGTGGGGTTGCCCTTGAAGACTGCCCGGAAGCTTCAGATGGTCCAGCGTTCGGCAGCCAGGTTGCTAACGGGAGCGGCACTCAGGGAGCACACCACTCCTCTGTTGAGCCAGCTCCACTGGCTGCCAATCTGCTACCGGGCACAATTCAAGGTGCTGGCGTTAGCCTACAAAGCCCTAAACGGTTCCGGCCCCATTTACCTCTCCGAACGCATCTCCACCTATGAACCGGCGAGGACGTTAAGATCGTCCGGGGAGGCCCTGCTCTCGGTCCCGCCAGCATCACAAGTGTGGCTGGCCGGGACGAGAGACAGGGCCTTCTCGGTGGTGGCCCCTCGGCTATGGAATGCCCTACCAGTGGACATCAGGCAGGCCCCTTCGTTACTAGCGTTTCGGAGGAGGGTGAAGACATGGCTTTTTGAACAGGCGTTCAGTTAATCATACAATTACAACTAACTCAGGAAGACGGCATACTGAACAAGGAACGGTAAAACGACTGTGAGAACGGGATCTGATTCTATTGAGGCGTTGATGATTATATGTGTGTCGTCTGTGAATGTCTGTTATATATTGTTGTGTGTTATATTTTTACTGTAAACCGCATTGAGTCGCCGTAAGGCTGATAAATGCGGTATACAAAAGAAGTAAATATATATATATATATATATATATATATATATATATATATATTCTTTTTATTGTTATTATTTGATACATCCCACCAATCAACAAAATTTTGCCATACAGGACTTATTTCAGTATACATTATTGCAAAAGTAAATATTCCTTAAATGACATTTTATACATTCCTTAGTTACGTATCGCCCATCACCCCTGCCCTTGCCCCATTCCCCCCACCCCCCTGGAACAGCAATTCTAAATGAGGTCATTGCATAAGTTTAACCGTGTGGAAAGCCTGGTTCAAAATGCTATATCTGTTGTCTCCATCTATTTTGTTAATTAGCACAGACCATTTCTTGAACCAGTCTTGTTCTATTTGACTATTTATGTACTTGTTATTCCTTTGACTGATAAAATCATTAATTATATACATTCTGATAGATAAGCCCACCATGTTTCCAAATCCCATTTTGTATCATCTCTCCATCCCCGGGCTATCGTGGCCTGTATTGCGGCTGTCATATATTTTAGGATTTCTGTCCAATTATTGTTGTCTTCCTTTACCTTTATGGTAAGGGACATGAATCTGACTTTATCCTACATCAATTCTTTCTCTGTTATATCTCCCATTACAGTCCTTATTTTACCATAATAGTTCTGAATCTTTCTGCAATCCCACCACATGTGGGAGAATGAACCTATCCCCCCACCGTTGTGCCAACATTTGTTTGAGATATTCCCCATTATGTGTGCTAATTGGATGAGTGGGTTCTATACTATTTAGAGGGTTGCCTGGGGTCCACTTGGGCCTCAAGGAGCTTCTATGCTGGCCGGGGCTTGCCTCGCCAAGCCTCCACACCCTCCGTCTCTCCTTCCTTCCTTCCGTCTTTCCTTTCCTCAATCTTTCCCCTCCCCAAAAGAAAGAAAGAGGACTCTGCCTTTCTGCTTGGAAAAGGACTCCATGGTGAGGCTTTTCTTCCCTCACTATGGTTGGTGCGTTAGTCTTCTCGCGCGCTGGGGAGGGGGCCTTTTGTGCATGCTCTGTTAGGTATTTGGGGGGGGGGGTTAAAGTTATTTCCACTTCATTTTTTAAGATTTTTTTGTTTGAAAGACATAGATCGGATTAGAATGTGTTTTACTGCCAAATTTGGTGCCAATTCGTCCAGGGGTTTTTGAGTTCTGTTAATCCCACAAACGAACATTACATTTTTATTTATATAGATTGGGTTCCATAAGGTCCCCTATCCTTTTGATTCCATTTTCCTTAAGTGCCCTAATTAGATTCCTGAATGTCTTGTCCTTATTTTCCAAGGTTTCTAATGGGAAAGGGTTATTTGTAATTTATTTTGCCATTTTTTTTCCAATATAACAACATTGATCAGCAGGGGCCGACTTTTAAGTTCTTTAAGTCTTTTCCGTCTATTCTCTCTCCCATATGCATTCCCCTTTGCAAACTATTTGGTTCCTTTTCTATTTGCACCCATCTTTTTAACACTTCCAATTCAAATTCTAATAACCTTGCTAACTGACTTGCCTCGTAATATATTCCCAAAGAGGGAGCCCCCCATCCACCCATTTCTTGTTTACGATAATATAGAAAGTTGGCAATTCTGTTTTTGTTTCCTCCCGCTTACCATTTTTGGGACAACTTTTTGATAGAGTTGTCCCATTTGTTCAGCAAATTGTTAGGAATATTCACCGGGAGGGTTTGGAACAGAAATAAGAATTCGGGCAAAATCTTCATCTTATAAATTTTTAACCTTGTGGATCTATCTCAGAATTTCTTTCCCCATGTGTTAATTTGTTTGCTTATAGTTTTCCATAGACAATTAAAATTCATTGGTATGACATTATTGAGATTTTTTGGTATTTCTAACTCCAGGTATGTCATCTTCTTTTTTCTCAATTTAACTCCCATAATATTTTGAACCTTCTTGAGTTCTTCCCATGATAGATGTTTGTGTAGTATCTCTGATTTTTCAAAATTAATTGTGAGGCCCGAAGTTTTTCCAAAATCCTTAACTATTTTAACTATTGATTGTAATGACTCCTCCACCTCCCCTAAAATTGTCATAACATCATCAGCATACAGATTAATCTTGATGTCTTCCTTGCCCACCTGATATCCTTTAATGACCGGATTGTTCCTTACTGAATTTGCTAGTGGCTCAATGGCTAGTGAAAATAGGGCTGGAGAAAGGGAGCATCCCTGTTTGGTTCCCCTCTTGATATTTGTCTAGTGTGTGCCCAATTTACTGAGATGGTTGCTTTATTTCCACTATATAGTTCTCTTATTACCTTACACACTTTCGCCCCCATATTACTTTTCTCACAGAGTCTGTTCAAATGTTTATAATCTAATGAGTCAAATGCTTTACAAAAGTCAAATTTTAATATGAGTAATTTGGATTTTCTTTCTGTGGCATGGTTCAAAATGTTCAATATATTCCTTATAGGATCAGTTAGATGAGTTTCATCCTTATTTGGTTTTAAAATTGTATGACTTTCGGAGGATTTCCAGGAATTTGGTACTTTTTGTGTCTCTATTATTTCATTAAACAGTGCAAATAGGTTCGGTGTGATTTCCCCTTCGAATATTTTATAGAAGTTTGTTGTGAAGCCATCTGGCCCAGCTGATGAGTTTTCTTTTAGGCTTTCTATTGCTTTTTCAATTTCTGACTTGGTTATCATACTATTTAGATTGGATTGTGACTGTGAATTTATGAATTTTTCCAAGAGGCTGACTCGTTTGATTAAATCTTTGCCTTTGTAAAGTTTTTCATAGTAACTAGCCATAATCTCCATGATTTCCTTATCTGATGATCTCAGATGTCATCTATCATCTTTTAGCTTGAGTATTCTGTTTCTAACTTGTTTTGATTTTAGGACTCTAGCCAGTCTTTTCAAATTATTAATTGAATTAATTTGATAATCATTTTAACCCCATTTAACCCAATTTCTTAAGGTTGGCTCTGCATCTCGTGTTGCCAGAGCGCAGTCCGTTCAGCACCTTCCATGTCGCCCAGTTTTCTGTGCGCCCAGGAGGGAGTCTCTCATTTGGTATCAGCCATTGATTTAGGTTCTGGGTTTTAGCCTGCTACTTTTGGACTCTCGCTTGCTGAGATTTTCCAATGAGTGTCTCTGTAGATCTTAGAAAACTATTTCTTGATTTAAGTCATTGGCGTGCTAGCTGATGTCCGAACAGGGGATGGGCCGGAAATGTCATTGCCTTGATCCTTTCACTATCGGTTGCTAGTTCCCAGCAGATGTCAGGTGGAGCAATACTGGCTAAACAGTGTAATTTCTCCAGTGGTGTAGGGTGCAGACACCCTGTGATAATGCAGCATTATCCACTGTCATCCACACCCACTGTCATCCACATCCACATCCACTGTTTTTGCACAGTGAGATAAGTTCCACACTGGGCATGCATACTCAACAGCAGAGTAGCTAAACTGTATCTGGTTGTATCTGGTTGTGATTCCCAGGTTGTGCCAGTCAGCTTTTATATGATATTGTTTCTAGCACCCACTTTCTGCTTGATACTCAAGCAGTGCTTCTTGTAGTTCAGAAAATGGTACAGGGTAACTCCCAGGTATTTGGGTGTGCTGCAATGTTCCAGTGGGATACCTTCCCAGGTAGTCCTCAGAGCTCAAGATGCTTGTCTGTTCTTAAGATGAAAAGCACATGTCTGTGTTTTAGATGGATTAGGAATCAGCTGGTTTTCCCTGTAATAAGCAATAAGAGCACCTAGAGCTTCAGAGAGCTTCTGTTCAACCATTTCAAAGTTCCCGGCTTGAGCTGTGATGGCATGATCATCTGCATAGATGAAACTCTCTGTCCCTTCTGGCAGCGGCTGGCCATTTGTGTAAATGTTGAACATTATGGAGCAAACATGTCCCCCTGAGGCAGGTCGTTCTTCTGTTCTTGCCATCTGCTTCTTTGGCCCTGGAACTCAACAAACAAAGCTCCTGTTTTGTAGCAGATTTCCTATAAGGCGGGTGAAGTGGTAATCCTTTTTTATATTATACACTTTTCTCAGGAGGAGGCAATGGTTTACAGTATCATAAGCCACTGAGAGGTCTATGAAGAGAGCTCCTGTGATCTGCTGCCTTTCAAAGCCATCTTCTATGTGCTGAGTCAGGTTCAGCACTTGCGATGTGCAGCTTTTGCTTTTCCTGAAGCCAGCTTGCTGTGGAATCAGACATGGGTCTATTTTTTCCATAATTCTATGCAAAATAAGTCTCTCCAGAACTTTGTAAAGATGGCACAACAAGGAGCTTTTTGGATCTTTGCTGTCTTTGCCTGGTTTCAAGATGGCTATAGCTCTTGCTTTCCTCCAGATTTTGAGGATCTGACAGGATGCAGTGCAGTTGCTCATCTGCTCCAGCAGCCAGCACCTTGCTTTTGGACTAAAGTTCTTAATTTGTTCCATCCGTAGATCATCCAGGCCAGCTGCTTTGCCATTTTTACATTTATTGAGAGCCATATCCTATTCAGTAAATGTAAAAGGTTCATGAAGGTTGTTGTTCTCATTATCTGGTTGTCTGACTATTGCTTTCTTTCCTACTTTGGTAGCAAGGTTGGGTTTCCCATTCTTCAAGAGTTGTTGTGCTATCCGATCTGCCTTTATGTTGGTATGGGTATTAGTTTGTGAGGGGTCATTGCTCAATCATCATATTTTTTCCATATTTTTTTCCATATTAATTCATCTCTGTGTGTTTTGTTGTTGTGACTTAATGGCAACTCTATCATAATGGGATTTTTTTTTACAGTATTTATAAGTCTACATAGGGACCACCAAACGCAGTGCCCAAACACGAATCAAGGAACATGAAAGGCACTGCAGACTACTCCAACCAGAGAAGTCAGCCATAGCAGAGCACCTGATGAACCCACCTGGACACAGCATATTGTTTGAGAACACAGAAATGCTGGGCCATTCTCACAATCATGTCAGACTACACAGAGAAGCCATTGAAATCCACAAGCATGTGGACAATTTCAACAGAAAGGAAGAAACCATGAAAATGAACAAAATCTGGCTACCAGTATTAAAAAACTCTAAAATTAAAACAGCAAAACAGCAGGGGGAAAACAATCAGGGACAAATAATCACCTCCCAAAGAAAGATTCCCCCAGGCACTTCCAAGCCATTAAATGCTAATCAAGGTGGTCAGTTGAAACATTCACACGTAGCTCCAGCAGACAAAAGTCCTTTGTCACACCCTGGTCTTTCCACAGATATATAAACCTATTTTCCTACTTCCAACAGACCTCACTACCTCTGAGAATGCTTGCCATACATGCAGGCGAAACGTCAGGAGAAAATGCATCTAGAACATGGACATATAGCCCGGAAAACCTACAACAACCCAGTATTTATTTAGATACATTTTACTATTACCTTCCTGCAAAACTAGAGTGTCACCTGCCGAAAGTCACTAGTGATATTTCATGGCTGAGGTCCGTTCTACACTACTATATACAACCCAGATTATCTGCCTTGAACTTGATCATATAGCAGTGTGGACTCATATAATCCAGTTCAAAGCAGATAATGTCATGTATCATGTTCTGCAGTTGATGGTTGTTGGTGGTGGTAGGCCTAGCAGTTGGTGATGGAAAGGTTAATATAAGTCTTAGCTCTAAAGGGTTGCGTAATCTGTAAGTAAGAGTTCATGGGTGAAAGCAATTAAGGGTGGAGATTTGCAAGAGATGGGTTGCAGCTGGGTGTTTCTGGATATAAGGAACTAGCCTTGGGACTGATCTTTGGAAGAAAAGTATTTGTCTTATTTTGGTGGTAGATGCTGTTGGTTTTCCCCCAGGTTTGTGGATTTTTGGTGTCTTGACCTGTCTCCTGAACCTTTGGAATCCTGGAACCTTGAATCTTTGGACTGGCTTTTGACTATAATATAGACTCTTGATCCCTGGACTTTGTTTATTGAACTCTCAGCGTTTGACCACTGGACTGGACCTTTTGACTATGGAGTTATTCTGAACCTGCAACAATGTTTTTTGTTTTTTTGTTTTATATTCTGTGGCTGGGTGCTATTTTTTGTTTTATATTTTGGACTATTAAAACAGCCAGAAAGTAAGTGCTGTTTTAATTAAATTGTTTAACACAAGCTGGGAGTTTAGTTCATCTCTACCTGAATAAGGCAGAGCCCTGGCAACGTGACAAGTTTGCTGCAATAAAGAAACAAGTTATAATATGACACATCTATGAAACACTAGTGATATGACCTGACAGACTGGTGGAAACAGACAACAGGCTTAGTGGCTTTTTTTCTTCCTTTTGTCCACCACAGAAAAAGGCTGAGAAGAGTGGTATACAAATGTAGTACCAATAAATAAATAAATGAGTGCCCTCTTCTAATATCTCTCTATTTTTAACTGATTTCTGCCCGTATTTCAAGTTTAACTGTGCTTTTGCTCTAGGTGGTGCTATCTACCACTTTTTGTCTCTTCTTATAGCTTCAGTAAGACTAAAAGTGCCTGGCAAGGGATGCAGAACTGACTAGTGTAAATGCAATGTAATGGCAATTTTTTCATTAAATCATTTATACATCATAGAAAAATAGCACGACAGACTCTACATATTTTTGGGCTTTGGTTCCGGGATACCACTTGCCCATGACTATCAAAATCCATGGATGCCCAAGTCCTATTACACAATGTAACACAATTTTAGTTCCTGGGTTATAAATGTGATTTACTAAAACAGAACATTCTGCAGCACATTTTGCTAGAGTTTTTCAATAAAGATCTCACAAGAAACAATATGGGATTTGGTTACGAAGAGGGAAAAGAAAATAATAAAGGTGTTATACCAAAAACTTATAGAATGGAAGACCGAAACAGAACTGGTAAAAGAAAACATGATCAAATGGGTGGTGGATATTGGCCATTCTATCGAGCTAGAAGACTGGAAGAAAATATGGAAAGTGAAGTATTCAAGATCGATGATTATTACAGAAAATTGGTATAAGCTATTCTTCCGTTGGTACTTAACAACCCAGAAATTAGCAAGATATTACAATAATAATAATAATAATAAATTTTGGAAATGCAGAGAAGATTTGGGGACGTTCTTCTACACCTGGTGGCGCTGTAAAGAAATTAAGAACTTCTGGAAGAAAATACATGAGCACACTCAAAAATATTTAAAATGAAATTCGAATTAAAGCTGGAATATTATTTATTAAATTTGTTGGACTTTATTATAGACAAAAATAAAGGTAATTTTTTTTTTTACATGACTACGGTGGCAAGATCAGTTATAGCCCAGAAATGGCATCAGAGAGAAATTCCAACCATTGAATCTTGGCTGATAAAATTACTGGATTACAGAAATATGGACTCACTAACCTTCCTACTACAAGATACAGAAAACAGATCAAAGACAGCTCATCTCCAGGAAAATTTATCTAAGTGGTATTATCAAGTAGAGTAGTAGGAAAAAGAAGCAAAATAATAAGTTAATTAAAAAAGAAGAAGAAGAAAGGAAAACCTAATCTCAGATATAAGATTTAAGACAAGAATGTGGCGAGAATTTGGAAGTCAAAAGGAATACCATATCAAAAGAAAACAAGCTTCCTGTGGAATGGACTGGAAGCCTACCCTCCCCCCCCCTCACTTATCCATACCCCCCACCTCACACCCCGCCCCCCCCTCCACCCTTATGTTCTTTTAATGTATGGTTGTAAAATATTGAAATAAAGATCATTAAAAAAAGGTCTCGTAGATGCAGGCAAAACGTCAGGAGAAAATGCCTCTAGAACATGGCCATATAGCCCAAAAAAACCTACAACAACCCAGATCTCATAGAGCCTCAACCAATTCAACATAGTTTGTAGCAACGAAAACAAAGTTTCTGGAGTATTACAATTACTTTCAAAGTAAGTACCACACATCTAAACAGAAAATAACACTTTCAAACCAGGAACATATTTTTTTTTTCAAATAATGATATAGACAATAGTGTAGGAAAAGGATGTCCCTTAAGTAATATTGCAAACTCAAAGTCTGATTTTGGGATATTTTAAACAAACATTTGCAAGCCATGGACCAGATGAAATAATAAAATCAGATTTATTTTAATTTTATCATGTTTGTTGTAAGATTTCAGTCTCAAATAAATGTCTAATGTGTTTAGACAAAATATTTGGCTTGTGCAATCCGGGTAAGCCTTGACTGGTTTTGTGCCCCAGCTTTCGGTGGGGACCCCAGTCCGTTTTTTGGAATCCTTCCAAAATCAGGAGGGCTGATATCTATTTCTGCTCTGGGGTGCTGAAAGATCCTTTTTCTCTCAGCCCATTATGGGGGGGGGGGGTCCCCAAGCTCTCCTTCCTGTCATTTTAGGCATTTAAGCTCTACTCTAGAAGAGAGGCGCTCAGCTGCAGACAGGCGCGCATTATAAGGAGGCTTCTTACATGTTTCATACTCTAGAGGAGATGGCCAACTTCAGGCAGGCATGCTGAAGCGGATACCCTAATAGCTGTCACTAAACTCTAAAGGATTCTGTCCCCTTTATATTTCTTAAAGTTCAATACACTCTGCCACCAGTTGAAGTAGATAGGCCATGGTAAAGGACCTTAATTGCGATCCTACCCTGTTATATATAAATCAACTTATATCTCCATACCAAAAAAGGGAAATGCTAAAGAATGCTCAAACTTTCTCACAGTGGCACTTACTTCTCATGCCAGTAAGGTAATGCTCAAGATCCTGCAAGGAAGACTCCAGCAATACATGGAGAGAGAGATGCCAGATGTACAAGCTGGGTTTAGAAAAGGCAGAGGAACAAGATACCAAATTGCCAATATCTGCTGGATAATGGAGAAAGGCAGGGAGTTTCAGAAAAAACATCTATTTCTGCTTTATTGACTATTCTAAAGCCTTTGACTGTGTGGATCATAAATTGTGGCAAGTTCTTGGTGGTATGGGGATACCAAGACACCTTGTCTGTCTCCTGAAAAATCTGTATAAGGACCAAGTAGCAACAGTAAGAACTGACCATGGAACAACTGACTGGTACAAGATTGAGAAAGGCGTACAGCAGAGTTGTATACTCTCCCCCAACCTATTCAACTTGTATGCAGAACACATCATGCGATGTGTGGGGCTTGACGAAAGCAAGGCTGGGGTTAAAATTGCTGGAAGAAACATTAAAAACTTTAGATATGCAGATGATACCACTTTGATGACCGAAAGTGAAGAGGAGCTGAGGAGCTTTTAATCAAGGTGAAAGAAGAAAGTGCAAAAGCTGGGTTGCAGTTAAATATAAAAAAAACCAAGATTATGGCAACCAGACTGATTGATAACTGGCAAATAGAGGGAGAAAACATGGAGACCATGACAGACTTTGTATTTCTAGGTGCAAAGATTACTGCAGACGCAGACTGCAGCCAGGAAATCAGAAGACGCTTACTTCTTGGGAGGAGAGCAATGTTCAATCTCGATAAAATAGTGAAGAGTAGAGACATCACACTGGCAACGAACGCATAGTTAAAGCAATGGTATTCCCCGTAGTCACCTACAGATGTGAGAGCTGGACCATAAGGAAGGCTGAGCGAAGGAAGATAGATGCTTTTGAACTGTGGTTGGAGGAAAGTTCTGAGAGTGCCTTGGACAGCGAGAAGATCCAACCAGTCCATACTTCAGGAAATAAAGCCCGACTGCTCATTGGAGGGAAGGATAGTAGAGGCGAAGATGAAGTACTTTGGCCACATCAACAGGAAAGCTTGGAGAAGACAATAATACTGGGGAAAATGGAAGGAAAAAGGAAGAGGGGCCGACCAAGGGCAAGATGGATGGATGGTATCCTTGAAGTGACTGGCTTGACCTTGAAGGAGCTGGAGGTGGTGACGGCCGACAGGGAGCTCTGGTGTGGGCTGGTCCATGAGGTCACGAAGAGTCGGAAGCGACTGAACGAATAAACAACAAACCCTCTTATAGGATTACTGTGTTTATTTATGCTGCCACCAATTAATTTACCTCAACAGGCTACCTCCTTATATGAGGCACACTGAGACTTTTTGTTTGGTTGAAACAGAGAAATATGTTTGTTTATTTATTTATTTAGAACAGACACAGAAAGCTCAATGGTTGCAGGTTACTTGTCCAGTGCTTAATGGTTACAGAAGTAGTTCAGAGCTTAAAACTTCGGGTTCCAGTCAAACTTTCAAAACCCAAGAAACCTTTAGTCTTCCACTAAACAGTTCCTTAATTACAAACGGCCCAATCCCCAGGGTCTGTTTAAAACAATAGTTCTTCCTCGAAGTAACTATTTAAGAATGGAACACAAGCTGAACTTCCACTTCTAACCCAAACCTTCCTTCTTCTTATAGTTCCAAACCCAAAAACTGACTGACTTAAAAATGGTTCCTTCTTCTCCTTGCCTCAGCTTAGCTCCGCCCCCTTTCTTCACTGAACAGACTCTTTCCAGGGCTATTGACCAATCAGGCGACGACACATACTCTAAAGGCTGCCTGCTGGTTCTGCCCCCTCTTGGCTCTGTGCTAACAAAATGGATGCCTGTTGGCTTTGCCTCCTCAGCTCTGAGCTAAGAAAATGGCTGCCTTGTTTTTGGCCTTTTAAAGAAACCAAACACCAGCCCTGCACGGTAGGCCAGTACGTTGCACATACACATTTTCTGGGCCTGCATGCCACACGCACTTACCAAGGAAAGGAGGCAAGTTTACACTAGAGGAGGCACATGGCTGAAGGAAGGCGTGCAGGGTTTCTGGACCTGCACGCCACACACATTTTCCAAGGCAAGAAGGCAAGTTCTCTTACTCTTGAGGAGGCACTCAGTTACAGGCTGGCACACACACTTTCTAAGCCTGCACAACACACACACACACACTTTCCAAAGCAATGAGGCTGCTCATGAAAAGCAGACGAGGAGCCGGGATCATCTCCCGCTTGCTTTCGCGTCAAGCTGATTTTCGTACCGGGAGTGGGCTTCCTGTTACATGCTCCGAAGGTAACGAAAATAACAAAAGAATAGATGTATCGAAGGAAAACAGATCTGCACACAACTCTACAAAATATGGGGAATGTGCCAACATAAAACCAGCAACTCAAAGCTAAAGAACACAACGAGGATCGACTTTAAATTCTTTAATTCAGGTCTTATCAGGATATAATTATTTATCTTACTTTACATGATGACATTTACAAACTTTTGCCTAACGTAATGAAGGACAATAGTGACCTTTCTTACTTTATAAAAACACAATACTTAGAAATCCAAACTATTCAAACTCAAACTTGGAAAATTCTCAGTGTATGGAAGTTTGTCTGCCTTCGAGCTTCCAGAAGATAGCCATGAAGTTTGCACACTTTCCACATACAGAAGGTGGTTGACTTGAAGCCATCTGTTGTGAGTGTTTTCTTTCTTATAATTCTCTGGTATGTCCACTACTGACATGAAAACATGCAGTTTCTATGATGCAAAACAGTTATTTATTCTTTTCTTCATATGGCCGCAATCCCAGGGTCATCAACAGTGTGTACTTGACAGGGAGACATCCAGCATATTTTTAACATTCATCCCTTACGTTTTCAAATAAACATTTCAACAGCATAACAGAGTGAAGCGGCCTTACATTTGTGGCAGACAGCAATCAATCTGTAAAGTTGTTATGGGATCAAATATAAATATACGTTTCCATCTGATTATGTTTCTTATTCTTCATCATGTCTATTTCTTTAATATTTTATTTGTTTCACATTCTGCAGTCCTTTCACTTTCCTGCTGACTTTCCTGACATGTTATTTCTTATTTGAAAGAGCTACTGCTACGATTAAGGCAATTGCTAGGACAGCCCCACCAACTGAAACCAGAATGGTGATTACGATCATTCCTCCAGCTCGTCCTCCAAACATCACATCAGCAGATTCATGATCCGACACTAAAATGCAAACAGAAACAGTTATAACAATGAAAGGAAGAAATGACAAGTTTCCAAATAAATAAATAAATTATAATAATAATCGAACTGCAAAGGCTCTGTCATAAACCAGTACAGGTGGTCCCAGTGGTCATTGGCGCACTGGGTGCCGTGCCAAAAGATCTCAGCCAGTATTTGGAAACAATCAACATTGACAAAATCACGATCTGTCAACTGCAAAAGGCCACCTTACTTGGATCTGTGCGCATCATTCAAAAATACATCACATAGTTCTAGACGCTCAGGAAGTGTTCGACTTGTGATTTTGTGATACGAAATCCAGCATAGAGATCTTGTTTGCTGTGACATACTGTGCTTTTGTGTCAATAATAATAAAAGAGAAACAACTGGAAAAACTGACACAATATGAGGATTTAAAGATCGAACTGCAAAGACTCTGGCACAAGCCAGTAAAGGTGGTCCCAGTGGTGATTGGCACACTGGGTGCAGTGCCTAAAGACCTTGGCCTGCACTTAAACACAATCGGCACTGACAAAATTACCATCTGCCAGCTGCAAAAAGCCACCTTACTGGGATCTGCACCATTATTCGCCGATACATCACACAGTCCTAGACACTTGGGAAGTGTCCGACGTGTGATCCAATACAACAACCAGCAGAGTGATCTTGTCTGCTGTGAACTCACCTTGTGTTTCAAATAATAATAATAATAATAATAATAATAACAACAACAACAACAACAATATTTTATTTATAGGCTGCTCGATCTCCCCGAGGGGACTCAGAACAGCTTTATAAAACATGCTTTATACTAGGTTGCTGTGAGTTTTCTGAGCTGCATGGTCATGTTCCAGAAGCATTCTGTCCTGATGTTTCACCCACATCTATGGCAAGCATCCTTAGAGGCTGTGAGGTCTGTTGGAAACTAGGCAAGTGGGGTTTATGTCAGACAGTTTATATATCTAACACCTCCAAGCAAAGGATTCCCCCAGGCAGGAAGCAGCCAGACTTTGAAGCTGAAATGCCATTCAGTGCTAATTGCAACACATCATCATCATCATCATCATTATCATCATCATCATCATCATCATCTTTATTTATACCCCGCCACCATCTCCCCCAACAGGGACTCGGAGCGGCTTACATGGGGCCAAGCATGAACAAAAAATTACAATACAAGAAAAATACAAAATTGTAATAAAATAAACAACATAACATTAAAGTATAGAACATCACACTTGCCTCAAACAGACAAGAGTTCTTTTTTCCATCCTGAACATTCCACAGAGAAATAAACCCCACTTGCCTAGTTTCCAACAGACCTCACAAACCCCGAGGATGCCTACCATAGATGTGGGTAAAGCATCTTTTCTAGTGCTAAAATCTCCACATGGGAGGAGCCTTGTAGAGGGATACTGGCACTCAAGATGGATGAAAGTTTCAGATAGATCCAAGGGGCCACCTCCAGCCCATGGGTTTGTCCATGCCTGAGATAGACTGTTCCAAATGTTGTTGAGACTTACATTTCTAATAATGTAGATGAAAAATAAACATTGGTACAATGTAAAGGTAAAGGTTTCCCCTTGACACTAAGTCTAGTTGTGTCAGATATTGGTGGGTAGTGTTCTTCTCCATTTCTAAGCCAAAGAGCGGGCATTGTCCGTAGACACCTCCAAGGGCATTTGGCCGGCATGATTGCATGGAGCGCCTTTACCTTCCTACTAGAGTGGTACCTATCGATCTAATCACATTTGCATGTTTTGAACTGCTGGGTTGGCAGAAGCTGGGGAGAACAGCAGGAGCTCACCCCGCTCCCTGGATCTTTCAGTCAGCAAGTTCAGCAGCTCAGTGGCTTAACCCACTGTGCCACCGTGGGCTCCTGATACTATGTAGTGAACCAAAATACATGCCCTTAATGAGGAGAACCTGTATGCATCATGGAGAAGAATTAGCTAGAGTTTGAACATAGATTTGCAAATTGAATGAAATAAGTATGTGATGTGGCGGCAAAAATGTGATGTGGCAGCAAAGAAAGCAAATGGATTTTGGCCTGCATCAATAAGAGCATAGTGTCTAGATCTAGGGAAGTCATGCTACCCCTCTATTCCACCTTGGTTAGACCACACCTGGAATATTGTGTCCAATTCTGGGCACCACAATTCAAGAGAGATATTGACAAGCTGGAAGTGTCCAGAGGAGGGCAACTAAAATGATCAAGGGTCTGGAGAACAAGCCCTATGAGGAGCGGCTTAAGGAGCTGGGCATGTTTAGCCTGAAGAAGAGAAGGCTGAGAGGAGATATGATAGCCATGTATAAATATGTGAGAGGAAGCCACAGGGCGGAGGGAGCAAGCTTGTTTTCTGCTTCCCTGGAGACTAGGACGCGGAACAATGGCTTCAAACTACAAGAAAGGAGATTCCATCTGAACATGAGGAAGAACTTCCTGACTGTGAGAGCCGTTCAGCAGTGGAACTCTCTGCCCCGGAGTGTGGTGGAGGCTCCTTCTTTGGAAGCTTTTAAACAGAGGCTGGATGGCCATCTGTCAGGGGTGATTTGAATGAAATATTCCTGCTTCTTGGCAGGGGGTTGGACTGGATGGCCCATGAGGTCTCTTCCAACTCTATGATTCTAAGTATGGTAAGGCTGCCACTGTCATAGATAGCCTCCAGTATGTGTTTTGGAAGTTGAGACAAAAACTGACTGTAATCTATGGAGAGATAGCAAATTAGTTTCAGGGACCCATGTCTCAACAATAAATGACATAGGGATAACCCAAATCTCAAGAGATGTTACTTTACTATTGCCAATAGAGTTGACATTATATTACTTGTTTTTCTTCTCACAAACTGCAGATCAATGGTTCTACAATAAGTCAAGGAGCACTTACGATACATTGCAGTGGGAAATTCAGACGCTAGATATTTTACAAATAAACCAGAACAATCTTTCCTTCACAAAATCAAGCAATTATCTTATTAGTATTTTTTCTGTTACGATTCCTTCATCTGGTTTGAAACTCACCATTTTTAGTTTGTAAAGCTGTTGACCAATCCGTATGAGCTCTTATTGCAGATTTGTCGTCCAGAAAAAAGAAATTCACCCTTGAGACAGGATAGAAAAGGGGGGGGGGATTAAAGTATGAAAACTTTAAAGTATGAAAACAGTATCATACACAGCTTTATTATTATTATTATTATTATTATTATTATTATTATTATTATTATAAATAAATAATTATTATCTGTGGAGTATGCTTTGACCTTAACGTATCGGACGTTCGCTCCACCTTCTTCACAGGTTCTAAAATGGACTTTAAATAAATATGTTGAAATCCAAAACTCTGCCTCAAAAGTTGTCGTAAAATGTCAGTGCTTCTTTGGAGGAAGCACTTCTTTTTTAACGCTTGGGAAACTCCGGAGACTTTCTAATTTTGGGTATATTGACTTAGGGCTTTATCCCACCCCCATGTCGTTTGGCAGCAATGATGCCATTTAAGTAAATGGAAACATATCAGTATAGAAACAATCGTCACCCTACTTCTCTGCAGTTGTGCTATGGTGTGCTTTGGCAATGTGGGGTTCTACAATCCCACTTCCATGGTATCTCAACACCCCTATCCAAACAGCTCCACTGGCTGCCGATAAGTTGCCAAGCCAAATTCAAGGTGCAGGTGATGACCTATAAAGCCCTAAACGGTTTGGCCCCCGCCTATCTCCACAATTGCATCTCCCTCTATGAACCAGTGCGGACACTAAGATCCACCGGGAAGGCCCAACCTCTCACTCCCACCACCGTCTCAAGCCCAGTGGGTGGGGACAAGGGAGAGGACCTTCTCGGTGGTGGCCCCCTGCCTCTGGAATGCCCTCCCCAAGAAGATAAGGCTGGCCCCATTCCTTACATCCTTCCGTAAGAACTTGAAGACTTGGTGGTTTCATCAGGCCTTCGATAATGACTAGTCTCAAGCCCTTGGTCAAACAGTTAGGACTTGGCCTTGTACCCCATCCATTCCCCAGTTCCCTGTCATCTGAGGGCACCTTTTCTTTGGGTCCAGACCCTTTTTATAGTCCTTGGAATTGAGTGATCTCGGTCCCCTAGTAGGGCCATTGCTGAGACTGATCTTTGCACTGTAGCGTTCAGCCAGCCCCATTTTCCCTTCTCCTTGTCTAGTCCAGGACCCTTATTGAAATATTTGCCCCTTGCAGCTTACCTTACATGAAGAAGAGAACGGAACTGGTTTTAAATTGATTTTAATGTATATGTTGTGTTAACAGTTTATGCCTATGTTTTTGTTTTATATTGTATATTTTTGTATTATTTTGTATATGTGGAAACCACCCTGAGTCCCCTTGGGGAGATAGGGCGGTATATAGATAAAGTTGTTATTATTATTATTATTATTAATAATAATAAATCTCGCTAACCTTGCTTTCCTGCCTGTGTATGTTTTATTTATTTATTTATTTATTTATAGCATTTATATTCCACCCTTCTCACCCCGAAACATTCAATGGCGAAACATATTTATACCGTACACATACAAAAGCATTAAAATCAAATATCTCAACGTTAAAATCCACTAGTTAAAACTGTCTCAACAATCATACCGAATTTGGTTGGCATACTAAGGGTTCCTATATGTTCTACTGAGTACATGTGCATCTTTTCATTATATTTTTTTTGCTGTGATTGTGAAACAATACATTTTTTCAAGTACTAAAATAAATATAACAGAAAAGACAAATGGAGTGAAGGCAACCTCACTCTGCTTGAGAACAGTGAGTGGGAGACTTATACTATGTGACTGGTGGAATACTGCAACTGGAATGGAAGGGATCAATTGTGCTAGGGACAGTTTAGGAACAGCAATATTGGAAGCTATTGAGGATGAAAAGATGAGCTCCACTAAGGACTGAAATGCAAATCATCAACAGAAAAGACATGACATTACAGTATGTGATAGGTATATTAGTCTGAGACACTGTCGTCCTGTTGTAACTGCAGTTTACCAGCCCTGTGTGATAAAGCCCTTAGTTGCCTTTGTCTCACTGTTTGCACAGTCACATACCTCTTCTTAAAAGACATCAAAAGAACCAGAGTTTGGGAAAGTTATCCCCCACGTACAAAGGTTTGTTTATTTTCCTGTCTCTCTATGAGTTCTCCCTTACAATTAGTTCTGCCCCCTTATCTCACCCGGAGTTTTTAAATCATTTTATGTGCATGCGGCCCGCTCTTTGTCATTATGTTTGGTTTCTATGCTCTGTGTATATTGTTTTTTTATGTTTTAATGTTATGTTGTTTATTTTACTGCAATTTGTATTTTTATATTGAAGTTGTTGTTCGGGCTTGGCCCCATGTAAGCCGCTCCGAGTCCCCGTTGGGGAGATGGTGGTGGGGTATAAATAAAGATTATTATTATTATTATTATTATTATTATTATTATTATTATTAGATTAATACCCCCAGAATTCCTCCAGCCATTATGTAGAAGAGTAACTGGGACTGTGGGGCAAATGGTTGGGAGTCAGCTGCATTAAGATCACTACTGACCAAAAGGTCATGAGTTTGAAGCCAGCCCGGGTCGGAGTGAGCTTCCGACCATTCTGTGTAGCTTGCTGTCGATCTTTGCAGCCCGAAAGACAGTTGCATCTGTCAAGTAGGACATTTAGGTACCGCTTATGCGGGGAGGATAATTTGTCAGGTTTAATTTAGATATATGTGTGTTTTGAATGTGTTTCTATGTAATTCCAAGATGGATTCTATTGTGTGTTAGAAATTGCTATGCTGGATGTTTATTACTGAGGCTGTGACTATGTAACCTTGAGAGAAATGAGATAATGTATGCTTCTGCTGAGAACAGAAGGGAGTATTTCGTCTCATCAGAGTGAAGAGAGATAGGCAGGTGTGCGGACAGACTTTCGTTTTCCACTTGTTCCTGTTTGTAGCTCGCTGTGTTAAGACGTGTGTTTGATGTACTTAGTAAAACTTAGTTTCTAACTAATTTACGATGCCATAAAAATTTCCAGCAAGCAAACAAGCAAAGAATGAGGAAGTACTCCATCAGTGTCTCAAATGGACGGTGAAGTGACAGCTCCCCTGGTGGCCAGAATACCCTAATGAAAACTGGAAAATTAAATAGCCTCTGTGTGTCTGTGTATATATGTTGTGTGCCTATGGCATTGAATGTTTGCCATGTATATGTACATTGTAATCTGCCCTGAGTCCCCTGCAGGATGAGAAGGGTGGAATATAAATACTGTAAACAAACAAACAAACAAACAACTGAAAATCGACAGCTTATAACAAGATGCCATCCATCTCCAATGTTGCTGAAACAAATTCAGTTTAGCATTGCAGGAAACTCTGCCATGTCAAAGCAATTTACTATGGGCCTTAAGAACTTGGCCCATGTGCCTCAATTGGTTTCTGTACTTACCTATAATATGTGGAGGGCTTTAGGGCTTGATTGCAGTATGGGCCTTTAGTTTGACGGCAAAATTCTGCTCCCACCTGGTAGCCTAAAACCGTGATCAGCTCAAATTGGCTGTCATCCATGTCCATTACGAGAAGATCCCTGGTTGCTCTACAGGAGACACTATCAAATTCTCCAGCAAAATATATCGTTGCTTGAGGTGTTCTGCGGAGATTTGCAATGTCGTCGGTATCTATCACACCTGCATAAATAAATAAAGTTGTTGTTGCTGTTGAGTGCCTTCAAGTCATTTCTGACTTATGATGACCCTAAAGGGGTTTCTTGGCAACATTGTCCAGAGAGGTTGTGGTTATAGAACAATATTGTTCTGAGGCTAGAGGCAAAGGCAAACTTTCTCAAGTAACTTTCCATGTCTGCATGGAGATTTGAACTCTGGTCTTGAAGTGTAGTTCAGTGCTTACACCACTATGCTGTGCTGGATCTCAAATACAAAGTGACGTGTGATAATCAGAGGGTTTAAAAAAAAGCAACAAAAATCTTCTAATACAGTATTGGTTTCTCTGATAGAATAAAATTATTATTTTTACTATGCAATCTATATAAATAAAAATGTAATGTTCGTTTGTGGGATTACCGTAACTCAAAAACCACTGAACGAATTGCCGCCAAATTTGGCCACAAGACACCAACTAACCCAAGAAGTGACCGTCACTAAAAAAATTGATTTTGTCACTTGGGAGTTATAATTGCTGGGATTTAAAGTTCACCTACAATCAAAGAGCATTCTGAACTATACCAATGATGGAATTGAACCAAACATGGCATACAGGATCCCCATGACCAACAGAAAACACTAGAAGGGTTTGGTGGACATTGACCTTGAGTTTGGGAGTTGTAGTTCATCTACACCCAGAGAGCACTATGGACTCAAACAATGAAGGTTCAAACGTGGATCAAACATGGCACGAATACTCAATATGCCCAAATGTGAACACGATGGAGTTTGGGGAAAATAGACCTTGACATTTGGGAGTTGTAGTTGCTGGGATTTGTAGTTCACCTACACTCAGAGAACATTCTGAACCCAAAACACAAAAAATGAGTTGGATCAATGGGTTACATGGGTCAGTGTAAGAACGATATCTTAATTCCGATCAAAAAGCAACCATTCTTTTTTCTGAGTTGAATGGCGAAAGGCACAAAGGTTGGATCATCTCAGGAAAATATTTTAAAACCATAGAGACTTTCTGCTGCAGATCCATTTTTGGCCTTTTTTGAATTCTTGGGCTGGAAAGTGGTGATGACCAGGGGTGGCTAACCCCCTGGGACAGCATTGCATTTACCCTTTCCCGAGGAATATCCTTCTCCTCAACTTATTTATGGCTCATATTAAAATCCATAATTTTTAGCCCTAAATCCGGCCCTTGACTTATACATAAATGACTTATGCATGACTATTATACACAAACATTAAGACCAACTACAATTACCCTGTTCATATGTCCAACAGCAGGAGCGCTCAGAATGGTATGCTTCAGGTACAGGGCTCTAACAAAATTGTCACACAGGCTGCTGGAATCACCACACATCGTGATGAATCTGGCAACTGTCATCGGGGGCATGGGGAACCCGTCACCTCACTGCCCAGCTTGACAGGAAGCTGGGAGAAAGTCTTGACTATGCAGAAGTTTCCCGTGTTGCTGTCACAGCAGCATATGTCGTGTCCACTCTAGATGGCCCACGGAAACCCGCAAGAAGTTCTTGTCTGTTGTTTGTTTGGAGCCAGCGGGTTCTGTGCATCATCTAGGGCTCAAAGCACATATGCCACCAGTAAAAAAACCCGTCTAATGAAGTTGTGCGTATGTTAGCCTCACACCAATGAACCTCAAAATGTCGTGCGAGAGTTAATGAAATCTGGCAACCGTCACTGGGGGCATGGGGAACCCATCGCCTCACTGTCCAGTTTGACAGAAAGCTGGGAGAAAGTGTTGACCATGTGGAAGCTTCTCGTGTTGTCATCACAGCAGCATATGCCACTTCCACTCTAGATGGCCCATGGAACCCAGCCAGAAGTTCTTTTCCATTGTTTGTTGGGAGCCAGAGGGTTCTGTGGATCATCTAGGGCTCAAACCACATTATGCCACCAGAAAAAGCCCATCTGATGAGGTTGTACGTATGTTAGCCTCACACCAATGAACCTCAAAATGTCGTGCGAGAGTTAATGACACTGGCAACCGTCATTGGGGGCATGAGGAACCCATCGCCTCACTGTCCAGCTTGACAGGAAGCTGGGAGAAAGTGTTGACCATGTTGGAAGCTTCTCATGTTGTCATCACAGCAGTATATGCCATGTCCACTCTAGATGGCCCATGAAACCCAGCTGGAAGTTCTTGTCCGTTGTTTGTTGGGTGCCAGCGGGTTCTGTGGATCATCTAGGGCTCAAACCACATAATGCCACCAGAAAAAGCCCATTTGATGAGGTTGTACATATATTAGCCTCACACCAATGAATCTCAAAATGTCGTGCGAGAGTTAATGGGCTTACACATGCTAGGGTTTCTCAATTGGGCCCTAAATACAATACAAACCTTACAATAGACTAAGAGAAGTTTTATAGTGTTCCTTCCCTTATTCACTACTTCTTGCTAAGCGGAAACACTTGCAAAATGATCAAAATATTTGCGTTCGGCCATTTTGTAGCAAAAGGAAGCAGTGCTGGAGGGCTGAGAGGAAAAATGGAGTGCAGATTGGGTGGAGAAGAGTTTTTAGCTGACGTTCCTGTCCATCCAGTTTTGCTTGTCTATGAAGTTCTACCAGACTGATGGAAGGAAGATAAGGAAAGTATTTCCAGCTCAGGTCATGTATGCTTGTGGCTATGGTATTTTCTCCTTACTTACAACAGAAAGCAACTTTTTTTACCCTGGTTTTGACTTGAGATAGATAGATAGATAGATAGATATGTAATGTTAGTTTGTTGGATTAACATAACTCAAAAACCACTGGACGAAATGACATGAAATTTGGACACAACACCCCTAACAGACCAACGAGTTACCATCACTCATAAACCCTCGCAAAAAAAAAAACAATGGAAAGGACTTTAAACCCCCAAAAAGCTAAATGATGATACAGACAAAGGGAAGGAAGAGGGAAGAAAGGAAGGGGAAAAAGAAAAAAGGAAGGGAGAAAGGAAAGAAAGAGAGAAAGAAGCATGGAAGCAAATAGTGAAGGAAGGAAGGAAAGAGTTAGAGAAGGAAGAAAGGAGAGAGAGGAAAAGAAAGGGGGGAAGGAGAGAAAGGGTAGAGAAGGAAGGAAGGAGAGAAGGAAAGAAAAAAGGAAAGGAAGGAAAGAGGGAGCGAAGGAAGGAGGGAAAGAAGGAGAGAAAGGAGAAGAAAGAAAGGGAGGAAGGAAGAAAAAAAGAAGGAAGGATGGAAGCCCAAAGCGAAGGAAGGAAGGAAAGAGGTAGAGAAGGAAGAAAGGAGAGAGAGGAAAAGAAAAGGGGGAACGAAAGAAAGGGGTAGAGAAGGAAGGAAGGAGAGAAGGAAAGAAAAAAGGAAAGGAAGGAAAGAGGGAGCGAAGGAAGGAGGGAAAGAGCTAGAAAAGGAAGAAAGGAGAGAAAGGGAAGGAAAAGGAAAAGGGAGGAAGGAAGGAAAGAAGGTAACATGGAAGCAAAGAGCGAAGGAAGGAAAGAGGTAGAGAAGGAAGAAAGGAGAGAGAGGAAAAGAAATGGGGGGAAGGAGAGAAAGAGGTAGAGAAGGAAGGAAGGAGAGAAAGAAAAAAAGGAAAGGAAAGAAAGAGGGAGCAAAGGAAGGAGGGAAAGAGCTAGAGAAGGAAGAAAGGAAAGAAAGGGAAGAAAAGGAAAAGGGAGGAAGGAAAGAGGTAGAGAAGGAAGGAATGAGAGAAGAAAAGAAGAAAAGGGAAGGAAGGGAAGGAAAGAGAGAGCGAAGGAAGGAAGGAAAGGAGAGAAAGAGGGAGGGGCGATTGGCTACACCAACGCGTGGTGGGTACAGCTAGTATATATATATAAATGCTAAGAGTAATACTTACACAAATACATTACTAAATTTATTCCTTGTCTTTATATCATTCAGCACTGAAATGTCCCATCTGTTCAGTTATATGCAAATGAATTACAAAGCAGTTTCCCCAGCTTTAAATATAGAGAACACTTGTGGAAACTATAGGCCCCATCTACATTCTCACTCCCCATACTTTATCAATAAAAAAATCACATTGCAAAAAAAGTTACATAACATACATCCATGCATATCCCATACCTGGCAAAGAGCTTGTGTCTGGAACTTGAGCCACTGCTAATCTGACTTTGACAGGAGAAAAACCTTTGGGGCTAACACACTTGGGAACGTTCACAATGAAGTAGGTGCTCATGTAGCTTGTCAAAAGCATGCTGTTGTTAGGAAAGAATTCCAGTGCTGGGGGGAAAAAGAAATTAAAACAATATTAGGATATATATTTGGTCTCAGAAGCGATATGATTTCTCATATGGCATTTCCTAGGAAGTCTAGCAAAGCAACGAAGGTTATGTAGCAAAGCGTAGCTTTTCAAGTATCTCTTCTTTGAGATTGAAATAGCTGTTGCAAAGGCCATAGTGCAGAGAACCTAAGAAGTATCTGTCTATTTGATTATCCCTCTGTCCCCATTGTATCACTGTTAAAATCCAGTGCTCAGATGCACAAAATTAATTTATTTAGAACTTTTATATTATGTTCTTCTCTACCTCCATGGAGGGACTCATAACGGCTAACAACAGCAAAAAGTCAATGCTACACAATAAATAACATTTTAAAAACAACATGCATAATAAATAAGTTATAAAATACATATAAAAGACAGCTCACCGAGTTAAAAACATCATACAACTTAATCCAGACATTGTGGTCCAATAACTCTTAGTCTTTACCGGTTCAATTCATCAATCTGCGAATGCCTGATTCCGAAGCCAGGATTTCAGTTTCTTCCTGAAGGTCAGGAGGGAGGGGGCAGACCTAACCTCATTGGGGAGAGAGTTCCATAGCCAGGGGGCCACCACAGAGAAGGCCCTGTCTCTCATCCCCACCAAGCGCAACTGCAAAGATGGTGGGACCAAGAGCAGGGCCTCTCCAGAAGATCTTAAAGTCCTTGATGGTTTATAGGGGAAGATACGTTCGGACAGGTAAACTGGGCTGGAACTGTGTAGGGTTTTATAGGTTAAAACCAGCACTCTGAATTGTGTTCAGAAGCTAATTGGCATCCAGTGGAGCTGGTGTAACAGGGGAGTCGTGTGCTCCCTGTTCCCCACACCCGTAAGCAACCTGGCTGCCGAGTATTTGACTAGTTGGAGCTTCCAGGCAGTTTTCAGCAGCAACTCCATGTAGAGTGTGTTGCAGTAATCTATATGGGATGTAACCAGAGCGTGGACCACCGTGGCCAAGTCAGACTTCCCAAGGTACGGGCGCAGCTGGCACACAAGTTTTAATTGTGCAAAAGCTCCCCTGACCACCACTGAGACCTGGGGTTCCAGGCTCAGCGATGAGTCCAGGATCACTCCCAAGCTGTGAACCTGCGTCTTCAGGGGAAGTGTAACCCCATCTAACACAGGCTGTAACCTTATGCCCTGTTCGGCCTTGCGACTGACCAGGAGGCCCTCTGTCTTGTCTGGATTTAATTTCAATTTGTTCGCTCTCATCCAGTCCATTACAGCGGCCAAGCACCGGTTCAGGACTTGAACAGCCTCCTTATAGCAGCAGGTGGGAAGGAGTGACAGAGTTGGACATCATCTGCACACAGATGACACCGCACACCAAAACTCTTGCTAGAGATTGCTAGCAACAAAATCTTGTTAGAGATTGCCATACAATGTCACATGTGTCAAATTTTATCTCCCATGCCTAACTGCACTAAATGTGTTGGAAATAGCAATCTTCTCAAGCCTTCCCCCATGTTATTTGTTACAGTGTGTATATAATTGCTTACTGTATTTGTATGTGTGTATTGGTTTGCCATTTTACCTAACCTCTTTGTTGTGGGAGGAGCTGCAGACCATATGATCACAACTAGAGATGTTCAGGACTAAGACTCCATTTTAGATCAGTTTTGCATTAGACTCTTGGGAGAGATAGAAGCTATTAGACTCTGTGGGAGAGTAGAAGCGATCGCAAACCAGACCGGGGTATAGGGTGGCAACCTGTGCTGGACAGGGTTACACTCCCCCTGAAGCCACAGGTCCGCAGCTTGGGAGTCCTCCTGGACTCATCGCTCACGCTTGAGGCTCAGGCGTCGGCGGTGGCCGGGAGGGCTTTTGCACAACTGAGACTTGTGCGCCAGCTGCGCCCGTACCTCGCTAAGGCTGATCTGGCCGGGGTGGTCCATGCCTTAGTCACCTCTAGACAGGATTACTGCAATGCGCTCTACGTGGGGCTGCCATTGAAAACAGCTCGGAAATTCCAATTGGTCCAACGGGCAGCAGCCAGGATGCTAACGGGGGCCCATTACAGAGAGAGGTCAACCCTTCTGTTTAAGGAGCTCCACTGGCTGCTGTTTATTTTCCGAGCCCAATTTAAGGTGCAGGTGCTTACCTACAAAGCCCTGAACGGTTTGGGACCACCCTACCTGCGTGACCGCATCATAGTCTACGAACCCACACGTTCACTCCGGTCATCAGGAGAGGCCCTGCTCGTGATCCCGCCCGCGTCGCAGGCACGTTTGGTGGGGACGCGGGCAGGGCCTTCTCTGTGGTGGCCCCCCGCCTCTGGAATGCCCTCCCGAAAGATCTCAGACAGGCCCCTACTTTGGCAGTCTTCAGAAAGAATGAGTAAACCTGGCTGTTCCGATGCGCCTTCTCAGATTAGGAACCCCAATACCAAGTCCTAGAAGCACTTTAGTAGAACTAAGATCATTGCACACCGCACACCGCACACATCTTATAATCCTACATTCCTCCCGCCACTTCAGCACTTTTAATCCTGTACCCACTACTCTGGCCAGGCCCAGTTTTAATAGTGTCTTGTTGTATTGTTACTGTTATTGTTTTCCTGCTTAACTGTTTTAATTTGCTTTAGGTATTGTATTGTTGTATTGTGTGGGCTTCGGCCTGTTGTAAGCCGCATCGAATCCCTTGGGAGATGCTAGCGGGGTACAAATAAAGTTATAATAATAATAATAATAATAATAATAATAATAATAATATGGTAAATAAATAAATAAGTAAATAAATGAAAGGGAGAAGAAGGAATAAGAAATGATATACTTTGGACTATGGACTATTGCTTCTAAGGAAGATGCCCTATGTTACCTACACAGAGAAACAAACAAAATGCTATTGTAACTGGATTCATAAGCAAAGTGCATGTATGCTGTATACATGAAGTTTGGTGAGTAAACCAACTCTGTTACTTTTAAAGAAGACGGTTTAGTTTGTCTCTTGAGAGCATGATTTAAAGGCAAATATATTTTAAGGGAGAGTAGATTTTTTGGGGCAACTAAATGAACACTTCTGAAACTCTGCTACATATGTGTTTTTGTGCATTGGCATGTCTTTGTCCCTAGCAGTTCAAAGACATACCTAGGTACATTAGTTTAACAGCTGAGAGACTCAGTTGCCTTGCATGAATGCTGGTGAACATCATTTTTCAAAAGTTTGTGACTTCTAACAAGGTTATGCCTTTCCAATGGTTTTTCAAAAAGGTTGTAAATCCCATTTTCCAAATGGTTATGGAAATTTCCAAAAGAATGGTCAACGAAGTCCCAATGAGATGCCAAAAATGGGTTATGACTTCCAACCCAGGAGGGGGAGGTGGCTTTTTTGAATGAATTAAGCAGTTCAGATTCACCAGCTGGAATACAATGAGGCAAATGGATCTCTCATTTTCTTTCTGATTTACTTATTTATCATGTCAGAAGCAAATTGAAAATACAGTTATAGTGTATAAAAAACCACAAAGTTTAAAAACTTGGCATTATGCTAAATTTTCTTTGACCAGAAGCTGGCCACTTGGAGTGCCTCTGGTGTCACAGTAAGAAGGTGCATGGAGGTCCATTGTGCGTTCTTTCTGGCAAAAAGCTGAAAAGCAGAAACAGCTCAGCTGCCAGTCTAAAGTGATGAGAGACTGACCAATACACATGAAGTTTTAAATCCTGAAGGAGGATGGGTTTCTTCAGGAGAGTTGCATTGAACCAATAAGTTTTCACACTTCCTACTATCAGCAGAACTATTCCACAGTATTTTACTTGCCAAAAAGTATCAACACATCACAGAGGACTCAAGGTTGCATATCACATTGGTTGAAAGATTCTGGGAAAGATTGGTTGAAAGATTACAGTCCAAAAAAAGTAACAATGCCAAGTTCTATATGGGCCAGACATATCATGTTAGGCACTGCACAAATCTGCCTTCTTGCTGCCTGCATAATGATGGGGATCCAGATTGTTTTTTATGTGTCAGTTCTATTTTACATCTGGTTCAGGGGATGAAGCACTCTCTCTTTCTATCTATAATGTCAAAATGTGTGTGTGTGTGTGTGTGTGTGTGTGTATATATATATATATATAGTTTCCGTTATTTTACACATTATTTGCTATCTGGTTGCAAAAAACTAGACAAAAGAGGAGATGTCGTGATGGTGGAAGAAAGGTTTCAGTTTTCCTTTTTATGCAAAAATTGCAAACATATTCTCAGTTTAGAAATTAAGGAGGCAGATACATAGAGATAAAGATGATTTGTTCCGTCATATGCAGTAAGGCTCTGGTAATGTTCTGTTAAGCTTCTGAGGCACTCATAGGTCCACTCATACCTGGAAAGTTTCTGTCTTGTTAACTGCATGCAGTACTTTGTTACCTCTCTGGCTTTAATTTGTACTTTTATTTGTGTGTGGCCTGAAATGATTGTTTTCTGTTGCCCTGGAGTCTAGGATGCGGAACAATGGCTTCAAACTACAAGAGAGGAGATTTCATCTCAACATTAGGAAGAACTTCCTGACTGTGAGAGCCGTTCAGCAGTGGAACTCTCTGCCCTGGAGTATGGTGGAGTCTCCTTCTTTGGAAGCTTTTAAACAGAGGCTGGATGGCCATCTGTTGGGGGTGCTTTGCATGCAATTTTCCTGCTTTTTGGCAGGGGGTTTGACTGGATGGCCCATGAGGTCTCTTCCAACTCTATGATTCTAACCAAAGTATACAAATTTCAATGGTCAAAGCTTAACATGTGAA
>NW_026847549.1:103470879-103510216 GCF_025583915.1 Anolis sagrei ordinatus
AGTTTGCTCCAGGCACTGCCAGGCTATCAAATGCTAATCAAGGTGGTCAGTTGAAACATTCACACCTAGCTCAAGCCATCAAGAGTTCTTTGTCCCACCCTGGTCTTTCCACAGATATATAAACCCATTTTCCTAGTTCCAACAGACCTCACTACCTCTGAGGATGCTTGCCATAGATGCAAGTGAAACGTCAGGAGAGAATGCCTCTAGAACATGGCCATATAGCCCAAAAAAACCTACAACAACCCAGTGATTCCGGCCATGAAAGCCTTCGACAATACATATCCCACCATGATCTTCATGCATATATGTCAAATCATGTGACAAGGAATTGTTGTGTTCATTTACACATTTACAAAGTTTTTAAAAACAATTAAATGTAACTTATTGAATGAAATTACCGTAAATGATTGTGATGGTGAGGCTGATATTTCAGCAGAGATGTTCAATCTGACGACACGATGACCTGACGGAAAACAACTCAGCCAGACTTGGAAAAGTATGCTGTCCAAATTCATATGTGACATCTGTGAATAAATCACATAATTATCTTTTAAACAAAGTCACCATGAAATGGCTTTTCAGCTCAATGAGCCAGCTCAATGAGCCAGTTTCAGCTCAATGAGCCAGTTGCAATTTGCTGTGGATCAATATTGTGGTTCAGTATGCCTCAGTCTATTCTTCTGAAAAGTTTTCAACTCACTATAAATTGTGGTCTGATCACATGCCACAGATTTTGCAAGTCTAGCCTACTTTTTAACATTCACTGAAGTTATCAGAAAGTTATCATATAGCATCGCAAGCACTAACCTTATGCCATAAAAGTTAAAGTCAATGTTCTGGTCATCATCAAAACAAAGTATACTCATCCTGAGCTATAGGTAGCCTACTTGCTGCAGTTCTTTCCTTGCCCTCTTCCTCTTCCCTCACTTAAAGGCAAGCTTAACTTGGAGTTTGGCTATTCTGAGCTCAGATCTTGGAAATGTTATCTATTTTTTGACTACTCCCATACTCCTCACATTCAACATGGCCAACGACTCTACCAGCAGAAGATACAGTAGTAGTCCAAAGAATTAAACTCTACACATTCTAGGTAATCTCCCCTTTAATGCGTCTATTGATATTTTTCCCTGTTTAATCTCATTGCTAAGAAAACACGCAGTAGCCAAGATGTTCTACTGATCTAGTCCCTAAGAACAAACATCTCACCAGCTGGATTCAATGGTTCTTCACAAAGTCAAACTAGCTCAGAAAACCCTTAAATAAGGTAATATAGATTTTCTCTCTGCCACCCACACTGGACACAAACACACGGAAACAGAGGTTACAAACTGGTTGAGTGAGAGATTACAAATGTCTTTTACATTAATCCTACTTGCTAAGGAAGGCATAGTTGTGCACTTTGATTTTATCTGTTGTGGATTTTAATGGCTACTCCAAAGAACACATTATTCTTTCCTGGGGCATGAGGAAGAGCAAATACTTTAAAAATGTTTTTATTAAGTTTTAACAAAATATATACATCATCAAAGGACAAAGAAAAAGGACACACTTAAACCAAACAAACATAACATAATCCAGTTAAACAAGACTTCAGTGTCTAAGAGCAAATACGTTTGAATCAGCCTTGCCTAATTCACCTTTTTCCAAGTCTGTTTCAGTTATCGTTGAGTAACATCTTGAAACCATTTCCCACAAAGGTTGCACCAGTTACAGACCTGTAATTCTTACTGTTTCACAACCCTTCCTGTCTAGGAATAACTCCAAAACGTGAACAGCCCGACAAAAGAATTGCAGGGGTTAGGCAGGAGATTTTAATTGGGATGTATTACAGTTGCATTATTTTTCTTGATTTGTCTGCAAAACATGAGATGGAAGGTGATGCAAGAATATTCCATCATGTCTGCATTATACTAGACTGAATAGATTGATCCTTCTTTAGTTCTTCAGAGTTTATAATTAAAAACACTACCTGGAATCCTCTATCGCAGTAGTTATCAACCTTCCTAATGCGGTGACCCCTTAATACAGTTCCTCATGTTGTGGTGACCCCCAACCATAAAATTATTTTCATTGTTACTTCATAACTGGAATTTTGCTCCTGTTATGAATTGTAATGTCAATATCTGATATGCAGGTTGTATTTTCATTCATTGAACCAAATTTGGCACAAATGACCGATAGGCCCAAATTTGAATACTGGTGGGGTGGGGGGGGGGGAGATTTTGTCATTTGGGAGTTGTAGTTGATGGGATTTATAGTTCACCTACAATCAAAGATCATTCTGAACAGCACTAATGATGAAATTGAACTAAACTTCGCATACAGAACTCCCATTACTAATAGAAAATACTGGAAGGATTTAATGGGCATTGAGTTTTGGAGTTGTAGTTCACCTACATCCAGAGAGCACTGTGGACTCAAACAATGATCAATCTGGACCAAACTTGGCATGAATGCTCAATATGGCCAAACATAAACAGTGGTGGAGTTTGGTGAAAACAGACCTTGACATTTGGGAGCTATAGTTGCTGGGATTTACAGTTCACCTGCAATCAAAGAGCCTTCTGAACCCCACCAATGATAGAATTGAGCCAAACCTACCAAACAGAAGCCCCATGGTCAGCAGATGGTCTTAGATGACCTGTCTGACACTCCCATTGCGCCCCACTGAGTGATCCCGATGATGGCAAAAGCGTGAGGCCGGCGAGGGGCCTTTGCACGAGGTCAGGCCTTGCACCGAGATCCCCTCACCCAACCAGTGCCCTTGCCAAATGGTGAAGAGCGCGAAGGAGCTCTTGCCTGGCCCCTGCCCTTGGGGCGGGGCCAACAGAGGCGGCCTTGCGACCCTTCCAAAATGGCCAAGTGACCCTCCAAGGGGTTGCGACCCCCAGGTTGAGAACCGCTACTCTATCGTGTAACTTTACATGTATGTAGCTACGAAGAACCTCTGTGAATTGTGAAGATGCAAAATAGGCCAGAGTGTCAGATGTGCATTAGGATTCTCTGATAAGTGTCCTAATACACAACACTTCTGATGTGTATTTATCCTAATGCATATGGATCACTTTGCTGGCTCCCCTATGTAATAAATGATAGCAGTCCATTACTAGTGACTTTGTTGTTGTTGATTGCTCTCAAGTCGACCTCAGCTTATGGCGACCCAATAAATGAGAGGTCCCCAAGTCACACTATTATTCAGGTCTTGCAGATTCATGGTTGTGGCTTTCTTGATTGAATCTAGCCATCTGGAATGTGGTCTTCCTACTGTAATCAATTTACTAAGCATTATTGTCTTTCCTAGATCATCGCTTCTCATGACAATGACCAAAGTATGATAGCTTTAGTTTAGTCATCCTGCCATTTGAGACAAGTTCAGGCTCACTTTGCCTTAGAACACATTTATTTAGGAGTATCCATATAAGTCTTCTCAGGAAACAGTTTTTTACCCTGAAACTGGAAGTGAAAAGTAGTAATAAAGAATGGGCCGAGATGACTACATATATGTTAGCTGCGGCCCAAGCCACAGTTGCCCTGAAATGGAAAGAACGTAAAAATTGGAATATACAAAAATGGTACGAATATTTGGCAGACTATATGCTTTAAGCTTACATCTTGGATAGGAAAAATAAATAAAGCAATAGATACCCAAGGGGGGAAATGGAAATGGGAAAAACTGATAGCCAAGGCTAAGGGCAACAGACGGTCTGTAGACGGTCCACATTTCTCAGGCATATAACAAAGTTGGGAGGACAATGGCTTCATAAACAAACATCGGATGTCCTGATCCTCAAACATGTATAGTGTCTAGATTCAGCGAAGTCATGCTACCCCTCTATTCTGCCTTGGCTAGACCACACCTGGACTATTGTGTCCAATTTTGGGCACCACAATTGAAGAGAGATATTAACAAGCTGGAATGTGTCCAGAGGAGGGTGACTAAAATGATCAAGGGTCTGGAGAACAAGCTCTATGAGGAGCGGCTTAAAGAGCTGGGCATGTTTAGCCTGAAGAAGAGACATGATAGCCATGTATAAATATGGGAGAGGAAGTCATAGGGAGGAGGGAGCAAGCTTGTTTTCTGCTGCCCTGGAGACTAGGACGCGGAACAATGGCTTCAAAATACACGAAACGAGATACTATCTGAACATTAGGAAGAACTTCCTGACTGTGAGAGCCGTTCAGCAGTGGAACTCTCTGCCCCGGAGTTAAGTGGTGGCTCCTTCTTTGGAAGCTTTTAAACAGAGGCTGGATGGCCATCTGTCGGGGGTGCTTTTAATGCAATTTTCCTGCTTCTTGGCAGGGGGTTGGACTGGATGGCCCATGAGGTCTCTTCCAGCTCTATTATTCTATGACATTTTCTAACGTTACACCATGAAGATGTATTTCCGGCATTGCAGAGGGACTGGCTGGTGCCTGTAGAAGAAACGCTTTATTTTTCACGATGTTCAGTGAAAGGCCAAGCTTTGCATATGCTTCTGTAAAGGCATTTAGAATGGATTGTAGGCCATCTTCTGAATGAGCACAGACTACATTATCATTAGCATATTGGAGTTCTATAACAGACTGTTGTGACCTTGGTTTTGGCTTTGTCTGCTGAGGTTAAATAGCTTACCATCTGTCTGATTGCTGATTTCCATGCCTGATTATATGGCAATGTACTTAAGCGATCCCTCATTGTCCAAGTGGGATTGTCTTCCAAGTACTGGCGGTGTGTCTGTCGGTGACTGTGGAGCCCTATTCTTGATCTGCATCTTCTCTCGCAGTGAGGGCATCGGTTTCCAGGTGGAAGGCGGTCCCGGTCAGGGCTGGCTTGATGCGTCTTCTTCTTGGCACGTTTCTCTCTTTCTCCCTCCATTTGTGCCTCTTCAAATTCTACAGCTTTGAGTCCCCCGCAGAGATGAGAAAGGCAGTATATAAATGCTGTAAATATTTATTTATTTATTTATTTATTTATGGTGCTTCTACCCCGCCCTTCTCAACCCCCTAGGGGGGACTCAGGGCGGCTTACAAAAAGGCACAATTCGATGCCTAACAATTACAAAATACAATACAATATACAATACACAAATTTACCATATAATATCACAGTTATAATTAATTAAAACAATCAAACAATATACTAGCATCAATAAAAACATCTTGTGGTCAATGTTCACTAAATCCAAGTCCGTAACCCATTTTGCATCATCATTGTCCTTTCCTACTCTGGTCATTATTGGTTGTCTTAGTCCATCTGCCAGCTTACCCATAAGGCCTGGTCCCACATCCAGGTCTTTAGCTTCCTTCTGAAGGAGAGGAGGGATGTTGATGTCCTAATTTCCCCGGGGAGTGCATTCCACAGGCGAGGGGCCACCACTGAGAAGGCCCTGTCCCTCGTCCCCACCAGTCTCGCCTGTGAGAGCAGGGCCCCCTCAGCAGATCTTAAACTCCGAGGTGGGACGTAGAAGGAGATACGTTCGGACAGGTACGCTGGGCCAGAGCCGTAAAGGGTTTTGTAGGTCAAAACCAGCACTTTGAATTGTGCTCGGAACTGGATCGGCAGCCAGTGGAGCTGACATAGCAGGGGGGTGGTATGCTCCCTGTATGACGCTCCGGTGAGTAATCTAGCCGCCGCCCGTTGGACTAATTGAAGTTTCCGAACAGTCTTCAAAGGCAACCCCACGTAGAGCGCGTTGCAGTAATCTATTTGGGATGTAACAAGAGTGTGGACCACTGTGGCCAGATCCGACTTCCCAAGGTACGGGCGCAGCTGGTGCACAAGTTTTAATACAGCACTGCTGGTCACAGCTGACCTCCAGCTGGAGCGCTCAAGTGCCAGGGCTTCCCAGCTCTGTGTCCATGCCAGAGTTTTTAAGGTTGGCTTTGAACCCATATGGCAATGTAGACCAGGCCTCTAGGTGTTTTGGACTTCAACTCCCACCATTCCAAGTCCAAAACACCTGGAAGGCCCAAGTTGGCCCAGGCCTGCTTTAAGGGTTTGAATCCATCTCCACAGAGGCTTCTCAATTGACAAACAGTTGGACATTCACTACTTCCTGCCACTGAAGCAGAGAAAAGGCGGGAAGAAGAAGAAGAGGAGGAGGAGCAAGAGTGCTCCATCCTCCCTCCTCTCCAGCAAGCCCCTTGTCCTGTTTTGTCTATTTTAGCTAGTAACTCTGGAGTTATGTAGGTTCTGTAAAACATTTTAAACATATTTTCTCTAATTGAGCTGGCCACTGAGAATCTAAAACCCTTATTCCAAAGATGTTCCCACTCTTCCGGATCAATATTTCTCCCTACATCTTTGGCCCACGTGATCATAACGGTTTTTATTTGGTTATCTACTAAATTGTATTCTAAAATATATTTGTAAAGCCTGGATATTAGGCCTTTGTTGCCCTTCTCGAAGATACTTTCTAACTCTGATTTATTAGAGGCAAATCCTACTTTTGCATCCTTCCTAAATCTGTCATGTAGTTGGAAAAAACTGAACCAATCTTTTAACCCAGATTCTTCTCTGCTTTTAAGTATCCATTGCCCTTTCTCTTTGACTAGATAATCTTTGTATGTGCCGGGCCCTCTGTTTAAAAAATTTGAGGACCCCTAGTTTAAAGTATCCAAAGCTGTCAAGATGTCCAGCACAACCAAAAGCGATACACATCCCTTCTGGTATACATTATCTATCAAGAAGCATAAAGGTATCTCTGCCCCAGACCTAGGCTTGAAACTGGATTGTAATGCTTTACCCACAAAGACAAATATAGACAGAAATTTTGATCTAGTATGAATATTTTTTTCAATAAACCTCTTCACAGATAGATAACATCATAAGCAATTATTATTATATCTGAGATGAAACTGAGCTTTAGTTTCCATAACTAAAATATCATGATTCTATGGTCTATGACCTTAGTTGTATGGATGAGGTTGTGATACACTAGTTATGAACCCCTGTACATTAGTGTGTATAATTTGACACTCTTGCTAATACATTCAAATCCAAGTAAAGAAGTAATACTTACTGATTTTTTCAAGGCCTTCCAATGGAACTGCCCAGCCTAATCCCAAACAGCCAACAAAACACAAGAACAGGCTCAGCTTCATGATGTGAAATGTCTCAATGGATATCCTATGACCAAATCTAGTTATTTTGCCAACTGAATGGACAGTTACTTGGGCTACATGTTTTCTTTTGAGGATGGGAGGGGGAGAAGGGAGGGGCTTCCTGTTGCAAACAAGAAATGGGGCTAAGAAGCAAGAAAAACAAGATAATCCGGCAGTGTACATGCACAGCACAAAGTTGCAAGGTGTGTTGAACTACAATGCAACAAAACAGGCCTTAAGGTATTCGGAACATTTCTGATAACCTCTCAAAGACCTGCAGGAATGGAAATAAAAATGTTTTATGGACCTGGGCAGAAACTGTCATTTTTTCCATATTCCTTACAGTATTGATTGATTTTAAAAGAACGAGACTTTTTTAGGCATGTGTAATGGCTAATTCCAAGGGTTTATGTTCTTAACCCAGTCAGAAATATTCCAAACCTTCACAACAGGAAGTAAAATAGTTATTCTATAAAGTATTTCCTTTGAGATTTCCTCTATTGCTGGTCTGAACCAAGTTTGGAAGCTGATGTTGACAATATTCATAAATATATTCCAATTCAACCTATTCCAATGTTCTTAGAGGAACTAGAAGTCTACTCAGAAGTAACTTTACATGTATATTCTAATTGCAGCCATGTCTGAAAAACTTGATGTATCCTTACAATTTGGGAATTCAGTGTTGTAAACAAAAAATATTATTTGAGATGTCACAAAGCTCCCTGTTGCTCTTGTTTAAAGCTTTTCTTCTTCCACACAGCTATCTTGTATGAAAGTGATGTCAGCTAACCACGAAAAGTGGGGTTGCGTTTTGCATTTTGCGCACTGTGTTTTCCAGTGTTTTTATGGGTGATGGTCACTCATTGGCCTGATAGGTGTATTGCATCCAAATTTGGTGTCAATTCGTCCAGTGGTTTTTGAGTTATGCTAATCCCACAAATGAACATTACCTTTTTATTTATATAGACTAGCCGTTCCCTGCCACACATTGCTGTGGCCCACTCTAGTGATCATGGGGGTTCTGTGTGGGAGGTTTGGACCAATTCTATTGGTGGGGTTCAGAATGCTTTGTGATTGTAGGTGAACTACAAATCCCAGCAACTACAACTCCCAAATGTCAAGATTCTATTTTCCCCAAACTCCAGCAATATTCACATTTGGACATATTGAATATTCGTGTAGAGTTTGGTCCAGATCTATCCTTGTTTGAGTCCTCTCTGGATGTAGGTGAACTACAACTCCAAAACCAAAGGACACTGCCCACCAAACTCTTCCAATATTTTATGTTGATCATGGGAGAACTGTGTGACAAGTTTGGTTCAATTCCATCGATGGTGAGGTTCAGAATGCTCTTTGATTGTAGGTGAACTATAAATCCCAAGCAACTACAACTCCCAAATGACAAAATCATTTTTTTGAGTGAAGGACATACATTGGGTTGTTAGGTGTCTTGTGTCCAAATTTGGTGTCAATTCATCCAGTGGTTTTTGAGTTCTGTTAATCCCACAAACAAACATTACATTTTTATTTATATAGATTTATCTACACCCTCCTCTGATTGGTTGAAGTGCCAGCCCGGTTTTGATCCAGGCCCCTGTTGGCTAGGGAAACTTCCAGACATCACTGGCTGAAAGAGGTTTCCCTCGTGGTAGATTTAAAGTCCAAGTCTGTTTAGAAATCTTCCCCTGTGAAGGGTGAGGGTTCAGGAATGTGTCAATGAAAAAGGCATTTAGTTTCATGATTGATTAAATGTCTAGTTCAGGTAAGCACCAAGAGATAGCCCAGAAAACACAAAAATGGTGATTGAAATTATCTGGTAAAACAATGGCTAATTCTGCCCGCAGTAGGTCTGCACTGATCCCATCAATTAAGACCAAGAAGTTTCCCAGCACACGTAAGCAGATTTATGAATGTGGAGAGATTTTTACAGTTGCAATTTACATATACACAATGGAAATTCCATGAATGAGGCTTGGACTTCAGATGTGTACGCATTATCCATTTCAGCCTGTTTCCTATCCCCAGGCATGAGATTAAGTCAAAGTGATTTATACATTTGCAGTTCCTGTTACACTTTTAAGGTTTTTATTTCATCTGATTCCATTTCATATAGTTTATCTAATTTCATAAAAGTGGGTTTCATACACAGGAGGAGATGTGGCTGGCCGGACTTTTCTGCATTCGAAGCAGAGCAGCACTTCAGAATTGCAAAATTGGAAAAAATGAAAAAAAAAATTATACTTAATTCATCTCTGTTTATTTGTGTTTAATCAGGAAGGGGGGCAATTTTTCAATAACAAAAGGTAGCTAGAAATGGCAGTGAATCACTGGCAGAAGAGTATAATTTTAAAATGTTGTTATGTGTTATGTGTGCTCACTGTTTTAAACTTTGTTGTCTTCGTTTATATGCTTACGTATTGTTTATGTTATGTATGGCACTCCGGAGTGCTTTTGTGAACCCTTTGCGTCCCTTCGGGGAGATGGTGGCGGGGTATAAATAAAGTTATTATTATTATTATTATTATTATTATTATTATTATTATTATTATTTTACTGACTCAAAAACACAGTATGTCACAGCAAATGAGATCTATATGCTGGATTTCGTATCACAAAATCACAAGTCAAACATTTCCCAAGCGTCTAGGACTGTGTGATGTATTTTCAAATGATGCATGCAGATCCAAGTAAGGTGGACTTTTGCAGTTGATAGATCGTGATTTTGTCAATGTTTATTGTTTCCAAATGCCGGCTGAGATCTTTTGGCACAGCACCCAGTGTGCCAATGACCACTGGGACCACCTGTACTGGTTTATGCCAGAGCCTTTGCAGTTCGATTTTGAGGTCCTGATAATGGCTGAGTTTTTCCTGTTGTTTTTCCTCAATGCGACTGTCACCTGGTATGGCGACATCAATAATCCAAACTTTTTTCTTTTCCACAATCGTGATGTCTGGTGTATTGTGTTCCAAAACTTTGTCAGTTTGGATTTGAAAGTCCCACAGTATTTTTGCGTGTTCATTTTCCAATACCTTTGCGAGTTTACGATCCCACCAATTCTTTACTGCTGGTAGGTGGTACTTGTGACATAAGTTCCAGTGAATCATTTGGGCCACAGAGTTGTGCCTTTGTTTGTTGTCCATCTGTGCAATTTTCTTGCAACAGCTGAGGATATAGTCCATGGTTTCATCAGCTTCCTTGCACAGTCTGCATTTTGGTCCATTAGCTGATTTTTCAATCCTGGCCTTGACTGCATTTGTTCTGATGGTTTGCTCCTGGGCTGCAAAAATCAGGCCTTCCGTCTCCTTCTTCAGTATTCCATTCGTGAGCCAGAACCAGGTCTTCTCCTTATCCACTTTTCCTTCAATTTTGTCAAGGAACTGCCCATGCAATTCTTTGTTGTGCCAGCTGTCAGCTCTGGTTTGTAATGTAGTTTTCTTGTACTGGTTCTCTGTCTGCTGTGCTTTGAGAAATTTCCGATTATTGACTTCAATTAAAGCAGGTTCTTGGCTTTCCTTTACGTATTCTGCCAGGGCATCATGTTCTTCTTCTTCAACTGCTTGTTTTACTTGTAAAAGTTCTCTGCCACCAGACCTTCTAAGCGGATAGAGCCGGTCAACATCACTGCAAGGAGTTTTCTTGTTTTTCTGTCCAAATTGTCCAGTTCTGCCTGTGTCCAGTTTATGATGCCAGCAGTATATCTTATGACAGGTATGGCCCAGGAGTTTATGGCCTTGATGGTTTTGCCTCCATTGAGCTTGCCTTTGAGAATTTTTCTGACCCTTTGAATGTATTCTTTGCTGACCACAGTTTTCACATGTTCATGTTTGATGTTGTCCAGCCGTAGTATGCCCAGATATTTATAGGCCTCTGGCTGGTGGCACTTTATTGCTTGGCCATTGGGCACATTTATGCCATCACTTTCAATGATTTTTCCCTTCTTCAGTGCAACTATTGAACATTTGTCCAAACCAAACTCCATGTTGATATCAGTGCTGAAGATTCAGACAGTGTTAGGCAGAGAAAGAGATTGTTGTTGTTGTTGTTGTTGTTGTTGTTGTTGTCATGCTGGCCACATGACTTAGGAGGTGTTCATGGACACCGCCGGCTCTTCGGCTTAGAAATGGAGATGAGCACCACACCCCAGAGTCGGACACAACTGGAGTTAATGTCAGGGGAAAACCTTTACCTTTACCTTATTATTATAATATGGTAAACTTTGTGTTTTGCAAACTTTGTGTTTTGTTTGTTTGTTTGTTAAAAATGCAATACTACTGTTTGGTTTGCTCCTGACATGATATATAAAACATTATTATTATTATTATTATTATTATTATTATTATTATTATAAGACTATTTCATTTGTTTGAACCATTGAACTGTGGTTTTGAAAATGAAAAATAAAGATTTGAAATATTGGGCACTGGTGCTGAGGGAAATCCTCATGCAGCCTCTGAATTTTGTTTTGGAGTGGTCTGACATTTGATGCTGAAGGAAAACAGCTTCTCTCCAGAAACCCTTGTAAAAGAAAATATCTTGCATTCCTGTAAACAGGTTTTCCCAGAATTGCAATAGGTGGGTATTTGGTCATGGATAGTTGTTTATTTTAGCAAATGAAACATAGGTGGGCATGAGCAAGATCTAAATTGGGTGCCTATGTTTTTTTAAAATATATATTTAGTAGGTTCTGAAATGTTCTCAGTTTGGGGTGGATTTGTGGGCAGAGCTTGACACAAAAGCAGTGTATACTTTTGAGAACTATTGCTTTTAAGAAGAAAGACTGCAGCAGGTAATATCAGTTGTGTCATAGCAACTATCCTAAAGTAAAGAAATAGCCAGGAAATGATTTTTTTCTATGTAACATTAGGGTACTCCTTTGGACAATATCCAAAGGGATGTCATATAGAAGCAAATCGCAAGGGCAGATGTCTTCACTATGTCTGGTTGTGATCCCCAGGTTTGCACACTGATTGATGTGTATATGTGCAAATTAAGAAACTATAAGGTAATTTTAATTAAAATGTCTAAAATTCTAAACAATAAAGACTGTGAGCATGTACGTTTTTTGCCATTTCAGACCCAAGTAGTGTCTTGACATGAACTTGTCAACCTTCTCTGTGGTTGCCCCCCAGCTGTGGAACTCCCTCCCTAGGGATATTAGATCAGCCCCTCCCTCCTGACTTTCCGAAAAAGAGTAAAAACTTGGCTCTTCGAGCAAGCATTCGGAACTCCGGAGTAAACAGACACACTAGAGTTGGAAATTGACCCAGGAACGGCCAAGACAATGTAACGGATGAAGATTTGAACGAGAGGACATAGTTTCTTTTTTAAATTGTTTATTATGCACTGTCATTTATGTTTAATTGCACTTGATGTTTTTGCTTTATCAATGTATGTATTTTGTTTTGGCATCGAATTGTGCCGACAGTGTATGAGTCGCCTTCGGGCTGAAATGGGCGGGATAGAAATATTGTAAATAAATAAATAAATTTACATTTAGACAAGTTCATTGTGATTTTTTAAAATCTTCAAATTGGACATAAGTCGTGGCTTTTCAACCAGGGCTGCATAGGGTTCTGGTTACTAGGGATTTGGTGACAAATAATGATTGCAATTTTTTTTTTTGATGCAGAGAAATAATTTTTGTTTAGGGGTTCCCGGAGACAGTTTCTTAAAGGTAAAAAGACTGAGAAAGGCAGGGCTAGGTTATCTTTCAAATAAAGGCTGTCCTCTTAAAAATTTGACATGTGACAAACTCTACTATGTATATTCAACAGAACCATAAACCATGACCTTTCCAACAATTTGGGGCCCTTCCACACTGCCCCTTTATACTAGGATCTGATTCCAGAATATCTGTTTATCCCAGGTTATTTGGCAGTGGGGACTCATATATTTCATTTTAAAGCAGATAATCTGGGATCAGATTCTGGGATATATGACAGTGTGGAAGGGCCCCTGGGTTTATATAACAAGCCTCTAGGGCAGGCATGGGCAAACTTTAGCCCTCCAGTTGTTATGGACTTCAGCTCCCACAATGCATATTAGCCTACCGGATGTTAGGAATTGTGGGAGCTGAAGTCCAAAACACCTAAAGGGCCAAAGTTTGCCCATGCCTAATCTAGGGAAGCTTAAGCAAAAGAGTAGCTGGTATGAGAAAGGTTTTCTGAAAGTAGGAAGTTTACAACACCTAGTCATGTTCATGTTTAGTTTCAAGAACATAAGACTTCTAGATCTTCAGTGTCTTATATTTTAAGCAGATATTTTAAGCAGGAGTATTTCTCAGTTTGAGGTGGGGAGGCACTTGGTGGGCTTGTGTCCCTGTCTGTCAGTTACTTAGCTTCCAAGGTAACAAGTAGGCATAATAATAATAATAATAATAATAATAATAATAATAATAATAATAATAATAATAACTTTATTTATACCCCGCCACCATCTCCCCAAGGGGACTCGGGCAGCTTACATGAGGCCAAGTCCAGCGATACAGACAAACAATATAACACAAGAACACAATAGAAAATAAGAAAATAAAAAATAAAATAAAATACAAAAACAATATAAATAAAAAGAACAATATAAAATCAAAACACAGAAAATGGATTACAGTGGGCAGGGCCGATTGCGAAGATTAAAATTTAAAATACTGGGTGAGAGAGCAATGTAATGTATCAGGACAGGGGATCTAGGGGATAAGGTAGGGTTTAATTGCACTAACAGGTAAAATAAAGTGTTTCTGAGGGCATTTTATACAAGGTTTGTCAGGGATTATTGTACATTCAATCATTGAAGGCGCACTGGAACAGCCAAGTTTTCAGGCTCTTCCTAAAGACTGCCAGGGTGGGAGCTTGCCTAATATCTCTGAGGAGTGAATTCCAGAGCCGAGGAGCCACCACAGAGAAGGCCCTCTCCCTCATCTCCACAAGTCGCGCTTGCGATGGTCATGTCAGAGGTTCACTCTCAATTTTGTGGTATTTTCATCTATGGGAAAGTGTATGGGGGACAGTATATCTGACATTCAATCTTTTCAGTATTATCTGGTATTGAGTTTTCTTTCCAAACAGAACACTTTTTGGCTCACATAACAGTTGCAGCAGCTGTGTTGCTACGCCATTAAAAAAAGTTTCCATATCCCATACCTACCATCTGTATAACTGGAATATAGAAGGTTTTTCCCCATATGTCTTAGAATGGATCTGTTTCTAGTTGTTGTTTATCTCCTCAAAGCAGTAAGCAGTTCTCAGAATTCCCACATGTACTTTTATGTTATTTAAATGCAGTTTGAAAGAATAAGCTGGAAAATTGGTCAGCTCCCAACCCAACACTTAGCATGCTTGACCTTCTCAAAGCCCAGATAAAGGATACATGACTACCATCTAATAGTTTTATTATTCGTCTCACATAGGCAGAGGCCTTCAAGCAAGTATCTTAAAGGTCAGGCGATTTGTTGCCCAGTTAATGTCAATAGTTGGACTGAAAAGTGTGGAATGCGAGTATTGTTTCTGGAATGACTCTCATTTTATGCCGTATTCAATCCATACATTATGTAAGCATGACACAGCCTTCTGTGCGCCATGCTCAAAATCTTCTGTCTTGGTGCTCCACTTCAAATGGCTTTGAGAACATAATATGAGCCCCTTAGAGGGAAGATTAGGATATGAAACTGAAGTGGAATAAAAAGTTGTATATAGTTCAGTTCATGTTTTCTAAAACGGGTAAATTAGTGCAAGCATAAAGCACACAGGGTGTCTCCGCCTAAATATCTTCTTCTTTGAAGCCTTTTTAATATATGTGTACTTATACAATTACACATATATTCGTACTGCTTGACCTGACAAATCTATATAAATAAAAATGTAATGTTCGTTTGTGGGATTAACATAACTCAAAAACCACTGGGTGGACTGACACCAAATTTGGACACAAAACATATCAGGCCAACAAGTGACCATCACTCATAAAAACATTGAAAAACACAGTGGAAGAAACATAAAAAGGAGAAAATAAATAAATATACATTACAACTCATGTGCAAAACCACATATATACACATATACACAAATATATATACACACAAAACACATATACACAGACTGGGACACAGCAACCCGTGGCAAGGGATGGCTAGTCTATCTATATAAATAAAAATGTAATGTTAGTTTGTGGGATTAACATAACTCAAAACCCACTGGACAAATTGCAGCCAAATTTGGCCACAAGACACCTACTGACCTAAGGAGTGACCATCACTAAAAAAATTGATTTTGTCATTTGGGAGTTGTAGCTGCTGGGATTTATACTTAACGTACAATCAAAGGGCATTCTGAACTCCACTAGTGATGGAATTGAACCAAATGTCGCACAAAGGACTCTCATGACCAACAGAAAGCACTAGAAGGGTTTGGTGGGCACTGAGCTTGAGTTTGGGAGTTGTAGTTCACCTACATCCAGAGAGCACTGTGGACCAAACTTGGCACGAATATTCCATATGCCCAAATATGAACACGGAGTTTGGGGAAAATTGACATTTGGGACATTTGGGAGTTGGAGTTACTGAGATTTATAGTTCACCCACAATCAAAGAGCATTCTGAACCCCACCAACGACAGAATTGGGGGAAAACTTACCACACAGAACACCCATGAACAAAAGAAAATACTTAAGGCCATCCAGTCCAACTCTCTTTACCAGGGCAAGAAAATGTAATCAAAGCCCTCCTGACAAAGAGCCATCCAATCATAGATATAGATCAGGGGTCCTCAAACTAAGGCCCGGGGTCTGGATGTGGCCCTCCAAGGTCAATTACCTGGCCCTCGCTCAGGGTCAACCTAAGTCTAAAACGACTTGAAAGCACACAACAACAACAATCCTATCTCATTAGCCAAAAGCAGGCCCACAATTCCCATTACTAATAAGTTTATATTTGTTAGAATTGTTCTTCATTTTAATTATTGTATTGTTTTAAAGTGTTTTTTGCACTACCAATAAGATATGTGCAGTGTGCATAGGAATTCATTCAGGTTTTTTTTCAAATTATAATCCGGCCCTCCAACAGTTTGAGAGACTGTGACCTGGCCCTCTGTTTAAAAAGTTTGAGGACTCCTGATATAGATAGATAGATATGATTCACACACAGAGTGATATAGTATCATAGATTTGAATGAGACCCTTAAAGAGGGACAATTATATGTTGCATGTTCCAGAGTCTCTACATCAACATTGGCAAAGAAACAGCAAAAAATACTGTTTACTCACAAGAATAAAGAAATTACATATATTAGAAACCAACAATTTCTCGTTACTTTATTTTCCAGATCACCAGACTGGGCCACAGCACGGCTAGTCTAGTATAAAAGGAACCAGGAACCTTTTAACTCTGTTATCCAATCAAAGTTTTTTCCAGGTGGGGTGAAGCTTGCACAGTCCTGTCACTCCACCACTGACCCCATCATTCATGCCATTTTCAGAACTGATAAGCACCAAATACAAGTTAGGCTGCATGCTTTGATGACAAATCGCCCTTAAGTACATCATACTGGGTGTTTCCTGTTCTGATCCTTGACCATATTTCATCACATTCTCATGTGAACCAGATGAGGACGATGTTGTAGACTGATAAGACAGCAGGTGGAATTCATCTGGAATTCACCCATTTTCTAACACAGGAGACTCTTGAACATATGAAATAGTATTTATTCACATTTGTTGGAAGTCTTGCATTCTTTGGGGCAGGTTTTTTTATGTGTGGTCCATTTCTTGCTCAGTTCAGTTCAGTTTGTTGAAGGCATGCTCACTCAAAAGTATTTACAAGAATACAGTGTAAGGACACAAGTGATTCCAGTTAAGATCAACCTTCCAAGCCCTATTCTAGCATCAGATGAAACTCATCTATTGAAATAAGCAAGTGCGTTTACATTGAGGTTCACTCCATAGAAACCCCAGGGTTTGGGACATAGCTTGTGTCAAGTCAAGTACACTTTTCATCCAGTGTTTCTCAACCTGGGGGTCGGGACCCCTGAAGGGGTCGCGATGGGGTGTCAGAAGGGTCACCAAAGACCACCAGCAAACACAGTATTTTCTGTTGGTCATGGAGGTTCTGTGTGGGAAGTTTGGCCCATTTCAATCGTTGGTAGGGTTCAGAATGCGCTTTGATTGTAGGTGAAATATAAATCCCAGCAACTACAACTCCCAAATGTCAAGGTCTATTTTCCCCAAACTCCACTAGTGTTTACATTTGGGCATATTAAGATTTGTGCCAAGTTGGACCAGATCCATCATTGTTTGAATCCACAGTGCTCTCTCAACTACAACTCCCAAAACTCAAGGTCAATGCCCACCAAATCCTTCCAGTCTTTGATTGTAGGTGAACTATAAATCCCAGCAACTACAGCTCTCAAATGTCAAGGTTTATTTCCTCCCAAACTCCACCAGTATTCACATTTGGGCATATTGAGTATTTGTGCCAAGTTTGGTCCAGATCCATCACTGTTTAGGTTCACAGTGCTCTCTGGATGTAGGTGAACTACAACTCCAAAACTCAATGTCACTGCTCACCAAACCCTTCCTGTATTTTCTGTTGGTCGTGGGAGTTCTGTGTGCCAAGTTTGGTTCAATTCCATCACTGGTGGAGTTCAGAATGCTCTTTGATTGTAGGTGAACTATAAATCCCAGCAACTACAACTCCCAAATGTCAAGGTCTATTTTCCCCAAACTCCACTAGTGTTTACATTTGGGCATATTGAGAATTTGTGCCAGTTTTGGTCCAGGTCCACCATTGTTTGAGTCCACAGTGCTCTCTGAACTGCAACTCCCAAAACTCTAGGTCATGCCCACCAAACCCTTCCAGTATTTTCTGTTGGTCATGGGAGTTCTGTGTGCCAAGTTTGATTCAATTCCATCATTGGTGGAGTTCAGAATGCTCTTTGATTGTAGGTGAACTATAAATCCCAGCAACTACAACTCCCACAGGACAAAATCAATACCCTCCCCAATCCCACCAGTATTCAAATTTGGGTGTATTGGGTATTTGTGCCAAATTTGGTCCAGTGTATGAAAATACATCCTGCATATCAGATATTTACATTACTATTCATAACAGCAGCAAAATGACAGTTATGAAGTAGCAATGGAACTAATTTTATGGTTGGGGGTCACCATAACATGAGGAAGCGTATTAAGGGGTCATGGCATTAGGAAGGTTGAGAACCACTGATCTAAACAGAAACCAGGTAATTCCATGGTACGCACCTTAGGTGAGAGCCATAAAGCAGGAGTGAAGGTATAAGTGCAAGTGACTGAAAGAAAGATTAGGTAGTAAAAACATTGGATTTGAAAGAGAAAAATCAATGTTTGAGAAGGAATTATCTACTAATCTTATTGAAAAGATTCTCTACTAATCTTATGAAATGGAACAAAAAAAGATAAAGGAATGTATGACTAAATGGGCACAAAATGTCAGACACACAATAGATAAATGAGGAAATGTGGACTATCGGTTTAAAGAAAATATTGTGTTATAAATATTGTGTTAGTACATTTTTACTAGAGGAGTAACAGGTAGTGTCTAACCATAGCAAATGTTACTAGAATATATAAGGCAAGCAACAGTAAGTGTTGGAAATGTAAGGAACAAGGAGGAACTTCCTACCTTACATGGTAGTCATGTAAAAAAGCAGGGAAATTCTGAGTTAAAGTACAAAAACCATTGTAAGGAATTTTCAGATCAAAGATGTAATTAGAACCTGCTTCTCCTTTATCTCACCTGAGTTTTTAATTAGTTTTTAATTAGTTTTTCTTTGAATCATTATATGTAGCCCGCCCATTGTCACTGTGGATGTGTTTATTGTAATTTTATATTGTTATGCATTCACATGTTTTGTGTAATTATGATGTTGTTGTTTATTGTCTGCATTTTCGGTTTGCATTTTCCGTTTTATTCTGCTGTAATTTGTTGTTTGGGCTTGGCGTCATGTAACCCGCCCCGAGTCCCCACCGGGGAGATGGTGGCGGGTATAAATAAAGTTTATTATTATTATTTATTAGAACCTGAACTATTTTTTATTGAGAATGCCAAACAAATAAAATCAATACACTACACAAGTATCTTATTACATAATTATTGCAGCATATAAATGCACAAGAATAAATGCACAACCTTGGAAGAAGTTGGACCTTCAAAACAGAACCGAAAGAACACAATCGTGGACTAGCTGTTGTTGTTTCTGGTTTTATTATAGCCAGAGGCGGCCCTAGGTAATTTTCAATAGTAAGCAAACAGTATTTTGCACCCCCCCCCCCCCAACCAATCACTGATATATATTTTCTGTTTGTCGTGGGAGTTCTGTGTGCCATATTTGGTTCAATTCCATCATTGGTGGAGTTCAGAATGCTCTTTGATTGTAGGTGAACTATACATCCCAGTAACTACAACTCGCATATGTCAAGGTCTATTTTCCCCAAGAGCGCCTCAAGAGCGCCCCCTGGGCAAAATCAACTATACCGCGAATGCTTACTTTGCGTAATGGGTTGAATCACCCCTGATTATGTTTAAGCTAGATGTTAATGTCTTGTATAAGTTCTTTTTTCCTGCACTCAACTAACAAAATGAATCTCAGTAAAGAGAAATGTAAGATACTATAGTCAGCTCTAGTTAGACCTCACCTGAAATACTATGTCCAATTTTGGGCACCACAATTCAAGAGGGATATTGTCAATCTAGAATGTGTCCAGAGGAGGGCGTCTAAAATGATCAAAAGTCTGGAGACTGTGTCCTATGAGGAACTTAAAGAACTGGATATGTTTAGCCTGCAGAAGAAAAGCTTGAGAAGAGACATAATCACCATGTTTAAATTTTTGAAAGGCTGTCATAAGGAGGAGGAAGCAGGCTTGTTTTTTTCTGCCCTGGAGATTAGGACTCAGAGCAATGGGTTCAAATTACAGAAAAGGAGATTCCACCTGAACACTAGAAAGAAATTCCTGACTAAAAGAGGCATTAAAAGTGGGAATCACTGCCTTGGAGTTTGGTGGAGACTCCTGCTCTGGAGGTTTTTAAGAAAAGGTTGGATGGCCATCTATTAGGGGTGTTTTTCCTTATGGTAGGGGGGTTGTACTGAATGATCCTTGTGCTCTCTTGCAACTCTGTGATAGATCGTAAGAGCTCTGTTGGTTTTCCAAAATGTGCACATGCAGATATATGGTGGGATATACAGTCTTAGAAATGGAAAGTGGAGACTTTGGCTGGAAGAGATTATCTATATATATATAAATGCTCTGTGCGTAATGAGTACCTTAAAAACAAAAGAACCAATGAACGAAATCACACCAAATTTGGCAACAAAATGTCTCACAACTAAAGGAGTGACTGTCACTCAAAAATTATGAATTTGTCCCATGACCAACAGAAAATACTGGAAGGGTTTGGTGGGCATTGACCTTGAGTTTTGGGAGTTGTAGTTCAGAGAGCACTGTGGACTCAAACAATGATGGATCTGGACCAACTTGGCACGAACTCTCAATATGCCCAGATGTGAACACCAGTGGAGTTTGGGGAAAATAACCTTGACATTTGGGAGTTGTAGTTGCTGGGATTTATAGTTCACCTACAATCAAAGAGCATTCCGAACCCTACCAATGATTGAAATGGGCCAAACTTCCCACATAGAACCTCCATGACCAACAGAAAATAATGTGTTTTCTGTGGTCTTTGGTGACCCCTCTGACACCCCCTTGCGACCCTCCAGGGGTCCCGACCCCCAGGTTGAGAAACACTGATTTAAAAGGAGTAAATCATAAATAAGGAAGAAATAGAGGGGAAGCAGATATACTGTGAAACACAGAAAACTCTGGAAAAATAAAAAAAGACTTTAAAGACCACCAAAGACTAGATGGAAGTCAACAACATTTTTATTTTTATTTTTATCTTCTTTTTATCTTTTTAATTTTTCCCTCTATCCCCCCCCCCCTCCATATTGGGTTCTTACTACTATTATTGTTCCTCCTTTCCTATCCAAATTCAATACGTTCTCCCACTTTCGATGCTATGCTTTTTAATCTTCCTAATTAAAATATTTTTTTAAAAAACCCCTGAAAATACAATATATCCCCACAGAAACTAGACGCATTTTAACCAACTAAACACATTAACTTCATGTTTAAGTAGCTTATTCTGGCACCATCTTCAGAAAGCCCAAGTCTGACTCCTTCTCATTAAACATAACTATTTCTTTGAAATCTTTTGGGAAAATAAATTGTGGGGATCATGGTTTTGTGTTGCATTTCAAATGGACCATAAGCAGAAGTGAATGAAGATAGTTTTGTTCCATTATTCGAAATATGACCCAAGAAAGTGACAGACAGCTAGGCAAGTTGCAATTGAAGTACTTCATAATGTGTTTTGTTCACTCTTCAGCTACCAACTTTATGGTAGTATGCACATACGCCGGCATTCTGCAATAAAATATAATCTTTCAGACACGAAGATTGGCAAAGGATGCAGTTAGGTTTCTGGCTCAATAGTTTCTTGTGGTCTTGGGATAGACTGATGAGTTGTTTGGGACACATATCTGGTCTCAGTGGCCGTTTCATCTGAGATCCTGGGCGTGGAGAAGAAGCAGCAGAAAGAAAGGTTAAGGGATGTGTTATGCATGCACACCATTGATTATTTTGCTCATAACTGAAATAATCAACCAGCTTCACTGAAAAACACTGCTTGAAGAATATTTGAAGCAGTCTTCTTCCCAATGTTGAACAAGAACTCTAGTGCACATATTCCTAAAGCCATTTTGTATCTCAATTGACAAATATGGCATTGTCTTAGGTCATACTTTCAGAGTGGATCAATTGTGTAAGACATTATTGTTGCAGATTGGCTCTTTTCCATGGGAAGGAGAACCTGATAAGCCTCTGTTTGCATCATAAAGGTAAAAGTTTCCCCTTGACATTAAGTCTAGTTGAGTCCAACTCTGGGTGGTGGTGCTCTTCTCCATTTCTAAGCCAAAGAACCAGCGTTGTCCATAGACGTCTCCTAGGACATGTGGATAGCATGACTGCATGGAGCACCATTACCTTCCTATCAAAGCAGTACCTATTGATCTACTCACTTTTGCATATTTTTGAACTGCTAGGTTGGCAGAAGCTGTAGCTAACGAGAGCTCACCCTGTCCCGCAGATTTGAACCGCCAATCTTCCGATCAGCAAGTTCTGCAGCTTAGTGATTTAACCTGCTGCACTACTGTAGCCTTGTAGTTACTATCAAATTAAAAGTTTGATAAAGAAAACAAACAGCTCATTCTTCCTCAGCAGCTTTGGCAATTAAAAAAATTCCTCTAAATCAGCAGTTTTTAAAGCACACCGAGGGACTCCGTGCTTACCTCTCTTCCCCCTGAAGTCGAGCATGACACCCCCCCCCCATTAGAGATAGTAACTTATAGTTTGCTAAGGGCAAGGACACCAGACTGGATAATAAGGGTTAAGCTTTGGTCAATTTGGTGGGTATCATTTAATCAAGGCTTTGTGCCCTATTTTCATATGTTTACAGCAGAAGGTAGCCAATTTATTACTGAAAATCATGCCACAAAAGTATTTGAATTTTTCCATCTGAGGCACACCTGGGCTCCTGATAGTTCCCCATCTCACAAACAAGGGACTCTCTTTCCCTCTCATGGATATTTCCCTTTATGGACCTTCCTATGAATAATATGAACTATGGACACTGGGGGAAGGTAGTTGGGTTTACTCTCTGTATTATGATTTCTATATTTTCATATTTTCTCCCGTATTTCTATATTTCCCTTCATGTATTTGACCTTGCCCTGACCCTTTTGCCCCCTTCCCCTCTCCTTGGGGGAAATCTACAAGGAAGCTGCCCTGCCTCTGGAAAAGCAATCAGCACTCATGAAAAGACTGAAAAGAATTATTCTCTTTTTCATGTGTCAGCGGTTCAAATCTGCGGGACAGGGTGAGCTCCCATTGTTAGCCGCAACTTCTGTTCCTATTTTGCCTTATCTTTGGACATTCTTTGCATGGACAATAATCAAGGAAATCCTTTTGATTTTGGAGTTGGGCCATCTTAAGGGTTCCTGTCTGGCAGACTTTTTAATCCTATTTTGCCTTATCTTTGGACATTCTTTGCATGGACAATAATCAAGGAAATCCTTTTGATTTTGGGGTTGGGCCATCTTAAGGTTTCCTGTCTGGCAGACTTTTTAATCATATAACAATGGGGAAAATGTGACCTTAGGAAAGTTCTCTTTTCCTCCAAGCCGTTTTTCTTTCAAATCTTTCCACTAAGGACATTCACAAAAGTTTCCCCTTTGTGCCCTATCTGATTGTAAGAGGAAAACTCGGATTAAGCCATCAATGCTTATCACAGACCCATCTCAGGACAATAAAGTGGCTTCTCTGGAAGGCCGATCCCCGGACTCGATAAGCCTAAGGACATTAAAACTCCATAATCCACTCCAGAATGCATTGTCTCCCTTCATCCCGCCTCCCTCCCTTCTGATTCGCTGGAGCGTCGAGGCAGCAGGAGCCTCCTGATAGGGTCTGGCACCCCACGAAAGCCCTGTGATTGGCCCTGATGCATGGGGGACGGCCAAACCTCCTCCCAGCTGTTTGCGCGTCAGCCAATCCCCTTCGAACTGGGCGGGGGGGGGGGGGAGTGGGAATTTTGAAACCCACAACTCTGTATTTTCTATAAAAATTGCCTTTACTTCTGTAACCACATGCTCTGCTTGGCGAATGATTGCTGCTCTGCATCCTTTTCAGCTGAATCGCTAATAAACCTCGGTGGCACTTCCTTCAACTTGGTGAGACCTTTTATTGGGAAAAATCAGGGATTGGGTGCTTCTCTCTGTCTCACCAGGGTAACAAACTCTTTAAGGAGTCTGATTGGTCTCTGCCTCCTGGCAAAGACCCCTAAATTCCAGCTCTATAGCACCCACCCCAAGCTTTCCTTCCTCTTTCCCAATTCTCCCCCTCCTCAAACCTCAACTGCTGCCAAAAGCCTTTTCTCACACCTCTCTTGCCACCAAAAGCCTATTTTCCTTGCCCCCCCCCCCCCGCTTGCGTCCAAAAGCATTTTCTTTTATTTCCCTCTCCACCAAAAGCCTTTTTCCCTCACCCACCTCGCTGCCCAGATCCTTTCCTCCTCACCTTGCTTGCTTCCAAAACCCTATTTCCCTCCCATCACTCAGGGGGTGCTGTCTGTCAAATTTTTTAATGCAATGCATCAAAAGGTTTGCCCATGCCTGATATACAGTATATACATTACATATAATATTATATACAATATAATATATAAACATTTCTTGGGACTCCACAGGAAAGGGTTCCATGGCTAAATAAGTTTGAGAACCCCTGCTCTAAACCCTCTTTGGAGGTTTTTAAACAGAGGCTGGGTAGCCATCTGTCAGGGATACTTTAATTGTGTTTTTCCTGCATGGCAGGGGATTGGACTGAACAAACCATGTGGTCTCTTCCAACTCTATTATTCTATGATTCTCTTTTTCATGTGTTGGCGGTTCAAATCTGCGGGACAGGGTGAACTCCCATTGTTAGCCGCAACTTCTGTTCCTATTTTGCCAAGACCCTCCCTTTCAAAACAAAGACTCCATGAAAATAGCAAAAACATTATTTAGGTCAGAAGCCATCAGATGCCAATGGTGAGAAAACAATTTCAATGGTGAAGTCGGTAGAAATCAGAAGGGATGTCTCAGGCAGCCAGGAGTTACATCTGATCACCTTTGGATGATCTTTTACTGCTTCTGGAATGGAATCTTCAAACCAGTATTTACAAGCAAAGCAAGCCCTATTTTCAGTCAAAAACAGCCCCCGGTGGCGCAGTGGGTTAAACCCCTGTGCCGGCAGGACTGAAGACCGACAGGTCGCAGGTTCAAATCCGGGGAGAGGCAGATGAGCTCCCTCTATCAGCTCCAGCTCCTCATGCAGGGACATGAGAGAAGCCTCCCACAAGGATGATTAAAAACATCAAATCATCTGGGCGTCCCCTGGGTAATGTCCTTGCAGATGGCCAATTCTCTCACACCAGAAGCGACTTGCAATTTCTCAAACCGCTCCTGACATGACAAAAAAAGTAAAAAAAAGATTGCATTTTGACTTAAAAACAAAACAAAACATTAGGCTTAGGGAAAGCTGGGATCCCCACGGACCAGCCATGTTCCACCAGCAACATAGTTCACAACTCTGCTTTGGAGTTTAGGGTATTGATGCAATGGGTTGAACCCTTGTGCTGCTGAACTGCTGACCTGAAGGTTAGCAGTTCTAATCCTGTCGCATGGGGTGAGCTCCCACTATTAGCCCTAGCTCCTGGCAACCTAACAGTTCAAAAACATGCGAATGTGAGTAGATCAATAGGTACTGCCTTGACATGCTGGCCACACAACCTGTGGGGTCCCACAAGATTCCATTCTGTCCTCCATGCTTTTTAATATCTACATGAAACCGCTGGGAGAGGTCATCCAGAGTTTTGGAGTTGGGTGCCATCTTTACACAGATGAGGCCCAACTCTACTACTCTCTTCCACCTAATTCCAAGGAAGTCCCTCGAGTGCTGGATGAGTGCCTGACCACTGTGACAGTCTGGATGAGGATGAATAAGCTGAGGATCAATCCTGACAAGACAGAAGTCCTCCAGGTCAATCGTAGGCCGGATTGAAGTATAGGGTGGCAACCTGTGCTTGACGGGGTTGTACTCCCCCTGAAATCACAGGTCTGCAGCTTGGGTGTCCTCCTAGATTCGGCATTGACGCTTGAAGGTCAGGCGTCAGCGGTGGCTGGGAGGGCATTCGCACAATTGAAGCTCGTGCGCCAGTTGTGACCGTACCTCATGAAGTCGGATTTGGCCATGGTGGTCCATGCCTTAGATACCTCTAGACTGGACTATTGCAATGCTCTCTACGTGGGGCTGCCCTTGAAGACAGCCCGGAAACTCCAACTGGTCCAACGGGCGGCAGCCGGACTATTAACTGGAGCGAATTACAGAGAGCAGTCAACCCTCCTGTTTAAGGACCTCCACTGGCTGTTGTTTATCGACCGGGCCCTAGAAAGCCCTGAACGGTTTGGGACCCTCCTACCTGCACAACCATATTTCCATCTACGAACCCACACGATCCCTTCGATCTTCCGTAGAGGCCCTTCTTTTGCTCCTGCCCGAATCGCAAGTGCGACTTGCGGGGACGAGAGAGAGGGCCTTCTCTGCAGTGGCTTCCCGGCTCTGGAACTCACTCCCCAGAGATATTAGGCAAGCCCCCACATTGGCAATTTTCAGGAGGAATTTGAAAACCTGGTTATTCCAATGTGCCTTCAGTAATTGAATGTAAGATTCTCCCTGACCACACTTTGCACAAAATGTCCTCAAAAACACTTTATCTTATGGTTTGTGCAATGAAATCCTTAGTCATTCCCGGAGCCTCCTCCTTATAATTTACACTATCCTATCTCCCAGTGTTTTTATTATTTTTTTTAATTTTATCCTTGCATCTGGCCCTGCCTAGTGAAATTTTCTGTGTTTTTATTGCTTGATTTTATATTGTGTCGTATATTATTTTGATTTTGCATTTTATGTATTTTGCTTGGTTTTACTGTTTTGTGTTATATTGTTTGTATTGTATTGATGGGCGTGGGCTCATGTAAGCCACACTGAGTCCCCCTGGGGGAGATGGAGCGGGGTATAAATAAAGTTGTTTATTATTATTATTAATTATTATTAATTATTATTAATTATTATTATTATTATTATTATTATTATTATTGACAAACAGTCTCCTTGTCTTGGAAATGGAAATGAGCACCTCTCCTAGAGCCAGAGATGAGTACTACCTCCAGAGCTGGAAATGAAAGCTGAAATCATCAGAGGGAATGACACCTAAATGACTTTCCTACCTAGAGAAGGCACAATCACTGGCCTTTGCCTTTGCCTATGTTATTTGTGTCTCATTGTGCCACTGTAACAAGGCATTGCCAGAATGTATTTCACTCAGTGAGTTTGTATTCCAGCTATGCTCTCTTTTCTTAGCCATATTGATTTGATGTTGTTTATAATTGTGTTTTCATTTTATCTGTTTTTAATCTGCTGTGTTTTACTTGTAATTTTGGGCTTGTCCCGTGTAAGCCGCCCTGAGTCCCCTTGGGGAGATGGTTGGCGGGGTATAAAAATAGAGTTATTATTATTATTATTATTATTATTATTATTATTATTATTATATATTTACCTGTGTCTGTTTATATGCTGTAATCCACTCTGAGTCTCCTCAGGGAGAAGGGCAGAATATAGAGTGTTATAATTATTATTATTATTATTATTATTATTATTATTATTATTATTATTATTATTATTGCAAAGTGTTTGTTGATACTTAATACTGAAGAGACAACGATGACAGAAACAACTCACATGACAGCAGCCAGAATCACAGCAACAAGAAATCCAGCCACTACAATAAACATTAGGACACTCAGGATGGAGGTGATAACTATCATTCCACCACTCCTCCGACCTGGCCAGGTATCAATGGTAGAGGGATGCATCACTAGGAAAAAGGAAAGGAAATTGGGTTTTATGTGCATTCCAGTTATTTCAATGGCACAATGAAGTATCACAATGAAGTGGATTCCTTTCTGAAGTGGAGCTACAAATGGACTGGCAAAAAGCTACAAAAGCTACTCTAAGGTACTTACATTTCCTGGTTTTGATTGGGTGAGACCAAAGAGTTTGATCTTTTACAACACCTGTTGCTTGGTCAACAAGGACGTATTTAAATCTGGAAGAAAAAGGTAGAGTTAACGTCAAGAGTATGCCAGGATTACAATTTCCACGCCTAAACATGGCACTTAAGGAAAGTCTGGGTGATGATATGGTGGCAGACCCTATCTCATTAAACATGATAGGTCAAACATCAATCACAATTACTCAAAGAGTGTCAATAAAAAACCAAGTTCCACAAATGAGAAAATATTTCTCATTTTTCCAAGTTCTGCACTGCATTTTCCAGCTCTGTTTAATACATTTGCAAATATTGCTTTTAGCAACACATGAGAAATGGGGTCTAAACAAAGAAAAAATTCAATTGAGTTCTTATGTGGTTTCCAGGCTATATGGCAGTGCTCTAGCAGTATTTTCTCTTGATGTTTCACATGTATCTGTGGTTGCTAGAACACGGCCATACAGCCCAGAAACCACACAACTCTCCATTGATTCTGGTTGTAAAAGCCTTTGAAAAAATTTACAATTTTTTTTCATTGCCGTTAATGAGCTGCCAAGACTGAACACTTTCTCCATTGGCTGCCATTCATTTTCCGGTCCCAATTCAAGGTGCAGGTTATCACCTATAAAGCCCTGAACAGTTTGGGATCCGCCTACCTTTGTGACCATATCTCTTGCATGGTCTCTTCAATCTTCTGGGGAAGCCCTCTTTTGCCTCTTCCTCTATCACCAGTATGACTTGTGTGATCGAGGGAGAGAGCCTTCTTTGCTGTGGCCCCTCGGCTTTGGAACTCACTACCTGGTGAGGTTAGGCAAGCCCCCACCCTGGCAGGTTTTAAGAAAGATCTAAAGACTTGGCTCTTCCAACGTGCCTTTGGAGACTGATCATATATTCGATTTCTGTCTGTTCCATCTACAGTATTGTTCTCATGATGCACTTTCCCCCTATCCTTAATTGAAGGCCTAACCACACTGTTCGTCCCTTATGAGCTCCTCCCTCAAAAATACACTTTTTCTCTACTATCTCATCTAGGGTTTTATCATTTTTATCATGTATTGTATTTGGTCCGCCTATTGCGTTTCATCTTTTCATTATGTTACTTTGCAACTGTTTATTTTATTTTGTTATTTCATGCATTTTATTTTGATGTTAATTTTGTTGCTTTGTATTTTATTTGCTGTATTGTTTTTTGGGCTTGGCCTCATGTTAGCCACCCTGAGCCCCTTTGGGGAGTTTGTGACGGGGTATAAATAAGGATTATTATTGTTGTTGTTGTTATTATTATTATTATTTTCCCTCACTTACTAAAATGACTAATACAAACAACAATACTACCAGTAATAATTACATTGATGATAATGGACCATCAAGGCAAAGGAGACCAACAAAACAATTCTATCTGTGAATGTCGATGCAGAAGCAAGCCTTACTGAGTATAATGACACATACAATTTTAAAAGGCTAACAAATCCCAGCCATCATCATGATTCTTTGGAAAGGAGAAAAAAATCAGAGAGAAAGAGGAGGAGTAGAAGGACTAGAAGATGGTAGCTGTAGCTAGGAATCAATGTAGAAAAATCAGGAAAGCAAGAAAGAAAAATAAGAGAGATATAACTAGGAGAACATGAATGAGAGTAAAGGGACCAGGGAAGGAAGAATATGAGCACCAGTCGTGAGTGGTGAGAAGGGTCAGCAGCATATAGTTTATTTATATTTTCAAGACAGTGCTCTCTCCATTAGATTCCGCCCTTCATCCTCCTGCTTATAGGAGAAAATACAAAACGTGAGACCCACACCTAGGCCTTGGGTTGATAACTCTGCCAACATCGACTGTGCTGACTCAAGCTGCTTGAAGTTGCAGTTCCACATGTGGAGGAAGACTCGATCCTTGTCCCTATGCTATGATATTCTGTTTAAATCTTAACTATTGCTCCTGTTGTTATTTTGCTTTTGTGCCATACTTTGAATACAAGTTAAAAGCACTGTGTATATAGTTTTATTCAGATTTTAGCTGCAGTGCTGTCTAGATGTGGCTGTAGCAAGTTCCAAGAAAATCTAACTAGCTCTAGGCATGGATGCCTGGTCCCTTATGCTACTTCTACTCCAGTTCAAGAGTTTTTTCTGCCTGTTCTGAAGCCTGAAAATGGTCTCTTAGCAATCCAATCAATTTATTTTGAAATTTTCTTGTAGAGTAGCAAACTCTATATTTGAACAGTAACTCCAAAGTGACGTGGCTAAGAATGTTTCTTGCTACATAGAGTGTTGTTGTTCATTTGTTCAGTCGTCTCTGACTCTTCGTGACCTCATGGACCAGCCCACGCCAGAGCTCCCTGTCGGCCGTCACCACCCCCAGCTCCTTCAAGATCAGTCCAGTCACTTCAAGGATGCCATCCATCCATCTTGCCCTTGGTCGGCCCCTCTTCCTTTTGCCTTCTACTTTCCCCAGCATAATTGTCTTCTCTAGGCTTTGCTGTCTCCTCATGATGTGGCCAAAGTACTTCAACTTTGTCTCTAGTATCCTTCCCTCCAACGAGCAGTCGGGCTTTATTTCCTGGAGGATGGACTGGTTGGATCTTCTCGCAGTCCAAGGCACTCTCAGAACTTTCCTCCAACACCACAGTTTCAAAAGCATCGATCTTCCTTCGCTCAGCATTCCCTAAGGTCCAGCTCTCACATCCGTAGGTGACTACACGGAATACCATGGCTTTGACTAGGCGGATCTTTGTTGCCAGTCTGATGTCTCTACTCTTTACTATTTTATCGAGTTTGGACATTGCTCTCCTCCCAAGAAGTAAGCGTCTTCTGATTTCCTGGCCACAGTCTGCATCTGCAGTAATCTTTGCACCTAGAAATACAAAGCCTCCACATTTTCTCCCTCTATTTTCCAGTTGTCAATAATTTGTTAAATAGAGTAGCTACATAGAGTAGAGAAACTCTATTTTAGTGTTTTGCTTTGTATTATTTTTTGTGAAGAGTCAGGACGGCTCCTTTACAAATGCAGATAAAATAGACATGGAAGGAGATGGAGCAGAAGAAAGGAAGGAGAATGCTTAAGCAATATCTCAAATCAACTCTTCTTCCCTGCAACCATGCTTATCCAGTAGGGATTCTAGACTTCTTTGGACAGAAGAAGTAGTCAATAGGTTGCAGGGGAAAAGAATGAGGCAGCCTTTAGATCTTAATTTTTGGCATGGAAATTCCAAGAAGCCCTAAATGTTGAGAAATTGTTAGAGCTGTACTTCAACAATGTTTTGGAAAGCCAAATGTAACAAAATAGCTAATTATACTATATACTGTAAATGTGTTTATTGATGTTGTGATATGATAGGTGCAGGCCAACATTTGCTGTGGTTGCCATAGCGACGTAGGCCTCCAGGCAGAAGCAAAAGGAGCGGAGTTAACTGCCACTGAGGGTGAGAGAGTCAGTCTTTGGTCAGAAAACCAAAGAGGAAAGTTGGTTCTGATGTGTTGAGAAACCAAACCAAGGGATTTAAGTCTTCAGCCTGTGTGTTTAGAGAGTGTTTAAATTAGCAATTAGATTGTGAGCTAAGGGAAAAAGAAACCCCAGTAGTAATCCATAACTTAAGTGGGGATAGCTGAAGGGAGAAAAAAAGGCAAGCCAGTGCCTTGAATTCTCAGTTAAGAAAGTTACTTTGCAGTATTTTATTTTATTATTATTTATTTAGAACTTTTATATATCGGTCTTCTCAACCTCCGCAGAGGGATTCAGGCCGGTTCACAACAAAAGATTCATAAACAATAGTTTAAAATATCACATCACATAATGCACTAATACATAAAACACATTAAAATACAATCATATAATTACATAAGGCCAAGTCATCAGAATGAAATCACAATTCATCACCATCTGTCCGTGTGGTCAAGAGTTATTGACTTACTCATCGAATGCTAAATTCCAGAGCCAAGTTTTCACCAGCTTTCTAAAAGTCAGGAGAGAAGGGGCAGTTCTTATCTCCAGTGGGAGAGAGCTCCAGAGCCGAGGGGCCACCATTGAGAAGGCCCTGTCCCTCGTCCCCACCAGACGCGAGGGTGGTGGGACCAAGAGCAGACCCCCTCTAGAAGATCCAGAAGATCTTAATAATCTTGATGGTTCATAGGGGAGAATCCGTTCGGACAGGTAAATTGTAAATTGACAGTAACTACTATCTTAGTCTCCTCATCGCCCTAGATAGATATATAGTAATTTGTTCATTTTCTTTTACATCAAATGATACTAAATCTCAACAAAATATAGATTTACAAAGTCATGGACATAAGGTCACTGTAAAAAAATCCTCTTAATTGCCTTGGAAAATAAGGTAAACATATTTTATCATGCTTATGAAAATACAAGTCTGTGGCCCTTCTTCACTTACTAAAATATGAATTTAACGTTTTTCACTACCACCAACAAGGTTCCACTGACATTACCAGCCTGATTTCATATGGATAATGACCTTCAACATAGATCTAATTTTAAACAAGTTTATTCTTATGTCACTACTACATTGGAGGATGCCCTGTCTTTTACATATGCATATATGAGTTTGTACACATGTATACCTGCATTTGAAATACTATCGTGAAAGGTGTTCAAAGAATTTCAAACCTGTAGGCTGTGTCTTCAGAAAGAGGAGGATTGCAAGCTTCTAGGCGATTTGGGTCATACAGGCAATATGTATCATCTCCAACTCTGATCAAGTACTGGGCCAGGACAGAAGGCACCTTGCTTGCATCCGCAGCATCGGATAATATGGGAAGAGATGCACAGTTTGGAACACTAATTGCAACAGCTTTGTAAGACCCATTTTGTCCTCCATTGGTTTCTTGGAAAGTAGCATTAAGAGCTTTGCTACTATTGTCTGTTATATAAAGTCTTGAAGGTCTTGCTGCAACAGAAACATAACATGTTCATATGAGTGTACAGCTTGAGCCAGCATAAAATTGCTAGGCAGGGAGTGTTTACTAAGTTTGTAGAGAGCCACACACCCACTGCATTGTTTGGGTGATCCCTGGGTTACTAATGGTGCAACCAGAGCAGATGATCCAGGTACACCGGGGTGTTGGTGGTGTTCCTGGAGTCACACACACACACACAGAGTTGGTGTATTGTGAGACCGTCAAGGAGAAATAATTTTGGAGAGAAGAGGACTGAAAATCATTCTCTCCTTCCGCCCTCATAAAAGTTTTGTAGTATGTACCAGCTACCCTGAAACCATTTTTCGGTTCAGGGCAAAGTAAAACCACAGATTGTGCTTCTGAGACCCCACTTTTCAGTTACACCAGCTGGACACAAGGTATTCCTGTTTTTGGAACTAGTTGAGTGCTCCAATTTCCTTAATCCACTTTTGCCATCTGGAAAAAGAGGTTGTTTCAGTGGGAAATGCTCCTATTTTATCTCATTTCAGTCCTTTAATTGTTTTTATCCTGTATTTGCAGCTCGTCCATTGTTATCGTGATTGTGTTTATTAGAATGTTATTTTATGTCTGCATTTTTAAATGTAATTTTGATGATGTTGTTGTTTATGTTTTGATTTTATTGCTGTAATACAGGGGTCCTCAAACTTTTTAAATGGAGGGCCAGGTCACAGTCCCTCAAGCTGCTGGAGAGCTGGATTGTAATTGGAAAAAAACATGAATGAATTCCTATACACTGCACATATTTGTAGTGCAAAAACACTTAAAAACAATACAGTAATTAATAATGAAGAACAATTTTAACAAATATAAACTTATTAGTATTTTAATGGGAAGTGTGGGTCTGCTTTTGGCAGGTGAGATAGGATCGTTGTTGTTGTTGTGTGCTTTCAAGGAGTTTCAGACTTAGGTTGACCCTGAGCAAGGGTTGGGTAAATGACCTTGGAGGGCCGCATCCGGCCCCCGGGCCTTAGTTTGAGGACCCCTGCTGTAATATGTTGTCCGGGCTTGGCCCCATGTAAGCCGCTCCGAGTCCTCACAGGGGAGATGGTGACAGGGTATAAATAAACTTTATTATTATTATTATTATTATTATTATTATTATTATTAGGCTAACACTGTGGCACAGCTGGCTGGGAGTCAGCTACATTAAGATCACTACTGACAGAAAGGTCATGAGTTCAAAGCCAGCCCAGGTCGGAGTGAGCTCCCGACTAAAATTGTGTAGCTTATTGTCGACCTCTGCAGCTTGAAAGACAGTTGCATTGGTCAAATAGGAAATTTAGGTACCACTTAGTTGGGGAGGCTAATTTAACTGATTTACGAGGCCATAAAAATCACCAGGAAGTATGCAAAGAATGAGGAGAGTACTTCATTAGTGTCACAAATGGATGGTGAAATGACAGCTCCCCTGGTGGTCAGAAGCTGGAATGTTAAATAGCCTCTGAGTGTCTGTCTATATATGTTGTGTGTCTATAGCATTGAATATTTGCCATGTATATGTACATTGTAATCCGGCGTGAGTCCCCTGCGGGGTGAGAAAGTTATGGAAAAGTTATGATCTAAAAAGTCATGACTTTCCAAAAAGAACTATTTTAGCAAATCACATCTCAGCTTTTTTTAACGAAAGGGACACAAAATTTGCACAAACAGTGCACCTTCTGGAAAAAGTACGTGTGGAAGCAACAAGAACCATCAAAACCCAAAATGTATCACTAACACCTCATGCTTCTTGAGACTAATCAAAAAGAGCTCATAGTGTCTTTAATAGCTCTCATTCTCTCCTATATTTGGAAGCCTTGTGTGAATGTGGACCATCACTTTCTAAACCTAGTTTCCTGGCTGCTATGAGGAAGAGCATGGATGTTTATCATTCAAATGACTAATGCTTCCACACATCATAGCAGGACAAAAATGGAACTGGCAGTGGGTGGAAACAAGAGATCATGACCACAAGCCTGTTTACCAGCAATATCTCAAAGTAGTCAGTGTATCTTTTTAAAAAATCGTCTGGATGACAATTACTCTGGGAGAAGGGTTCTGACTTCTTTGTGAAATCTTTTACACTGCAGGGTATTAAGCAACCCATTTCCACAAAGTATTTATGAGGAATTGCAGGTATTCCACAATACTCCAAATCTAGCACGTTTACATGAGGTAGAAGGTTGTTTTTGAGAAACTGTCAGCTGTACTTGTTTACAAAAATGAAACCTACATAACTGCAATGGATTTGTCAGTTAAGAAAAATCTATGTATGGCATTTGGTTGTAATTTGAGGACACTGTTGGCAACTCTTCCTGTGACACTGATATGAAATGCCCACTTTCTGAAATAAAATGTGTAAACATGCCCTATCTGCCAGACTGAGTCTTGAATAAGCAAATGTAGCACATTCTTAGGACTCAATTCAAGGAGAGCTTGGAAAAGCATGTTTGTGTCATCAACTTACATATCTCTGAACTATATGGCTATATACCATATGGATCACTACATAGTGAAGAAAGATATATTAAGTAATGGGAAGAGCAGCTACTCACCAGAGTCAACTGTCACATAGAGGTAGATTTCATACGATGCTCCTTTGGACATCAAGTCATCAAAAACACAGAAAGGTTTCTCTAAAGCAATTGTTGTCAGGGTGGGGTTGTTTGTGGCAAATTTTGGGTTTGCAATTTTTGGTCTGTAAGTTTGGGCTACTGGAGAAAAAGCAGAGATCAATCACCATAATCTTTTTTTAGGGACTCAGGGCAGCTTACAACAAGCAATAACACAAAAATATAAGCAATAAATGGTAAACAACAATAAAAATGATTATAGTACAATTTAAAATACCATAAGTATTAATATATAACAATTTAAAAGCTATTCGTTTTGTAAAAACAATCTAAGTATATATCACCATATATATGTGTGTGTGTATATATATATATATAAGTATATATCACCATATTTATTATTTATTTACTTTATTTATATACCACTTTTCTCAGCCTTCAGGTGACTCAAAGCGGTGAACAACGTCAATACAAAACATCACGAGACAAGTATAGGGCAATTAAAAAGAATTGTAACATAAATCATTAAACATCCGTATAAGCGCCTCATTAGCGCCTCAACAGAAAAATCAGAATCCAGTCTCACCATCCATTATTCCATATTCCTAAGTTCAATTACACTGTTTAATCAAATGCTTGTTCGAACAGCCAGATCTTCACTTTCCTCTGAAACGCCAGCAGGGAGGGGACCGATCTGATATCTGCAGGCAGGGTGTTCCACAGCTGAGGGGCCACCACTGAGAAGGCCCTGTCTCTCGTCCCCGCCAAGCGTGCCTGTGATGCAGGCGGGACAGAGAGCAGGGCCTCCCCAGATGATCTTAGTGTCCTAGCCGGTTCATATATATATATATAGAGAGAGAGAGAGAGAGAGAGAGTATATATAAGTATATATTACTGTAATTTGCTCATAATTTTACAACCATCAAACAATAGAGACTCATCCAGCTAAGTGACATGAAGGCATACTCATAATTTACGGAGACAATTGATGTCAAGCCATGATCCCCCTTCCTGTGGAAAATTATGAACTGACAGAAGACTGGGAAAAGACCTGTAGCAGAGTCAGCTCCAGGGGATACATTGTTTTGCAACCCTTTTCTCCCTCAAATTGTGAAACTATCCCCCAATAGAAAGCATCATTTTAACCTATGCTTTCCTCTCTGTTTCCTTCTTCACATGCTTTTTCCTTTCTCTTCGCCACCATGGCTGGCTTCTGCCTTTACAGACCTCATCATCTCTGAACTAGGGCATCCTGACCCCATCATCCCTGGCTGAGGCTTCCTACCTAAACAAGCCTCTTGCATGCATCCCCAACCTCTGGGTCAACTCCAAACCCTGAAGTCACAGGCAATTGCTGCCCCCAGGATCCACTGATCACAGATACCAGGACCCTTATGTGTGTGTTTAATATTTTTGTGCTTTATAATTTTATACATAGAACTCTTTGGAGTATGAAGCCACCTTGGTAGTCTTTCACCAACACACCATGATCCAGATTTCCTCTTGTCTCCTCTGGGTCATCACTTCAACAACAGAATCAACAACCAGCATCTCTAGGATCAATACAACTGGCTGGGCAAGGGATTACCAGACCCTGAATTGGGCCAACCCTCATTTGTGTGAGCCACATGGACAAAGGATTCACACAAAGGCATCTTTCCCGGAATTTGGGGACGCTCTGCTACTGCAACAATTTGATGCCTCCAATGTACACATAATAAAATCTATATATATATAAATGCTCTGTGCATAATGAGTACCTTAAAAACAAAAGAACCAATGAACGAAATCACACCAAATTTGGCAACAAAACGTCTCAACACAAGGAGTGACCATCACTCAAAAATTTATGATTCTGTCATTTGTGAATTGTAGTTGCTGGGATTTATAGTTCACCTATAATCAAAGAGCATTCTGAACTCCACCAATGATGGAATTGAACCAAAGGTGACACACAGAACTCCCATGACCAACAAAAAATACTGGAAGTGTTTGGTGGGCATGGACCTTGAGTTTGAGAGTTGTAGTTCATCTACATCCAGAGAGCACTATGGACTCAAACAATGATGGATCTGGACCAAACTTGGCACAAGCACTCAATACTCCCAAATATGAATACAGATGGCATTTGGGGGAAATAGACCTTGACATTTGGGAGTTGTAGTCACTGGGATTCACAGTTCACCTACAATCAAAGTGCATTCTGAACCCCACAAACGACAGAATCAGGGCAAACTTCCCACACAGAAGCCCCATGACCAACAGAAAATACTTATCCAACTCCCTTCATCAGGGCAAGAAAACATAATCAAAGTCCTCCTGACAAAGAGCCACCCAGCCATAGATATAGATAGATAGATATGATTCACACACACAGAGAGATAGTTATATTTGAAAGGCACCCTTAAAGAAGGACAATGATATGTTGCATGTTCCAGGGTGGGCAAACCAGACACTCTCCACATCAACACTGACTGTTTACCCACAAGCATCAAGACATTACATATATTAGAAACCAACACTTTCTCATTACTTTATTTTCCAGATCACTAGGTTGGGCCACAGCAACGCATGGCACGGGACAGCTAGTACATAATAAAATCCAATAATTACATCCATTTGAAACATTAAATCACATTAATTAATTAATTAATATTAATAACAAAAAATCCTATTATACTTCTTTAGACAAATGAAACAATCCAATTTTCAATTCTCCTTCCTGTTCTGTATTGGACATACACACAAAAAAAAAAAACAACTCTCCTCCTGAACTATATCCATTCCTTAGTCGTCTATGCTACTGAGTACTATCGATTATCCCTTATCCAAAAGGGTTGAGTATCTGTATTTTGATTTTTTTTAAAAAGATTTTGGAATACTTGCATACAAAATGAGGTATCATTTTATTTAACTGTTTTAATTATTTTTAATGCTTTTAATGGTATTGTTGAATGTTTATAATTGTGACAGCACCAAATGGTGCTTGCTGTGAGGCTGCCCTGAGTCCCCCCTCGGGGGTGAGAAGGGCGGGTTACAAATACAGGAAATAAATAAATAAATAAATAGAATCTGTTTCTGTTTCAATAACAGCCTGGTGGCCTTATCTGAGCCAAATTCTGTAGTTAGAGACTCCATAATTGAATAGCACTGTTTGATCTTGGATGCTAAGCAGGGTTAGTTATGTGTCATCTGTGAAATTGTTTCACTGTCCATTTTAAATTCCAGAAAAGACAGAGGTTTCACACAAAAGAACAGCTTTCAAGACTGCTCTTTTCAAAAGACTGTTTAAAAATTGTGTAGTGGTAGGAAATGGCAAACAAATTCATAAGCAATGGCTTACCCACACATAGCTGGCAGAAACAGCAAAAACTTAGTACAATCCAAGGACCTTCCATCATCAGGAAAAATGGGAAGCCCCTCCTGAAGCTCTCATAAAGTCCAGCATGCTAGGTTTGCAGCTATCACCTTTTATTTCCACCTATTCCTAGCTAATACAGTATTTGCTTCATTCCCTTAACTACTGCTATTCTACTCCCTTTTCAAATTTCCTTGCACAGAACCTTTCTTCTCCCTTATCATCTGTATCTAATTTGTTGAGTGGAGGCAATCATTGTTCCTGCCCAACCCAAGCAGATACTCCCAAAGGCTACTGAGAAGCATTTACTCATATGCAGGGCTGTTGATTTTCCCATAGGGAAAGGCAATTTAAAGTTTTTAAAGAATGAAAGCATGCATAATAAATCAGAAAGGATAACAACTATGTGAATTCCTCGGAGGGGGTGGGTGCGTGGTTGGAATACTGGTACAGTGTAGTAGATAGAGGAAGTTTCTTTTTATTAAAAAGAAAATCTAATCAAACAAAGTGTTTTTTAACATGACCACAAGTATATAAAATAGGCATAAAAATAAGATATTTTCTGAGAATATATCAGCATTTGCAAGGCCTCCTAAATAGTCCGATTTTCCTTTTTGTTGAGTACAGCTGGAGTTATCTGAGTCCACACTGCCATATATTCCAGTTCAAAGCAGATAATGTGGGATTTTATTCAGCTGTGT
>NW_026847549.1:103511437-103768242 GCF_025583915.1 Anolis sagrei ordinatus
ATTTTCTGTTGGCCATGGGAGTCCTGTGTGCCAAGTCTGGTCCAATTCTATCATTGGTGGGGTTCAGAATGCTCTTTGATAATAGGTGAACTATAAATCCCAGCAACTACAACTCCCAAATGAAAAAAAATCATTTTTTTTTAGTAATGGTCACTCGTTGGCTTGATAGGTGTATTGTATCCAAATTTGGTGTCAATTCATCCAGTGGTTTTTGAGTTATGTTAATCCCACAAATGAACATTATATAGATTATAATTCCATTAGCCGTCCCCTGCCACGCGTTGCTGTGGCCCAGTCTGTGTATATGTGCTTTGTGAGTGTATATGTGTATATATGTGTGGTTTTGTGCATGCGTTGTAATGTATGTTTTATTTTTGGGCTTTTTAAGTCCCTTCTGTTGTGTTTTTCAGTGTTTTTATAAGTGAAGGACACTCATTGGCCTAATATGTGTATTGTGTCCAAATTTGGTGTCAGTTCATCCAGTGGTTTTTGAGCTATGTTAATCCCACAAACGAACATTACATTTTTAATTATATAGATTCAACAGATTTGTCTGGAAAGTGGGAGGACCAAGTGAAGAGGATGCTTCCCCACCCCACTAATAATTGATTCAATAAAAACGTATCATGCCAATCTACCCATTTTTTAATTTTTATAATTGTGGCAATGGACATATTGGATGTTGATTTGAGCATCAAGTATATGTCTATCCTGTGACCATAACAGTGAATTCAGTGCTATCTCTTTTTCTCCCAGCCTGTTCTTTTTATGTCTTTAGTAGCAGCCCATGTACACATTTGGGCTGTGATGTTATACCCAAACCAGCAAATGCGCCCAAATTGAGTTAGAGCCCTTCCACATAACCCTATATCCCAGAATATCATTCAGAAAATCCCACAATATCTGTTTTGAACTGGGTTATCTGAGTCCACACTCAGATATTGTGGGGTTTTCTGCCTTGATATTCTGGGATATAGGGCTGTGTGGAAGGGCCCTTAGAAAAAGGGCAATATTTTTAGTTTAAATACATTCAGCCTACAATACAGATGATAATTGTCATGAAATTTTAGTGAATTGCATTTATCTTTGACTGAATTCAGGTTCTATTGGCAGTTTGTTTTCCCTTCTGGTGTGTAGTGACCTTTGGCTTGAAGTAAATATAGAATGGCTGACTGCCTGATTGATTGATTAATAGCCATGGCATTCCAATGAACTGCCTTATCAACACAATATAGGTAAATGCAACAAAGAGTACTATTGTCTTGTGGTATCTATCTATAAAATAATGAGATTTATAGAAATGCAAATGTGTTAAGTCCTACCCCTTTTGCAAGGGGTGAATTGCAGGTGGATCTGCTGGAACTAATGGTAGATCAATGTGTGATTTGCAGTAGATTGGCAATGACAGAGCAAATTCCCTTTTGGCAAAGGTGCTTGGGTGTTATGGAATTCTTTGGTATATCCCAACTGCTCAGAAGATCAATGAATGTTTAGCCAGAAGCAGGCATGTAGCCGGGGGGGGGGGGGGGGGGGGGCTTGAGCCCCCCCCCCGAAATTCTCATGGTGGTTTGCAAAAAGGCCTTACTGGTGCATTATTTAAACTGTTATGTTTATTCATATCATGATCTGATCACCATACTCAATATATCCCATATGCATGGGGTTTGGGGTAATGATACAAAAGGTTTGCTAGGCTAGACCCTCTTTCACTCTGACTCAGGCCCTCCCCCCGAATCCTTTTTACAGGATTTGCTACAGGCCTGATCCTGGCTACGGGCCTGGCCAGAAGAAACATAAGAACTACACTGAGTCCCCTTGTGGGGAGAAGGGTGGGATAGAAATGTATGTAATAAAATAATAAATAAATACACTTCAACAGAGGAAGGTGGGGAGTAGACGAGGCTCAGAAAATGTGTGTCCCTGCTGGCTTCCAGTTCCCATGACCTTAACCAGATTGACCAAGGATGAGGGCYATAGTGTAGTGGTTAAGCTAGGACCGCAGATAAGAGGATCTGTGCCTGGCGAGAGTATGCTAAACCAAATAGGCTAGGACAGAGACACAACTCACCAGGTGGAAGATAAGCTCACAGAGGTCTATTACAATTTGCCCAAAAAGGATYCAAGTACAGCAATTTTCTTCAAAATGTACAAGCATAAACATGCAGAGAAATATACGACATCTTATACAGTTGAACAAAAGGTCGCAGGTTCAAATTCAGGGATCAGCTTAAGCTTCCGCGGTCAGCCCCAGCTTCTGCCAACCTAGCAGTTCAAAAGCATGCAAATGCGAGTAGATCAATAGTAACCACTCCAGCGGGAAGGTAACGGTGCTCCATGAAGTAATGCTGGCCACATGACCTTGGAGGTGTCTCTGGACAATGCTGGCTCTTCAGCTTAGAAATGGAGATGAGCACCACACRCCAGAGTTGGACATGACTGGACTTAATGTCTGGGGAAAACCTTTATTTATACCGTTACCYTTCTGACAGCTTTTTGGACTTCCTGCTCCCTCCCTGATTGGCTGAAAAAGAGACAAGTTAGGATCCATGCCAGGATTGGCTGGGAGTGAGAATAGCAGCTGGGGAATGGTCAGAGTGAAGGACCAATCGGCTGCAGAGGAGAGCATAGTCTGGGGAAAATAAATGGTAAAGATATGTAGATGAGCTTTGATGATCTCAATTGTCGAGTACCGAGCCAAACAAATATATGGATCTTAGGAAACAAAGGTGCAAGAGCCAAGGGACAAAGAAGCTGATCTTGGGCAACCAAGGGTTGGTTGTCAATAAAAGAGTTAACAAATGCACATATTCTATGCTCTGTGAAAGAGCAGCCGACTCTCAGCTTTATGGGACTTGTACCAACTATTGGGGCTGGCAAAGGATGTCACCTGCCTTTGCGTACACACAATGAATCTGATTATTATCTGGCTTGAGAAATAGCCAGAAGGATTTGCCCAAACTTTTCTATTCCCAGGAGATTATCTGAACAGGGTCATAGAGGGGTGACTGTTTGTAAGTTACATCTTGATACATTTCTAAGAAGTAGTTTATATACAATTCATATATAAGAAATAGATACAGTACATAGTTGAAAGATACAAGTTACTCAAAATCGTAATGTAGATGCAATTTATTAAAGGGTTAGATAAGATAGAGCAGTGGTTCTCAACCTTCCTAATGCCGCGACCCCTTACTTGTTGTTGTTCATTCGTTCAGTCGTCTCCGACTCTTCGTGACCTCATGGACCAGTCCACGCCAGAGCTCCCTGTCGGCCGTCACCACCCCCAGCTCCTTCAAGGTCAGTCCAGTCACTTCAAGGATGCCATCCATCCATCTTGCCCCTCTTCCTTTTGCCTTCCACTTTCCCCAGCATAATTGTCTTCTCTAGGCTTTGCTGACCCCTTACTACAGTTCCTCATGTTGTGATGACCCCTAACCATAACATTTTTTCGTTGGTAATTCATAATGGTAATTTTGCTATTGTTATGAATCATAATGTAAATATCTGATCTGAAGGATGTATTTTCATTCACTGAACCAATTTTGGCACAAATACCCAATACACCCAAATGGAGATGAGGGGGGTTGATTTTGTCACTTGGGAGTTGTAGTTGCTGGGATTTATAGTTCACCTACAATCAAAGAGTATCCTGAACTCCACCAATGATGGAATTGAATCAAACTTGACACACAGAATTCCCATGACTAACATAAAATACTGGAAGGGTTTGGTGGGCATTGACCTTGAGTTTTGGAGTTGTAGTTCACCTATATCCAGAGAGCACTGTGGACTCAAACAATGATGGATATGGGCCAAACCTGGCTCAAATACTCAACATGCCCAAATGCGAACACTGGTAGAGTTTGGGGTAAATAGACCTTGACATTTGGGAGTTGTTGTTGCTGGGATTTATAATTCACCTACAATCAAAAAGCATTCTGAACCCTACCAACGATTGAAATGGGCCAAACTTCCCACACAGAACCTCCATGACCAACAGAAAATACTGTGTTTTCTGGTGGTCTTTGGTGATCCCTCTGACACCCCCTTGCAACCTCTTCAGGGGTCCCGACCCCCAGGTTGAGAAACACTGAGATAGAAAGTTACACCTGCTGTTGGTTTGGCCTCAATCTTCTAATGCTTTGAATGTGTGCAAGTCTGTAAAGAGTCTTTAAAAAAATATCCAAGGGCTCAGAAAAAAAAAATCCGAGTCCTTGGAGAACTCTAAATCTTCTATGGGATTATTGTGGCCCAACAACAACAGGTTGTTGTTCGTTCGTTCAGTCACTTCCGACTCTTCATGACCTCATGAACCAGCCCACGCCAGAGTTTCCTGTCAGCCATCACCACCCTCACCTCCTTTCAAGGTCAAGCCAGTCACTTCAAGGATGGCATCCATTCATCTTGCCCTTGGTCAGCCCCTCTTCCTTTTTCCTTCCTTTTTCCCCAGAATAATTGTCTCCTCTAAACTTTCCTGTCTTCTCATTATGTGGCCAAAATCCTTCAAAATACAACAACAGGAGTGGCAGCAAATCTACTTTGGATGGCAACAGGTTCTCTGAAGTAGAAAGCCCTTTTCAATGGACTTGAACTTCAAACTACCCAACTGTTGCTGTTCCTTTTCCTCACCATGGGGTGACCTCCAGCCAGTGATATCAGAAGGAATCCCAAGTCTATAACACTTTTCCCTATATAAACATGTGGGGAATGTCTTCAAATTGCAGGGATATCTTATGTATTTTTATTGGTAGTGGTGGTACTAAAATTATGGTGCATCTTATAATTGATGGCATCTTAAAGTTGAAGATTTATGGTAATTATCTTTTATAGGCAGGTTAACTCAATTCATGTAAATCATGTAATCATGATCAAGTTCTTAATATGATAAAAGGGTAAAGGTTGTCCCCTGACATTAAGTCCAGTCATGTCTGACTCTGGGATGTGGTGCTCATCTCCATTTCTAAGCCGAAAAGCCGGAGTTGTCCATAGACACCTCCAAGGTCATGTGGTCGGCATGACTGCATGGAGCACCGTTACCTTCCCGCCAGAGTGGTACCTATTGATCTACTCACATTTGCTTGTTTTCGAACTGCTAGATTGGCAGAAGCTGGGGCTGACAGCGGAAGCTCACATCGCTCCCCGGAATCAAACCTGAGACCTTTCGGTGAAGAAGCTCAGCAGCTCAGCGCTTTAACCCACTGCGCCACGGGGGGCTCCTTCTTAATGTGATAGTGTTTGCTAATTTCATAATGAATCTTATTAAACATCATGGCATACATGTTACTGTAGTCAAATGTAGTAGGCTCCTTTGCAATAGCTGTATTATATTGGCTACTCAACCCTGTTTATGGGATAGAAAGTTATTTTCCCCATTCCTGTGTTTGATGACTAACTAGACATTTGCCTTGGCCCAATGAATTTTATGAAGCTCTCTTGTAGAGTACGGAATATAATTGCTTTGGTATAAACACCCCCCCCCCCAAATTTATATACTAAGTATTTTATTTATTTATTTATTTATTTCGGGTATTTGTACCCCACCCTTCTCAACCCCCGGGGGGGAAGGGGGGGGGGACTCAGGGCGGTTTCCAGCTGGCAACAATTCAATGCCACCATGTACGCACAGTAAAATAGAAAACAGAACAATAATTATCTATAGTTAAAACATTAAGTCAGTACAAAAGTAACAGGCTTTTAATCTACAAAAGTTATCAGAGTGTGTCCTCATTTCTCCATGGCTGCCTTTTTAAAAAGAGTCTCCAAAGGAGATGTATATCTTCACCGAGGGCCATAGCAAGACATGTCTAAATAATTAATGAAAGTCAAGGAAAGCCGAAACTCAATTTGAGAGAAGGCTAAAGAAAAGGCAGGGATGATGTAATACCAAAAACTGAGAAGAGTGATTTGCTATTTCTTCAAATTATTTCCTTGGGAATTAGAATTCTTGTCTTCTCCTGGGAATGAATATACATTCTGGCACACAATGACAGCAAACATGTTCTTGACTTCTGAAATAGTAGAAGTTGTGCAAGACAAAATTTCTACACAGTTTGAAAGCAGCAAAATATGTTCCTGTCTCCCAGATTGCTCCTGGAAGCTTTCAGGAATGGGAAGTGACCTTTTATATAGGTTTCAGACCCCTGACTCTGCACTGGTTCACATTAAATCTTGCATATTCTTTTTACAAAAACCACATTTATATTTAAATGTTTTTGACATTAATGTCCATCCAAGCAACTCTAAGAAAATTCTAGGGGGCAGAAATTGAACCCTTCCTTGTCTGTACTCTCTCTCCCCCCCATCCAATCATCATCATCACCATCATCATCATCTTTATTTATACCCCGCCACTATCTCCCCAATGTGGACTCAGAGCAGCTTACATGAGGCCAAGCCCAAATAACAATTACAATAAAGAAAAACCAAAACACAAACCGAAAATGCAAACAATAAACAATAACATCATAGTTACATAAAAACATATAAATACATCACAATATAAAAATTACAATATGCACAGGAACAGATCCAAGGGTGCATTTACACTGTAGATTTAGTGAAGTTTGACAACACTTTAACTACAATGGCTACATGCTATGGAAACACGGGAGCTGTAGTTTAGAAAGGCCCCAGCACTCTTTGACAGAGCAGGTTAACACTAAATAGTCTGAAGTCTGAACAGCTGACAAAGGTGAATAAAATGTTCTGTATTTTTCTATGAAGTTATGCTTGTACATTTTGAGGGTCAGCTTGGTACTAACATCCCTTTTGGCCAAACTTTAACAAACCTCTATAGTTTCCCTTAAACCTAAAGTGTTTATTCTTTATCCTGACTGATCTGGTTTAGCAAAAGCTCACCAGGCAAGGACCTTCTTATCAGCAGTCCTAGCTAAAATCACTACAGGATGACTTGAGGGGCACTAGTGTGTGCAGCCAATCTTCTGAGGCCCCTTCCACATGGCTGAATAAAATCCCACATTTTCTGCTTTGAATTGGATTATATGGCAGTGTGGACTCAGATAGCCCACTTCAAAGCAGATATTGTGGGATTTTCTGCCTTGATATTCTGGGTTATATATATGGCTTTGATTGTCACCATTCATCCCAGTTCACTTGTTATCTTCACTTGTTCACTTGTTATCACTTGACTAACTGCTGCCATCTTGTGATTCAAGTTGGTATCTTGGTCCTTTTCTGAAGAACTTTGGTTCACCTAGTTGTCCTTCACCAAACACCAAATTAGTGCTGTACATAAAGGAATAAAGTAGGTGGGATTTATCCACCTTCCTATGAAAAGTGTTACTTGCTTTCTTATTGCAGAAAAAACAGCTATTCAAGTTGCAGAAGCAATCATGTTGTGCCTTTTTGTCTTGTTAGTTAGCAGTCCTTTTATCAATAGCTGTTTACTGTCTTAATGTACCATCTGCATATATATAAATGCTCTGTGCATAATGAGTACCTTAAAAACAAAAGAACCAATGAATGAAATCACACCAAATTTGGCAACAAAATGTCTCACAACACAAGGAGTGACCATCACTCAAAAATTATGATTTTATCATTTGGGAGTTGAAATTGCTAGGATTTATAGTTTACCTATAATCAAAGAGCATTCAGAACTCCACCAACGATGGAATTGAACCAAACTTGGCACACAAGACTCTCCTGATCAACAGAAAACACTAGAAGGGTTTGGTGGGCATTGACTTTGAGTTTTGGAGTTGTAGTTTACCTACATCCAGAGAGCACTATGGACTCAAACAATGAGGGATCTGGACCAAACTTGGCACAAATAATCAATATGCCCAAATATAAACACAGATAGAGTTTGGGGAAAATAGACCTTGACATTTGGGAGTTGTAGTTACTGGGATTTATAGTTCACCTTCAATCAAAGAGCATTCCGAACCCCACCAACGATGGAATTGGGCCAAACATCCCACACAGAACCCCTTGACCAACAGAAAATACTGTGTTTTCTGGTGGTCTTTGGTGACCCTTCTGACATCCCCTGGTGCCCCCCCCCCCCCCCGGGGGTCTTGACTTCCCAGGTTGAGAAATGCTGCCTTAAGACTATCCAGTACAACTCCCTTCACCAGGGCAAGAAAACATAATCAAAGCCCTCCTGACACAGGGCCATCCAGCCATTCTCACACACACACATATATGTATACGACAAAGACAGTATTAAAGATTTGAAAGGGACCTCTAAAGAAGGTCAATGCTATGTTGCATGTTCCAGAGTAGGCAAACCACTCAATCTCAACATCAACACTGGCAAAGAAACAGCAAGAAATTCTGTTTACCCACAAGCATAAAGAAATTACATATATTAGAAACCAACACTTTCTCATTACTTTATTTCCCAGATCACCAGACTGGGCCACAGCAACACGTGGCAGGGGACGGCTAGTGCTAGCATAATCCCTACATGCCCCACTGAAACATATGACAGAGGCCCTGTCTCAGTTTGACTATTCCATCATTGATGGTTTCTATACTGCATTAGCTCCATCTTTGTTGTGCCTTTCCTTGAAAGAGCACAAGGCACCATATGGGGTGTTGTGCCATTTTGTAATCACAACAGTTTTATAAGGTAGATAGGAAAATGTATCCTTCCATAAGGAAGGCTGAGCGAAAGGAGATAAATGTTTTTAAACTGTAGTGCTGGAGGAAAATTCTGAGTGTACCTTGGACCGCAAGAAGATCCAACCAGTCCATACTTCAGGAAATAAAGCCTGACTGCTCACTGGAGGGAAGGATATCAGAGGTAAAGATGAACTACTTTGGTCACATAATGCAAAGCGAGGAAAGCTTAGAGAAGACAGTGATGCTGGGGAAAATGGAAGGAAAAAGGAAGAGGGGCCGACCAAGGGCAAGATGGATGGATGGTATCCCTGAAGTGACTGGCTTTTTAAAATAATAATAATAATATTTTTTTATTAATAATTGCACAGAAAATTATAAAATGACACATGAAAGAGAAGGGGAAAAAGGATTAACTTCAACAATAAAGACAAACTACAATGTAAAACATGACTTCTGTTCTTCTTACTTAACCTTTACATGTTCCCCTTTCCCTCTCCACAAACAAATGTTAGGAGAGGGGATTCAGGAAATATTGGCAAATATTTTTCCCTCCAACTTTCTAGCTCTCTAATCCAGCTTATGTTTTCCAGCGTTTTTCTTCCATGTATTCTTCTAGAATATTACAGTCTGTCTGTTCCATTCCTCGTCCATTATTTTGCCTAAGCCAATAAGTCAGTTCTCTCTATCCAATCCATCTTTGAGGGGGTCGTATCTTGTTTCCAAGGTTTAGCAAAGACCATTCTGGCTGCCGTCACAAAAAAAGTAAATAATTTTTCAGTATTATTGTCCCTAAATGTCTCTGACTCAAACATTCCTAATAGCTCTGGTTGCATGGGAAATTCAATATTTATATTAAAAAAATTACATTCGGCATGTATGCTTTAATGTTTATTGGTTTGCTTTTTTGAGTTTTATTTATTTATTTATTTATTTATTTGATGTACTTATTGACCGCCATTCTCAGCCCATGCGGGCGACTCATGGCGGTGTACAGTACACATAAAAGACAGTACAAAACCTGTATCAACAACATATAACTATACAACAATTACAGACTACATAAAAAATCCGCTTCGTCTTTTAGTAGAAACATAGCCAGTCTCATCTTCCTTATACCATTCCAGTTCTCATTACCGTATTGTTTGTTGCTTAGCACTTAATTAAATGCCCTCTCGAACAACCAGGTCTTAAGGCCTTTCCGAAAGGACATGAGGGAGGGCGCCTGTCTGATGTCTACAGGGAGGGTGTTCCACAGCCGGGGGGCCACCACCGAGAAGGCCCTATCCCTCGCCCCGCCAGACGTGCCTGTGAAGCAGGCGGGATCGAGAGAAGGGCCTCCCCAGACGATCTCAAGGTCCTCATGGGCTCATAGGCCGAGATGCGGTCAGAAAGGTATTTTGGGCCGGAACCGTTTAGGGCTTTGTAGGCCAAGACCAGCACCTTAAATTGGGTCCGGTAGCAAATCGGCAGCCAGTGGAGCTGGGATAGCAAGGGCGTTGTGTGCTCCCTGCCACCCGCTCCAGTTAACAACATGGCTGCCGCTCGCTGAACCAGCTGAAGCTTCCGGGCCGTCTTCAAGGGCAGCCCCACGTAGAGCGCGTTGCAGTAGTCCAGGCGGGATGTGACAAGAGCGTGTACCACCGTGGCCAAGTCCGACTTCCCGAGATACGGGCGCAGCTGGCGCACGAGCCTGAGCTGTGCAAATGCTCCCCTGGTCACCGCTGAAACCTGGGGATCCAGGCTCAATGAGTCCAGGGTCACACCCAAGCTGCGAACCTGCGTCTTCAGGGGGAGTGCGGCCCCATCCAACACAGGCTGTAACCCTATGCCCTGTTCGGCCTTGCGACTGACCAGGAGTACCTCTGTCTTGTCTGGATTCAATTTCAATTTGTTCGCCCTCATCCAGACCGTCACAGCGGCCAAGCACCGGTTCAGGACCTCGACAGCCTCCTTAGTAGCAGGTGGAAAGGAGTGACAGAGTTGGACATCATCTGCGTACAGATGACACCGCACCCCGAAACTCCGGATGATCTCACCCAGCGGCTTCATGTAGATATTAAACAGCATGGGGGACAGTATGGAACCCTGTGGCACTCCACAAATCAAAGGTTGTGGTGCGGAACAGGAGTCCCCCAATAACACCTTCTGAGTGCGACCCTCCAGAAATGACCGGAGCCACTGCAGAGCAGTGCCCCCAAGACCCATTTCCGCAAGGCGCCCCAGAAGGATACCGTGGTCGACGGTATCGAAGGCCGCTGAGAGGTCCAGGAGCACCAACAGGGACACACTCCCCCTGTCTAGCTCCCAGCGCAGATCATCCACTAAGGCGACCAAGACCGTCTCAGTTCCATGTCCCGGTCTGAAACCAGACTGTGCCGGATCCAGAATATCCGTGTCTCTCAAGAATACCTGGAGTTGTGAGGCCACCACGCTTTCCATGACTTTGCCCAAAAAGGGGAGATTGGAAACAGGCCGAAAGTTGTCCAATTTAGTGGGGTCCAATGATGGTTTCTTCAACAGCGGTTTTATAATAGCTTGTTTTAAGCTCGCTGGAATTTTGCCTTCCCGAAGGGAGGCATTAACCACCACCGTTACCCACTCAGCCAATCCCCCTCTGGCCTCCTTCAGAAGCCAGGATGGGCAGGGGTCTAGGATGGACGTGGTGGGCCTCATTCCTCCAAGTATCTTGTCCACATCCTCGGGTTTCACAAACTGAAAAGAATCCAACAAAATAGGACAAGCAGTGTTTTACTGTTGTATTTGTTATGCTGTTGTTTTATTGAGGGCCTTGGCCTTTGTAAGACGCACTGAGTCCTTCGGGAGATGTTAGTGGGGTACAAATAAAGTTAATAATAATATCATTCTCCAATATTCATTTGATTTCTCACAAGTCCACCACATGTGGTAGAAGGACCTTTCATGAATTTTACATTTCCAACATTACGACGACAATTGTCCATATTTTTATACATTATGCCCAATTTTTGTGGTGTCATATACCAACGATGTGAAGTGACTGGCTTGACTTTGAAGGAGCTGGGGATGGACACAGCCAACAGGGAGCTCTGGGGTGGGCTGGCTCATGAGGTCACAAACAGTCAGAAGCAACTGAACAAATAAATAAAGGAAAACGTAAGGTAAATAGAAAAATGATAAATATTATGAAAAGCATCCCCAGTCAAATGAACAGCTAACTGCATTCGACTAGTAATATCTTTTCAGTAATACACAAGCATCTCCACATAGCTTGCTGACTGAAAAGATAGAAACCAAGACGTCTACTGACATAATGGTTCCTGCTGGACACATTTTGGGAATTGGTTTAGCAGTGTTGGAGACCCAGGCTATTGTGAACATGTATTTTGAGAGTCATGCATTTGAAACCATTACTTCTTCTGTCTTTAACATTTTCAAAGGGCTTAATAAATCTTCTTTTAAGTATTAACCAATTTCAGTACTGTCTAATCTAATGGGCACCTCTGTAATGGAACATCTCAGGTCTTTCACTTCTCATTACGCTAGTAATATATCCTTGCTGTGGTGGTATGATAGAGACATTGTTTAAACCTTCATTCTAAGAAGAATCTTATCAGCTGATTTGCAATTACGGTTATAATAGAGCCTAACTATCTATTTACAGTAAAGTTTTGATCTGCCCTCCCTTCATATGCACAGTAATGTATCGCAGGATGACGGGAATATAAAGGTTTGATGTTCTGCTCAGACCATTTCCCCACATGAAGACGAATTGAGTAGAGTTTTCCTAATAAGGTCACATTACCATGATGTTGCTTTGTATTGTTGTGAGGCAGGATGGTCTGAATGAGAGGCTTGGGGCCATTAATGTTTCTTGATGGCTATGAATGATTTTCTGAATGAACAATTCAGCTGCAGGGTGGGAAAGAAAGTGCACAAGAGAAACAGCCTGTCTGGGCATTTTAAAAATTAACTTAAAGCTGAGACAACTAAGTATTTGTAGCTAGGAGAGGCTATGGACTCCACTATATATTTATAGTACACAAGAATCACAAAATCCAGCAGGGATGGAAATGCCTGGCTCTTTAGATTTATGTATGACTAGCTGTACCCACCACACATTGCTGTGGACAACCTTCCCTTCCTCTTTCCCTCCTTCTTTCCCTCCCTTCCTCCCCCCTCCCTTCCCCTTCCTTCTCTCCTTCCTTCCTTCTCTACCTCTTTCCTTGCTCCTTTTTCTTTCCCTTCCTCTTTCTCTCCTTTCTTCCTTCTCTACCTCTTTCCTTCCTTCCTTCACTTTTTGCTTCCATCCTTCCTTCTCTTTCCTTCTTTCCTTCCCTCCTGCTTTCTCTCCTTCCTTCACTCCCTCTTTCCTTCCTTTCCTTTTTTCTTTCCTTCTTTCCTTCCTTCTCTACCTCTTCCTTTCCTTCCCCTTTTTTTTTTCTTTCCTTCCCCTTTCTCTCCTTTCTTCCTACTCTATATCTATCTATACCTATGGCTGGAAGGCTCTTTGTCAGGAGGGCTATGATTTTCTTGCCCTGGTGAAGGGAGTTGGATGCAATGGCCTTAAGTATTTTCTGTTGGTCATGGGGGTTCTGTGTAGGAAGTTTACCCCAATTCTCTCATTCATGGGGTTCAGAATGCTCTTTGATTGTAGGTGAACTATAAATCCCAGTAACTACAACTCCCAAATGTCGAGGTCTATTTCCCCCAAACTCCATCTGTGTTCATATTTGGGCATATGGAATATTTAGGCCAAGTTTGATCCAGATCCATCATTGTTTGATTACACAGTGCTCTCTGGATGTAGGGGAACTGCAACTCCCAAACTCAAGGTCAATGCCCACCAAACCCTTCCAGTATTTTCTGTTTGTCAAGGGAGTTCTGTGTGCCAAGACTGATTCAATTTTGAACTCATTGGTGGAGTTCAAAATGCTCTTTGATTGTAGGTTAACTATAAATCCCAGCAACTACAACTCCCAAATGACAAAATTATTTTTTTTAGTGATGGTCGCTCATTGGATTAGTAGGTGTCTTGTGGCCAAATTTGGTGGCCACCCATCCAGTGGTTTTTGAGTTATGTTAATCCCACAAACGAACATCTATATATATAAAAATGCTCTGTGCATAATGAGTACCTAAAAAACAAAAGAACCAATGAACGAAATCACACCAAATTTGGCAACAAAATGTCTCACAACACAAGGAGTGACCATCACTCAAAAAATTATGATTTTGTCATTTGGGAGTTGTAGCTGCTGGGATTTATAGTTCACCTACAATCAGAGAGCATTCTGAACTCCATCAACTATGGAATTGAACCAAACTTGGCATACAGAACTCATATGATCAACAGAAAACACTAGAAGGGTTTGGTGGGCATTAACCTTGAGTTTGGGAGTTGTAGTTCACCTACATCCAGAGAGCACTGTGGACTCAAACAATGATGGATCTGGACCAAACTTGGCACAAGTACTCAATACACCCAAATATGAACACAGATCGAGTTTGAGGGAAATAGACCTTGACATTTGGGAGTTGTAGTCACTGGGATTCACAGGTCATCTACAATCAAAGAGCATTCCGAACCCCACAAACGACAGAATTGGGGCAAACCTCCCACACAGAACCCCCATGACCAACAGAAAATACTTAAGGCCATTGAGTCCAACTCCCTTCACCAGGGCAAGAAAACATAATCAAAGCCCTCCTGATAAAGAGCCATCCAGCCATAGAGAGAGAGAGAGAGATGATTCACACACACAGATATAGTATCATAGATTTGAAAGGGACCCTTAAAGAAGGACAGTGATATCTTGCATGTTCCAGGGTAGGCAAACCAGACACTCTCCACATCAACACTGACAAAGAAACCGCAAGAAATACTGTTTACCCACAAGCATAAAGAAAATATACATATATTAGAAACCAACACTTCCTCATTACTTTATTTTCCAGATCACCAGAATGGGCCACAGCAACGCATGGCAGGGGACAGCTAGTTTATATATATAGGTTTATAATATTCACATGATTATAACCCTTTTGAGATCAATACATATATGTTCTGCATTAGAAAGAACTAAGCTGCTCTGGGCCAAGGAGGCGTACAGATACAGTCCAGTGCATTTGGGAAAGTCTTAAATAAAATATCTTGCTTGTGTATGTATACGCCCGAGGGGCTTTGACAGTGTACCACCTACTGTGAGTGAGTCCATCAAGGAATGATAATGGCATCTGGAAAAGCCAAATCCTATCAACCGAAACTTCAATCTCCTGCAGGAATCTGGAGATGAGATGCTGCCAGACACCAATAGCATACAGATAAAATCTGTATGTTTTTCATTGAACTAATCACATCTACATAATAACACCATGGTGTTTCTGAGGCTCACCCTTTGTATAAACTTGACTTGGTCAATAATCCCATCATGAACTCTTTTACATATTGACTCAACAACACATGTTTGCCTGTCTGCCCCCTTTCCAAGTAGGCCTTTCGAAATGACTCAAAGTTGTCCAATGACAGCTATTTATTTTTCCTATCACGGAGGAGATTTATTCCTCTCAATTCAGTACAATGTTCCATTTATTTAGGTTTCAAAAATGAATTTGCTTTCTTTTTTACTGCTTTGCCAGCACAAAAGTGGGACATAAAATAAGTAAGTAAATAAAATCAATAGATGTGTGCTGTTGAGTCTGCTATCCTGGAGCAAAGTATTGATGGGCATCTTTCAGACCTCTGTACTCCCTTCTCTTTGAACAGGACAACTTCAAGTAACAGACTGTCTTCCTTAAAGGGGGACATAGGGTCATCCTATCCAGCAGTGCGGGTGAAGGTTGCACAAAAAGGCATCAGAAGGAGGAAAGTACGAGGAATCATAGCAGCACCTTATATTTTTTCTCTTCAAACTTTGGCAAATGTTTAAGACTATAATTCACATTTTTTTTGGTCGTGTCAGGAGCGACTTGAGAAACTGGTGTGAGAGAACTGGCCGTCTGCGAGGACGTTGCCCAGGGGACGCTCGTATGATTTGATGTTTTTATCATCCTTGTGGGAGGCTTCTCTCATGTCCCCACATGAGGAGCTGGAGTTGACAGTGGGAGCTCATCCACCTCTCTCTGGATTCGAACCTGCGACCTGTCGGTCTTCAGTCCTGCCTGCACAGGGGTTTAACCCACTGCGCCACCGGGGCCTCCTATAATTCATATAATCCCTTAGTATTGGTCATATTAACATAAATTTCAACATAACTAGAAGGTCAAAGTTCCTTAAAGAGAACTGGCAATGATCAATACCTCTAATGCAGCGTTTCTCAACCTGGGGGTCAGAACCCCGGGGAGGGGTCGCGAGGGAGTGTCGGAGCAGTCGCCAAAAACCATCATAACACAGAGTATTTTCTGTTGGTCATGGGGGGTTCTGTGTGGGAAGTTTGCCCCATTTCCGTTGTTGGTGGGGTTCAGCATGCTCTTTGATTGTAGGTGAAATATAAATCCCAGTAACGACAACTCCCAGATGTCAAGGTCTATTTTGCCCAAACTCCATCTGTGCTCATATTTGGGCATATGGAATATTTGTGCCAAATTTAGTCCAGATCCATCATTGTTTGAGTCCATAGTGCTCTCTGAATGTAGGTGAACAACAACTCCCAAACTCAAGGTCAATGCCAATGTCCAGATTCATCATTGCTTGAGTCCATAGTGCTCTCTGAATGTAGGTGAACCACAACTCCCAAACTCAAGGTCAATGCCAATGTCCAGATCCATCATTGTTTGAGTCCATAGTGCTCTCTGAATGTAGGTGAACTACAACTCCCAAATTCAAGGTCAATGCCAATGTCCAGATCCATCATTGTTTGAGTCCATAGTGCTCTCTGAATGTAGGTGAACTGCAACTCCCAAACTCAAGGTCAATGCCAATGTCCAGATCCATCATTGTTTGAGTCCATAGTGCTCTCTGAATGTAGGTGAACTACAACTCCCAAACTCAAGGTCAATTCCAGTATTTTCTGTTGATCATGGGAGTTCTGTGTCCCAAGTTTGGTTCAATTCCATTGTTAGTCGAGTTCAGAATCCTCTTTGATTGTAGATGAACTATAAATTCCAGCAACTACAACTCCCAAATGACAAAAGCAATCCCCTCCCCAAATCCCACCAGTATTCATATTTGGGCGTATTGGGTATTTGTGCCAAATTTGGTCCAGTGAATGAAAATGCATCCTGCATATCAGAGATTTACATTACAATTCAGAACGGTACAAAATTTACAGTTATGAAGTAGCAACGGAAATAATGTTATGTTTGGGTGTCACCACAACATGAGGAACTGTATTAAGAAGTCACGGCGTTAGGAAGGTTGAGAAACACTGCTCTAATGCATCAGTGAAAAACGATCAAGCAATATTGCCAGTGGTCAGGTGTTGTGAAATAGTAGATCTATATACATAAAAATGTGATGTTCGTTTATGGGATTAACAGAACCCAAAAACACTGGATGAATTGACTCCAAATTTGGACACAAGACACCTAACAACCCAATGTATGTCCTTCACTAAAAAAAATTGATTTTGTCATTTTGGAGTAGTAGTTGCTGGGATTTATAGTTTAACCCACAATCACAGAGCATTCTGAACCCCACCAACGATGGAATTGAACCAAACTTGGCACATAGTTCTCCCATGACCAACAGAAAATACTGGAAGGGTGTGGTGGGAAGTATCCTTTGGTTTTGGAGTTGTAGTTCACCTGCATCCAGAGATCACTCTGGACTCAAACAATGATGGATCTGGACCAAACTCTACACGAATACTCAATATGCCCAAATGTGAATACTGGTGGAGTTTGGGGAAAATAGAATCTTGACATTTGGGAGTTGTAGTTGCTGGGATTTATAGTTCACCTACAATCACAGAGCATTCTGAACCCCACCAACGATAGAATTGGGCCAAACCTCCCACACAGAACCCCCATGACCACCAGAGTGGACCACAGAAATGCGTGGCAGGGGACGGCTAGTATTAAAAAAGAATATTATGTGGCAAGTTTAAAATGCATTTTTAAAATTCAAAATGTGTAATACATGACCCTCCAGTCATGTTGTAGGACTTTGGTTCCCATTACTCTTCACTAATGACTGTCCTTGTCAGGACCAATAAGAGCTGAAGCCCAGCAACATCTGGAAGACCACCAGCCAGCCACCTGTCTTCAAAAGTGATGTTATACTTAAGACATGTACAATCAGTTAAGCAATAATTCTCACAGTTTTACGTTGTTTATTTTGGAGCCATCATTTAATGTTATGGATTGAAATGTGTCTTTGAGGAAAAGAATGACACCTTACTGAGCAAGAGTGATGAGATCACTATGTGTCTGTAGCCGACTCAAGGTCACCTTCAAAAGTGACACAGCACGACTGAATGATATTATTATCTTGCTGCAGGATGGTGATAAAGCACTTTGTGGGGTTTCCACAGCAGGAGTTGGCTGCTTTTCCAGGTGACCATGCTGGAATATGAATCAGCATCTTGGAGTGAGGACGGCAGTCACTGTGAAACTGAGCAGAGCAGGAGCCGGTGAGATCTTACCCATGAGGAAATTATTCCAGGCAAAGCAAACTAAGGACCCTTCTGCACTGCCCTAAAACCCATGATGAACTGGGTTGTTTTAACCCAGTTTCTCCAGGGTTTCTGTCTCCACCCCCAACCCAACCCCAGACTTTCCTTTTTAGATGCCATCCTGGGTTAACCAAAGATCCAACCCCCCCCCCCCGCCATTTTCCCCTGAAAAACATACCCTGAGGCTCACCAAGCGGAACCACTTGGCATATGTGCCCAACCTTTTGTTGTGTTTCCGGTTCCTTACAGTTTGGGAAGATTAGGTGGGTGACTAGGATCAAGGACCGATTAAAATAGCCAATCCATGTCTTGGCTTTCCCATTGCTGACTTCAATGACGGCTTATGATTAAATTCTACTCCATTAAAAAAAGTCCTGGTTTTCTACATACAAAGGTTTGGGCAGTGTATGTCCTCACATATATTGCAGTAGTGCAGATTTCTTCATCCCCTGTTCTAGTACAGCTGTACCAGGAGCTCCAACTTTATTTGCTTTGTATTAAATGTTTGTTTGCAGTCCCAGGTTTCAGGGACTCTGCAGATAGGTGGCTTCCTTTGGTTGCAGTCATAGGGCAAGCCACCTGTCCATCATCGTTGAGTTTTGGTTCCGCCCCTTGCTCGGGGCAATTGGGAAGGGAGCCATTTTTTAGTTAGTCTCAACAAGGAAAGCTAGTGTATAGGGCGTGTGCAAGCTTCCCCTGTACAAAAGCTTCAACCTTTAAGAATTTCCAGGAAAACAGCCCTAAAGACCAAAGAACTCCAGCTGGAGAACATCTAAGCCTTTACTGGTAGGTCCACTCGGCGTTCGAGAAGCAGTTTGACCTGGTGGTGGAGCCCACATCAGTAAGGGTTCGATTACAGTCAGCCTAGGAGAAGTTTAAAAGGGGATTTTCCTTTATAGAATAAGTTATTGAAGACAGTTACCTGTCCTTCGTGGGAAAGATTAGGAATTCACCAGTTGCCTAAAAGCTTGGAATCATTTGCTTAACCTTACTGAAGACAAGAGAAGTTTCTGTTTGATTGTTCATTAATAAAAGACTTTGTTGTACTTCACAAGCCATCTAAAGACTATTTGTGGTGAAAAACCTCGGAGAACTTCTCTTTAGGCCCCCTGGCTTCCCGCTGGGCAAAGGTTGCATGTCCTGTTCTAAAGGAAATTCTTCATAGGCCCAGCGCGCGACAGAACATCCCCCATTAATATTTGCTGACTGTGGACAGTCGGAGCTAAAGTCCAGTAACAGCTGGAGTTCCTGACATTACTCCCTGATGTGGTAATTGTTTTGGGTCCAGGTTATCTAAAATATTGCATTCTTATCTACAATCTGCCCCGAACACTTAGGTCCTCTAGGGAGCGGTTACTCTAACCAGCCAGAACCTGACTGGCAACCACCACCCAGAGGACCTTTTCATCAGCCTCCCCAAGACTATGGAATGACTCGCCAGAAGATCTTCTATGGTTAAATGAGCTATCGGAATTGAAGAACCATCTAAAGACCTATCTCTTCCGGCAGGCCTACCCAGCCAGTTTTAAGCATGTTCCGTCTTCCAGGAACTTGGTTTGTATTGCCCTTTAGTTGCTTGAGATAGCACCCCTTTGCATTTTCTCCCAGGGTTGCTACAGTCCTAGCAGCACCCTGAACAGCACCCTAGCAGCACCCTATTAACAGAGGCTGGAAGCCAGTCTGCAAGCCTTTTGCAGCTATCGGTTTAAAAAGTATCTCTTTAGGTCTAGAGACCGCCCTTTTTCCTGGGGATGAGATCTCCATTTTGGAAAGTCTCTCCTGCTTTCTATAGTTCACCTACAATCAAAGAGTATTCTGAACTCCACCAACGATAGAATTGGGGCAAACTTGGCACACAGAACCCCCATGAACAACAGAAAACAATGTGTTTTCTGATCGTCTTTGGTGACCCCTCTGACTCCCCCTCGTAACCCCCCCAGGGGTCCCGACCTCCAGGTTGAGAAACGCTGCACTAGATTGAAGAAGCCTGTTCTTGTGACTTCTGAAAATAACTTGCATGCTCTTGAAAGCCAAATCCAAACATAAGATAAGTTATACCAGTACTTTATTTCTAGAAAAAGATGGCTTATCAGGAACTCAGTGATGAAGAATCAGTTCTGGGGTATCTTCCACTGTCACACACACGTCTTTCCCAGCAAATAAAATTCAGACAGCCTAAGGTTTGATGTATATTCTTGAGAAAAATGGTAATCTTCATTCACCATCATAACAACAAAAGAGAGAGCTTTGGGGCATGGATAATTTGCTTTGTGGCTAGTAGATTTGACAGAAAGTTTCTTAGGCTAAATATTCCTCGTGTGAAGAAGGGTTCGCTTCAGTTGGGGAAGAGACACATGGTTTCCACTCAAGACAATGAAATGGTGCTGCACAGGGCAGAAAAAAAATCTCATGGTCTTTCCACACTAATATGAGTGTATAATTGTATACATTTCTGTCAAATATTGCCTTGATTGCAAAGGTGTCCTAGTCTTTCCATAATCCTCCCTTTTATTTTACTGCTAATGGATAAACATGCCTGTCTTGCCCATAAACCTCAGGGAATGGGATACTGTAGGTAATTTCATACTGGACAAACAGGTTACTCCTGTAACTACCCAAAAACTTCTGAAGGGGAAGAGCACCAGTGCTTCTTTCTATTATCTTTCCATTGTTTGATAAACACATTTCTTATCAGCATCTTCTAAAACAGCTCAGGTATTTCCTAATCTACAATTCTACTCATTGCTGCTCCTCTTGTCTTCTACTTGCTACAATGCTTTCTTTGTTCTTATCAGTTCAGACACCGAGAATGGCTGATATGGATTTAGGACATTTCCAAAGAACGGGTATATTGCCTAACCTTTGTACTACTGGGTTTGGTCCCATGTAAGCCACCCCGAGTCCCCTCGGGGAGATGGAGGCGGGGTAGAAAAATAAAGTTCTTCTTCTACTGCCAATATATTCTTAATAGCACCTCCTGTTTAAAATGTGCTATTTACTTCTACCAATTAAGAAACTTCATTAATAAATGGATAAAGGCTTTAGCTCATCAATCTAATAAACAGACTGATAGAAGTATTAAACTGATTTTATTGACAACTATTTTAGGTAACCAGGGATGCCGGGATTAGGTAATTTGTAATGCTATTTATTAGACAAAGTCATTCTAATAAAGGTGCATGTTCTGACCTACAAAGCTCTGAACAGTTTGGGACCTGACAACCTTTGTGACAGCATCTCCTATTACAAACCTACACAACCTCTTCGATCTTCCGGAGAGGCCCTTCTCTTGCTCCCGCCCCCATCGCAAGTGCAACTTGTGGGGAAGAGAGATAGGGCCTTCTCCGTTGTGGCCCCATGGCTCTGGAACTCGCTCCTCAGAGCAATTAGGCCAGCCCCCACCCTGGCAGTCTTTAGGAAGAGTCTGAAAACTTGGCTATTCCAATGTGCTTTCAATTAATGAACAATAATCCCTGATCTTGACCAAACCCTGCATAAAATTTCCTCGGAAGTACTTTACCCTAACTTCTAGTGCAATTAAACCTCACTCTCATCCCTCTGATCCTCTGTCTAGATACACGACATGGCCTGCTTACCCTGTGTTCTAAACTTTTAATCCTTGCAACTTGCCCTGCCCAATTACTGTGACCTTATACTGGTTGGTGTGTTTATTTATACTGTTTTTGTATTATTATTTGAAGCACAACAAGATGAGTCCACAGCAGACACTCTGCTGGCTGTTGAATTGGATCACACGTTGGACACTTCCCAAGTGTCTAGGACTGTGCGATGTATCGGCGAATCATGCACAATTGTATAAAATCCCACATTATCCACTTCTAACGGAATTATATGGCAGTGTGGACTCACATAACCCAGTTCAAAACAGATACCATGGATTATCTGCCTTGATATTCTGGATTATATATATAGCTTTCCAATGTTGTCATCAACTCCTCCCTGCGTCAGCTAGCATGACCAACAGTGAGGGATTGTTGAGATTCAATTCAAAATATCAGGGGGCCAAATGTTCCCCAGCTGTGCTCCAGCAACCAAGCTAACCAGATAATTCTAGAAAATGTCATTCAAGATAAGTTTCTAAGCTCTGCCCCACTCTAGAGCATATACAGAAAATTCAGAAAGCTATTAATCATTTCAAAAATGTCCCCATTAAGTTCTTGCAACAATTTTCTGGAGATGTGCCCTTCATTTCTACAGCTTTCAGGGGTATCATGTTTGTCTGGGAATGTTTGAATCAATTCAGAGTACATTAACTGTTTTAGACTATGTTAAATTATATTTGTTTCAAACTGTTAAATGCTCATTTTGCTGGCTGTACAATTCCCTTACCAGATATTGTAAATATTTTAAGATTTATGCTATTATATATGCGGCAGCAAATATTCTTGTAATAATATATGTAGTATGCCATGAAATCTTTGTGCCAAAAAGCTCTCTAGACTTCCTTTGTAATTTGCTTGTTCAAAGACTGTGGAAGAAAGGAATTACAAATGAAGACTAGAAAGAGAAACTGCTGGATTGAATTATATTCACAAATTCCAATCCATTAACAGTGATATGAACAAAGACAACAGCTTCATGGCACACTTCATATGTTAATACCAGAGTCCTCACGACTGCTCTTATAACAAAAGGAAGGGTCTGAACTCAAAGAAACTGAATTTGGTAAGCAAATTTATTGCTTTCTTGCATAAGGACTGACTACTATAAAGTATACTCTCGCCCAATCTACTCAACTTGTATGCAGAACACATCATGTGATATGCAGAGCTTGACGAATGCAAGGCTGGGGTGAAAATTACTGGAAGAAACGTTAAGAACCTTAGATATGCAGATAACACCACTTTGATGGCTGAAAGCGAGGAGGAGCTGAGGAGCCTTCTAATCAAGGTGAAAGAAGAAAGTGCAAAAGCTGGCTTGCAGTTAAACATTTTAAAAAAAAAAACAAGATTATGGCAACAAGAATGATTGACAACTGGGAAACAGAGGGAGAAAACGTGGAGGCAGTGACAGACTTTGTATTTCTAGGTGCAAAGATTACTGCAGACACAGACTGCAGCCAGGAAATCAGGAGGTGCTTACTTCTTGGGAGAAAAGCAATGTCCAATCTCGATAAAATACTGAAGAGTAGAGACATCACACTGGCAACGAAGATCCGCATAGTTAAAGCAAAGGTATTCCCCACAGTCACCTACGGATGTGAGAAGTGGACCAGAGGGAAGGCTGAGTGAAGGAAGATAGATGCTTTTGAACTGTGGTGCTGGAGGAAAGTTCTGAGAGTGCCTTGGACTGTCAGAAGATCCAACCAGTCCATACTGGTTGGATCTTCTGACTGCCCACTGGAGGAAAGAATAGTAGAGGCAAAGATGAAGTCCTTTGGCCACATCATGAGGGGACAGGAAAGCTTAGAGAAGACAATGATGCTGGGGAAAATGGAAGGAAAAAGGAAGAGGGGCCGACCAAGGGCAAAATGGATGGATGGCATCCTTGAAGTGACTGGATTGACCTTGAAGGAGCTGGGTATGGTGACGGCTGACAGGAATCTCTCCCGTGGACTGGTCCATGAGGTTACGAAGAGTCGGAAACAACTGAACGAATGAACAACAACAACAGTGATGTAGGGGGTGTTTTGAATGGATTGGGAGGAGCCAGCCTTCCTTGGTGTGATGAGTCAGAGGACAGTATTTTCAAATCATAAGAATCATAATAATCTGGTGTGATGAAAATATGCATTATATTTCAATACAGTATTCATCCAGTCTCTTCAAAAGGGCAGGGGCGGCTCAACCCATTAAGTAAGCATTTGCAGTATAGTTGATTTTGCCCAGGGGTGCTCTTGAGGTGCTCTTGGGGAAAAATAGACCTTGACATATGCGAGTTGTAGTTACTGGGAGGTATAGTTCACCTACAATCAAAGAGCATTCTGAACTCCACCAATGATGGAATTGAACCAAATATGGCACACAGAACTCCCACGACGAACAGAAAATATATATCAGTGATTGATTGGGGGGGGGGGGCAAAATACTGTTTGTTTACCGTTGAATATTACCTAGGGCCGCCTCTGAAAAAGTGGGATGCATACTGATATAAACAGATTATATCCCAATGTGATAAAGTCCTCAGTTTTGCATCTGGGCCACATGGAACTAATACAAAAGAACTTTGTATCGTAAAATAACAGATGCCAGGTATTGCTGAATTGCAGCTCTGCAATGAAATAGCCTGCTTGTGACACTACTTGATGGCTAGGAATTCAAAGGAAGAACTAATACAAATTGTTGTATGACTATTTTAAAAAAATGTGGTTGCTGTGAAGCATTTTGGTTTGGAAAGAAGGAGGTTAAGTGGAGCAGAATTACTGATGAATGGACCCTAGAGTCAGTGAGCAAATGTAACAGCAGCATCTTTTGTCAAAACCGTGGCAGTTAAATGGCCCCAAACAGCTGGAGAAAAGTGTGACTGAAAGGGAAAAAAGACACTGATTTTCTGAACTTGATAAGATAGAGGAAGGAGCTATCTTTCAGCCTCGAAAGGCTCATCTTTAGAGCTTTAAGTTGTCTTTAAATATTTATTTACAGTTGGGGGAAAGAGAGAAATGAGTAAAAGGCAAAGCAAAGCTCAGAAAAGTGAAATTTCTGGACTTATATAGCATCCCCCAAGTCAGTTGTGTTGGAAGATAATGGGAAATGGGTTCAGGGAAATGTTGGCATAGTGACAGCCCGGCAAATAATTGGGGTGGAGAGAGAGGGAGAAAATGAGAGAGTTTTACACATGTGCAATATAACCACTTTCTCTTTGCTGCCTGCCTCTCTACATAGTTTCCTATAGAATAAAGTCTGGATGGCTTCCTGCCTGCCCTCCAATTCCCATTTAAATTGTAAAAGCTCATAACGTTTCTTAAATCTTTAAAGATCCCATGCGAGGGCATATTTTCAAGGGAGAAGCCGCACCTTTGGATTATGTGAGTTAATGGTTATATTAGAATACTTTTATTTATTACTAGCTGTCCCCTGCCATGCATTGCTGTGGCCCAGTCTGTGTATATGTGTTTTGTGTGTGTATATATATTTGTGTATATGTGTAAATATGTGTGCTTGTGTAATATATATGTGGGTTTGCACATGCGGTGTAATGTTGTGTGTATATATTTGTGTATATGTGTATATAAGTGTGTTTGTGTGTGTATGTGTGTGTGTATACAGGGCCGGCCCTAGGTAATTTTCAATGGTAAGCAAACATTATTTTGGCACCCCCCCAAACCCCCCCCCCAAAAACCAATCACTGAAAAATAAAAGGTAGAGGTGAATAAAGAGTTACCTTAAAACCAGAAGGTTACTTACATTATGTTCATATAGTTACATTACATAGAATTAACACAAATTAATGTTTTTAAATGCAAATATTTTATTAAACTTGGCAACAATTTTAAGTTTTTGTTGTTATTTTTGATCTACAAGTACGACACAAAGGTTTCACAGAAAATACAAGATCTTTGCATTATGACAATTCCGCTGAGACAATTGAAGACAGAACAGCCCTTAATACATACATACATACATATACATACACATACATACATACATGCACAGACACACACACACACACACACACATATATTAATTTATTTGGAATTGCAAATTGCAATACATTCCATCACACACACACACTTAAATAAATATTGTGTTTATGGAACGAACGGCTTCCATTCTGCAAGGACTTCTGGAATGCATAGCAATTCCAAAGAACATAAAATATTTTGGACCACGACAAGTAAGTCCACTGAGATGACTAAAGATAAATAACCTTATCTATATAAATAAAAATATAATGTTCGTTTGTGGGATTAACATAACTCAAAACCCGCTGGACGAACTGGCACCAAATTTGGCAGCAAAACACCTACTAATCCAATCTATGTCTGTCAAACAAAAAAATCTCTGGCTGCTTCTCATTACTTTATTTTGCATACCATCACACTACCCCAGGGTGCTATTATTATTATTATTATTATTATTATTATTATTATTGAGAGTCTAAATGGCCATCTATCAGGAGTGTTTTAATTGTGCTTTTCGCTTATGCCAGAAGGAAATTGGATTGGATGGACCTTGGAGGTCTCCCTACTTTATGATTCAATTACTATTATTAATAATAGTATTATTATTAAGCAGAGTCTCTATAGCCATCTGTTAGGAGTGCTTGGATTGTGTTTTTCCCTTATGGCAGAAGGAGGTTGGACTGGATGGCCCTTGGAGGTCTCTTGCAACACTAGGATCCTATTACTGTGAATTCCTCCCAAACCCCTCCAGTGTTTTCTGCTGGTCATGGAGGTTCTGTGTGCCAAGTTTGGTTCAGATCTGTCATTAATGGGAGTTTTAATGGTCTGTGGAAGTCTGAGCTGAATCAGTTGAAGGTACTCCAAATCCCATCAGCTTGATTAGCATGCAATGGCCTTGCAGACAAGAGTCAATCAAGGCCAGCTAATGCGTCTCAACAATGGATTCCCCTGGGCAGGAAGCAGCCAGGCTTTGAAGCTGCAAGGTTATTTGCTGCATCAGAAGCAAACTAAGGGTAAATTTGTAATGTATATAGAAAACACAAAGTTTAAAAACTTGGCATCCAGCTGCAAGGTCATTCAGTGCTAATCAAGGTGGCCAATGGCAACACTCACACTTGCCTCAAGCAGGCAAGAGTTCTTCTTCCCACTCTGGACATCATTCCACAGGGATATATATAAACCCCACTTGCCTAGTTTCCAACAGAGTTCCCAGCCTCTGAAGATGCCTGCCATTTATAACACATAACAATCTAATAAATATAAATAATTCATGTTAAAAATAATAACGTAATAAATAATAATTGTAAATAGAATAATAAATATAATAAAATATAATAATAATAATAGTAATAATTCCAAAGCTGAGAAGGAAATGGAGGTGAGTCAGTTTCCAACAGATCTCCCAATCTCTGAGGATGCCTGCCACTGATGTGGGTGAAACGTCAGGAGAGAATGCTGCTGGAACATTTTGAGCCTTCCAGGCGAAGCAGAGGCTTCAAAGGGCAGAGAGAAGAGCARGGAGTGGGGCAACAGCAGCAGCYAGGTCTTCCCRRCCTTCTCRTCCAGGGTCTTCCTCCTCCTCCTCCTCTCCYTTTYGAGHTSRCRAAARYGAGAGGAGGAGGAYYAAGKGCCCAGAGGAGAAGGAGATGGCCAAGCCTCGCTGCTGCTGCMGCCCRACGCTCCTCTTCTCMSCCCCTTCGAGGVGAGGCCTCBABYGGGGCGAGAAGAGYGRYGCACAGAGCAGCAGCASCAGCGAGGTCTTCCCCCCTTCTCCTCCAGGGTCTTCCTCCTCCTCCTCCTCCTCCTCCTCTCCATTTGGAGGTGTCTAAACGGAGAGGAGYAGGAAGAAGKGCCCAGAGGAGAAGGAGATGGCCAAGCCTRGCTGCTGCCCCACACTCCTCTRGCCGCTCRACAAGGTGCACGGGGCATGAGGGGAGGGAAAGGCGTGCACCTTTCTCTTCTCCCTCYCACGCCTTTCCTGCKTCTGCCGCTAGGAAAGGCACATGCAGGGCGAGAGGGGAAGGGCAGAGGCGCGTGCCTTTCCCTTCCCCCTTGCCCCATGCGCGGCTTTTCTGCCTCCTCCCGCCGCTGCCCCCGCCACCGCCGTTGCGCGTAGGACYAGGCCCAATTGGAGGGGCATTTAAGGAGGCGCCAGAGCGCCCCTGGGAAAAACAAAGTATTCCGCGGTCGCTTACTTCGCGTAATGGAAGAACCGCCCCTGTGTGTATATGTGTATATACACATGTGTATATATTTGTGTATTTTTGTGAATATGTATATTGTGTATATGTGTATATGTGTGTGCTTGTGTATATGCATATATGTGTGTATTTATGTGTGTATATGTATATGTATATGCGTGTAGGTGTATATGTATGTGTGTGTATGTGTATATGTATGTGTGTGCTTGTGTATATACAACAACAACAACAACAACAACAACTTTATTTATATCCCACCACCATCTCTCCAAGGGGATTCAGGACGACTTACATGAGATCAAACCCAACAATACAGCAATACAATTATACACATAGGAATACAACAGTAAATATAAAGAAAAAAATTAATAAAATGCGAGAAACAATATAAATAAGCACAACAAACAATATAAAATTGGAATAATTGAACACAAAAAATTAATCACAGTTGACAGGGCCGGTTGCAAAGATTAAAAATTGTGTATATGTATATTTCTGTGTTTATATGTATATTGTGTATATATGTGTGTGCTTGTGTATATGGATATATGTGTACAGTATATTCTGGCGTATAAGACTACTTTTTAACCCAAGAAAATCTTCTCAAAAGTCAGGGGTCGTCTTATACGCGGGTGTAGTCTTATGCATGGGAGTCGTCTTAACTCTATATTTTAACTGGAAAAGATGGGGGTCGTCTTATATGCCCAGTCGTCTTATATGCCGGAATATACGGTATTTATATGTGTATATGTATGTAAGTGTATATGTAGTATATTTGTGTGTGCTTATGAATATATGTGTGTTTGTATGCATGTATGCTTGTTTATATGTGTATGAACGTATGTGTATATGTATATATGGTTTATTTTGGGGGTTTTTTAAGTCCATTGTGTGTTTTTAGGGGTGATAGTCACTCATTGGCCTGATATGTGTCTTGTGTCCAAATTTGGTGTCAATTCGCCCAGTGGTTTTTGAGTTATGTTAATCCCACAAACGAACATTACATTTTTATTTATATAGATTTATCCTGCTTTTTCACTTTACAGAGTAGTTCTCAAAGGGCTGACAGCACTAAAAGAGCAATCCATTATTAAGCGGTTATAACAATTAAATACCAAAAAGTGGCAACGGCATGGGAAATAATTAAAATGCCACCCAGAAGAATTCTTTGGGAAAGAGCTCCATTACTGTGCTGTGCTCTTTCCATTAGAAATGAGAGTAGGGACCGGATGTCTGGGAGGAAGTGATCCCAGGTATGAGCCTCATACATCCTTATATAGCAATAGCACTTTGAATGGTCCATGACAACCAGCACATAACATGCTCATATAGCCACCCTGTGTACTATGTTCTGAACCAAGTTTAATTCCTGAAGATTTTTTGAAGGGATGCATAAAAAATATAAGATAGTACAGTGGTTCTCAACCTTCCTAATGCCGTGACCCCTTCATACAGTTCCTCATGTTGTGGTGACCCCCAACCATAATATTGTTTTCGTTGCTACTTTATAACAGTCATTTTACTACTGTTATAAATCATAATGTAAATATCTGATATGCAGGATGCATTTTCATTCACTGGACCAAACTGGGCATAAATACCTAATACACCCAAATGTGAATGCTAGTGGGGTTGGGGGAGGGTTGATTTTGTAATTTGGGAGTTGTAGTTGCCGGGATTTATAATTCACTTATAATCAAAGAGCATTCTGAACTCCACCAGCGATGGATTTGAACCAAACTTGGCTCTCATGACCAATGGAAAACACTGGAAGGGTTTGATGGGCATTGACCTTGAGTTTGGGAGTTGTAGTTCACCTATATCCAGAGAGCACTGTGGACTCATGCAATGGTGGATCTGGACCAAACTTGGCATGAATACTCAATATGCCCAAATGTGAACACTGGTGGAGTCTGGGGAAAACAGATCTTGACATTTGGGAGTTGTAGTTGCTGGGATTTATAGTTCATTACAATCAAAGATTGTACTCCACCAATGACAGAATTGGCTCAAACTTCCCACATGGAATCCCCATGACCATCAGAAAACCTGTGACCTGTCGGTCTTCAGTCCTGCCGGCACAGGGGTTTAACTCACTGCGCTAGATGAGATGTATTTATGTATGCACTTAAGCTGCATTCTAACATCTCCTTAATTGTGGTCTTCTAACCGAGAGCACACAGATCAAACAGACCTTTAGAAATCTGCCCACTCCTTCCTCCTGAGCAGTTCCAGGTGCTGGATTTTTGTTTGGAAACCTGCTATGATTCACTTGTTGGAAATGATCTCTTTCTAGAAGCCCTGTTGAGTAATTTCCACTGATCAAGAGCAATCGTACCTACACAAGCACATACCAGCATGAAGTACAAAGGCATACAGGAGAAAAGGGAAGGCTTACCACATGCTGCCCCTTTCCATTTACATTTCTGCTTAGAAGTTAACTACATTCAGTTCCTTACAGGTTTATGGCACATTGCAAGGGCATGGTTTCTCTTACCAGAAAGCAAAACAACCCCCTTCCAAGAGTTCAAAGTGCCTTCCTATAAATAAAATAAAGTATGGCTAGAAGCTGTTATTCAAGGTAGGATCCCTTGCGTCTACAGCTTTGACCTCTAGAGTTAACTAAAACAAAAGCCCACCTTTCTTCTCCATCTCTCCCCAGAATATAGCTGCAGCAAAGGCCTAACAACCTAAGCCAAAGCACTTAATGCTGTCCCACCAGCTCAGTGGTCAGAGCAAGGGACAAGCTACTCTTCAAACCCTGCAAAAATGCCCTTGGAAGCACTTTATTTTACCTGCTAGTGCAATTAAACCCTATTTTCGTCCCCTGGATCCCCTGTCCAGATATATTACATTGGTCTATCCCCCAGTGTTTTTAAACTGTGATCAATTTTTTTGTGTTCAATTATTGCAATTTTATATTGTTTGTTGTGCTTATTAATATTGATTCTTGTATTTTATTAATTTTTCTTTATATTTTACTGTTGTATCCTATGTGCATAATTGTATTGCTGTATTGTTGGGCTTGGCCCCATGTAAGCTGTCCCGAGTCCCCTTGGGGAGATGGTGGCGGGGTATAACTATTATTATTATTATTATTATTATTATTATTATTATTATTAATGAGAGTGTCCTCCCTCCGCAATAAACGAGCAAAACAATTTACCTTAAAAAAGACACATCATGTGTGTGTGCTTTATTGTGAGGCTCATGCTTTGATCTTTGTTGCACACAGACAGAAATAAACAAAAAATCCTATTCCTTATTACCTGTTGAAAACCACTGTTTAATCTCTGTTTAACCCTATACAGCTCTGGCCCGCGTATCTGTCTGAACACATCTCCCTCTACATCCCGCCTCGGAGTTTAAGATCTTCTGGGGAGGCCCTGCTCTCGGCCCCACCTCTATCACAAGTGAGATTGGTGGGGACGAGGAGCAGGGCCTTCTTGGTGGTGGCCCCTCGCCTGTGGAATGCACTCCCGGGGGAAATTAAGTCATCGACATCCCTCCTCTCTTTTAGAAGGAAACTAAAAACATGGATATGGTACCAGGCCTTTGGGTAATCTGGCAGATAGACAAAGGACAATGACGACTAGAATTGATAGGATTTGACAATGTGGAATGAACTTACGGATTCTGAGCTGGCAAACGTTGAGCATTAGATTGGTTTTATTGATTGTGATGTATAATTGATTGTTTTAATTGTTTTATAATTGCTGTTTATATATGTTTTATCTTATGTTTGTGTTGGCATCGAATTGTGCCTTTTGTAAGCCGCCCTGAGTCCCCCTTCGGGGGTTGAGCAGGGCGGGGTAGAAATGCGCGAAATAAATAAATAAATAAATAATCGGCCATGCAGGAATATATATTTTTTTCTCATGTCAAAAGTTAATTGAGAATATACTGCAAGTCGCTTCTGGTGTGAGAGAATTGACTGTCTATAGAGACGTTGCCCAGGGGACACCTGGATGTGTTACCATCCTATGGAAGGCTTATCTATCTGAATGCATCTCCTCCTATGAACCTTCTAGAGATTTAAGATTGTCTGGGGAGGCCCTGCTCTCGATCCCACCTGCCTCACGGGTGGGTTTAGGACGAGAAACAGGGCCTTCTCAGTGGTGGACCTTTGGCTGTGGAACTCCCTGCCCAAGGATATTAGATCAGGGAGGCCCTGCTCTCGATCCCGCCTGCCTCACAGGCGCGTTTAGCAGGGACGAGGGACAGGGCCTTTTCAGTGGTGGCCCCTCGGCTGTGGAACTCCCTGCCCAGGGATATTAGATCGGCTCCCTCCCTCCTGACTTTTCGAAAAATAGTGAAAACATGGCTCTTTGAGCAGGTGTTTGAAACTGCAGCGTGATCAAATAAATACAACTGGAATATGGATTCGGAATGGCTAAAGACGATGTAAATGGATGAGGAATTGGATTGGAAAACACTGGGTTTTTTAAAAGACTTTTATAGTTTTTATACGTATTAGGATGTGATTAAATTGTTTTTACCGACATATGTTTATATATATGGCATCTAATTGTTGCCGGTCTGTACACTGCCCTGAGTCACCTTTGGGCTGAAATGGATGGGATAAAAATGACGTAAAAAAATTTCTTTAATGTCTCTGCATGGGAAGGCGGGGGGTGACAGACGGGAGCTCATACTGTCTCGCTGATTCGAACCATTGACCTTCAGGTCTTTAGATCAGCAGTTCAGCTGGCACAAGGGTTTAACCCATTGTGCCACCACAGCTCCTGCAGGAATACATATTCCAAGCAGGAATACATAATCCAAGCACTCCTGACAGATGGCCATCCACCCTCTGCTTAAAAATATCCAGAGAATGAGACTCCACCATATGCTTTTTTATCTGGCCTGCAGTGCCCCAACTCGTGGGAACCAGAGATGGGAAATCACTCATCTCAGACCACTGTAGTATCTTATTTGTTGTTAGTTGATCATAGCTTGGAATTCTTTGATACCAGGGGATTGAATCTGAGACCATGTCTTGACTTCTCTGGGTTAGAAAGACATGGTACATGGAACACAGCTAAAGAGATTTAGCTTAAGAACCAGGAAAACCCTTGTTAATATCTCATTTCTATAATAAGCAAGCTTAGAATGGAAAATCATCTCAGACACTCTCTTCCACCCAAAAATGCTGGTGTTCATTTCCGTGTTGCTGAAAGAATCAAGGCAATGGGTCAGGAAGCACTTTCAAACTCTGTGCGTAGTTTTTAATTATTTTCACCATGTATTCTACAAAACTATGCTGCCTACATTTGGAAATATTATCTTTCCTAGGCAGGAAATTAATTTCTATTCCTCATTTTGTGTAACAAGCTAACCAGATGCACCTGGTGTACTTTGATGCATATAGATCTGACAGTTGCTTCTAAACAATAGTGAAGATTAGATTAAACACAGAGCAGAAGCCAATATCTTTCCAGGTACTTGCCATAGAACCACACAGCCCAGAAATATTATATTTATATGTTTGTTTATTTATATGTTTATTATTTATTTAGAATATTTATACCCCACCCTTTAGCCACAAAGGATCTCAGAGTTACTTACAAATTGTTAAATTGACAGCCTTATAATCTTAATCCATATAGGAAAAGTGGGGAAGGAGATTAACAACCATTGAAACAGAAAAAGGGTCTTTCATCTGCTCTGGGCCTAGAGTAATAATAATTAAGATTATAATTATTTTTAGGTGGAAACAATAAGTGGGCCAATTTAATTAGTGTAATATGGTCTGGAAATTCACATGGAAGAGAAGAAAAAAAAAGGTCAAAATGTGACTGCAGCTTTAAAACTAGCTGGTTATTTTCACTTGAACTTTCAGGGATATAAATAGTGTGGGTCTCATTATTGCTTAGCTTGGCTATCGAAAGATCTGTGCACAATGGTTACCCAGGATGCTGACGACTGAAATGAAAGCGCACAGACTTGAAACTCCAGAGACTGGAACTCACCACTGTACGACATCCTCCATACAGTCCAGATTTAGCACCGTCTGACTTCCATCTGTTCCCGATAATGAAAGAAGATCTGTGAGGACATCATTATGCTTCTGATGAAGATGTTGAGAGAACTGTGAGATGCTGGTTGTGGAAAAAGAGTGTCAACTTCTTCCATGACGGCTTCATCGTTGGCAGAAATGTATCCAATTGTCTGTTGATTATGTGGAAAAGTGAATAGCCGTAGTTAAAGAGCACATTCTAAGGTTTATTTCTGCATTTGATTTATTAAAATATTCCCATCCAAACCCAAGTAACGAAGGTGGAGGCATTACTTTTCATTCAACCCTCGTGTGTGTTTGTGTGTGTGTGTATATATACACACACACACACACACACAATTTACTTAATTCCTATCCTGCTCTTCTCACTCTGTGGGAACGCTAAATTTTATTTAAATGTATTTATTGTTTCAGAAGCAAATTGAGGCCCCTTCCACACAGCTGAAGAAAACCCCCCATTTTCTGCTTTGAAGTGGGATATATGGCAGTGTGGACTCAGATAACCCAGTACAAAGCAGATATTGTGGGATTTTCTGCTTTGATATTCTGGATTTTATGGCTGTGTGGAAGGGCCCTGAGAATAGTTATAATGGTGACTTGCAGGATACTGTAAATAAGTGTATATAGATCCAAACTCATAATCCAGAAGCTGTTCCAATCGCATTGCATTCACTTCGTAGCTGCACATAGCCCTGTCCTACTCTCCAGTCAGGTTTTAACTTGCTTTGTAAAGGACAGGGGGAAGATGGAGAGACTCCCTGCGGAAAGGTCCAGGATTCCCAAGGATGTTGCCGGGGAGGTGCCTATAGTGGATCCACAGCTTTGTTTGTTTGTTGTTTATTTGTTCAGTCGCTTCCGACTCTTTGTGACCTCATGGACCACCAATGCCAGAGCTCCCTGTTGGCCGTCACCACCCCCAGCTCCTTCAGAGTCAAGCCAGTCACTTCAAGGATACCATCCATCCATCTTGCCCTTGGTTGGCCCCTCTTACTTTTTCCTTCCATTTTCCCCAGCACCATTGTCTTCTCTAGGCTTTCCTGTCCTCTCATGATGTGGCCAAAATACTTCATCTTTGCCTCTACTATCCTTTCCTCCAATGAGCAGGCTTTCCTCCAATGAGCAGGCTTTATTTCCTGAAGTATGGACTGGTTGGATCTTCTCGCTGTCCAAGGCACTCTCAGAACTTTTCCCCAACACCACAGTTCAAAAGCATCTATCTTCCTTCGCTCAGCCTTCCCTATGTTCCAGCTCTCACATCCGTGGATGACTATGGGGAATACCATTGCTTTTACTATGCTTTTACTATGTGGATCTTCATTGTCAGTGTGATGTCTCTACTCTTCACTATTTTATCAAGATTGGGCATTGCTCTCCTCCCAAGAAGTAAACGTCTTCTGATTAATTGTTGTTATGCTATTGTTTTTAAATGTTCTAATGGTTTTGTAATTGCTGCTGTTAACCACTTTGAGTCGCCTAAGGGCTGAGAAAAGCGGTATATAAATGAAGTAAATAAATATATAAATAAATTTCCTGGCTGCAGTCTGCGTCTGTAGTAATCTTTGCACCTAGAAATACAAAGTCTGTCACGGCCTCCATGTTTTCTCCCTCTATTTGCCAGTAATTGATCAGCCCAGTCACCAGAATCTTGGTTTTTTTTATGTTTAGCTGCAACCCAACTTTTGCGCTTTCTTCTTTCAGCTTGATTAGAAGGCTCCTCAGCTCCTCCTCACTTTCAGCCATCAAAGTGGTGTCATCTGCATATCTAAGGTTGTTAATGTTTCTTCCAGCAATTTTCACCCCAGCCTTGCATTCGTCAAGTTCCAAACATCGCATGGTGTGCTCTGCATACAAGTTGAATAGCAAGATGGAGTGGATGAGGGATTAAGAGGACATCCAACCCCAAATTGGGAAACAAGTTGTCCAGGAATACCTGGTCGCTCTTAATGAGTTCAAGACCAGATCAACTACACCCAAGAGTATTGAAGGAACTAGTGGAAGACTTCTCGGAACCATTGGCAATCATCTTTAGCCTGAAGAAGAGTAGGCTGAGAGGCGATACGATAGCCATGTATAAATATGTGAGAGGAAGCCACAGGGAGGAGGGAGCAAGCTTGTTTTCTGCTTCCCTGGAGACTAGGACGCAATGAAACAATGGCTTCAAACTACAAGAGAGGAGATTCCATCTGAACACGAGGAAGACATCCTGACTGTGAGAGCCGTTCAGCAGTGGAACTCTCTGCCCCGGAGTGTGGTGGAGGCTCCTTCTTTGGAGGTTTTTAAACAGAGGCTAGATGGCCATCTGTCAGGGGTGCTTTGAATGCAATATTCCTGCTTCTTGGCAGGGGATTGGACTGGATGGCCCATGAGGTCTCTTCCAACTCTATGATTCTATGTTGCGTGAGAGTATACAACCCTGCTGCACGCCTTTCTCAATCTTGAACCAGTCCATTGTTCCGTGGTCAGTTCTTACTGTTGCTACTTGGTCCTTGTACAGATTCCCCAGAAGAGAGACAAGGTGGCTTGGGATGCCCATCCCACCAAGAACTTGCCACAGTTTATTATGATCCACACAGTCAAAGGCTTTAGAATAGTCAATGAAGCAGAAATAGATACTTTTCTGAAACTCCCTGCCTTTCTCCATTATCCATGTATTTACCTAATTTTTCCAGTTTTCTTTTCCAGGCCTTCCCATCTCTGGGCAAAACCACACAAAACGTAGAGAGGATGTGTTTTGTCAGCTATAGTTAACTGATCCTGCAGATATGCCATTTGTACTGTGCACACTATTTTAAAACTTCATGGTTTTTGAAATTTCAAACTGTGTGGATGAGTGCTTCTTTGCCAAAGGTGCTCAAAATTAGAGATTCAGTGTTTCAATACTGACAAGCAGGGCCGTAGCCAGAAAATTTTTTTGGGGAGGGTTGACAATTTTGGGGGGGGGGGGTTGAAAATTTCAGGGAGGGTTGAAATGGGGAGTGGGGTTGAAACCTGCCTCCTAGCTCACGCTGAAGCAAAGAGCACAGCAGGGGGCAGAGCAGCCTTCCATAGCCTGCAGCTCCGCCCCTGTCAACCACCTCCACCAAGTCTGGCCTCCTTAATGAGAGCATTCAACACACACATCCCCAACTTGGTTGCTTCACTACATCGGCTATTGCTGCAAGTCATGACAGTGTGAATAAATTGTCAATATTTGCTTGAGATAGTGCTTACAGTTCTGGAACAGTTCTGCTTACAGCTCTCATAGACTTAGCATGAGGATTTGGTTAACCAGTTAAAATTCATGAGTAAACCAAACCAGGTTTTTTAAAAAAATCTGAAACATTTGGGGGTGGGGGTTTCAACCCCTAAAACCACCCCCTCGCTACAGGCCTGTTGACAAGTAATCGGATTTGATGGAAATACCAAATTACATCATATACACTGTATATCGGAGCCCCTGGTGGCGCAGTGGGTTAAAGCACTGAGCCGATGAACTTGTTGATCGAAAGGTCGCAGGTTCGATTCCGGGGAGCGGCGTGAGCTTCCGCTGTCAGCCCTAGCTTCTGCCAACCTAGCAGTTCGAAAACATGCAAATGTGAGTAGATCAATAGGTACTGCTCCAGCGGGAAGGTAATGGCGCTCCATGCAGTCATGCCGGCCACATGACCTTGGAGGTGTCTATGGACAACGTTGGCTCTTTGGCTTAGAAATGGAGATGAGCACCACACCCCAGAGTCAGACATGACTGGACTTAATGTCAGGGGACTACCTTTACCTTTACCTTACACTGTATATCAAAGATGATACAGTTATGGCATTTTGGAAAATCAGTTCCTTTAAAACACTACAAATCACAGGTATCAATACCAATGCCCTGCCTTTCTCCATTATCCAGCGGATATTGGCAATTTGGTCTCAAGCCACGAGAGTAAAGATGAAGATCCACCCAGAGGAAAAGTGTTCCTGCCATACATCAAGGGAACCACTGATCGCATAGGGAAGCCGATGAGGAAACACAACATACAAACAATCTACAAACCCACCAAGAAAATCCAACAAATGCTACGTTCAGCAAAGGACAAGAGGGATCCTCTCACCTCTGCAGGAGTCTACCGTATACCATGCAGCTGTGGACAAGTCTACATAGGGACCACCAAACGCAGCATTGCCCAAACACGAATATGAAAGGCACTGCAGACTACTTCAACCAGAGAAGTCAGCCATAGCAGAGCACCTGATGGACCAGCCTGGACACAGCATATTATTTGAGAACACAGAAATGCTGGACCACACCAACAACCACCATGTCAGACTACACAGAGAAGCCATTGAAATCCACAAGCATGTGGACAATTTCAACAGAAAGGAAGAGACCATGAAAATGAACAAAATCTGGCTACCAGGATTAAAAAACTCAAAAATTATAACAGCTAAACAACAGAGAGGAAAAAACCAGGCACAGATTAACACCTCCCAGCAACAGATTTTCCCAGACTCAGGCAGGCCTTCAAATGCTAATGAAGGTGATCAGCTAAACATTCACACCTAACTGCAGCAGGGAAGAGCTCCTTGCCCCACCCCAGCCATTCCACAGATATATAAGCCCATTTTTCCTACTTCCAACAGACCTTCTCAACCTCTGAGGATGCTTGCCATAGATGCAGGCGAAACGTCAGGAGAAATGCCTCTAGAACATGGCTCTATAGCCCGAAAAAACCCACAAGAACCTAATTTGGTCTCTCCTTCCTCTGCCTTTTCTAAACCCAGCTTGTACGTCTGGCAACTCTCTCTCCTACTGCTTTGTAGGAGGCTCTTTATATGAAGTTGGGGAGGGGGGAACCACATTCAGGAAGACATCTAAAGAGGAATCTTCCCCTAGTGGCAAGACCTCGAGGCAACCTCGCGGGGCGGGGCGAAGGGGCGGCGCGAGCGCGCACCCAGTGAGCCAAGCCCCGCCCCTGCCTGTTGGGCGCGAGCGCGGCTCCCGATTGGCCGGCGCGCGGAGGCCGGTTGTCTCTTTAAGGCGCCTCTCTCTCCCAGCTGTGTTGCAGGAAGTGCCAGGAGGAGGAGGAGGAGGAGGAGGGCGCAGGAGCCGAGCCTGTCTCCCGGGGAGGGGATTCCTGCAGCGCCGGCTCTGCCTCCCTGGCCCGCCTGAGATGAGACCATCCTCAGCGGGGTGGGCATGGCATCCTTCCGGACTTTCGCCCAGGCGGGGCCCAGGGACGGCGAGGAGGACGGCATTGGCGTCGGCGACCTGGATCGCTCGCTCCAGCAGATGCTGCGGGCCATAGCCGAGGAGAGGAGCCGCCTCAGCATCCGCCACGAGATCAGCGGCCTCGGTGAGGGGATGGGGAAGAAGGGGCTGAGGGAGCAGCAGCAACAGCAGCCTGGGCGGCCTCGGCGCCTCTGCCTGGGCCCTCAGATCGGTTGCATGGCGGGCCTGAGCTCGCCCCCCAGAATACCAAAAGCCACTTCCAAGGCACTTCCTCTATTCCCTGCCATAGGCCCTCTGCACTTCCTCAAGGGCACATGCTTGTGCCTAGCACCCACTTCCTGGGCTCCTTTACAAAGAAAAGAGGGGCCTTTTATGGCCTGCTTCCCCTCCTCACCTCCCAAAGAACCAGGCATCCTTCTACTAATAATATTATTTGAATATTATATATTACTTGTAAAATTACTAATAATATTGTAGTATAGTGATATAGTACAATATAGTAATATAGAATACTAATACTGTGCTCTCTCTCTCTCTCTCTATATATATATTACTAGCCGTCCCCTGCCACGCGTTGCTGTGGCCCACATGGAGGTTCTGTGTGGGAGGTTTGGCCCAATTCTGTCGTTGGTGGGGTTCAGAATGCTTTTTGACTGTAGGTGAACTATACATCCCAGCTACTACAACTCCCAAATGTCAAGATTCTATTCCCTCCAAACTCCACTAGTGTTCACATTTGGGCATATTGAGTATTCTTGTAGAGTTTGGTCCAGATCCATCAGTGTTTGAGTCCACAGTCATCTTTGGATGTAGGTGAACTACAACTCCAAAAGCAAAGGACAGTGCCCACCAAACCCTTCCAGTATTTTCTGTGTGCCAAGTTTGGTTCAATTCCATCGTTGGTGGGGTTCAGAATGTTCTTTGATTGTAGGTGAACTATAAATCCCAGCAACTACAACTCCCAAATGACAAAATCAAATTTTTTTTAGTGAAGGACATACATTGGGTTGTTGTGTCCAAATTTGGTGTCAATTCGTCCAGTGGTTTTTTAGTTCTGTTAATCCCACAAATGAACATTACATTTTTATTTATATAGATTATAATGTAATACAATATAATACTAATAATATAATAATAATAAATTTATTTATATCCTGCCCCCTCTCCCAATATAATACTACTACTACTAGTGTGTGTGTGTGTGTGTGTGTGTGTGTGTATATATATATATATATATGTCGTGTCAGGAGCAACTTGAGAAACTGCAAATCACTTCTGGTGTGAGAGAATTGGCCGTCTGCAAGGACGTTGCCCAGGGGACGCCCAGATGTTTTTATCATTCTTGTGGGAGGCTTCTCTCATGTCCCTGCATGAGGAGCTGGAACTGATAGAGGGAGCTCATCCGCACTCTCCCCGGATTCGAACCTGCAACCTGTCGGTCTTCAGTCCTGCTGGCACAGGGGTTTAACCTACTGCGCTAATACTAATATAATAATAATAACAATAAATTTATATTCTGCTCCTTCTCCCAATATAATACTACTACTAATAATAATATTACAATATTAAAGGTATTTATTTATTTGCTACATTTATATACTGCCCCTCTCAGCCCAAGGGCGACTCGGAGCGGTTAACAATAGGCAACAATTCGATGCCAGAGCCGATACAACAAAGTAAAACAATCATTAATACTCTAAAATACTAACCACACTATGAAAACATAAAAGTCATATTTATTTATTTATTTATTTACACAATTTCTACCCCACCCTTCTCACCGCCCGAGGGGGGACTCAGGGCGGCTAACACAGGCAGCAATTAGACGCTACAATATCAGTAACACAATGTAAAAATCATAATGTATAACAAATTAAAACAATTACAATCAATTAAAATCACATGATCACATAATCACATTAGTCACAAAGCCATTTCCAATTGTCGTAACAGTTCTATAGTCCGGGTTCAGTGTCTAAAGTGCTGCTGTGCCCACTAGCCAAAGGCCTGGCTCCGAAACTACGCTTTTAGTTTTTTCCTAAAAGAAAGGAGGGAAGATGCTGATCTGATCTTGCTGGGGAGCGAATTCCACAAGCGGGGGGCCACCACTGAGAAGGCCCTGTCCCTTGTCCCCACCAGACGTGTTTGCGAGGCTGGTGGGACCGAGAGCAGGGCCTCCCCAGTAGATCTTAAATTTCAAGGTGGAACATAGAGGGAGATACGCAACATTTAAAAGCGTCTCCGTTTCAGATCATCATTCAGTTGCGTCGTCAGTTGTTCATAATATCATATATCTATGCCATATTCGGGAAGGCCTGTTTGAAAAGCCAGGTTTTCACCATTTTTCGGAAGGACAGAAGGGGGGGGGGCAATCTTATCTCTCTAGGTAGGGCAATTTCACCCTGCCCCCACTCCCTAAAAAGATTTGGGGTGACTTACAAGGCAGCAGTAGTGCAACACAGAACAGATAAAATACAACAAAAATTAGGCAAAATCAATAAACAACACCAAATAACATAAAATAACAACATATAGGGATTAACTTAAAATACCTCAACCAATGCAAAATCTATATAAATAAAAATGTAATGTTCGTTTGTGGGATAAACATAACTCAAAAAACACTGGATGAATTGACACCAAATTGGGACACAAAACATATCAGGCCAATGAGTGACCATCACTCATAAAACACCAAAAAACATAGCAAAAGAGACTTAGAAAGCAAAATAAATAAATAAAATACAACGCGTGCGCAAAGCCACATATATACACAAACACACAGATATACACAAATACACACACAGATATGCATATAGACACACACAAAACATATATACACAGACTGGGCCACAGCAACGCGTGGCAGATGACGGCTAGTAACCAATAAAAACACAAAATAAATTGCAGTTTAAAAGTGTGCTGTACAAACCAATTTAGCATCCCAACCACAAAATAGATAAAAGTTCCAGCATTAAAATGTCAAGGTAAAACTTCATTCTCTTTAGTTCATCCTGTTTAGATGATACATTAGCCATTATCAAATGCCTGCTTGAATAGCCATGCCTTCAGCTCCTTCCGAAAGGATTGAATTGTCGAGGCTTGCCTGATCTCCCTGAGGAGGGCATTCCAAAGCCAGGGGGCCACAACTGAAAAGGCCTTCTCCCTCCTTCCCACCAGCCGTGCTTGAGATGGGTATGGGACCAAGAAGAGAACCTCCCCAGCAGATTTAATATATTAAATATAATTACTGCTGATAATCTATAATAACATATAATGATATACTGTATTATTATTGAATTGTTGTATATTTTAAACTATAATGTTTTTGATGTTTATGTTTTGGCCCCCTGGTGGCACAGCTGGTTGAACCTCTGAGCTGCTGATCTTGCTGTCTGAAAGGTTGGCAGTTCAAATCCCCAGCTTCTGCCAACCTAGCAGTTCGAAAACATGCAAATGCGAGTAGATCAATAGGTACCACTTCTGCGGGAAGTTAACGGTGCTCCATGCAGTCATGCCAACCACATGACCTTGGAGGAATCTTTGGACAATGCCGGCTCTTCGGCTTATGGAGATGAGCACCACCCCCCAAAGTCGGACAAGAGAAAACCTTTACCTTTACCGTTTTTGATTGTGACTTACTTTGAGTCCTCGTATAAAGATAGAGCAGAATATATATCTCTCCCAGAGGGGACTCAAAGCGGCTTGACGTAAAAAGGTTGGTACAGCATTACAAAAATACAAATATTAAAACAGAATTAAATGTAAACAGTGTTAAAAGATTCACAGTTAAAACCATTCAAACGTATCTGATGCGTGTTCAAAGCTAAAAATCACAGCACCCCCTGAACTGGTCTTAAAAACAAATGTCAGCAGTTACTATTGACATTTGGTACTCAGGCTAGGTTTGAATCAGCTGTGTCCAGCACGACTTCTTGCTAAAGTTTAAATGGTGCATTTAAATGGTTCATTTAAATGGTTCATTTAGGTAATAATAATAATAATAATAATAATAATAATAATAATAATAATAATAATTTTATTTCTTAGCTCTCCTCATGGCGGGTTACAGTGTAATTAGAACTTGTAAACATTGTAAAAATTCTAGGAACACATATAATCATTATTATAATTACTTATATCCCATGTTTTCTCTCCATATGAAGACTGAGGACCCTTCCAGACCCCTTCCACTCAGCTGAATAAAATCCTACATTATCTGCTTTGAACTGCAATATATGGCAGTGTGGACTCAGATAACTCAGTTCAAAGCAGATATTGTGAGATTTTTGTGCCTTGATATGGGTTGTATGGCTGTGTAGAAGGGCTCTATATGGCAGGTTTTCTGTTTATTCAGATCCAGGGATATGGGCCTGTCTGGAGGGGTCCGCAAAGCAGCTCACAACTAAAAGTATTGCAATACAACTAAATAAATACTATTATATTTATTTATTATTATATGTATTCAGACCCCACTGAATAAATATAATAATAAATAAATATAATAGTATTTTAATACTATTATATTTTATCTCCCCACGTTATCTCCCCAAAGAGGACACAAAGCAGCTTGACATCAAGGCATTAATATACAATTTAAAATATACAGAAATGCAAACATGAAAATAGAATTAAACACAAGCAACATCAAAAATGTATACAAATCTACAAGTGTTAAAACGGTATTGAACATCATTAAAAACATATAAAATCACAGCAGCCCCTGATGATCTCTGAAATCTTCTTCTTTAAAAGCCTGTCTGAATAAAATAAATAAATTGTAGATATATTAAAATGTATTTCTATAAAAATACAGATTAAATCATATTTCTATAAAATATGTATCAAAATACATATAACATTCCCTTTGATCTTCTGGACTAACTAAGTCATAATAGCTGTTATCCCTTTGTTTTCAACTTGCAATCTTCTGTCTCTTCATCAAGGTGTATTGGCCTGGCAAGTGCCAGGCATTATGCTTCAGGACTAGCTAAGCCAGGCTCCATCCTTTTGAGTGGGTTACCTGAGGTTGCTGGGCAGTGAGTTGCTATTAGGCCTGATGTCAAAATAATCACACAATTCTAGGCTCATTCTGTCCTATGGCTGATCTATTCGTATTCTTTCTCTGTATGTAGATGACCCCATAGGCTTGGGGATGGCAGAATTTCATGTTAATATTTAGGCTTTCCCCTGGAAAGAGGGAGAGAGATCATAATCTTCCTAGCTCCAGGACGCCTTTAAACATAGTCCGGGTGGTGATGGTTTTGTTTCCTTCTGGTCTGTCTTTGTCTCAGTTCATGTAGGTGTGTCTGATCTGCTCAACATTTCATTGAGATGGAAGGAGATAGTCACGCGACAGTCACTCCGTTGGATGGCTTATTAAAAAGTGCTGCATTTCACTTGAATCCATACAGACTGATTATTAGTCTTTTCCCTATATTGCTTTTCCTTACGCTCACTCAGATTGCAAGGGTTTCCATTCAGATTCTTTTTTCTTCATTGCCCGTCTGCCTTGTTTTGACTGGAGGCCGTAATATGCGGCGCATGGACCCTATTGTTAGAGTCACCCGAGCGCATAGGACAGTTTGTGTGTTGGGCCTGCTTGACAGCTCATGTCACATAGGCACAACCCATTGCCAGCTGTGAAGGAATGTGAGAATGCAGTATTGGACTTCTTTTCTCTGAGAGAAACAAAAACAAAGCTATACCTTCATGTAGAATGAACAATAAAGGCTGGTGTGCATTTTAGACTCAGGAAAGACAATGTAAACAAAAGGTAGCTGTCTTCCATCCCATTCCCATCTCAAAAAGACAACAGGCCTCTTTGTTCAGCAAACTGGACTCTGTTGTTTTGTCATGATGTTGGCCCAAGACCTGTTGCACATGCTGAGGGTTTATGGTCTAATCTCAAGGTAATGCGTTTAAGATCTTGAAATCTTAATCTCTTTCCTGTTGCTTCCAGTGTCCCTTAAAGAAATAACTCACAATCTCATACACAAATGTTTTTTCCAAATCCTGTAAATAATTTATTTTAAAAATATTTTATTTTCACTTGAAGGATCATCATGGAAATTGGGGATGGGATGGTGGGGTTGTTTTGTAACTGGGGTTAAATGTTTGTAATTTTTAGATTTATATGGCATTTGGGTAGCATTAGATAAAATATAGGTAAAGAACTGGAAGAAAAGATAGGAAGAACACTGGGAAGACATGACTGCCAGCTCTGTTGTCAGATGATGAGAGTGGGTTCTTTTCTGTTACAGAGGATATATGGAATTTTTGAAACTTTGGATGATGTGTATAATATTTGAGATGAAAATATGGATGTAATAATCTATATAAAAATGTAATGTTCATTTGTGGGATTAATATAACTTAAAAACCACCGGGCAAATTGACACCAAATTTGGCCACAAGACACCAATCACACCAATGAGTGTCCATCACCCCTAAAAACACACAAAAACAGCAGAACGGACTTTAAAACCCCCAAAATAAACCATATATACATGTACACATAAGTTCATACACATATACACAAGCACACATACATATACACACACATATACGCAAGCACACACAAGTATACACACCTGCATATACACCTACACACACACACACATATATATAAACACACATATATGCATATACACAAGCACACACATATACAGATATAAACACAAAAATATACATATACACATGCATACATACAGATACACATATATATACACAAACACACATGTATATACACATATACATACATATACACCTCCATACACACATATATACACACATATATGCATATGCCCAAGCACACACATATACACAATATACATATACACATATAAACACAAATAGACAAATATATACACACGTATACACACATAAATACACACACATATATACACACAAACACACATATATACATATATACACAGACATAAACACACATATACACACACAAAACACATATACACAGACTGGGCAACATATATGCATATGCCCAAGCACACACATATACACAATATACATATACACATATAAACACAAATACACAAATGGCAGGGGACGACTAGTTATCTATATAAATAACAATGAAATGTTAGTTTGTGGGATTAACATAACCCCAAAACCACTGGATAAATTGACACCAAATTTGGACACAAAATTTGGACTTTGGTGGAGAGGTGGCTGCCAAGGTAGTGGAAATGGTCAACATTTTCTAACGTTACACCATTAAACTGTATCTCTGGCATTGGAGAGGGGTTGGCTGGTGACTGCTGGAAGAGCACTTTGGTTTTCTCGATGTTCAATGATAGGCCGAGCTTCTCGTATGCTTCTGCAAAGGTGTTTAGAGTGGCTTGTAGATCTTCTTCTGAATGCACACAGACGACATTGTCATCAGCATACTGGAGTTCTATAACAGATGTTGTTGTAACCTTGGTTTTGGCTTTCAGTTGAGAACCACTGTACTAAGGTCTGCCGAGTGCATTGCAAAGCTACCTTTGTTAGATGTATCCTGAAGATATACTATTCCTTTTTCAAACTGTTGCTCATTTTAGGGACTCCTTTGAAAAATAGTACAACTAGTGAGCTTCTGCAAATGAGTATGGCTTCATCCATTTCTCAAGAAACATGATGTGAAATAACTGCCAAGGGAAGCCAGTAAGAATAACTGGGATTCTAAATGCAATATTAGTTCCTGTTGAAATGACTCAGCTTAGATACTCTTTTTCCCTCTAGTTTCAGGATGGTAATTTTCCATTTCAAGAATGTATGAATCTGCATGTGACTACTTCTGTAAAATATTTGTAGACTTTTGTTTAATGTTTAATGTTAATCTCCAAGTCCTTTCTTATGAATGGTGACTTTAAGGTGACCTTGTCATGGGACTTGGCAAGTTTTGTTGTTGAGGTTGACTTCCTCTGTTGTTGAGAGAGTGTGACTTGCCCAGGGTCTCTCAGTGGGTTTTCATAGCCAAGCAGAGATTTGAAGCCACAGTTATAGTCCAAGACTCAATATGGTCAATTGAAATGAAACAACCAAGTCATGTAAATCTTGCAAAATAAACAAGGACATGGAGCCTGGTAGAGACCTCTTGAAAGCCTTCGGAGAGTGACCATCCACATTTTGGGGTGAACATCCATGATATGTGTGTTTGTGGTGTCTTCAATAGAACAAATGTTTAAATTTGTCAGTTTTTTGTCAGTTTCCATCTACAGTTTCCATCTACTTTCCCATACCCCTAATGAAGCCCAAACCCCACTGCTCCCCCGTCTCGGGCTCCTCCTTTACAAATACACTTTTTCTACTTCCTATCACACCCAGAGTTTTAACATTTTAAACATTTTATCTTGTACATTTGGCCCTTTGTGATTGTGATTGATTTTATTATGTTATTTTGCATTGTCTATTTTATTTTGTTGCATTATGTATTTTTTATGTTTAATTTTCTATTGTTTTGCATATTATTTTGTTGCATTTTTGGGCTCGACCTCATGTTAGCTGCCCCGAGTCCCCATTGGAGAGATGCTGGCGGGGTATAAATAAAGATTATTATTATTATTATTATTATTATTATTATTCCAAAAGATATTCAGGAATGTTTTTTTATTTATTTATTTTCATATGGTTTCCCATCCGTTTTCCCTTTCCCCTGTGATTCTGCTCATGCACACTCAGTAAGGGATTCACGAGGCAGTTGCTGTTTACTTTGTTGAAGGTAGGCATGCATACTACTATAGATTCAACTGAAGTAGAATCCTACCCTTTCCCAGCTGATGCTTTATGGCATGGTTTACTGTGGATAGGATGCTTATTTTCAATACTGAAAGAATTGGGTTTTATCAGCCCTCTTTCAGCCTTTGTCTATCCCGGTAAAAGAAGAAAAAACTCCTAGACAGAGGACAAGGAGCAAAGTGAGGATTGGGTAGGCAGAAATAGTAAGTGTAAAAAGTAATTTCTTTGTCAAAAGCTTTCTAACTGTGACATGCCTACACTTTTTGTATACATTTTGATGATACCTTCATTCGGCCAACCAAAAGTCACTAAATTCTCACTCTGATCTTTCAAAACTACATGTTTCTCATTAAAAAGGTGTTCTTTTAAAAAGCACGGAACCTTGACATTTAAAGCATTTATAGAATCCGGTAACTCTCTAGTGTAGGAACATGTCTCAATAATGTCAGGCCTGAGGATAGAACGGACATCTGTCATTTTCTAGATGAGGACTGAATCTGGAGCTCCCAACTCCTCAAACTTAGATGGTATATCAACACTTTCCACAATTTGTGGGAACCTTATTTTTGTTCTCAGCGCAAAGTAAACTGAATAGTTTTGAGAAACTGTGCAGCTTTGCAATCGGTATCTACAATCTCAGCACACCCCATCCCCTTACTTTCCTTTCTATAGTCTTAGGAAAAGTGCAGAAAATAAAAAAGTTACTCTAGGCAATTTTATGGTGTGCTTCTGTGTCCTCCAGGGTGACTCTATGGTAACTTCTAATGGCAGTTATTCATTTCAATAGAGTTTACTGCAGTTTCCTTTTACGTTCAGGAAAGTATGGCGTTGCACTACAAATTAGGAATGGTATTTTGTGAAGAACATAAGCCAAACAATAGGGAGTAATTCTAGTAAAGAGGGATAGATGAGAAAGACATGTTTGTTTGTCTTCTGTAATTGTATCAAATAATATCATTATCGGGTTGCTGTAGGTTTTTCAGGCAATATGGCCATGTTCTAGAATATCATTATCAATTAGTGGTAATAAATTATTTCTTGTCTAATTTGCGTTGTGGGCCAATTTGTGTATGCATGTATAAAAAGCTGGCAAATTTATTATGACAAGACCAAGTCCCACAATTTATTTATTTATTTACAACATTTTTACCCTGCCTTTCTCCACCCTGGAGGGGACCCAAGGTGGCTTACACATAGGCAACTATTCGATGCCACAAAACAATGTACAATTAAAATAAAATTTTAAATAGAATTATAAAATACATTAAAACAATTTTTAAAATTTAAGATAATATCTTCCCAATTAATCACGTAATCCTCAAGTGTACTCCAGGCAATTCCAATAGTCATTGCATATCAATCTATTACACAAGTTCTCCAAAGTCCTGGTCACGTTTTCACTCTCTTACGCAAGGTCAGGAGGGACGGGGCTGATCTAATATCCCCAGAGACAGAATTCCACAGGCAATGGCCACCACTGAGAAGGCCCTGTGTCTCGTCCCCACCAATCGCGCCTGCAAAGGAGGTGGGACTGAGAGCAGGGCCTCCCCTGATGATCTTAAAACTGTGAGATGGTTCATAGGGGGAGATCCATTCGGATAGGTAAGCTGGGTCGGATCTGTTTAGGGCTTTATAGGCTAAAGTCAGCACTTAGAATTGTGCTCAGTAGCAGACTGACAGCTTGTGGAGCTGACGTAACAGGGGGGTTGTATGCTCCCTGTACGCCACTCTGGTGAGCAATTTGGCTACCGCCCGTTGGACCATTTGATGCTTCCGAACAGTCTTCAATGACAACTCCACGTAGAGAGCATTACAGTAGTCTATACCAGTAGTCTATACCAGATTATAGTGGCCAGATCTAAATTTGTTGTTATTATAAAATCTGTTACAATCTAAGAACGATGGTAACTTCAAACTGTGGCTGTTAGGGTTCAGTCTTGAACCCTAACAGGGACTGAACAAAGGGTGCCATTAGGGTAGAGGGACTTCTTAGGTCTGGTTGATCATATATGTAGATTTAGGTTCCCCAAGGAAAAATTCCAAGTTATGGGGTCTAGACAAGCAAAACCACATTATGTGTAATTTTTTTTTTAAAATGGGAAGTATTGGCTTTTCAAGGAGCATAATTTTATTTCATCTTTTTTTGTAAATTATTTTTATTCAAACATACAAAAAATATACCTGAAAAATACAACATACAAATTGAAATTAAAACTAACATTATAAAACTATTTTTCATTATATACAAAAGTAACTGATAAACATTTCTCTATAACATACAGCCAAAATTAAGTTATGACTAGAAGGGCAAATTCGTCTAGTGAACCGATTAATTAAAGGCATATAGGAGCAACCATATTTTTAGGTCTTTACAGAAAGTGGACAGGATGGACGCTAATCTAATCTCCCTGAAGAGAGAGTTCCAGAGCCGGGGGGGCGGGGGCACCACCAAGAAGGCCCTCTCCCCCATCCCCACCAACCGCGTTTGTGATAGAGGTGGGAGTGAGAGAAGGGCCTCTCTAGCAGATCTTAGAGCTCATTTAGATTCATGGGGGAAGATGCGATCATGAAGATAGGCTGGACCTGAACTGTTAAGAGCTTTGTAGCTGATAATGTGCACATTAAATTGGGACAGGAAACTTATTGGCAGCCAGTGGAGCTGTTTTAACGGGGGGTTGTCTGCTCCCTATAACTCCCTCCAGTTCGCAGCCTGGCTGCCAACCTTTATACCAGTTGCAATTTCTGAGCCGTCTTCAAAGGCAGCCCCAGGTAGAGTGCATTGCAGTAATCCAGTCTGGAGGTAACTAAGACGTGGTCCACCGTGGCCAAGTCAGACTTCTCGAGATATGGTTGCAGCTGGTGCACGAACTTTAACTGTGCAAAAGTCCTCCTGGCCACCACCGACACCTGAGTATCAATTGTCAGTGCTGAGTCCAGAGGACCTCCAGACACAGACCTGTGTCATGAGAGGGAGTGTTACCCCATCAAGCACAGGTTGCCACCCTAAACCCTGACTGGTTGCACAACTGACCAGGAGGACCTCTGTCTTGTCAGGATTAAGCTTCAGTTCAACTAGTGTAAAACGGCCCCAAGAGTGCCTTTAATTTCTAACTATCTGTCATTATTATTGTAGAAGGCTGATTCATTTCCAAGAAGTTAATTTACAAAAGTTTCATCTAAACACTCTACAGCGTATACATGACTTCACTTAATTTATAGGCCCAAGGGACAGCGTTGAAGTAAGAGAAGTACAGAATAGTCTTTTTAAAATACCGTTACCCCTGCTTCTCAGTTTCAGTGAAAAGAAGAGTGAAAATCCAGGAAATTGTTCTGTTTTGGACTATAGGGCCCACGCTTGCTGGGGGATTTAGGGAGCTTTGTTCTAACAAAGTAACATCTCCAAAAACATCTCATTGTAAGATGTTTTTGGCCTTCAACTCCCAGAAATCCTAACAGCTGGTAAACTGGCTGGGATTTCTGGGTGTTGTGGGCCAAAAAAATCTGGGGACCCCAGTTTGAGAACAACTGTCCTAGAGTTTATGACTGATCAGCTGGCTTCTCTAGACAGCTAGGGCTCCTCATATGAATGCAACTAGGATTGTGTTCTTCCTTTGTGATTCAGTTGTGTTAATTGCATCACATAGTGGTGCAGAACCACAGTGGTGCAGAAACAATTTGGAACAAATGGATGATGCCAGTTTAATTTTTGTACTCTACTAGCGATACCCGCCACACGTTGCTGTGGCCAACCTTCCTTCCCTCTTTTTCTCCTCCTTTCTTTCTCTCCTTCCCTTTTTTTATTTCCTTCACTCCTTCCATCCTTCTTTTCCTCTCCCTCTTCCCTCCCCCCTTTTCTTTCCCTTTCCCTTTCTCCCCTTTCTCCCTTCTCTACCTATTCTTGGACTGCAACTCCCAGCAGTCCTCCTGATCCATCTACCTACCTACCTATCTCTATCTAATATATCTATCTGGAGGATTGCTGGGAGCTGCAGTCCAGGAATAGGAAATTGGAAATATGCAGGGATTGGGATGCTCTCAAAGAAATCCAAGGAGAAGAAAGCTTGCATCTTGGAAGCAGTGCATTTGGATCATCGTCCTCTCCTAAAGGACCTGGTCTAGGGGATGCTGGGTGCTGTAGTCTGGAGGAGAGTGTGGATATGCTATTGTGTGTTTTGTTTGTTGAGGGAGTCGTTTTTGCTCATGCACTGTAGCGTTTTTTTGCTTTTTTTTCTTTTTCAGTCCCTTCCACTGTGTTTTTCAGTGTTTTTATGAGTGATGGTCACTCATTGGCCTGACAGGTGTATTGTGTCCAAATTTGGTGTCAATTTGCCCAGTGGTTTTTGAGTTATGTTAATTCCACAAACGAATATTTCATTTTTATTTATATATCTGCTGTACTGGGATTTTTTTTTTAGAGAGAGCAATGCTATATTCCTTAACACTACATTGGCAGAGATAAGAGCAAGCATTTTGAGATTTGAGATTTTAATAATATACATCTATATATTTATTTTAATTGATTAAAAGACAATGGAATAAAATTATTTGCGCCTTAATGAATATTCCACATAGATTTTTAATTAATGTAAAATTGCTATTTGATTCATTACATCAATGTTTGAATTCCTCTGACCAGCCAAACTATACAAAGGAACTTTTCATCTCACCTAAAGGAAAGATGGGGATCAAAAGCTTTTCTGTGCAGTTTTGATGGCGCAAAATTGAGGGGAGGAGTTCGGAAGGGAGGAAAAGAAAAGATTCCCATCTTGCCTCTAGTGGCTTTGAGTCCTTTTATTGTAAGAGGAATGTGAGTAGGATGTTAATAGTGGTTTCTCCTGGCATGTTGATAGATTTCTGTCTAAAAGCCCCTGGTGGCAGAATGGTGGCATAAAAGCATGCTGTGTCTCCTTCCACAGTCTGGAGCAAGTGACATGCTTTTAAATCACGTTGCTCCGCAGACACAATGATGTCACTCGAGGTCTGGGCTGCACGCTGGGCGCTGGCTTTGTCGTGGGTATTCAGATTCTGCCTAGAACTGTAATGAGACATTTCCAAATCTCAGATCCCCTCTCCCTTTCTTGTTTGCTCAGATAATATAAGAACCATTGGTGATAGATTTAGCGTTCTCCTTTTTGTTTTTGATCAACTCTTGGGAATATGCACAATTAGCCTTTTTTTGATCTCTGGTACCTGTAAAAACAGGAGTGCGCCAGCTAGTCACATGGATCAGCCTTTAGATGTTCTCAGAACACTAATATCAAAAAAGCATATTTATCACTTGATACAAGCATAATAAATGAGAATGCTTTTTTCTTTACTCATTCATATTGTCTTCCCTCACTCCTCCCTTTTCTCTATGAGGTTTATAAATGTCATGTTGTTTCATCCTCACAACTCTTCCATGAGGTCTTCTAGGTGATAGTAATAATAATAATAATAATAATAATAATAATAGTAATATAATAATAAAACTTTATTTATACCCCGCCACCATCTCCCCAAGGGACTCGGAACTGCTTACGTGAGGCCAAGCCCAACAGTACATCAATAAACAAAAGCAAAAACAATAAATACAATACAATTAATATAAATCACATATCTATATATATATAAATGCTCTGTGCATAATGAGTACCTTAAAAACCAAATAACCAATGAACGAAATCACACCAAATTTGACAACAAAACGTCTCACAACACAAAGAGTGACCATCACTCAAAAATTGTGATTTTGTCATTTGGGAGTTGTAGTTGCTGGTATTGATAGTTCACCTATAATCAAAGGGCATTCTGAACTCCACCAACGATGGAATTGAACCAAACTTGGCACACAGAACTCCCATGATCAACAGAAAACACTAGAAGGGTTTGGTGGGCATTGACCTTGAGTTTTGGAGTTGTAGTTCACCTACATCTAGAGAGCACTGTGGACTCAAACAATGATGGATCTGGACCAAACTTGGCATAAATACTCAATATGCCCAAATATAAACATAGATGGATTTTGGGGGAAATAGATCTTGACATTTGGGAGTTTTAGTTACTGGGATTTATAGTTCACCTACAATCAAAGAGCATTCCGAACCCCAGCAGCGATGGAATTGGGCCAAACTTCCCACACAGAACCCTCATGACCAACAGAAAATATGTGCCGTGTGCATAGGAATTCATTCATGTTTTTTCAAATTATAATCTGGCCCTCCAACAGTTTGAGGGACTGGCCCTCTGTTTAAAAAGTTTGTGGATGGCGTAGAGGCATTCTCTCCTGATGTTGGGATGGGACAGGAGTGGGCATGGCAGCATAGTCTACCTCCATTGCTCCTCTTTGTTGTGTATTTACCCCCTTTCACTTGGCTTGCTTCTAACTGGCCTCATTATGAGGCATATAATTGATTATTGGGTTAAAACTAAACTAGACATGCACCTTGGAATATCCACCTTTAAACAAATTGTGTGTGCTCGTGATTTTTCCCTTTAAAAAGTAGTAATATGTTATTCATTTCTTCCTTTTTAATTTAAAAAAAAATTAAAGATGGCTTGCAATAGCAACAGTGAAAAAGAAGTCTTCAAAAATAAATGCATGAAGCAAACCATAACCAGCTATTATTCGCCAACCTGCTCAAAAAGCAAATGCTCCATATCTGCTTAAATATCTGCTTAAAAAGCAAATGCTCCATTGGAGAACAAAGTACAATGTGAATGCCCTGAGGGAGGGTTCACATGAAGGAGCAAACAGGGGGAGAAGTGAAAGGTGCGGTTCTCCAGCTCATGTTGCAGTAGCTTTAATAGGGACTGCCTTTGAAGGATGTTTGGAAACTTCCGCTGACCCAAATAGCTGTGGCCAGATTGTTAACAGGGACAACACAACTCCCTTGTTGCACAATTCAAAGCAGGCATGTAGCCGGGGCGAAATTCTCAGGGTGGTCCGCAAGAAGGCCTTACTGGTACATTGTTTAAACTGTTATGTTTATTCATATCATGATCTGATCACCATGCTCAATATATCCCATATGCATGAGGATATTGGGATAATGATACAAAAGGTTTGCTAAGGTAGATCCTCAGCCCCCCCCCCCCCCCCCCCCCCCCCCCCCCCCGAATCAAAATCCTGGCTACCGGCCTGATTCAAAGTAATGGTTATTCCCTATACAGCCCTCTATAAATCAGATCCAGGCTATTGGCAGATTGTATCTCCTGGTATGAACCTGTCCAGGCCCCGAGATCATCAGGAGAGGTTCTTCTCTCAGTCCCACCTCCATCTCAAGCATGGTTTATGGGGATACCAGAGCAGGCTTTCTCAGCAGTTGCCTCTAAACTTGAACTCTCTTCCTAGGAAGGCCAGAATGGTCTCCACTCTGTTATCCTTCTGGTGTGGCAACTTTTTAAAAAGTTTTTTAAAAACTTAAAACAAAAAAACAACAACCCAGAGTGTGTGCACTGTTTTAAAGAGTTTATTTATTTTAAATTTTCATTGTATTTTAACTGAATTGTTTTAATAATTCTGCAAGTTTAACATACATATTGATTTCATGTACTGTATAAGTTGAAGTCAGGTTTTGGGACCAGATTTATGGATTTGGATATGATCCATGGGTAAGTCGAGGATCATTCTATAAAGAGGGGAAAGTACCTGTAACAGGGCCACAGACCCTGCTCACCACTATATTTATACTTATTTATACTTATTTACTTATTTACAGTAATTTCATTTTGATATTTACCTCTATACGTTTTTAATCCTATTGATTTTTTAATTGTTACTTGCTTTGTGTCCCAATCTTGGGAGGGAAGCAGGGCATAAATATAACAAAAACAACAACAACAACAGCCAGTGACAACCTTCAGAGCTTTGTGAAGTTGAGCTGAAGGGGTAGAAGATTGCATTTAAAAAATAAAATGACAGGAAAGAAGTAAATACTTTAAAAATTCCCAAAGCTTCTGGTAGTAAGTATATAGCTGGTGGGACATTTGAATCAGAAATTTTTCAACTCTCAATCTTACTTTATGCTAGCTCAGGTGTATTTTGGTCCAATAAATGGCAAATAGCTTCATAGTAGCACCACCACTTTTTGGCAGAGATGTCAAAAGACCTTGTGAAACTATCACTCTCATGATTACATAGCATTGAGCCAAAGCAGTTAAAGTGGTGTCAAGCTGCATTCATTCTACAGCAGTGGTTCCCAACCTGTGGTCCGTGGACCATCAGTGATCCCCAAGAACTAAAATATGGTCCACGGCCTCACAGTTACTACGCCGTTGCAATGAAAGTGACTGGTATTGTGAAATCCCCCTATAGTGTTGAGGCAACGGGGATGTCGGGAGGAAGAGGCTGACTTTTCCTCTTCCTCCCTCCCACTGAGTGGAACCATTCCATGAGGCGCTTGGAAGCAGGGGTGCCTTGGTGTCTTTTTGGCCTGTTCCTGGGGTTATTTAGGGTGCTGATTCAAAAAATTGCATTGAATAGACAACATCAACTCTAGATTATTAAATATGGATTTCTGTGGGCGAGCAAATGGTGACTACTGGGTGGCATAGGTTCTGTATCAGAAACTTGAGCCAATGTGGTTTATCTAATGCAATTTTCTGGATCAGCACTGCAAATAACAAAACTGAATCTAAAGTTGACCAAAAACAGATTCGTAACCCTTTTGCTACTAATGTTGGAGAGTGGTCCCTGGTCAAAGTGATCCCTGGTCAAAGAAAGTTTGGGGACCACTGTTCTACAGTATTGATATACTCTATGCTACTTGGTCATTAAAGTACATACATACATAAAATATATTTGTTGTCAACTGATGTCAAATTGACTTCAAATTACGGCCACCTTATGAATGAGAGGCCTTCAAGTAACCCTATCATTAACTACCGGATCCTACAGACTTAGGACCTTGGCTTCCTTGATTAAATCTGTCCATACATAAATAAATACAATTATTGTACTCTATTATGTGCATTATCTCCATCTCATTCCTAAGGTCACCATATGTCAAAGCTTATTTATTTATCTTGTCAGGAGCGAATCAAAAGAGTTGCATTGCAGTAAAAAACAGACAAACAAACAATCAAAACACAAAGTTTGCAGACTTGGTATTCTATCAAATGTCCTTTGACCAGTAGCTGGCTACTTGGAGTGCCTCTGGTGTTGCTATAAGAAGGTGCTCCATTGTGCATGTGGCAGGGCTCAGGTTGCATTGCAGCAGGTGGTCTGTGGATTCCACTTTGTAGCCCCATTTCTTAACGTTGGCTCTGCATCTCGTGGTGCCAGAGCGCAGTCTGTTCGGCGCCTTCCAAGTCGCCCAGTTTTCTGTGTGCCCAGGAGGGAGTCTCTCATTTGGTATCAGCCATTGATTGAGGTTCTGGGTTTGAGCCTGCCACTTTTGGACTCTCGCTTGCTGAGATGTTCCAGCGAGTGTCTCTGTAGATCTTAGAAAACTATTTCTTGAGTCAAGTCGTTGGCGCGCTGGCTGATACCCAAACAGGATGAGCCGGAGGTGTCACTGCCTTGGTCCTTTCACTATCGGTTGCAATACCAGGTGGTGCAATACCGGCTAAACAGTGTATTTTCTCCAATGGTGTAGGGCGCAGACACCCCGTGATAATGCGGCATGTCTCATTAAGAGCCACATCCACTGTTTTAGCGTGGTGAGATGTGTTCCACACTCGGCATGCATACTCAGCAGCAGAGTAGCATGTCAAAGCTGACTGGATGGCAGTTAACAAGAACACCCTATATACAGTATATTGCTTTTCCCCCAAGTGTGTAAGGAGTGGGAAGAGCAAGAAGGAAGAGGATCCGGTCTCTTTCATGTCTGTATATGGAGTTCTCAAGGATTCTCTAGATTATCTGTAATAATTTTACTCACAATATCATTATATACGAGGGTTATTTTTTAAGTAAGGTCCGTTTTGTTGTAGACACTAGTAGTTCACGGTCATACCGCAACGAGCGCATGCATCGTGTACCGGCATGCCTCGGGAACAACTGTGCTCAGTTTCCGCTCTGTAGCTAACCTGTACGGTTCTGTTCTGTGCTTTAAAAATGTTTAAGACTATCAACTCACCCGCCGCATGTGAGGTTCGCTCAGTGATACGTTTTTTGTCAGCAAGGAACCTGCCTGCTGCAGAAATTAATCGACAGATTTGTGAAGTGTCCGGTGATACTGTTGTGAGTGAAAGCAAAGTGGGTACGACAATTCAAAGATGGCCGTGACAACGTCCATGATGAGGACAATGATGACGACGATGTGAAAATGGCAGTGAACTCTTGGTTATCGGAGCAGGTGGCAAGTTTTTATGAAGAGGGTATTTTAAAATTGGTTCAGAGGTATGATAAGTGTTTGAACAAACTTGGCAACTATGTCGAAAAATAGAGTGAAGTATGTACTTTCTGAAAATAAATTTACTTTTTTGAAATAAACTTTCATTGCGTACTTATGTTCAAACAGACCTTACTTAAAAAACATCCCTCGTACATTGGTTAAAATGTCCATCCAAGAACGTTTGTGTTGTGAAAGGAATTAAGAGAACAGGATGCTATGTAGCTGAGTGAAGAAGTGACAGATCATGAGACTACTCAGTTTTCTACTCTAAACAAACCATTTTTGTTTCTCCTGCTAGATGGGAGCAAAGCTTGCTTCACAATTGATTTGGTAGCTTGTTGTCAAGCTTGGAGACAGTTGCAAATATTTCTCCTGAAGTTCCTTCAACATTAATTTAACCTGACTGTGAAATTTTATACTGGCAGTGTGTTTGCTTGGTTGGAGGGGAATGATCATTAGCTCCATTCCTCCTTGTTGGACTTCTCATATGAGGCAAGCATTCTTCATGAATGTGTGTCTTTGTGAAAGGAGTCTTGTGCATTTACATTAATAAAAGTTCAAACAATTATTATTTGCCTAGGGGTGGGAATTATAGGGGTGGGCTGAGATTGTTTCCCCAGCATATAAAGACTTTGTTGTACTTTCCCAGTATGTATATCTTGTAGGCCTCTGAGTTCTCTGTAATCATAGGAACAAAGGGAACTGCATTAAATTGAGTTACACCATTAGTTTACTTAAGTCATGATTGCCAATTCTGCCTGGTATTGCTCTCCAGTGTTTGAGACATTATTCTTACACAGACTCTATCTAAAGATCCATGGTATTTCCTTGTTATCTCTCATCCAAATACTAACTATTCTTTACTCTGCTTAGCTTCAAAAACCAGATGGGATTGAGTGGGTTCAAAGTGATATGATAGTATCATAATAGAAAGTGCACTAGTATGAAGTATGTTGCCGGTGTGCAGTTATATCACATGCAAAGAAAAACAGAATTTTGCTATTGCCTATTGAATTCAGCATTCTAAAGAAATAAATTAGCATTATTGGAATTTGGTTCTGTATCTGTAAACAATGGGTTTTTTTTTTAGTTAGAAAAACAAGATTACTGTATAGACAAGCCTTAGGGTTTGTTGTTGTTTCTTGCTGTCAAGTTGATTTCAATTTATGGTAACCCTATGAGTGTGAGACCTCCAAGTCTTGAATTCAGTATCATCAACAGTATTATCAGGTCTTACAGATAAAGGGTGTTTTCCTTGATTGTGTTTTCCTTGATTGAATCTATCTATCTGGAATGTGATCTTCCTCTTTTCCTCCTGCCTTTTATCTTTCCCATTATTTTCTCTGTGGTGGCCCCTCAGCTCTGGAAGTCGCTCCCCAGAGAAATTAGACAAGCCCCCACCCTGGCAGTCTTCAGGAAAAGCCTGAAAACTTGGCTGTTCCAGTGTGCCTTCAATGAATGAATGAACAATAACCCCTGACCTGACCAAACTGTGCATAAAATGCCCTCGGAAGCACTTTATTTTACCTGTTAGTGCAATTAAACCCTACTTGTCCCTCGGATCCTCTGTCTAGATACTTTACATTGCTCTCTCACCCAGTGTTTTTAAACTTTTAATCCCTCCAAGTGGTCCTACCCACTGTGATCAACCTCCTGTGTTCAAATATTATGATTTTATATTGTCTGATGTATTTATTTATACTGCTTTTCATTTTATTTTATTTTGTTGTTTTCTTATGTGTATATTTGTATTGTTGTATTGCTGGGCTTGGCCTCATGTAAGCCACCCCTTGGGGAGATGGTGGCAGGTTATAAATAAAGTTTTATTATTATTATTATTATTATTATTATTATTTCTTCCTAAGAGTCAGGACTTCTCATGCTATGTACAAAGCTGGACCATAAGGAAGGCTGAGTGAAGGAAGATCGATGCTTTTGAACTGTGGTGTTGGAGGAAAGTTCTGAGAGTGCCTTGGACAGCAAGAAGATCCAACCAGTCCATCCTCCAGGAAATAAAGCCCGACTGCTCATTGGAGGGAAGGATAGTAGAGGCAAAGATGAAGTACTTGGGATACATAATGAGAAGACAGGAAAGCTTAGAGAAGACAATGATACTGGGGAAAATGGAAGGAAAAAGAAAGAGGGGCCGACCAAGGGCAAGATAGATGAATGGCATCCTTGAAGTGACTGGCTTGATTGGGAGCTGGGGGTGGTGACGGCTGACAGGGAGCTCTAGCGTGGGCTGGTCCATGATGTCACGAAGAGTCAGAAGCGACTGAACGAATAAGCATCAGCAACAACAAAGTATAACTGTCTCAGTTTAGCCATCTTGGCTTCTATGAAGAGTCCAGGCATTGTTTATTGCTTTTCTATTTTTTTTAATTTGTTGTTGTTTATTTATTTTAGCACAGTGTCTATATAACTATTATCAACTACCACATTTCAAATTGGTTTATTTTCTTCCTATCAACTTTGTTCGCTGTCAAGCTTTCACAATCACATAGATAAATTGAAAATATGGTATAATGGTATGGATTGGACAGTATTATCTTTAGTATTCAAATATATACTGTATCTTGACATTTTGGCATCTTGTCAATTTTCTTCATAGCTGTCCTTCCAAATCCCAGTCTTCTGATTTTTTTTGTTTTGTTTTTGCAATCTGCAGTCTCCATTCTGATAAATGAATTGTGCCTAGGTACATAAAGTTGTACACTCTTTCAGTGTCTCTATTGCCTTCTTCAACTCTAAACCTGTATCTGAACCTTCTACCTTAATTTTCTTTGGCCTTCATTGTTTTCATGTTAGCGTAAGAAGTAATGTTCATTTAGAGGACAGGATCAGAAGGCTGGTATGAATTCATGTGTCTTGTAGGTGAACACAGTGTCTTAGGGAATTATAGTTACTTAGGCGATTCCTTGTTGTCTGAGTAAGATAGTCTTCTGAGTGCGTTGTCCTGGCGGTGGGTACATAGTTAACTGTGGAGCCATATTCTTGACTCGCATGTTCTCCTGCAGTGAGGGCATCGGTTTCCAGGTGGAAAGTAGTCCTGGTTGGGGTTAGCTTGACATGCCTTCCTCTTGTCACGTTCCTTCTTTTCGCCCTCTGTTCATGCCTCTTCAAATTCCACAGCACTGCTGGTCACAGCTGACCTTCAGCTGGAGCGCTCAAGGGCCAGGGTTTTCCAGTTCTCTGTGTCTATGCCACAGTTTTTAAGGTTGGCTTTGAGCTTGTCTTTAAATCTCTTTTCCTGTTTTCTGTTCTTGAGTTGGGAGTAGAATAACTGCTTTGGGAGATGGTGATCGGGCATTCGGACAATGTAGTTAGTCCAGCGGAGTTGATAGCATCACTTCAATTCTAGTGGTCTTTGCTTCTTTCAGCACGCTGGCGTTTGTCTGCCTGTCTTCCCAAGAGATTTGCAGGATTTTTCAGAGACAACGCTGATGGAATAATTCCAGGAGTTGCATGTGACGTCTGTAGACAGTCCACGTTTCACAGGCATATAACAGCGTTGGGAGGACAGTAGCTTTATAAACAAGCACCTTGTCTCTCTAAGGATGCCCTGATCCTCAAACACTCTCTGCTTCATTCGGAAAAATGCTGCACTCACAGAGCTCAGGCAGTGTTGTATTTCAGTGTTGATGTTGACTTTTGTGGAGAGGTGGCTGCCAAGGTAGCGGAAATGGTCAACATTTTCTAATGTTACACCATTAAGCTGTATTTCTGGCATTGGAGAGGGATTGGCTGGTGTCTGCTGGAACAGCACTTTGATTTTCTCAATGTTCAGTGAGAGGCCAAGCTTCTTGTATGCTTCTGCAAAGGTGTTTTAGAATTATAGTTATTAGGTTTGGAACAAGCTAGGCTTTGTTTCCTAGCTTGTTCTGAAATGGTTACTTTAAATATTTTTTCATTCACATGAAATGGGGAACTGTAGTTAATTTGAGGGCTTCCTGAACTATTTCCTCTTTTTCTTTTAAGAGTTAAAGGGAGACGCAAGCATCCCAAAGCTTGGCTTTTTTATGATTTCCCCATGTGACAAGACATATTTGCTGATTGTCCATTTTTGAGGATATTTTCTTCTTAAGTAGAGATTTAGATTTTTCCAGCACATTTTCTACTTCCTTAGCTAGAATTTTTATAATTAGTAAAAAGAATGGACAGGTTTTGAATGGAAACATTTGATTGTGTCAAACAAGATACACAAAGTATTTTCAGAAGGCACATTTATCATACCATTGTCTTGGCTCGTTCACAGAATATTATCACTTTGCATAAGATTGTTTCCCACTCATTACTCTCCCTGTTTTCCCGCTGTTTCTTTTGTTTTTGTCCATGCTACAGAACCCTCATTTGCAATAAAAAGAATATATGCCCATGCATGTTTTCAGACAAATAGTATAAGAGACCCCCTCTGTCTAGAAATGCAAGTATTGTGGTTTAACAACAACTTTTCTTAAAAATATGTCTTAGACATATGAGGGTTGAATGGAAAGTAATGCCTCCACCTTCGTTACTTGGGTTTGGATGGGAATATTTTAATAAATCAAATGCAGAAATAATCCTTAGAATGTGCTCTATAACTACCACTATTCAATTGGATACATTTCTGCCAACAATGAACAAATTTTCTGAAGCTGTCACAGAAGAAGTTGACACTTTGTTTCTGCAACCCATTGTGCACAGATCTTCTGCCAGCCAAGCAAAACAATAATGTGACACACATGTTCTTGTGAAATGTTGATTATGCTTGAAATTTCTCTCTGAGTGATACGACGATCATCCTGAATCTATCTGTCAACCTTTTTGCTTGTGAAACTCGGTGGTTGCTGTCATAGGACGTCCAACTCTTTGTTTGTCACAGAAGTCAGATGTTCCCACCTCAACATCTTTAAACTTACTCAACTAATGATGCACTGTACTCACATCAACACAATCACCATAAACAGCTTGCATTTTCTGATGAATCTCCTTTGGGGTGACACCTTCTGTTGTCAAGAATTCAATGACTGCATTTTGCTTAAGTCGCATTGACCGATCACCTGCGCAGAGCTCCATACTTTGCACTTTAACAACACAACCATTCAATGCTAAGGCTTCCTGCCAAAATAGAACTGTAGAGGAGAGTTTACTGAACAATCCAGTGCCTGTCGCATACCAGCACTGCCATCTGTTGAGTTACGAAGGTGGAGGCATTACATTTCATTCAACCCTCGTATGTAGAAGTACACCCATATACAATACAATTGGTGGATTGCCTGACTGGATTTACATTGCATCCAGCTCTTGAATCAGGGTATAGTTACACCTGTTCTTTCTACCCTTTCCTTTTGTTTCAACTTCTTTTTCACCTCCCTTGACAATATGTGATCCTTCAGTATGGGAGGTCAGATTTGAATTGGCCAAGTAAAAATTGGAGGAGGAACAGAGCTTGGAAACGTTACTAAAAGGCGTCCTTATGTAGTTCTAGGCATATGTGGCATCTTGTTACTGTTGATTTTCAGATTACGGAACTCCTGCTAAATTTGCAAGGAACCCCTAGGATCCTTCAGTTTGTATACCATTAATCCAGATAAGATGTTAGAGACTTAAAGTGTGTCCTTAGTGGCTGAGAGAAGGGTGAATTTATACAACAGATGTGAGCTTCCCCCCCCCCCCCTTTCAGCTCATACATCTAGATATTCAAATTAGTAAAAGTCTGTCAGTGTTTTGTAAATTATAGATTGAGGTGTTTGTCTTTTTCCTGCTGGAGCACCTGTGTAGCTTAACTCGTGGTCATGTCTCCTGGTCGCTTTGAGAGTTATTAACCCTCTGCTAAGAACTTTAGACTATTTGGGGAGAGTCTTGCACATCTTTTAACATCCCCCCAAGTCTGTCTTGGATTTTGTTATTTAAATCCTTGTCAGTTTGGTATAGCAGCCAGCAAAAGAAATGTTGAAATGGAGCTGCAGGAGTGGAGCTCCATCAGCAGCTCAGTTTTTACAGAAGAAGGCGGCAAGGGATAACATGGGAGCTCTGTGCTAGTGGAATAAAATTAACAAGGGAGGCCTGGAGACAAATTCCTGCTCACTTCTGAAGCTTAGCTCTTTGTGCTACCCGCCCTCCCTTGTTTCCTGAGACATAGCTCACAAAATAGCTCTGAAGGTAAAATTAGGTAACATCTTCCATACATGGCCTAGGAGTCCTTGGAAGATGGGCAAGATACATATGTAGACTCACAACTTGATAGATCACTAATAGCACAAATAAATCTGCTTTGGGATAGAGGTATAATGAAAAAAAAATCAAAATTCCACAGCACCACTTACAATTCTAGTTATTTCTTTTAAATTATTTGGGAGGCTTTGTTCAGTATGTAATCTTTTTTTATTTGGCACTAGCTATCCCCTGCCACACATTGCTGTGGCCCAGTCTGTGTATATCTGTTTTTTGTATGTATATATTTGTGTATATGTGTACATATGTGTGCTTGATTATATATTTATGTGGTTTTGCGCATGCGTTGTAATGTCTTTTTTGGTTTTTTTTTTACTTTTTAAGTTTCTTTTGCTGTGTTTAGCAGTGTTTTTATGAGTGATGGTCTCTCGTTGGCCTGATAGGTGTATTGTGTCCAAATTTGGTGTCAATTCGTCCAGTGGTTTTTGAGTTATGTTAATCCCACAAACGAACATTACATTTTTATTTATATAAGATAAGGTTTTCTGGCCATCCACCTATTTCAATAGATGCTATGGATTGTTGCAGTGATCGGTAGTTATTTGTATATGCATGCTAGGCAGTGTTAGGGAAATTAGGATCAAGAGAAATAAAAGTTATTAACATTTTACTTGTATGTGGACTTCTAGCCCACATTCATGCCTTTCTCTGATAGTTAGGGTTTAACCAACAGTAGGTAGTGGGTGAGGAGGACATCATAATATACATAAACAGATTAACTGATTTACAACTGTGAAAAACCTTTGTCCAGTCTGAGGAGTGTTGTAGGAGGGGTGTTAGAAACATCAGAGTGAAAAGAAGTGAAAAAATTACATGCAGCAAGATGTGTTTACATTGTAGTTGTTTAACAAATGAATGTTTGTAGGTTTTCTCAGCAAAGATGGGCACATTAAAATACCATATTTCATCACATAATAATTGCACTCCCCCATTTTGGGGGAGAAAGGGAGTGCAACTATTATAAGGTGACAACTATTATTCAGTGAAAAAAATGTTTTTTTGCCATATAGTCCCTTTGAGGATGCAGCTGTGGAGGGGAGAGGCGGACGGGCAGGTGGGTGAATTCTCTCTCCCACCTACCTACCTACCTACCTCTCCCCTCCAAGCTACGGAGCCTCTATAGCTTGGAAGAGAGAGACTAGTGCCCCCCTCCCCCCAATCATGTCTGAATGTCTGCCCCTGCTGAACTACAAGTGTAGCTTGAAAGGGACAGGTTGTGGAGGGGCTTGCTAGCATCTCCCATCTTTTTCCCAGGATAACTCATTCAGGAGTGAATGTCCCTTTCGAGGGGTAGATTCCTTTTACTTCCTGTTTTCTCACCCAGTTTGTAACTGTGAGTCGTTTGTAAGTCAGATGTTTGTAAATTGGAGACTGCCTGCATATATGTGGGTTGACTGAAAAGTAATGCCTCCACCTTCGTTACTTGAGTTTGAATGGGAATATTTTAATTAATCAAATGCAGAAATAATCCTTAGAATGTGCTCTTTAACTAGCACTATTCACCTTTCCATGTAATTACCAGACAATTGGATACATTTCTGCCAACAATGAACAAGTTTTCTGAAGCCGTCACGAAAGAAGTCGACACTCTGTTTCCGCAACCAGCGCCTCACAGTTCTCTTATCCTGGGTACCCATCATGCACAGATCTTTTGATAGCCAAGCAAAGCAATAATGTGACCAACACGTTCTTGTGAAATGCCGATTGTGCTTGTAATTTCTTTTTGAGTGATACGACGATCGTCCTGAATCAATCTGTCAACCTTTTGCTTGAAAAACTTGGTGGTTGCTGTCACAGGAACTCCAACTCTTTGTCATGCAAGTCTGATGTTCCACCTCAACATCTTTAAACTTACTCACCCAACGATGCACAGTACTCACATCAACACAATCACCATAAACAGCTTGCATTCTCTGATGTATCTCCTTTGGTGACACCTTCTGCCATCAAGAATTCAATGACTGCATGTTGCTTAAATCGCATTGACCGACCATCTGTGCAGGCTTCCATGCTTCACATTTTACCAACAAAACCGTTCAATGCTAAGGCTTCCTGCCAAAATGGAACTGTAGGGGAGAGTGTTCTGAACAACCAGTACCTGAATCCGAGCTCAATCTGATCCATCCGCCCCTATCCCGAGCTCCTTTCATCAGCCCCTTAACCAGCTTCTCCTCAGGACCCCGGAGGGGGCCCGGGGGGGGGGAAATTTGGAAGAAATCAGGGAAAAAAGGGAAGGGAGAGGAAGAAGGTAGAGCGAAGGCCGCGTCCATCATCACGGCCTGCACGCTCCCTTTTTAATGCGCTGCTCGGCGTGGTCTACTACAACACTCGCCACTCGCATGGTTTACTACACTACTCGCCACTCGCCACTCGCCACTTACCATCTGCTGAGACGGCCGTCGGAGGAAGCTGGGACGACCGTCCCTGGGAGCTAGAGTTGAGAGCTGGCGGCCGTGCGATCTGGGCTGCGAGCTCCCTGGTTCGTCCGCGGCTGAGTTGCGTTTCTGGGCCTGCCGGAGTGGAGGACCTGGGCCGGCGGGCGGCAGCGTTCTCGTCGTGCAGCTGCATCGGCGTGGCTCTGTGTCTTTCCGTGCTGGTCCTGCCGCGGCCCCCCCGTGTTCCGGCTTGGGCTGGGGCCGGAGGCCTCCTGGCTGGCCTTTGGCTGACCCCCCGGTGTGGTCGTTGTCGTGGGGGGGAATTCGTCTGCCTCTCGCCTTTGGCTGCTGTGGGGGCTGGATCAACGGCCCAACAGTGACTCAGCGTTCCAGGGAGCCACGAGCTGAGTTGTGATCTTCCGCACACAAGGTGGCGCTGTTACAGCGAGCCATTCTCCAGAGTAGACCATCTTCTGTAGTCCATCTTTGACTGAGCTTCCAGGGTCGGCAGGAACTGCTGCGCGGGCGCATGGTTAGCGGATACCCTGGCGCCGCAACGCAACGCTACTCACACAGACCCAGCAGAGTCATTGCTGCTGCTACAGAACCATCGTCGACCATCGGATCAAATTTGATCTTTTATTAACATTAACATCTTCATCCGCCCTACGCCGGAAGGATTGATACATCAGACCATCAACTTATTATCAGATACCGAAGCCGTGGGGCTTGTATTCCTATTCCTCCTTGTAAGGATTGCAACTGCCGTCAGTTGAGGAGGCCTCTATTTCTACCTTCCCCGTCCCTCCGCCTAAGTTACTGCTAGGGGGAGGAGGGCCAACAGCGAACTGGTTGGAGTAACAAACGGACAACTTGCTATGGGGGAAGGGGGGCCAATTAGGATCTGGTTATAATTAATGAACTGAGAACTAAGAACTGAATACAATCTGTATTGCTGCTATTTGCCATCATAGGAACTGAGCCACTTATCCAACGCTGCTAATTTTCTCCATCCATTGCACTTATATACTGAGTCACCTTAGAACCGTGCACTTTTAAAACTGTCGCACTTTAGCCCTATTGCGCCACTCTATAGCACTTTAGCTTACCAAGCATCTAAGCATTAAGCATTTAACACCTTAAAACGTTAACATCTGCACCTTATTGCCTGCATCCCATTACCTGCTACACTTGAACACCCATGTCGCCCCTCAAATTATGGTATTTGCTGATAATATTGCTGGCAATTGGGGAAGGGGAAAGAGGGGGGAGTGGGTGGGGAGATCTTAGTAACAGCATTGCAGGATCAAGGAACAATTGGAATGGATTAGATCAGCAGAAGGGGAAGATAACAAAGGAAACAACCTGGAGGAAAGCATGGGATGAGTTTACAATCTTGAAGTGCAATATGGATGGAGAGGAGCATTCCATTGACCGGGGGGCCCCCATAGAAGTTCTGACGGGGAGGGGGAGATGCGGGAAAGGGAGACCGTTAATTCGGCGACCAATTCGGCCATTAATTCGGCTCAAAAACAGTAAGGAATCAACGATTCAAATTCGGCCTAGGAGGAGGAAAAGGAATCAAAATAATTTAATAAAATGTAATTGGTCTCCTGACAAGGTAAATGGGTGTAACCAGGCCAGCGGTCCCTCCGGGTTAAAGATGGTGCTGTTGAACGCCAGATCTGTCAACGGCAAAACATCTTTCATCCAGGATCTAATCCTGGACGAACGGGCAGATCTGGCGTGCATTACGGAGACCTGGTTGGACGAAGCTGGAGGAGTTAATTTAACCCAGCTTTGCCCGCCAGGGTTCTCCGTACAGCACCAATCGAGACCTGGAGGGCGGGGAGGCGGAGTAGCAGTGGTCTATAAAAATTCAATCCCTCTGACCAGAGGCCCCATCCTACAGTCGACAAATTTTGAATGTGTCCACCTGAGGGTGGGAGACCGGGACAGAATAGGGATTCTGTTAGTGTACCGCCCACCTTGCTGCACTACAGTCTCCCTACCTGAGCTAGCGGGGGTGGTCTCGAGCCTGTCATTGGAGTCCCAACGCCTTGTTGTGCTGGGGGACTTCAATGTACACGCCGAGACTGCCTTAGGGGGAGCGGCTCAGGACTTCATGTCTTCCATGGCAACCATGGGGCTGTCCCAACAAATAACTGGCCCCACCCACAGCGCTGGGCACACATTGGATTTGGTCTTCTGTCAAGGATGGGAGCAGGGTGGCGGGGTTGAGGAGTTATCCATCTCTCCGTTGCCATGGACCGACCACCATCTGGTCAGCTTTAGACTTACTGCACCTCCTAACCTCTGCAGAGGTGGGGGACCCATTAAGATGGTCCGCCCCAGGAGGCTTATGGATCCGAATGGATTCCTGACGGCTCTTGGGGAGTTTCCCGCTGCCTCGGTTGGTGATCCTGTCGATGCCCTGGTGGCTCTCTGGAATGGGGAGATGACCAGGGCAATAGACACGATCGCTCCGGAACGTCCCCTCTCAAGTAGCCGAGCTAAACCAGCTCCTTGGTTCACCGAGGAGCTGGCAGCAATGAAGCGAAAAAAGAGGAGACTAGAGCGTGTGTGGCGTTCGGACCCGAGCGAGTCAAACCGAGCACGGTTTGTTGCCCTATTAAGGGCATATGCCGTGGCAATAAAGGCGGCAAAGAAATCTTTCTTTGCGGCCAATATTGCGTCCGCAAAGAACCGTCCGGCCGAGCTGTTCCGAGTTGTCAGAGGCCTGTTGAAGCCCACCACTTTGGATGGGAGCCCTGACAACTCGACAGCCCGCTGTGAAGCATTTGCTCGGTTCTTCGCGGACAAAGTCGCTTCGATCCGTTCAGGTCTGGATACCATGTTAACGGCAGTCTCTGAGGATGTGACGAGAACATCTGTCTGTCCGGTTTTGATGGATTCGTTTCAATTTGTGAAACCTGAGGATGTGGACGAGGTGCTTGGAGGGATGAGAGCAACCACATGCATCCTAGACCCCTGCCCATCCTGGCTTCTAAAGGAGGCCAGAGGGGGATTGGCCGAGTGGGTGAAGGTGGTGGTTAATGCCTCCCTTCGGGAAGGCAAAATTCCAGCCAGCTTAAAGCAAGCTGTTATAAAACCGCTGTTGAAAAAACCATCACTGGACCCCACTCAATTCGTCAACTATCGGCCTGTTTCCAATCTCCCCTTTTTGGGCAAAGTCCTGGAACGTGTGGTGGCCTCACAACTCCAAGCATTCTTGGTAGACACTGATTATCTGGATCCGGCACAGTCTGGCTTTAGGCCGGGGCATGGTACCGAGACAGCCTTGGTCGCCTTAGTGGATGATCTCCGGCGTGAACTTGACAGGGGGAGTGTGTCCCTGTTGGTTCTGCTGGACCTCTCAGCGGCCTTCGATACCGTCGACCACAGTATCCTTCTGGGACGCCTTGCGGGAATGGGCCTGGGAGGCACTGTTTTACAGTGGCTCAGGTCCTTCCTAGAGGATCGTACCCAGAAGGTGTTGCTGGGGGACACCTGCTCGTCCTCACAACCATTGATTTGTGGGGTCCCGCAGGGTTCAATTCTGTCCCCCATGCTGTTTAACATCTACATGAAGCCGTTGGGAGAGATCATCCGGAGTTTCGGGGTGAGGTGTTATCTGTACGCAGATGACGTCCAGCTCTGTCACTCCTTTCCACCTACTACTAAGGAGGCTGTCCAGGTCCTGAACCGGTGCTTGGCTGCTGTGTCGGACTGGATGAGGGTAAACAAATTGAAACTCAATCCAGACAAGACAGAGGTACTCCTAGTCAGTCGAAAGGCCGAACAGGGTATAGGGTTACAGCCTGTGTTGGACGGGGCCGCACTCCCCCTGAAGACGCAGGTTCGCAGCTTGGGTGTGACTCTGGATTCTTCGCTAAGCTTGGAACCCCAAGTCTCGGCGGTTTCCAGAGGAGCATTTGCACAGCTTCGGCTCGTGCGCCAGCTGCGCCCGTATCTTGGGAGGTTGGACTTGGCTACGGTAGTCCACGCTCTTGTCACATCCCGTATAGACTACTGCAACGCACTGTACGTGGGGTTGCCCTTGAAGACTGCCCGGAAGCTTCAGATGGTCCAGCGCTCGGCAGCCAGGTTGCTAACGGGAGCGGCTCTCAGGGAGCACACCACCCCCCTGCTGAACCAGCTCCACTGGCTGCCAATTCGCTACCGGGCACAATTTAAGGTGCTGGCTTTAGCCTATAAAGCCCTACACGGTTCCGGCCCCACTTACCTCTCCGAACGCATCTCCTCCTACGAACCGGGAAGAGCGTTAAGATCTTCCGGGGAGGCCCTGCTCTCGGTTCCGCCGGCGTCACAAGTGCGGCTGGCGGGCACGAGAGACAGGGCCTTCTCGGTGGTGGCCCCTCGGCTATGGAATGCATTACCGGTGGACATCAGGCAGGCCCCTTCGTTACTGGTGTTTCGGAGGAGGGTGAAGACGTGGCTCTACGAGCAGGCTTTTGGCAACTAACTCAATAATGACGGCATCGGACAAGGAATGGAAAAAGGATCTTGAGATCGGAATCTGATTCTAAGTGTGGCGTTGATGATTATGTGTTTGTCTGTATTGTGTGTCTCATACATTGTTTAGTGTTGCTTTTTATTGTAAACCGCATTGAGTCGCCGCCTCAGGCTGATATATGCGGTATACAAATAGAGTAAATAAATAAATAAATAAATAAATACCTGTCATCTGTTGAGGAGTTACAAAGGTATAGGCATTACTTTTCATTCAACCCTTATGTGTGTTTATTTATATCAACATTTATGTGTTTGGAATTGTTTGGTTTTAATTCCTGTTTGTTGTTACTCCTATTGAACCCACCCCTTAGCAAGGCCTTCTAAGAATCATGGGTACTTTAGGTGAAAGGATAGCTGTCAAAAGATTTAGTTCTCTAGTCCTTCTCTGAAGCATTTTAATCATAATTTCTGACTTTACCATTCTTCTTTCTGCTTGATGAGTCCTTAGTTTATGAGTAACAAGCTTGGGGGGAGGTGTGGGAGTGTGTTTGCCCATGACTCATTACTACAGATGGTGGAAATTGTGCTGGCGTACTAAAACATGAAGAAGTAGAGCAGGTCAGTTTATTAAAGGACAATGGAATGATAAGTTGGCATGTTGTCAAATGGGCACATTTTCAAGAGACAGGCAGTGTGGGAACCTCTTCCAAATCAAAAGGCAGACACAGCTTTGGTTGGAGCAGTGGCTATCCATGATTGCAGGGAGTGTTACTTAAGAAGATCGTGCGATTCTGGGCTGCTATCCTTTTAAAAATACATATGTGTTTTGCACTGGGATTAGTAGTGATTCACAGCTTGCTATTTGTATCCATTGCGCCATTGTGTCCTCGACTCCAGAGCAGCAGAAAAGAAGCTTACTTAGGCAATCCAAGTAGGATTGTCTTCCAATATCAGTGTACTGGTAGTGGGGACGTAGGCTACGATGGAGCCCTATTCTTGATCTGTATGTTCTCCTGTAGTGAGGGCATTGTATCCAGGTGGAAGGCGGTCCCAGTCAGGGTTGGCTTTACACGCCTTCCTCTTGGCATGTTTCTCTCTTTTGCCCTCCATTCGTGCCTCTTCAAATTCTACAGCACTGCTGGTCACAGCTGACCTCCAGCTCAAGGGCCAGGGCTTCCCAGTTCTCAGTGTCTATGCCAGAGTTTATAAGATTGGCTTTGAGCCCATCTTTGAATCTCTTTTCCTGCCCACCAACACTGGGTTCTCGTTCTTGAGTTCAGAGTAGAGCAACTGTTTTGGGAGACGGTGGTCAGGCATCCAGACAACGTGATAGGTCCAGCGGAGCTCATGGCGGAGGACCATTGCTTCAATGCTGGTGGTTTTTGCTGCTTCCAGCATGCTGACATTTGTTTACTTATCTTCCCAAGAGATTTGCAGAATTTTTCAGAGGCAATGCTGATGGAATCCTTCTAGGAGTTGCATGTGACGTCTATAGATAGTCCACGTCTCACAGGTGTATAGCAGGGATGGGTGGACAATAGCTTTATAAACAAGAAAATAAGCTTTATAAACAAGAAAATAAGCTTTATAAACAAGAAAAGACTCTTGCCTCTTCTTCAATATGACATCCTTTCAAATATTTAAACATGACCATTATGTCTCCTCTCCATCTAGTCCTCCTATTCTAATTACTTGTCCTGTCCCCTCTTATTTTAGGCAATCAGATAAGTGATCCCAGCCATTTAGGAACAATATAAAGAATGATATGAGATTGTGATAATACTTAGTTATGATTATGTTGCTGAGGCCATAGTGGCGGTGGTGGACATTTGATGGCGAATAGGGAAATGTAAGTGCACTTAGATTTTGTAGGTAGTTTTCCAGATTGTTGGAAGAGTGACTGTTGGAAGAGAGATGATGTTTTTAACTCGGCGAACTGTCTTCTATATGTATTTTATAATTTATTTATTATGTATGTTGTTTTTAAAATGTTATTTATTGCGTAGCATTGAATTTTTACTGTTGTTAGCCATTCTGAGTCCCTCCACGGAGGTCGAGAAGAACGGGATATAAAAATTCTAAATAAAATAAATAAGTAATAAGAGTGGAACTAACTTTTGTTCTCAAAATACAACGAATGTTTTATTTTTATTTATTTACAGTATTTATATACCGTGTTTCTTACCTCTGGGGGACTCAAAGCGGTTTACATATAGATGGCAAAATTCAACGCCTTACAATGGACACTGGCACGATGCCAATACGTAACAGTTACAATAATAAAAACCACAATTAACATAAATCATTATTTTAAAAATACATCAACAGGATTAAAACAATCAAACAATAAAACAGTCTCTTCAGTTGTATTGTCATTCCAGTCTATGTTCCTCTAAAACTCTACATACATCTATTGTCTGAAGGCCTGGTCCCAAAACCATGATTTTAATTTCTTTCTAAAAGCCAGGAGGAAGGGAGCAGATCTTACCTCATTTGGGAGTGTGTTCCACCGGTGAGGGGCCACCACCGAGAAGGCCCTGTCTCTCATCCCCACCAGACGCATTTGGGCTGTTGATGGGAGCGAGAGCAGGGCCTCCTCGGATGATCTTAGATTACAAGATGGGACATAGGGGTGGATGCGTTTGGACAAGTAAGCTGGGCCAGAACCGTATAGAGCTTTATAGGTCAAAACCAGCACTTTGAATTATGTTCCCAGAATAGTTGAGTTGCAAGAGTAAACTCTGCAGAGCTGGCTTATATTCTTTGGTTATGTAAAGTACTGAGAACTTTGGTCTGAAATGGAACTATTTGCTACCGATGTGATTTAAAAAATTAATTAATTTAACACAATCTAATTGGCAATCAAAGTAATAAACATAATCATAATACTGATAATTAACAGCAATGTATTATTATTGTTCAGGAAGTCTGGTGTGCATATGTGTTCAGATGGGTATCTGATGTTCAAAAAGTAACGCTGTTATATTCACAAGACTTAACCCTCTTTTTGTGGGCATACCATTGAAGGGCATGGTACAAGGTGAATGTATTTAACTCTTGTCTTTTCTGACATACATATCAATAGTTCTGCTTGCTATGCTGTCTAATTCACTGAGCCAGTCTAATACTGCCCTGAAGCTGATATGAATGTACAGAATAATTGCTTGCCATGGTTCATGAAATATCACAGTTATGCCCCCAGGAGTTAAACTGGGAATTCAACTGAGAAGCTAAACCCACAGTAATAATTGCTATTGATTCTTTCCATTCTTGCATCTGTCCATATATAGTATCTTTCTTCCTTATTTTAAAATAGACTGACAGCCTGGATAAATAAAGCATGCACGTGTATTTTCTGTTCATGTGTTATCTTTAGGGGAAAAAGCAATGTTTTTTTTGGATGACATAAACTTTCTTAATTAGGGGAACATAGTTTGAAGCTTTAAAAAATATTATTTCCTCACCATAAGCAGAAATAGAGACACAAGTGAAGTTTGATATCAGACTATTGAGACTTGAACATGGTATGTGTAAAGAGGCCACCAATTTGTAAAAGATGCCAGCAATTTGTAACGGTTTGTAAAGGAGCCACCACTTTGTAAGGACTTATTAAATTGATAACACAACTAATAGCTTGAGTATTGATTTGTGCTTTCTTCAGTGTGTAGCGTGACTTAACTTGAAAGTATTTGTAACAGAGACTTGGCTTTAGAAGAAACTGTAACAGGTTTATTGAAGTATAGAAGAAGCTTGATGGTTTCAATGTTTCTTAACTCTTAGAGGCACATATCTTCAGAGGTTACATTTATAACATTTCATAAACCAACTCTTAAGAGGACTATTCCTTCCACTAAACAGGTTTCAAACTAATTTTCCTTCAAAATGTGTTTCTTTCTTTAACAGATTACTTCAGGTACAAGCTTATCTTTCCTTGTGTTATTTCTGTTGCAATAAAGATTCTTATTAGGGTTCTCTCCCTCTTTTGCTCTTACACTGACTAATAATATAAATAAGTCAACTCGACCTTTCTAAACTACACAGGCTAAAAGCCAAAACCTTCCTGATTCTCAACACAGTAGAATCAGCTTTTCCCTGTAGTTCTTCGACTACAGACTACCTTACTGGTTGTCACACACAACAGAACCAGCCTTCCCTGTAGTTCGCTGACTACAGACTGACAGTTTTAAAATGGCTGCCCTGTCAAGTGGCAGTTGGCTCCACCCCTTTTCCCATGGCAACTCATCTCAAAGTGAGTTGAGCTGGTTACCATCCCCCAATTCTATATACTTACCCTTTTAAACACCTATCTATAATTACACATAACTGCAGATTAAAATTAACACTTCACCACAGTATGTTTTCTGTCTCCTGATATAATCTTTACAGTATTCTTGAATGGTAGGTAACATATAGAGGGAGAGAATAAGAGAAAGTGGATGAGACTAGTCCAAGGTCAGTGCCCTGGCTGAGCAGGGATTTGTCGCTAAATAGGCGTGATCTAAATCCAGTGGTCTGTTATTTATGACGCATTGGCTTGAACTATTGAAGACATTTTCTAGTGAACCCTCCTTAATGTATGAGACCCTAATAAGAATCTTTATTGCAACATATATTAAAGAGAGAGAGGTGGGAATGGTGGGGTCTGTAAGAAACTGTTAGCCATTTTAGACTGCACATATAACAGGCATGATCGAGTAGTCATTTTTTCCGGCAAGCCTACCTGGTCAGTTTTAAGTTGTGAATCTAAATTTTTCTAATGTATGTTTTTATTGGCGACACAGGTAGAATAATATCACAATCCATCACCATTTCCAAATACATATCAAATATTGTTTTCATAGTGTTCTTATCCTTACCTATTCCACTTTTATCTCCCATTTGTGTCTAGTGATTTTTGTGGATTTTAATCTGCATTTTATCAGTGGATTTTTAACTCCGTGTATTTTGTTGTATGTCTTTTAATGGTGCTTAATAATAATAATAATAATAATAATAATAAATAATAAACTTTATTTATACCCCACCACCATCTTCCTGATGGGGACTCGGGGCGGCTTACCTGAAGCCAAGCCCAAACAACAAGCCCAAACAACAAATTACAGCAGAATAAAACCGAAAACGAAGACAGTAAACAACAACATCATAATTACATAAAACATGTGGATGCATAACGATATAAAATTACAATAAATACAATCACAGTGACAATGGGCGGGCTACATGCAATGATTAAAAGAAAAACTAATTTAAAAACTAATTAAAAACTTTATCTCTTGTTTTAATGATGTTTATCCCACCTCAAGCTGCAGTGAGAGGCGGATAATAAATTAATCATCATCATCATTAAGGGGGTACACGATACCATTTTGGGGTTTTGGATTTGGCTGCCAAATCCCTAGAAATGAGCCTGGCAGAGAACCACCGAAGCCTTAGCTGATACGGATCGCATCAGCTGTATCTTTTTGTCTAATGGGGGCCAATGGGGCTGAGCAGCTGTCTACCTGAGATGGAGGCGGTGTGTAGGTAAATATAATTTAATATATAAAACTTTATTTGTATTCCGCCCTATCTCCCCGAGGGGATTAAGGGCAGATTCCAACATAACAATGGCAAACATTCAATGCCTACATAAAACACATGATTCTAACATAAAATCCCAGAAAAACTCCACATATAAAAGTAACATTAAAACCTAACATCAAATTAAAAACCTTGCAAATCAGGCAAGCTGTGACTTCTCTTTTTCTTTCCTCCCTGGAAGCTTCCTCTATCCCTTCCTGAAGTGCCCCTGCCCCCGAGTTCCCCTGTTGAGATGAATGGGAACTTGCTTTCCCAGCAGCACTTTCTGCAGTACACTTTGGAGGAGCTTCTGTGCTCCTTCCTGAGTGAGGCATAATGGGAGTTGAAGTTTTTCTCTGTATGTGTTTCTCACTTTCTTTCTCAGCCAATCAGAGGGCTGGTTGACTGAGTCCATTTTCCTCCCCTCTTGTGGCGTCCACTTGGGACTTCAATTCCCAGAAACCCCTCTTGTGTTTTTTTTAAAAAATGTTATAGTAAAAAGTTTAAGAATTTATCAAAGATCAGTAGATTAGTGAAATGTTCTGAAAGTTGGCAGGCCTGCAGGTTGTAAATGTGGCCTACAAGTGAGGCAAGTTTCATGCTGATAGGTCTAAAAAATGGAGACATGAGTTTCTGTTTTTCCACTGGTGCCAGTGGATCAATGGACCAAACCGTACTGAAACAAAAACGGAATCTCCTCCCGATTTCGGGAACTTCTTGGTAAACAGAATGGGGGGGGGGGGGAGCTGAAAACCAGACCAAAATGACATGGGCTTTTGCAGAGTTGCACACCTATTATTGTTATTATTTTACTGACACAAAAACACAATATGTCACATCAAATGAGATATATATGCTGAATTTCATATCACAAAATCACAAGTCAAACACTTCCCGTCTAGAACTGTATGATGTATTTTCGAATGGTGCTTGAAGATCCAAGTAAGGTGGCCTTTTGCAGCAGACAGATCGTGATTTTGTCAATGTTTATTGTTTCCAAATGCCAGCTGAGATCTTTTGGCACAGCACCCAGTGTGGTGATGACCACTGGGACCACCTGTACTGGTTTATGCCAGAGTCTTTGCAGTTCAATTTTGAGGTCCTGATAACGGCTAAGTTTTTCCTGTTGTTTTTCCTCAATGCGACATCAATAATCCAAATTCTTTTCTTTTCCACAATCCTGATGTCTGGTATATTGTGTTCCAAAACTTTGTCAGTCTGGATTCGAAAGTCCCACAGCATTTTTGCGTGTTCATTTTCCACTATCTTTGCAGGTTTATGATCCCACCAATTCTTTACTGCATACAGATGGTACTGGTGACATAAGTTCCACTGAATCATTTGGGCCACAGAGTTGTATCTTTGTTTGTAGTCCGTCTGTGCAATTTTCTTGCAACAGCTGAGGTTATGATCCATGGTTTCATCAGCTTCCTTGCACACTCTGCATTTTGGGTCGGCAGCTTATTTTCAATCCTGGCCCTAATCGCATTTGTCCTTATGGCTTGCTCCTGGGCTGCAAGAATCAGGCCTTCTGTCTTCTTCTTCAGTGAGCCATAACCAGGTCTTCTCCTTATCAACTTTTCCTTCAATTTTGTCAAGGAACTACTCATGCAATGCTTTGTTGTGCCAGCTGTCAGCTCTGGTTTGTAGTGCAGTTTTTTTGTACTGGTTCTTTGTTTGCTGTGCTTTGAGAAGTTTCCGATTATTGACTTCAATTAAAGCACGTTCTTGGCTTTCCTTTACTTCTTCTTCTTCTTCTTCTTCTTCTTCTTCTTCTTCTTCTTCTTCTTCTTCTTCTTCTTCTTCTTCTTCTTCTTGGCTTTCCTTTACTACTACTACTACTACTACTACTTATTATTATTATTATTATTTTAATTGTAAAGCATGTGGCCTCTGTGTCTCATACTTATGCATCTGTACTAAGCAACTCATAGGTGTGAGTTCACAGATGTCCACTTGAAGAACTACAGTTGTAGGTAAGCAACATGTTCTTTTGTTTAGCATTATGGAAACAAGGTATAGCCAATGGGATTTGTGCACAGGTGCAAAAGGAAAGAAAGTCAAAGTTAAATAAGTTACAAAATAAGCTCTTATTTTCTGTTATAAACTAAAATCGGGGAAAACAGTAGTTATTTCTAGCTGCCAAGATATGGTTTGAATTTTTTCTTTGCTAACACTTTTGTGATTTAATATAGTTTATTTTCATAATTCTAAACAATGGTTTAGTGTTTTGTTTCATTTGAATTTGAGCTGTGTGTCTCAGATTCCCCATTCCTTAGTTTACTATGTATGTATATTTCTTTTATATGCCGTAATTTCAGCAAGGTTTCTTTCAGCTACATTCTTTTAAAGAGCAATCGAAAGAGCAAAGTGATGTGGCTTTCACTCTTCCTGGTCTGTTTTGACAGCCAGTGCTTGAGGAAATGTTGTGTCTGAAAGTATATATGACACAAGTTCAGAATCCACAAAGTAATAAAGTACATACGAAAGGAGCAAAAAAGATACCATTTAAAGTGGAAGGAATGAAAGCCAGCCTAAGACAGCCAATCCCACAGGCATATATGGAAAAAAACCTTATTAAATTCTGGGGAACTTTAAGCCTGGCCTGATCCATTAAATTGAAGCAAATTATGCAGTCTCTCTTCAATCATTTTTTGATTATGAAAAATGATCTACCATTTATTATTATTATTAATTATTTTTATTTTTATTTTTTGAAAAATGATCTACCATGTCTATCTCAATCTCATCTCTCAAGATCATTGAAATTTCCACCCATATAAGTACACAGGCAGTCCCCGAGTTACAAACACCTGACTTACAAACAACTCACAGTTACAAACAGGGGTGAGACAAACTTGGAGAATCTTGTTTGTATCCTGGGAACTGCCTGTACATCGTGTTCAGCCTAAATTGCTAGAGAATACAAGAGAGCAGAAGTTGGGAATGTGCAGCCCATTTGCTTGGTGTTCCCCAAGGTAATTTTGTGTCCACAAGAGTTGAATAAAAATGCTTTTTGTTAAATATTATCAATACTGTCACACGCTTTAAAAGCAGGGAAAAGAAAATTACCCTCTTCTACTTTCTTGATATTTCCAGAAAAAAATGGTTAGAGAATTAATGTAAATTAGACAAGACTTTAATCCCATATGAAAGGCTGTTCTTAAGCCAAGATGGGGGTCATTAGGAATAACTTCCTGACTGTGAGAGCCGTTCAGCAGTGGAACTCTCTGCCCCGGAGTGTGGTGGAGGCTCCTCCTTTGGCTTTTAAACAGAGGCTGGATGGCCATCTGTTGGGGGTGCTTTGAACACGATTTTCCTGCGTCTTGGAAGGGGGTTGGACTGGATGGCCCACAAGGTCTCTTCCAATTCTAGGTAGGGAAGTGGTGCAGGTTTGAAGACTTGTTTTGGGTGGAGGAAACTTTCATGTTACAATAAGCCATCTGTAATGAATCCCTTACCTTAGATGGCTGGCTGAAGCCTAAGGGAGTGGGCCTGGCGAAGCCACGACTTCCATTTTAGAAGAGGGAGCCGGGTGGAAGCCATTTTAGTTAGGCTTTCCTTGAGAGGACGTGTTCAAGTCTTAGAGGGAAAATAAGGAGGCTAGGAATGGCTAGGAATGGCAATACATGGAGCGAGAGTTGCCAGATGTTCAAGCTGGGTTTAGAAAAGGCAGAGGAACGAGAGACCAGATTGCCAATATCCGTTGGATAATGGAGAAAGGCAGGGAGTTTCAGAAAAACATCTATTTCTGCTTCATTGACTATTCTAAAGCCTTTGACTGTGTGGATCATAATAAATTGTGGCAAGTTCTTGGTGGGATGGGCATCCCAAGCCACCTTGTCTCTCTCCTGAGGAATCTGTACAAGGACCAAGTAGCAACAGTCAGAACTGACCACGGAACAACAGACTGGTTCAAGATTGGGAAAGGCGTACGGCAAGGCTGCATCCTCTCACCCAACCTTTTTAACTTGTATGCAGAACACATCATGCGATGTGCGGGGCTGTATGAATGCAAAGCTGGGGTGAAAATTGCTGGAAGAAACATTAACAACCTCAGATATGCAGATGACACCACTCTGATGGCCGAAAGCGAGGAGGAGCTGAGGAGCCTTCTAATCAAGGTGAAAGAAGAAAGCGCAAAAGCCGGGTTGCAGCTAAACGTCAAAAAAACCAAGATTATGGCAACAAGAATGATTGACAACTGGAAAATAGAGGGAGAAACCGTGGAGGCTGTGACAGACTTTGTATTTCTAGGTGCAAATATTACTGCAGATGCAGACAGTAGCCAGGAAATCAGAAGACGCTTACTTCTTGGGAGGAGAGCAATGTCCAGTCTCGATAAAATAGTAAAGAGTAGAGACATCAGACTGGCAACAAAGATCCGCCTAGTCAAAGCCATGGTATTCCCTGTAGTCACCTATGGATGTGAGAGCTGGACCTTAGGGAAGGCTGAGCGAAGGAAGATCGATGCTTTTGAGCTGTGGTGTTGGAGGAAAGTTCTGAGAGTGCCTTGGACTGCGAGAAGATCCAACTAGTCCATCCTCCAGGAAATAAAGCCCGACTGCTCACTGGAGGGAAAGATACTAGAGACAAAGTTGAAGTACTTTGGCCACATCATGAGGAGACAGGAAAGCCTAGAGAAGACAATGATGCTGGGGAAAGTGGAAGGCAAAAGGAAGAGGGGCCGACCAAGGGCAAGATGGATGGATGGCATCCTTGAAGTGACTGGACTGACCTTGAGGGAGCTGGGGGTGGTAACGGCCGACAGGGAGCTCTGGCGTAGGCTGGTCCATGAGGTCACGAAGAGTCGGAGACGACTGAACGAATGAACAACAACAACAAGGAATGGCTAGAAAGATGGGGGCGGAGCCTAAGTGGTTTAGAGGAAAAAAGTGTCCTTTTAAAACAGAGGCTTGAAGTCCCAGTTAGTCAGTTGTCAGTTGGAGTTGTTAGAGAGCAGTTGAAGAGTTGGTGTTAGTTCAATGCGAGTTTGGGTTTAGAGGAGAAGATTGGGTTAGTCTTTTGTGAGGTATTCAGAGCGGCTAATAGTGTATTTTTGGCTAGATTCCTAAGGGGAATTTTGGGGAGTTACTTTCAGAGATTAATTTCCTGAAGTAATTTTCTGTGGTAGAACTTTGAAAAACCCAGAAGAGTTTAAGATTTTACTCTAATACAACCACAAGCTTTTATTGACAGTATTTTCTGAAACCACTAAGCATTTGTACCTGGATTATTTCAAGCTTGTTCAATAAACATTCTTGTTCTTTTATTAACTTATACCAGCCTCAGTGTGTGTACCATTGTGGTCAAAGTATTTCTAAAGTCAGCTTCACAGCAGCCACTAAGAAACTATAGTGGCACACTGTGTTACAGAACAAACTCCCAATATTACCTCAGCCTGATTAATATTGGAATGGTGGCAGCGGAATTTATTTGAAGAAGCATTTTAAGTCTCTCAGTTCTAGTGTTTCCCAGTTCCTACCTTTTAAAAGGCAAAGTGTCTCTCCCTTTTCTCTTCTCTAATCTTCCCTGATATTGGTATAGTAAGTGGGATATTTTTCAACAAATAAAATAAAGAGAACTTTAAATATACAGCTGTTTCAACAACCATACTCCCTCTTCCTTTTGAAGGCTTTATACTTTTGGTGAACACCGTGTTCGTATTTTAGGTGGTGCCTGTGTGTTATACAATCCAACTCAAATTACAGATCTTGCATAAAATGAATCAGCATTTTCCAGAGGCTATCCAGAAATGGTTGCATGGATGGGCAACTGCTGTTAGCATCAGGAGTATGAATGTAAGCTGTACTAGTATATGTCAAACATGAATATTACTGTCAGTCTGCTTCCAGTTTGTTTATGTTTATTAGAGTTGGAGTAGTCCCTGACAAGGCCTATAGGCCCCCAGGCTGTAATAAGTTGCTGGTGTTGTTGAAATTTGTTGTGTTTCATGAAGGGTATTTTTTTCAGGATAACTTTTGAGAAGTTAAAAGACTGCTTTCTGAGCCATTTTGGTCTATTGCTGTAAGGCTGAAGCAGCTCATGCTTTTTGCCATAGTTGGCTTTGACATACCAGCTGAATTCGTCCTAGATACAGCTCAGTTCCTTGATGTTGTGAAGAAGCTTGTGTTCTGAGTTTTAAGAATACTTCAAGAAATATATTAAAAATATCTTTCCAGTTTGATCTTACTGGAATAAGATATCACTAATTGGGTTTATTTCCCAATGGATGGATTCGTTTCCATTCATCTGTATTCTGATTTACATGTCGTTTCCATCAATGGTCAGAAAATCTATTTCCTTCTTTAAAAATAGATTTATTTCCAACAAGTCTTGGTAAAGCTCTGTAATATTTATTTATTTATTTACAGTATTTATATTCCACCCTTCTCACCCCACAGGGGACTCAGGGTGGATTACAATGTACATATACATGGCAAACATTCAATGCCATAGACACACAACATATATAGACAGACACACAGAGGCCATTTAACGTTCCAGCTTCATGAGGGCATTCTGGCCACCAGGGGAGCTGTCGCATCACTGTCCACTTGTGACACTGATGGAGTACTTCCTCATTATTTGCACGCTTGCTGGAGATTTTTATGGTGTTGTAAATTAGTTAAATTAGCCTCCTCGCAAGTAGAGAACTGAGCTTAATGAGAAAAGACCTAGGATAAGTACAAAATGAACCTTGTTTTGTGAAGAATAGAGGAACCACAAGTGGATTCTTAAGGAGAGCATAATGTATGTGCTGCCTATCTTTATTAGAACAGAAAATTATCAATGAGGACCGGTGTATATGTATATGTGTTTGGTGTGGTGGGAGTTATCTGCAGTTCTTCAGTGTTAAAGAAGTTGTACTTTACCCATCGTAATAATAATAATAATAATAATAATAATAATAATAATAATCATTATCATCATCATCATCATCATCATCATCATCATCATCATCATCATCATCATCATCTGGCAGCCCAAGAACAAGCCATTAGAACAAATGCCATCAAAGCCAGAATTGAAAAGTCGACAACAGATCCCAAATGTAGACTCTGCAAGGAAGCAGATGAAACAATACATTACATCCTCAGCTGCTGCAAGAAGATTGCGCAGACAGACTACAAGCAGAGGCATAACACCGTTGCTCAGATGATTCATTGGAACTTGTGCCACAAATACCATCTGCCTGCGACCAAGAACTGGTGGGATCACAAGCTGGAAAAGGTTATAGAAAGTGGACACATCAAACCTCTGGGACCTCTGAATTCAGACAGACAGAGTTTTGGAGCACAATACTGCTGACCTCACGATCATGTTAAAAAACAAAGTATGGATTGTCAATGTTGCAATCCCAGGTGACAACATGATTGAAGAGAAACAACAGGAAAAGCTGACACGATATGAGGATTTAAAGATTTAACTGCAAAGACTCTGGCACAAGCCAGTCAGGGTGGTCCCAGTGGTGATCGGCACACTGGGTGCAGTGCCTAAAGACCTTGGCCTGCACTTAAACATAATCGGCACTGACAAAATTACCATCTGCCAGCTACAGGGATCTGCACGCATTATTCGGCTTGGGAAGTGTCCGACATGTGACCCAATACAATAGCCAGCAGAGTGTCTGCTGGGTACTCATCTTGTTGTGTTTCAAATAGTAATAATAATAATAACAACAACAACAACTTTATTTTTATACTCCCTCTCCCCGAAGGGACTCAGGGCAGCTTATAAAGGTACAAGCCCAAGAATTATAGGTTAATACAAGCACAATAAAATACAATCAATAAAAAACATCACAATCAGGCAACATCGTAAAAACAGTATCATGGCTGAACGAAAATTGATGTTGGGTTCGAGGGGCTCAGAGTAAGTGCGGTGGTCCCTAAATAGTTGCTCATGAATTCCCTGCTACGGATTCACGGAATGATTTTGGGCTAGTCAGTACTGTTGTCTGTCAATGAATAAGATCAATGTTTTCCAAATGAGCGCTTCTCAGGATATCTGATGTGGGGATTTGGCATTATGTGCCGGGGCTAGTATTATATTTATATCCATTGGCAATAAGATTTTTTTCTATCTTTCCTGGAAACTTGCTGCAGACTGACAGCTGAGGGTTCATGGACCAACACTGGTCCCTGACACTCCTTTGAGTGGTAATGTTCTAAGTGATATAACTGTCAAACAGTGTGGGAAACAGAGTGTGACTTTCATGGATTTGATTGGATTTGACTTGCCTGCAGTAACTTAATCCACTGCTACATACAGCGGAGTTGTGATGCATTTTGGCTCTCTTCCATACTAAAGGGCATGTTATTCACCTTTCATTCACATCATAGCAAGCATCTGAATAATAATGATTTCATCCAACTGCTTTGACTAAACAGGATCAGATTTGGAAATGAATCAGAAGAGACTGCAATTTAATATACTGAGATGGAAACAAAACAAATGAAGTAGTGCCTAATTTGCATTTTTTTTCTTTTAGGATGTTTCAAAGATGACCGCATTGTATTTTGGACATGGATGTTTTCCACCTACTTTATGGAGAAATTGGCCTCCCGGCAGGATGACATGCTTTTTTATGTCCGGAGGAAACTCTCCTATGTTGGTGAGGATAATGGAGACGGGAAGAAGGTATGTTGGCCCCAGAGATGGGGAAAGGGTTACCAGCATGAGCTAATCGTTGGGCTAAATAATCTGATTCAGTAGCATTTACACTACAAGACAGACATTTTAAACAATTTAATTTTAGTTAACACTAGCTACCCCCTGCCATGTGTTGCTGTGGCCCTGTCTGTGTATATGTGTTTTGTGTGTGTATAATAATAATAATAATAATAATAATAATAATAACAACAACAACAACAACAACAACACTTTATTTGTACCCTGCTACCATCTCCCCAAGGTACGGCTTACATGAGGCCGTGTCCAAATACAACAATACAAGCAATAAACAGCAATACAAGCAATTAAAATAAAAAACATAGACAATAAAATATACAGCATTATCAATAAGACAACACATAATTAAAAACAGTGGGAAGGCCAAATGTAAAATTAAAATTGGAAGTAATGCTGGGACATGAACGAAAAGGTGATAGTGGTGTTTGTGGAAGGGCATACGAGCAGACCTAAAGAAATGTAAAGTGCTTGGAGGACAAAGTGCTATGGGATCATTATTCCGGGAGGGCACGCTGGAGCAGCCACGTCTTCAAGCTCCTCCTGAAGACTGCCAGAGTTGGGGCCTGTCTGATGTCTTTAGGGAGTGAGTTCCAGAGTCGAGGGGCCACCACCGAAAAGACCCTCTCTCTTGTCCCCACCAATCGCGTCTGCAATGCTGGTGGGATTGAGAGCAGGGTCTCTCCGGATGATCAAAGGGATCATGTGGGTTCATATATGGAGATACGGTCACGCAGGTAGGCGGGTCCCAAAACGTTCAGGGCTTTGTAGGTAAGAACCTGCACCTTGAATTGGTATATATATATATATACCAATTATGTAAGTATATATAATTATAAGTATATAATTACAAATATATTATTATTATTATTATTACTATTATTATATATTTGTGTATATATGTATATGTGTATTTTTTGTTTTTTGGCTTTTGGCTTTTCTGCTGTGTTTTTCAGTGTTTTTATGAGTGATGGTTACTCATTGGCCTGATAGGTGTATTGTGTCCAAATTTGGTGTCAATTCGCCCAGTGGTTTTTGAGTTATGTTAATCCCACAAACTAACATTACATTTTTATTTATATAGATAAACATTTTAAAGCTATATTTATTTATTTATTTATTTATTTACCCTATTTATGCCCCACCCTTTTCTACCCTGAAGGGGACTCAAGGTGGCTTACATAGAGAAAAGTTATGTCTACAACACACCCTCACCACCATGTGGCTTCATCAAGTATTGCAGAAGTAGTAGTAGTTACTTATAGCATCAGTGTCAACACTAGAATGCAGCACTTTTAGGAGCCAGTTCACAGGTTCTTGAATTAAAAGGTATGGCCAAACAAAGGGAGTGGCCCGGAAATGGCCCTCGTGCAATGACGTTGTGTAATAAATAGCACATTAACACACTGTTAAACAGTCACAAAAGCACACCCCAACCCTCATGTGAGAATGTCATGTGCTACTACAGACCGCTGACTTGAAGGATCATCCTAGGTTCTAGTATCAATGAGAGAAGCAGAAAAGTTTCTTCTCCCCTCTACTTATATCTGCTTGTTGTTTTTCTTGCAGCAGATTTGGAACTGAGGAATCTAGCTTTGCAAACTGAAATATGCATGATCGAGAATAAGGGTAGGATTCCTGCCTAACGTTCCTCGGTTCTAGACTGTTATGAACAAGGCTGTACATCTGCCATCCTCAGTCAACCTATCTTTAGTTCTATTGTGTTTTCACCCTAGATTCTTGTATTAAAGAAATAAGGAGAAATTTTATTTCTCCCTGTTTTCTCTACCCATTTAATCATTTAATATGCCTGTTTCTTCATCGACTGGTAGTTTTCCAGCTTTTCTACAAAAGAGGTGACTGTGTAGTGCTGTCCCAAGTGATCTTGTTGCCATGAGATGCTGGCCCCCAACAATCAACATTGTTATTTTGGTACCTGAGTCCCTTTCCTTCATTCTCGTGGTGGAGCCCCCAGTGGTGCAGTGGGTTAAACCCCTGTCCTGGCAGGATTGAATTCCAACAGGTCTCAGGTTCGAATCCGGGGAGAGCGTGTATGAGCTCCCTCTATCAGCTCCAGCTCCACATTGCGGGAACATGAGAGAAGCCTCCCACAAGGATGGTAAAACATCAAAATACCCACGTGTCCCATGGGCAACATCCTTGCAGACGGCCAATTCTCTCACACTAGAAGCGACTTGCAGTTTCTCACGTCAAAAAAAAAAATTCTTGTGGTAGAAGTAGCACAGTAATAGGCCCAGTATGCATAATTTCTGTATTCATATTTTTGTAAGCTCTGTAATATTCTTTTAAAGGTGTGGTAATTAACCTCAGTCTAGACAGTTCTCCAGTTTTGAGCACATCATAGATTTTAATAAATAGAACCACCACTTTATTTTCAATTTCTTATACCTGCCTCGCTAATTGTATTGATTAATTGCAACAAGTTGCTTGGAATGCCTGTTCTTGGATGTTTTTGAAATATCTCGCTATCCTACAATGTGCAGTTGATAGTGTGAAATAAATCACACCCAAAACAGTGGTTGGCACATTGTTTGTTGTCTTCATATCCATGTGTCTGCATTTGCAGTTTTTTTTAACTTTACCCTACCGAAAATCTGTCTCTCCCTGTCTGAGGTTCTTGTGATCATGGAGAAGATGAACCCTGAAAAATTGCACCTCCGAAGCATGACATCTCTCTATTCTTTTCCATTTTCAAAATAGGAATAGTAATGTAACGGTGACCAGTACTCTTTTGCTTTGTCTGTCCCTACTAAATAAGATACAGAAAGTATTATGTTATTGTTGTTGAAACTTCAAATATGGTGTCATATGACAAGTTTATTACTTGTAAACACAATATAGAGGAAGAACTTCTCTTAGTCATGGATAAATGTCCATATTCATTTAGATAAACATAATAGTCCAATCTGTTTGATGATTTAAAGAGTCATTTGTAGATGTTTCGAAGGACTATTTGCGGCATCCAAGGTTGTGTCAGAGAAGAGTTCTCTGACACAACCTGGGCACCGTATAGAACTCTTCTCTGACACAACCTTGGATGCCACAAATAATCCTTCGAAACATCTACAAGTGACTTTAAATCATCAGACAGATTTGGACTTATGTTTATCTAAATGAATATGGACATTTATCCATGACTAAGAGAAGTTGTTCCTCTATATTGTGTTTATAAGTAATAAACCTGTCATATGACATCATATTTGAAGTTTCAACAACAATAACATAATACTTTGTGTATCTTAGTAATAGATATCTGTGTTCTATGTATTCCTACTAAATAAGGGCTATTGGAGCACATGTATAAAATCAGTGTTGGATGTTTTCATTATATATATGTATGTATATATTGCACCAACTTCCCTGGTGGCGCAATGGGTTAAAGCACCGAGCTGCTGAGCTTGTTGATCGAAAGGTCGCAGGTTCGATTCTGGGGAGCGGCGTGAGCTTCCGCTGTCAGCCCTAGCTTCTGCCAACCTAGCAGTTCGAAAACATGCAAATGTGAGTAGATCAATAGGTACCGCTCCGGCGGGAAGGTAACGGCGCTCCATGCAGTCATGCCGGCCACATGACCTTGGAGGTGTCTATGGACAATGCTGGCTCTTCGGCTTAGAAATGGAGATGAGCACCGCACCCCAGAATTAGACATGACTGGACTTAATGTCAGGGGACTACCTTTACCTACACACACACACACACACACACAGTAAAAAAACCAACATGTCTTTCCCGTGAAAAACACAATAGAGTGTAATGAATAATTGAATACTGCATTTATGAATCATACAGGCACTGACTACAGAGTACAATTGTCTGTATTGTATGAAACCTACCAGTTCACTTCCCAGCTTGCTGAGAGGGAAGGAACTGAATTAGGCTATAGCTGGCTATTAATAAGGCTGCGTCTTTGTGCATTTGGTCTTTGATACAGGTTTCTGAATAGCTATTTACCTGAGTGGTGAGAAATATATGCATCCAGCTGACAAAGGTGGGAAAGGATTTAACATTGGTTCATGACATCTTTAATTCATGAATGTTCCACCCTCCTCTGTTGACATTGCCTCCATATAATGAATTCTTGTCCCAGCATTGAATGTTTGCCATATATATGTTGTGCTCCGCCCTGAATCCCCTTCGGGGCGAGAAGGGCGGAATATAAATGTTTTAAATAAATAAATAAATATTCACTGTCAAGGTAAGACAGAACCTCCCTGAGTCCTCTCGGGGAGATAGGGCAGGTTATAAATAAATTTTAAAAATTATTATTATTATTACTACTACTACTATTATGGCTATTATTATTACTATGGCTGTCGTAGCTGAATGTGTTAGTCTACTGCTTCCTTGACCAGACAAAGTAGGTGGTATTTAATCAGAGGTATATTTTGTGTGTTTTTGGACCTTCTATGAACACAAATTCAAAAACTAGCAGTGGCATCATCATGCCTACCAATTGTTGGATTTTTGTTCATTATAGCAATTGGGACATATACCGTATAGCTTGCTACAAGGAATTGTTGGATTTCCTGTTTGGAAGTTGGTGCAGTTGGATTAAGAGCTTCTATAGTTCTTCTAATAGTGAAAATCATGGTACCAGAAGCGACTTGCAGTTTCTCAAGTTGCTCCTGACATGATGATGATGATGATGATGATGATGATAATAATAATAATAATAATAATAATAATAATAATAATAATAATAATAATGGTGGAATCTAATTGTTTCCTTAGAAGAACAATTATGCCTAAAGACGCTAAACACACCAGATCCCATCTGAACTTGGAAATGAAACAGGGTTAGCCCTGGTTAATATTTGAATGGAAGACCATCAACAAATATTTTGTAAGGGTATTTTTATTTTCTCTCATATATATATATATATATATATATATATATATATATATATATATTCTTTTCTTTTTTTCCATTTTTTCTTAGGGTAAGTTCTGTTGCGTGTCCATATGTATATAAACGAATATACATGTGGAAATATATACGTATGTGTATGTATGGATCAACACACACACACACACACATATATATCTCACTCTATTGTCAATGTTTGTCTATATGTATGTCATGTTCAGTCTTTCACTAATAAAAATGAATTGGCAAAACAAATACCAGGTACTGTAGGCTATGTTTTAAAGGAAGAAACGGGTAAGGAACTGAGTGTCCCTTACCTAAGAAAACCCTCAGAAATTCACGGGAGTCTCCGTAAGTGGACAGACAACTTTAAGACACAGACATCTACATACCACCCAAACAAATCCTCAAGATCTTTCTCCCCTAACAAAAGAATCCAAAAAACTTGAAGGTGGCTAAACCTCCAACCTTCTAATGAGATCTAAGCATGTACCATTTGGTCCTGATCCAACACACTACAAAATAAGGTATTGTGAGTGGTAAGGAATTTTACCACTAACAGCATTCTTAACAGCGCAAGGGAACATGGGGACAGCAATAGAGGGAAAACAATGGAAAAATGTGGAATTTGACAAAAAGAGCTTAAAATAAATAGTATGAATCTTGAGCAAGTATTGTGGAGGGGGAATGGCAGTATGACACATTGGGAATGGTTAAGCATTCTCTTTATATGAGGGTTGAATGAAAAGTAATGCATCCACCTTCGTAACTCCTCAACAGATGGCAGTATGCGGCAGGTACTGGCTTATTCAGTAGACTCTCCTCTACAGTTCCATTTGGTGGGAAACCTAAGCATTGAATAGTTGTGTTGTTAAAGTGCGAAGTAATGGAACCCTGCGCAGATGGTCGGTCAGTGCGACTTAAACAATGTGCAGTCATTCAATTCTTGACAGCAGAGTGTGTCACCCCAAAGGAGATTCATCAGAGAATGCAAGCTGTTTATGGTGATTGTGTTGATGTGAGTACTGTGCGTCGTTGGGTGAGAAAGTTTAAAGATGTTGAGGTGGGAACATCTGACTTGCGTGACAAACAAAGAGTTGGATGTCCTGTGACAGCAACCACCGAGTTTCCCAAGCAAAAAGTTGACAGATTGATTCAGGATGATCGTTGTATCATTCAGAGGAAAATTTCAAGCATAGTTGGGTGTGGGTCACATTATTGCTTTGCTTGGCTATCGGAAGATCTGTGCACAATGGGTACCCAGGATGCTGACACCTAAAACTCGCCCAACGACGCACAGTACTCACATTAACACAATCACCATAAACAGCTTGCATTCTCAAGATGGATCTCCTTTGAGGTGACACCTTCTGCTGTCAAGAATTCAATGACTGCACGTTGCTTAAGTCTCATTGACTGACCATCTGTGCAGGGTTCCATACTTTGAACAACACAACCGTTCAATGCTAATGTTTCTCGCCAAAATGGAAATGTGGAGAAGAGTCTACCGAACAAGCCAGTACCTGCTGCATACCAGTACTGCCATCTGTTGAGGAGTTACGAAGGTGGAGACATTACTTTTCATTCAACTCTCGTATTGGTCATCATCTGGGAAGATCACTGGCCTGCACATAGGTCCTCTAGCAAGTTAATGACTCAAGTACAAATTAAAACAAGTTCTTCCTTGCTCAGCCCTGGGGCAGCCCTGAGTTCTTAAATGGTAGCCTCATTCCTATCTATCTATCTATCTATCTATCTATCTATCTATCTATCTATCTATCTATCTATCTATCTATCTTCTCATCTACTTTCATGGGTATATGTCTCTCTCTGTGTGTGCATATATAAGAAAGAGAGAATGAGTGGATCTGTTAGACTTAATTACAGTTGTTTCTTGGTTTCACAACAAAATGTTCACTGAAAATTTTTACAGAGTAGCTTCTAATTCCTTCCAGTCTATAAATGTTTTATATTGCTTAGGATTTATCTCTTGCCCCTCTCCTGCTATTATTCACTCTCTTAGCTGAAATAATGGGTTTGTATATATTTCCATTACTGCCTTTTTAGTCATGTAACTGCAAATGGTCTTATAAATCATCTACAAAAGACTAGGGCACATTAGTAACAAATCCTTTTTCCCCCTCCGGTGAATAATTTCTCCAACTTCTAAGCACTAGTGAACTTGCCTATACACACCACTATTCATCTGTGGCTGTTACAGGGACACTTTTTGGTTTCTTATAAATTTTTTTTTTGGGGGGGGGGGGGGGGGCTGTCAGGAAATCTGTTATAAGGATGGGCAAAGTACTTTGACAAAACTTTGCTCAACGTTTCTTAGATTCTTGTGCATTTTTTAATCAAACAAGCCTAGTAAATAGCAACTGCTAAGAGTAATTGAGAAAGTTTTGGCAAGCTGTCTCGTGTTCATTGATAGAAAACAATGGACCATCTTGTGCCTGCACTTGGGGGGGGGGGACCATCTGCAGGTGTATGGGAGCTCTAGCTGCACACCTCTGGTTAGAAATTGCTGCTGCTTTGTTACTTTGGGCTCTGCAACCATCCACGAAGGCTGCATATGTTCTTTCCATCTGTCCAGGCTTTAGCTCATCTTGAAATCCTGCTGTGCAGATTGACGTCAGTTCAACTTGATAGGCATCCTTAACTCAAACTTATAAGCACCAACATAGTATCTATGACAAATAATAAGGCTTTTGCCACCTTTTCCAATTTTGGGTTGGACCCCCCCCCCCTTTGAAAGCAGCAGCGTGTGTTAAAAATGGTTCTACATAATGCAATGTGTTGACAGTCTTGTCAGCTAAGACTGATTTTGATCTCTCTTCTCAAGACATAGATTAATCCTTTGCATAGGGATGGCTTAGAAATAGATTGAACTACAATCTCAAAACATTGATCAGGAGTAGCAAGGTAACCAAACAGAAGGAGAAAATGGGGACCCCCCCCCCAGTTCTTCTCTCCTCCAATTCTACCAGTCCAGCCAGTTTTATTCATTACTTTTAAACTCGTGTCTTGTGTTTTAATCTCTGTCTTGTGTATTTAATATGTATTTTATAGAAGTACATTTTAATACGTATCTTTTATAGAGCTGCATTTTAATATGCGTGTTTATATAATTTTTGCAATGTTTTTGTGATTGCCTGTGCTGTGACCTGCTACGAAGTGAGGTGGGTAAGAAATAAAATTATTATTGGGCTGTTGTAGGTTTTTCAGGCTGTATGGCCATGTTCTAGGTCACAACCTCTGAGGATGCCTGCCATAGGTGCAGGCGAAATGTATGGAGAGAATGCTTCTAGAACATGGCCAAACAGCCCGAAAAACCTACAACAACCTAGTGATCTACCCATGAAAGCCTTCAACAATAAATAATAATAATAATAATAATAATAATAATAATAATTTATTTTACTGACTCAAAAACACAGTATGTCACAGCAAATGAGATCTATATGCTGGATTTTATATCACAAAATCACAAGTCGAACACTTCCCAAGCATCTAGGACTATGTGATGTATTTTCGAATGATGCGCACAGATCCAAGTAAGGTGGCTTTTTGCAGTTGACGGATTGTGATATTGTCAATGTTTATTGTTTCCAAATGCCGGCTGAGATCTTTTGGCATGGCACCCAGTGTGCCAATGACCACTGGGACCACCTGTACTGGTTTATGCAAGGGCCTTTGCAATTCAATTTTGAGGTCCTGATAATGGCTGAGTTTTTCCTATTGTTTTTCCTCAATGCGACTGTCACCTGGTATGGCGACATCAATAATCCACAATCGTGATGTCTGGTGTATTGTGTTCCAAAACTTTGTCAATCTGGATTCGAAAGTCCCACAGTATTTTTGCGTGTTCGTTTTCCACTACCTTTGCAGGTTTATGATCCCACCAATTCTTTACTGCTGGTTGGTGGTACTTGTGACATAAGTTCCTATTATTATTATTATTATTATTATTATTATTATTATTATTATTATTATTGACTAGGACTCAAACCATCTCCTCTTTCTCCTATACCATAACTTTGCTGTTGTGGATGAGTTACACCCCAGGCATTGCCCTTTCTGTAGGTAGCCTTGGGAAATGTTGCTTTCAGCAAGGTTACTTTCAACAAAATAATATGTTTTGGACTTCTTCGGCTTGATATAATGTGCTGCTACATGACACATAAGCAGTGGGAGAAGTAAGCTATTGTTCCCACCTTAATAGACACATACCAGCTAGTAATTCCTTTCCTGTTGTTGATCAATGTTTTTCGTTTGGATTTTCTCAGCAGGTTGAAGTTGAAGTGTATCGCAGGGATTCTAAGAAGCTGCCTGGTTTGGGAGACCCAGATATTGACTGGGAGGAGAGTGTCTGTCTGAATCTCATTCTGCAAAAGGTAACAGAAAGCATTTTCTTCTTTCAGAATTTTCTTGTATTCATAGGAGATCTGGACAGTGATTGGACTTTTCAGGAAAAGAAAGCTAGCATACCATGCTGGTAGGTGATACAACTGAAAGTTGTAGTCCCCAATGCTTTGGACATTGTGCATTTGGCTACAGTGCTGTCTGTTTTGCAGTGGGGCCTGGACTGTTATTTGTTGATTTAATGTCATCTTGTTTACAGCCTTTGCATGTACTTGCACTGGAATGGATTTTGAGGCCAATAGCGTATAGCCAATAGCGTATAGTCACAATAGTGCATAGAGGAGCAATCCATCATATACAATGGCATAATAAAATGGTGTCCCAATGCAAAATAAAGGTTTGCTTTTTGGATTTTTTTTTTTTAAAAAACATCAACTTTCAAGCTGTGCATGGCCGAATCTGTGTATGCAGAATCTAGCGTGTCTTGCAATGTCCAAAATTCTAATTCGTTTTGAAGAGAAAAACAGTTCTATTCCAGGATTTATTTTTGGATGTGAAAATTATTTTTATTAGTGGGAAAGAAGGCCAGACACCGTTGTTTCTCAGAGATGGAGAGGGAAAAGGATACTAAATTTCAGGCTGCTCCTAACAGTAATAAAGCTTCAGTGGAAAAAATAATAATTCCATCTTGCTACCCCATTCTCCCTGTCCTTGCTCTGACCTCAACCACAACTGGTAACTGTTATAAAATTGCCTATAGGATTTATGGGGACTGATACATATGTGATGTTACGGGCTATGTGGCTACTGTACCCTCCAGTGTGGCAGGACCAAAGCAGGGGCACAGTAGGTTTGTGAAAAGTGAACCACAACTTCCAAACAAGACTATAATTTCATAACTGTCCATTGGAGAGTTATCTGTCTCTGGTTTATATAGGAGGAAAGGGCAGGGAGTGGGATTGATTTTTTAGCCCCACAGGAAATTGGTTCTGTAGCCTCCCACTTTCTCTCCAAACCAGTTAGGTTCTCAGAATCCTAGTATTGAACTGAAACTACGAGTATGCTACTCTGCTTCACTGCTAACAGTATGGAAGTGCATTTCATTTTTCAGCACTAGGAAACATGATACCTCAGTTTTACAAGTGGGAATGATCCTCAAAAACTTTGCCTTCCCTCCCTTCCTCTTTCCTTCTCTCTCCTTCCTTCCTTCCTTCCTTCCTTCCTTCCTTCCTTCCTTCCTTCCTTCCTTCCTTCCTTCCTTCCTTCCCTCCTTCCTTCTTTCTCTACCTTTTTCCTTCCTTCCCCTCACTTTTTATTTCTCTCCTTTCTTCTTTCTCTGCTTATTCTTGGACTTTAACGCCCAGCAGTCCTCCTGATTGATCTGTCTCTATCTAATTTGTATATTTTATCTATCTGGAGGATTGCTGGGAGTTGCAGTCCAGGAATAGGAATTAGGAAATACGTATATATGCATTGGGATGCTCTCAAAGAATTCCAAAGAGAAGCAGGTTTGTAGCTTGGAAGCAGTACATTTGGAGCATCCTCCTCCCCTAAAGGGCCTGTTCTAGGGGATGCTGGGAGTTGTTGTTTTCGCGCATGCACTATATCGTCATTTAGCTTTTTTGAGTTTTTAAGTTCTTTCCACTGTTTTTTAGGAGGGGTTTATGAGTGATGGTCACTCATTGGTCTGTTAGGGATGTAGTGTCCACATCTTGTGTCAATTCATCCAGTGGTTTTTGAGTTATGTTAATCCCACAAACGAACATTATATTTTTATTTATATAGATTGATACAAGCACTTTTATCCTTTTGTCTCTCTTGCAATAGATTAGTATTCAACTGAGGAGGATTGGCTGTTTTAAAATTACATTTTCTGCAATGTTTTTGGTTTGTTTATGTGTGATCAATGCATCTTTCTCAAAATGCCTGGTTTTGTTTCAGCTGGATTACATAGTGACATGTGCGGTTTGCACCCGTTCTGATGGAGGGGATATTCACATTCATAGGAAGAAATCCCAGGTAAGATGCATGCCACACAACAAGTGGCTCGAAGAACCAATTCCTTTGCTTCAGATGTTCCCCCTTTCCTTTCACTCAAAATAACTTTGCAAAAACCAATGATATGCCTTAAAGACTCTTCGTCGTCTGCATTTCATCAAGATGTAAATTTTGAACCAGTTATAACTAGTGATGGCTTAGTGATGGCAAACCTTGGTTGAAGGATGTGTGAATCCAGACGTGTTTGTGGAACTTGCCCTAATATAAAGCTCATGCCATATCACTATTTGTTAAGGTTGGATTAAAATCTAAAGAAGAGCACATGGAACTTCATTGGGTCATTGCCTTCCACCCATCCACACATTTGCTGCTCTTATCAGTAGAAGAAAGGGAGAGCTCTCCCTCCCCGCTCCCAAAATGCTTGACCATGCATCCTAATGACTCTCTTTTGCTGGTTTATGTTGAAAGACCCATAATAAATTATAATGATTTCTTCCAGCAAGTTTTTGCCTCTCCAAGTAAACATCCTATGGACAGCAAAGGGGAAGAATCAAAGATCAGCTATCCAAACATATTTTTTATGATTGACAACTTTGAAGAGGTAAGTCCGAGGAGGTGTCATTTCTTGTGTGTCTCTATAGTTCCAGATGTTATGGAGCTTGCCCATCGAGCTGAGTTCCAGCATACAGTCCTGTTTCTTTAAATTGTTAAGTGATGAAGCTCCCTGAGCCGCCAAAAAAAAAAGTTCCATGTTATTAGCATTAATTTAACACAATTAGAACTTCCATAGCCATTTTGTCATTGACAATGATTGTTTTAGCACATTATTGCCGCACAGCATTTTGCCATGTGGACGGCAGTATAAGAAGATATTAAATGCTTGTATTCCACCTTCCTTTGGAAAACTCAGAATAGTTAGTGCAGGATTCCCTGGTGTTTTCCACTCCATTAGCTGCAGTACCTCTGTATTAGAAAATTTGCTAATATTTCATAGATGCTTGTCCTTAAGGCAGTTTTTTTAGCAACCCTCCCCTGCTGCCCCCCTAAAAAACCCTTAGATCAATTTATCTATGGGTCAGTGCTAAAAACAGATGATATGACAACAGCTCCTTGAGTTCTGTGTCCTCTGCTATTATGTGTGATTGAGATGGTGCGCAATGGTGGCAGTAATTTTTGTTAGGGGTTAGGGTTTTTTCCCCCTCATTTCTTAAAATGTCTGTTCTAGCAAGCATTCTTAAACTTTGGCTTTCCAGAAGTAGTCAATGCCTAGGCACTTTTACCATTGGCTGCAGTTTCTGAGAATTGAAGTCTACAACATCCAGATGGCCAATGGTTAAGAAGTATCGTATATTCCGGCATATAAGACGACCCACAATTTTTCCAGTTAAAATGTAGAGTTTGGGATACACTTGCCGTATAAGACTACCCCTCTTCCAACACATACCAAATAATTTTTTTAAAAGCATCAGATTTGATTTCAATATGGTAATTTTCCTATTACTGTACCTCCTTCTCTGCCTCTCAGATCTCGCACATGCACACCTGCACCGCTTCACTGCAGTCTTCAGGAGCGAGGTCTGAGAGGCAGAGGAGGAAGTACGATAATAGGATACAAGGACGGGCCAGACAGGTAAAAGAGGTGTGTTTTTCTGGGCCTAAAACCACTCTATCTCTTTTTTCCATACCCCGGGTGCCCCGGATGCCTGCAGCTTGATCCGCCTTTCACTTACACCTTCCCGGTGAGGCACCCCTTCACCTCACCATCGGGACCGCATTAAGTCTACGAATCTTGATGAATGGATTTTCTTCATACTTGTACGGCATTGATCTTAATGCTTTCATACAGTCGCTGCATATGGCAGGAACACAGCCACTGCCATTTTTTTTTTTAGCTCCCCCACAATATGCAGCAACCACAGAGTCTCCAATCCGGATTGGAAGTTTCAGCACCCAGTCTATAAGACTACTCCTGGCATATAAGACTACTCCCACATATAAGACAATTCCCATGCGTAAAGGTACTCCAGCGTATAAGATGAGTCCCATGTATAAGATGACTCCCATGTTTAAGACAACCCCTGACTTTTGAGAAGATTTTCTTGGATTAAAAAGTAGTCTTATACGCTAGAATATACAGTACTTTGCTGTAGGATTTAGTGTTCCCAGCCTAATGTTTTGGAGTTTGTTTTGCTAGATTGAAATCCTGTATCATTTGCCTGGAAAACTCAATTTGCATTTTACTCTGGATAGCTCACAGAGTAAAATTTTGTGGTCTGCAACTACTATTTTTCTTCTTCTTATAAGTGTTCACTTTGTTTGGTCGTCACATTAGGTATTCAGTGACATGACTGTAGGGGAAGGCGAGATGGTCTGTGTGGAGTTGGTGGCCAGTGACAAAAGTAACACCTTCCAAGGTGTCATCTTTCAGGGATCCATCCGCTATGAGGCCTTGAAGAAGGTCTATGATAATAGGGTAAGAATTGGCTGTAGTTATCTGTCCTTTTTTACATCACATGTTGAGGTTGTGGAGAGAAAAAATATTGGTTTGTTGTTTACACATATGCCTTATAAGTGGCTCACAATTTTTTTTGTCCATTATAGGTCAGTGTTGCAGCAAAAATGGCACAGAGAATGTCCTTTGGCTTTTATAAATACAACAATATGGAGTTTGTGCGAATGAAGGGACCACAGGGAAAAGGGCATGCAGAAATGGCAGTGAGCCGTGTGTCAACAGGTGACACTTCTCCCTATGGTACAGAGGATGGTTCAAACCCAAATTCCCCTCTGCATGAAAGAGTAAGTTAATGATACATGAGAAAGTTTTTTTTTCCTCCAGAATGCTCCCTCAAGTCAAAGTCCCTGAGATTGCAGTGCAACGTGGGCACCGAAAAGTGGACTTTACAGTACAAATTGACCTCTTTGCACTTTGTAGTTGATTTTACTGTTGGGCATTACCAAAGGCATTACATCAACGCAGTTGCAGGGGGAAAGAATTGGAAAATTAAAGTAACATAGAACTTTGGAAGTTGCTTGATTTTATGAATGAAGCTGTCAAACAGTCTTTTAACTTGCCTTAGTTGATATTATATCCCCGCAGGGTTGTTTGCAACCAGATAAAAAAGTTTGTCGGCTAGACATAGCTCATAGACAACCCTACATTAAAATATTTCACATTTGTTATTGTTATCTTTAAATATGTGTGGTTTTCCAATGCTTCTAAAGGCTGCAAGCATGTATGGTTTTTAAAATACACTTTTCATGTTCTACTAGACCAGGGGTCCTCAAACTATGGTCCGAGGGCTGGATACGGCCCTCCAAGGTCATTTACCCGGCCCTCGCTCAGGGTCAACCTAAGTCTGAAACTACTTGAAAGCACACAACAACAACAACAACAGCAGCAATCCTATCTCATCAGCCAAAATGAGCCCCCGGTGTTGCAGTGGGTTAAACCCCTGTGCCGGCAGGACTGAAGACCAACAGGTCACAGGTTTGAATCCGGGGAAAGCGCGGATGAGCTCCTCTGTCAGTTCCAGCTCCTCATGCGGGGACATGAGAGAAGCCTCCCACAAGGATGGTAAAACATCAAAACATCCTGGCGTCCCCTGGGCAACGTCCTTGCAGATGGCCAGTTCTCTCACACCAGAAGCGACTTGCAGTTTCTGACATGACAAAAAATCAGCCAAAATCAGGCCCATACTTCCCATTAAAATACTAATAAGTTTATATTTGTTAAAATTGTTCTTCATTTTAATTATTGTATTATTTTAAGAGTCTTGCACTACAAATAAGATATGTGCAGTGTGCATAAGAATTCATTCATGTTTTTTTCAAATTACAATCCAGCCCTCAAACAGTTTGAGGGATGGTGACCTGGCCCTCTGTTTAAAAAGTTTGAGGACCCCTGTACTAGACTGTAGGTTAGATCAGATCACTAGTGAATGATGTTCAAGACAATGAAATGTTACTCATACGGAACAGTCATTCCTTACAATGCACTTTCTTTTCTTTCTTTCTTTTGGCCTTCAGGTCACGTCTTTCAGCACTCCTCCGACTCCAGAGCGCAACAACCGCCCTTCCTTTTTCTCCCCATCCCTCAAAAGGAAAGTGCCCCGGAATAGAATTGCTGAAATGAAGAAATCCCATTCTGCCAATGATAGTGAGGAGTTCTTCAGGGACGATGATGATGGAGGTGAGGGAAGAGATCAAATGAATTAGCTTATTTTAAAAATGTTTTTAAACAAATGTTTCTGAAGTTATCCTGTGTGGAAGACCAGCAGGTCCCCCCTTGGTGGGCCTGAGACCAATACCAGATTTCTGTTCATTGTTTAATAATAATAATAATAATAATAATAATAATAATAATAATAATCTTTAAGTTCTTGTGGGTTTTTTAGTGATTCCAGCCATGAAAGCCTTCGACAATACAATAATAATCTTTATTTATACTCCACCACCATCTCCCCGAGGGGGACTCGGCGACTAACATGAGGCCAAGCCCAAAGATACAATACAGCTGAATAAAATACAAATACAGACAACAACAATTATATCAGAATAAAAATACATACAAAAGCAAAATAGAATAAAATAAATAAAGCAAATTGACATAATATAAAATCGAACGCAGTGGGCACAGAAGAAAACAGTTGTTTACAGTTTTCTTCCTCTCCTGGGAACTGCTGCAGACAGACAACCCACAGTTCATGGATTGAGGGCCCTTCCATACAGGTTTATCTGAGTCCACAGTGCCATATATTCCAGTTCAAAGCAGATATTGTGGGACTTTCTGCCTTGATATTTTGGGTTATATGACTGTGTGGAAGGGCCCTGATTCCGGTCCATGGACCACTACTTCGAGTAGCACTGGTTTAAAGCACTCTTTATGTCAAAGTCAGATTGAATGTCCTTTATATGAAAATCCAAAATTCTCTAAATCCCAAAACAAACAAACAAATAAAAAACAGTGGCTGAGATAGTGACATCTTTGCTTTCTGATGGTTCAATGCCATAAACTTTGTTTCATGTAGAAGATTGTTAAATTTATTTATTTATTTATTTATTTAGTTAGTTAGTTATATACCGCCTCTCTCAGCCCGAAGGCGACTTGAAGCGGTTTACAATTGGCAATCAATGCCAACAACAACATAAAATATAATTAAAAACATTAACATATAATATAGGCCATTTAAAAAATAATAGAAACAATAAAAGCCTTAAAACACAGGTCCTCAGTGTCTCATTACCAAAATCATTTTCTCGTCGCATCGTCCAATCGTTTCGTAGATCTAGATTAGTCTGTTACACTGCATTTGCAAATGCTTGCTCAAAGAGTCAAGTTTTAATTCTTTTTCGAAATGTTAGGAAGAAGGGTGCCAATCTGATATCTCTAGGGAGGGCGTTTCATAGCCAAGGGGCCACCGCTGAAAAGGCCCTGTCTTTCATTTCTGCCAATCGCATCTGCGAAGGAGGCGAGACCTTGAGCAGGGCTTCCCCAGATGTATCTCTCCCTATGAACCTCCTAGCAGTTTCATAGGGAAAGATACGTTCGGACAGGTAAGCTGTATACTATGTATAAGATTACTTTCAGGTGAATAAGGTACATATGAAACATCATAAATTTTATGTTGAGACTTGGGTCCCATCTCCAAGATGTCGCATTATGTATATGCAAATATTCCAAAATTATTATTTTTTTAAAAAATCCAAAATCTAAAGCATCTCTGGTCCCAAGCATTTTAGATAAATGATACTTCAACTTGTATCATTCTGTGTAAAAGATATTAGTCACCACATGCAGAAATATTTGCTCATTTTTTTTCTCTAAATGTTCAATTTGCCACAAAAATGAAAGTGAGGTTAGTGCTGGTTGCAGCCTTTTCTGGGAAGTTTTCTGCTATCAAGGTATCCCCCCAGACAAGAACCTCTCTGCATAATATATGGTAATGGGAGAAGAATGTCCTCTGGACATCTTAATACTTTTTTGACAGGATGAATATGGAAGAATTTGGAAAATAACTTGTGTGCTAACATACATTGGTTTGTGTGTGTGTGTGTGTGTGTGTGTGTGAGAGAGAGAGAGAGAGAGAGAGAGAATACTTACTTGGATTCTCTCCACACTTCTCCCAGTCACAAAAATATGGGTGTGGGATAATAGTCATCTTGTGACCATGTGTTCATGTCTCCTGATGGTGACAAAGAGATCCTGGAGAAAACTTCCATATCTTGCCTGTATGTTTCCAGAAGTAGTTGGCTTGCCTGTTGGGGAAAACTGCCTTCTAGACTCATTCAGGGTGTCTGCAATCATTTGTATGGATAATAATCTTATATCCCCCCCCCCCCCCCCAATGTTTGTTTTGCTGTGACAGATTTGCACAATGCAAGCAACCTCCGGTCACGGTCTCTGTCTGGAACAGGAAGGTCTCTTGTGGGCTCATGGCTGAAGCTGAACAGGACGGACGAAAACTTCCTACTCTATGCACACTTAACTTATGTCACGTTGCCAATGCATCGAATCTTATCAGGTGAACTCTCGTCTGTATTTTGAAATTGGAGAAATTGGAAGTTAATGCTCCTATCTCACTGAAATGAATGGCGAGTGTATAAAGGGGACTCATGCAGAAGACATTTCCAGTCAAGTCTGCCACTGATGGTTATCCAAAAGCCAACTAGGTTCAATGTTTCAGCATTTTTTTAAAAAAACACAGAAAATGGAGCATAGGCAAGCTTGCAGTGAATACTTACTGTACTTTAAGTGTCTACATCCTCAATGTGGTATGGTACATGGAGGACGTGTGATGTAGTCTTTTCCATGCCCCCCCCCCCCAGCCCATTGTTAGAAAGGAGTGAAGTTAGACTTACTTTTCCTTCATATAGATCATTGCTTTTTAAATTGTGGGACCTGACCCCAGATGAGATCCTCTTAGCTCAATGTCGGGGTATCTCAATTTTTGTTTCTGAATATCATCTAGTTTTAGACATTTACATGAATCTGGTGTGCAGTATTTACCGTGGACTCTGCAGAAGATGCTTCAGCTATACTTCATAAAAAGGAAAATCAGCCTGGGTAGCAAATTTTGCAAATGCTGATTTTTGTTATCAGTAAATGTTTGATTTTTAGATCTATTTATCCTATATAATTGGTGTAAACATTTCTCAGGCAGAATATGGTCCCAAGTGGAAAAGTTTAACAAGCCTTGCTCAAGGCCACTGTTTCTTAAACTGTGGGTCCCGACCCCAAGCTCAGTGTTGGAGTCACGAAAATTTGGTAACAGAAAAATGTTTTCCGAAGCCCACTCATTTACAGAAATCTTTAGCAACAATGTGTGGAGTTTACAGTGGACTCTACAGAAAATGCTTCAGCTGTACTCCCCCAAAAGGAAAAAATGAACATGTTTTGCAAGATTTGCAAATATGGGGTTGTTGTAGGTTTTTCTGGCCTATATGGCCATGTTCTAGAGGCATTGTTTCCTGACGTTTCGCCTGCATCTATGGCAAGCATCCTCAGAGGTAGTGAGATCTGTTGGAACTAGGAAAGTGGGTTTATATATCTGTGGAATGACCAGGGTGGGACAAAGGACTCTTGTCTGCTGGAGCTAGGTGTGAATGTTTCAACTGACCACCTTGATTAGCATTTGATGGCCTGGCAGTGCCTGGGGCAATCTTTTGTTGAGAGATGATTAGATGTGCCTGATTGTTTTCTCTCTGTTGTTTTGCTGTTGTAATTTTTGAGTTTTTTAATACTGGTAGCCAGTATTAAAAACAAGTACCATAATTAAAAAACTCAAAAATTACAACAGCAAAACAACAGAGAGTAAACAATCAGGCACATCAAATCACTCTCAACAAAAGATTCCCCCAGGCACTTCCAAGCCATTAAATGCTAATCAAGGTGGTCAGTTGAAACATTCACACCTAGCTCCAGCAGACAAGAGTCCTTTGTCCCACCCTGGTCATTCCACAGATACATAAACCCATTTTCCTACTTCCAACAGACCTCACTACCTCTGAGGATGCTTGCCATAGATGCAGGCGAAACGTCAGGAGAAAATGCCTCTAGAACATGGCCATATAGCCGGGAAAAACCTACAACAACCCAGTGATTCCGGCCATGAAAGCCTTCGACAATACTTTGCAAATACTGATTTATTATCAGCAAATGTTTGATTTTTATAATTTCTCGGGACCTCTAAAATTGCACTAACCCCGGCCCGACCTTTTAAATTGCTTTTAACAGGCAGGTTTATTTTAAATATATATGTGCTATTGTGGGTTTTAATGCTTATATTGTTTTGTTAGTTTTATGTTTATGCTGTTTTCCTTGTATGTATTGCTTATGTTACTTGGAAACCGCTCTGAGTTAGAGATAGAGCGGTATATAAATAAAGTCTTGTTGTTGTCGTTCCTGACCATTATGCTTTCCAATTTTTTCCCATTTAGATATTCTGGAGATGCGGCAGAAACCAATTTTGATGACATAACAGAGAACTGGGCACTACCTTGGAAAATGTGCAGCCAAGTGCCTAAAAAAATAACCCTCACTACAGTGATCTTCTGTTGCAGCACCGCCATCTAGTGTTGGAGATATAACATTACACTGAAAAAAAGGGATGTCTAGGATTACCAGCCAGCCAATCAAAAGTGCCTCTTCCTTCCTTTGCTAGAATACTGTGTGCTCAATTCAAACTAAAGACACCACCTCTTTATAGAGATGACTGGCAGAAGACTTCCAAAATAGACATACACACATCACCACGAAAGTAGGGGCTGTGTTTTAAAACAAACAAACAATGCTTTATGAACAATTTGTTACAGTGTTTACTTCATAACTGGAAATCAACCAACCTGTACAGAATGTATTAATCTTTATATACTTTGAGAGAAAAGTCCATAGGATTTCTTACTGATGTACCAATGAACTTTGTTTAATAGACTGTTGACATCCTCCTCCTTGTTGCATTAAAAACAACTTTATGACTATGGTTTAAACTGGATAGGAAAGCAGTATAGTGTAACAGCAAAGGGAAGTTACAGATTAAAACTGAATGAATCTCAAGCTACAATGTAGTAGCCCAACTGCAATGAGTTGCTTGGTCCCCAGTTCTGTCGGTGCAGGGGCGGCTCAACCCATTACGCAAAGTAAGCATTTGCAGTAGAGTTGATTTTGCCCAGGTGCGCTCTTGAGGCGCTCTTGGGGGAAAATAGACCTTAACTAAACGCACAGATGTCTATATGCAGTAGACAGGAAAGAGGGTGTATGGTATAGAGTAGTGTAATACTTCTCATATAGGTATTCAATTTATCCACATTTCACATAAGTATACTCTTAACATTGTAAGTGGTATACCTCACACAATTTTGCTCCAAACTTGATAAGATTCTCAAGTGTAAATTTGTTAAGTCTTCATAGAGTCAAAAAACTTACTCTTGGATAAGTCCTTTTCCACAGTGTTGTAGTTTCAGTCCTTTATTATTGTTGTTGTTTCTGGGTGTCAGGGATGGCCAAGTAATCTGTAGTGCCGGGTATTTATTTATTTGTCGTGTCAGAGCAACCAGTCCATTATATATTACATTTCTAACAGAACAAAGCAAACAGACAGAAAATTACACAACTTGTGAGTTTGGTAGTTGGTTAAATGTCCTTTGACCAGTATCTGGCCACTTGGAGTGCTTCCGGTGTTGCTGCAAGAAGGTCCTCCATTGTGCATGTAGCAGGGCTCAGGTTGCATTGCAGCAGGTGGTCAGTGGTTTGCTCTTCTCCACACTCGCATGTCGAGGATTCCACTTTGTAGCCCCATTTCTGAAGGTTGGCTCTGCATCTCGTGGTGCCAGAGCGCAGATTGTTCAGTGCCTTCCAAGTCGCCCAGTCTTCTGTGTGCCCAGGAGGGAGTCTCTCATTTGGTATCAGCCATTGGTTGAGGTGCTGGGTTTGAGCCTGCCACTTTTGGACTCTCGCTTGCTGAGGTGTTCCAGCGAGTCTCTCTGTAGATCTTAGAAAACTATTTCTAGATTTAAGTCGTTGACGTGCTGGCTGATACCCAAACAGGGGATGAGCTGGAGATGTCTCTGCCTTGGTCCTTTCACTATTGGCTGCTACTTCCCGGCGGATGTCAGGTGGTGCAATACCGGCAAAGCAGTGTAATTTCTCCAGTGGTGTAGGGCGCAGACACCCTGTGATAATGCGGCATGTCTCATTAAGAGCCACATCCACTGTTTTAGCGTGGTGAGATGTGTTCCACACTGGGCATGCATACTCAGCAGCAGAGTAGCATAGCGCAAGGGCAGATGTCTTCACTGTGTCTGGTTGTGATCCCCAGGTTGTGCCAGTCAGCTTTCGTATGATAGTGTTTCTAGCACCCACTTTTTGCTTGATGTTCAGGCAGTGCTTCTTGTAGGTCAGAGCACGGTCCAGAGTGACTCCCAGGTATTTGGGTGTGCTGCAATGCTCCAGTGGGATTCCTTCCCAGGTGATCTTCAGAGCTCGGGATGCTTGTCTGTTCTTGAGATGAAAGGCACATGTCTGTGTTTTAGATGGGTTAGGGATCAGCTGGTTGAGTACAACTGGTTTCCCGGGTACAGGCCAGTTTCGATACTTCTTCAGGTAATCTCCCTGTTTACTTGGCTCTGCCTTCTTATCTTTTTCTAATAAAAGTCAAAATAAAAGGAGAACTAGCTAGTATATTACATTATACCATACTAACAATAGACATATAAGGAAACACCCCAAACTGATGTATAACATAAATAATAGTGTTCGTATTAAAGTTGTGACTTACATGCTCTTGTAGGATCTTTACATGTAGAGTTCTTTATTTGGTTGCGAGCACTCTATTGAGGTACAGCAGGTTCTTAAGTATTGTAGGATCAATACAGGACTTATCCAAGAGTAAATCCACGTCAACTTCACTTATATGAAGAATTTGAACTTTTATGTGTACATTAATCTGTTTTTTGACTCTATGAAGACTTAAGAACAAATTTAAGACGGCAATAAGACCATTTTTGGACTTCATTTGTTCTACAGAACCAAAACTACTACTACTGGACTGTAAAATTAGAGTAAACGTTACCTATATGTACAGCTTTTTGTTAAGTATGCATGATTAACCTAATTTGAAACCTTGGTTACACTTGAGAATCTTATCAAGTTTGGAGTAAAATTGTGTGAGGTATACCACTTACAATGTTAAGAGTATACTTACGTGAAATGTGGATAAATTGAATACCTATATGAGAAGTATTACACTACTCTATACCATACACCCTCTTTCCTGTCTACTGCATATAGACATTGACATATGCGAGTTGTAGTTACTGGGATGTATAGTTCACCTACAATCAAAGCATTCTGAACTCCACCAATGATGGAATTGAACCAAATATGGCACACAGAACTCCCACAACGAACAGAAAATATATATCAGTGATTGGTTGGGGGGGGGGGGGGAAATACTGTTTGGTTACTGTCGAAAATTACCTAGGGCCACCTCTGTGTCGATGGTATAATTGCTGCAGAAACTTGAGCCTGAAATTATATTTTCTTCATCTACCAAAGATTAGCAAAATACCCAGCGATATATGTCCGAAAGTGCGAATTCAATGTACAAAGAAATGTACTTGCTGGGTTTGTGGTTGATTTGGATCCAGTATGGAGAGTCAAATTGTTAGGTATCTCTGATAATAAGAACTGGGATAATATTAACATAAAGACAATTATAAAGAAGCAAAACAACCCCAGCAGGCCTCAAATAGCCACATTATCCTAACTATAGAAAACACGGACCCACTGACATAGGCTATTGAAAAGCATTATACTTTAATTTTTTTTAAATAGGCAAACTTAACTGGTTCCCGTAGATCTGTGCAGTATTTGTTCTGCAATTCGCTGCACATTGGTATACAGAAGCCTGTTAGGTTCTCCGAAACACTACCGTAATAACACTGTTCTACAAATTTTCAGTTTTTCTCAGTTACGGAAACGAAATGTGCCGTTTCTTAATAAATTTAACATGCTGAATTCAAATATAATAATTAAATGTGTTAATTGGCTCTGGTTTTTATGCAACAGCTATTTCAATTTTCTCCACAATAGATAATTCGTTAATATTATGATAATGTGCCTAACCTTACTGCATGTATATAAACTGTGAATATTTACTAAATTTTAGTCAAATTATATTGCCAATAGTTTTTACATGAGAAATATTTAATTAATCTATTGTTTATGTTTGTGCAGCAAGAAACTATATTAGTAGGCCTAATGCAGTTGAAAAGTCTGAAAGTTTAAATGTTGCTTTAATCGTGACTTTAGTTTATATCCTGTTTGCTTCTCTTGACTTTTCTTTTGTATTCAAGGAAAGGATTGTCTCTTACAATGCTCCAGCAGTAGTCTGACAGCATTGACGGAGTCCATTTGCCTTGATATCTTTTTTCCATAGTGCTTTATTTACACACGTGCGAGGCATAACTACAGTAAAAAGAACAATGTAAAATGATGTTTAACGATACTGTCTCAGTCTTCAACTGACTGACCCTCACCGTTCAAAAGTCTGGCCTTATATAGGGCTTTCTGGCTTTTGCACACGGCACTAATACTGCGTCATCAAACTTTCTAGAATATTCTAGAATCTTCCATAGTGTAAGTCGCAACATGCATTTTTTCAACCATATGTGATCACGTGATTGCTTATATCATAAAAACTAGAGCCAATATACATTTTTAAATGTCATTTTCGTTTTCAGCACCCCAAAATCATAAAAGAACAACTATTTTCAGGCCCGAAACTTTTTCTCCGTTGAACAGTTTAATTAAAACGAAAACAAACAAACAAACAAAAACCTTGGTGGATATTTGTTTGTGGCATTTGGACTGTAGCTCAAGGCTGCTGTATTTATAACAGGACGATGCATACAAGTGCAATTTGGAGTGTAGTGAAGATAATTTCGTGAACATGTCTCACTATTAGGTGCGTGCTTTTAAAACAATATAAGATTTGGATTTGGCTATAGCCAATTGGTGCTTGCAGTGTTACAAATTCCCTTCCCTGTCTTCAGCAATTGTGCATCTGTACATTAAATATCCCCTCTTTTTTTGCTTTCATGTAAAGTAAGACAGAGCCCGGGGATTTTCCTTTCTTCCAGCTATTTTTCTCATGGAGTTCTCATTGAAAAAAGGAACTTCCTCCAAGTTCTCGAAATCCATATGCACTGCTTTCTAAAGGGGTTGATCAACAGGGTTTCCTACTCTCTGTTATCCAGCCACTGTGGCCAAGACACGCTTTCTCCACAGCTGAAGACAACCTGTTCAGTGATGGCGTTCCTCTTGAAATTCCTCCTTGAATTGTACATCTCATTCTGTCTTCGCAGCACGAACCTGGTTGAACAGATTTTGTTCACAACTTAAAATGGGAAAACATGTACGTTATGTGTTTGTGTGTGGGTTCTTCCTATTTAAAAAAGAAGTGGGTTCTGTTTCTATTCTAGTATAACTTGAACAAAATATTTGAAGAGTATACTTTGGCAGAAAGATTGCATGCAGAGAACAGGAACAGAAACAAGCAAGTGCTCCTCCAATTCTTTGGAATTTGCACTCTGTACTAAGATTACCAGCACGACACACAATTAAAACGTCCCTTTCTTTCTTTTGTTTCTGTTACAAATGATGTTGTTAATGAATGTTAAAGTAAAGGTTTCCCCTTGACATTAAGTCTAGTCAATTCCGACTCTGGGCCGTGGTGCTCATCTCCATTTCTAAGCCAAAGAGCTGGCGTTGTCCATAGACGCCTCCTAGGTCATATGGCATGACTGCATGGAGCACTGTTACCTTCCCACCTAAGTGGTACCTATTAATCTACTCACTTTCTATATTTTCGAACTACTAGGTTGGCAGAAGCTGGGACTAACAACGGGAGCTCACCCTGTCCCACGGATTCGAACAACTGACCTTCCGGTCAGCAAGTTCTGCAGCTTAGTGGTTTAACCCGCTGCACCACCATTATGCCATTTGATTTCATTGTGCATAAATAACTATAACAAGAGTCACAAGTTCATGTTTACGGTTCCAAATAGTGGGGTGCAAAATGGCAGAAATCCATTCTGTTTTCATTTCAAATTTTGGGTGCATTCTGTTTTTAGGAGGATTATGGAGATTAGGAGGGGGTCTGTTCGGATTTGTAGTTCAGGATTTGGATTTTGGATTCTGTTTTGGGAGAAATGCTCCCCAAAACAAGGGGGGTGGGGAGGCGGCAAAAACAGAACGGATTTCTGCAGTTTCGCACATTCCTAACTTCCAAACAAACCCTAGACTGGGGTAAGAATTATGTTGCCCTCTGGATGTTCTTGGATTGTGTGTCCCACAGCTCTAGCCAGCATAGCTCATGGTGAAGGATGTTGGAAGCTGTAGTTAAAGAATGTCTGGTGGGTCAGATGATTTACTCTCCTGCTTCAGATCTTTTTTTTCTCTCAAGAGAAACCGCAGTTTCTCTTTATCCCATGCTTGTTCTACGAGGGATGAATGAAAAGTAATGCCTCCACCTTTGTTACTTGGGTTTGGATGGGAATATTTTAATAAATCAAATGCAGAAATAATCCTTAGAATGTGCTCTTTAACTACCACTATTCACTTTTCCACATAATCACCAGACAATTAGATAAATTTCTGCCAACAATGAACAAGTTTTCTGAAGCCATCGCGGAAGTTGACACTTTGTTTCCGCAACCAGCGTCTCAGAGTTCTCTCATCCTGGGTACCCATTGTACACAGATCTTCCAATAGTCAACCAGAGTAATAATGTGACCCACATGTTCTTGTGAAATGCCAATTATGCTTGAAATTTCTGAGTGATACAACAATCATCCTGAATAAATCTGTCAACTTTTTGTTTGTGAAACTCTGTGGTTGCCGTCAAAGGACGTCTAACTCTTTGTCACGCAAATCAAATGTTCCCACCTCAACATCTTTAAACTTACTCACCCAACGACGCACAGTACTCACATCAACATAATCGCCATAAATAGCTTGCATTTTCTGATGAATCTCCTTTGGGGTGACACCTTCTGCCATCAAGAATTCAATGACTGCACATTGCTTAAGTCGCATTGACCGACCATCTCCGCAGGGTTCTGTACTTCCCATTTTAACAACACAACTGTTCAATACTAAGGCTTCCTGCCAAAATGGAACTGAAGAGGAGAGTCTACTGAACAGGCCAGTACCTGCCATCTGTTGAGTTATGAAGGTGGAGGCATTACTTTTCATTCAAACATTGTAGTTAGAGTGGAGCACATTAACATTTCTCACATAGAACAAAAATGAGGGTTAGTCTTACTTTGGAGCAGACCCATTAAAATGAAATTATACTGTTAATCTCAGCTATCAATTTCAACTATAGGGAGAGAGAATGTTGTGTTTATTGTGTAACTGACTAGATTACTATAGGTGAAGCACCGAGTGTTTGAAATGTCTATTCTTTAAAGATAATGAAACCATCCCTTCACAAAAAGTAGTGTGCTGTACAGAAGGCCAGGCCTTCTTTCTGGCAAATTTATTTTGTATATACGGGGGAAATGCACTTTTCTAGACGTAGAAGAATTGGCAATCTGGTGGTATTCAGTTCTCAATCTGCTGCCTCTACATTTAACATTGTGGAATACAACTCTAATATGTGCAACATCAGATGAGGGACTGCTGCCAGGACTTTCTAACCAGTGTCACATTTTCTCTGCAATATGTTGTTTCACTTGCCCATAGCGTGACACTGCTATGTTATACAGTTGCATGTCCCTCATCGAGTGGCCATCAGTAGGTGAAATTGTATATGCGAGGGAACAAACATGAACCGGAAAGCTAATTTTATTGTCTAATGCCTCAGGCCAATATTGGCAAATAATATGAGGATGAAACCGTAGGTTTGGCTCTACACATAATGCTGAGCCCAAAGTGAAGTATGTATGCAACCCCAAAGATTAGCCGCACTATGTTCAGTGGGGCCTGATCCTAATCTAGTATGGATGTATTCTGCAAACACTTTTTTTTTCAATGCAGGTGCCAGTGAACACATTTGAAGGGACTAAGGAAGCACTCTTGACAAAATGTTTTCAGTGCAATCTTAATATTAATATTCATTTTGTTAGTATTCCTTATTAAACTGTGAACATATTCAATCAGTGTGCTTTTAAAAGGCTGGTAATACTCATGTGTTTTTGTAAGAATCGACATGTTTCTTTTACTGCATATTTAAGCCACGTAAAGAATGAAAAGGGGAAGAGATGTCACAACTAGAGTCAGCAGTTTACATTTTCCAAATCTGGTGTGTTAATCAGTGTCAAACCAGCGTGTTTCTCTTGATTACTTGGGTTAACTCATGTTTTCTTTATTTTTTCTGCTCACTACTTTGGAATGTTTAAACTGGGTCCTTGCATATTGGTGACACCTACATAATTTTCAAACATGTTAATGGTGTAAAGAATTGCATATGAACGTCCTGTAGAAAAGTAAAGAATTTTCTGAGATAAGCATAAGCTATCATTTGCACTGTGTGCTTAAATGCCCTGACTTTCTCAGACTCTTTGCGGAATTCCTCCGTGAATGTGTCAGTAAGGGGGGAAGATGTGGAATCAGCTGAGGTCCAAAGTCACCCTTTGAGTTCATAGGGTTTAATGAGAAAGGCAGCAGGTTTACCAAAAGTGTCTTTCTGAACTAAATGGGCACTATGTAATTGGGTTGTTGTAGGTTTTTCCGAGCTATATGGCCATGTTCTAGAGGCATTTTCTCCTGACGTTTTGCCTGCATCTATGGCAAGCATCCTCAGTGGTAGTGAGGTCTGTTGGATCTAGGAAAAAAGGGGTTTATATATCTGTGGAATGACCAGGGTGGGACAAAGGACTCTTGTCTGCTGGAGCTAGGTGTGAATGTTTCAACTGACCACCTTAATTAGCATTTGATGGCTTGGCAGTGCCTGGGGGAATCTTTTGTTGAGAGGTGATTAGATGTGACTGTTTACTCTCTGTTGTTTTGCTGTTGTAATTTTTGAGTTTTTTAATATTGGTAGCCAGATTTTGTTCATTTTCATGGTTTCCTCCTTTCTGTTGAAATTGTCCACATGCTTGAACATGAAAGGCACTGCAGACTACTTCAACCAGAGAAGTCAGCCATAGCAGAGCACCTGATGAACCAACCAGGACACAGCACGTTATTTGAGAACACAGAAATGCTGGACCACTCTCACAACCACCATGTCAGACTACACAGAGAAGCCACTGAAATCCACAAGCATGTGGACAATTTCAACGGAAATTCGGCTATTTCAAAATCGCTTTTGTCTACTTTTTTTAAAGTAACCAAAGGCCAGTCTCCATCATCTAACAAATTCTTCTTTGTTACCACCCCTTAAGCCAGTGGTGCTCAACTTGTGGGTCCCCAGGTGTTTTGGCCTAGAACTCCCAGAAATTCCCACTAGTTTACCAGCTGTTAGGATTTCTGGAAGTTGAAGGCCAAAACACCTGGGGACCCACAGGTTGAGAACCACTGCCTTAAGCCATTGGAGATCTTGGCCATTTGGATATACTCTATTTTTCTTCTCCAGTTCTTAATAAGTAGTTCTTTCCCCCTCTCCCACGATCTTGCTATAATAATTTTTGCTACCACATAACTATATTAGCAAATTACTACATCATCTTTGCCAATTCTGTCCTGAAATAAACCCAATCAGCACATTTCTGGGTTTTTCTTAATTTTCTTAGTAATCGTTTTGTTGGTTTCTGATCTACAGAGTCATAGTTTGATGTTCAAACCAAAGTGGGGAATGCTGGAGATGCAAAATGCAAACCAAAGGGGGGAATGCTGGATATGCAAGATGCAAAAAGACGCTTTCTTCCATGTTTGGTGGACCTGTATAGTGGTAAAAAGGTTTTGGGGAAAGGTGACTAAAGAAACCAACAAAACGCTGGAGTTTTCTTGAGACTGAGGCCAATACAGCTGTGCATTTCTCTGAAAAAGGGAGAGAATAAACAGGACGCTAGACTTCTTCAGTTCCCACTGTTTTCTGTAAGAGCACTAAAGTTTCTGAATAATTTGAAGATTACCTTCCCACCCCATTGTCTCACATCTTTAATTCTATTCTTTTGCTCTGCTGGTTACTACATTAGCTCTGTTTCTGTGGTTAATGACTGCAACATCTATCTGAGCAACACATTGAATAAATAAAACTATGGCTTGTATCTTGTTAGTGACATATATCGGCACATCTGCCTTTGGCCTTTTCATGAGTTCAACACATGTCCTTTCTGTGGTGTAAATACAGTCTCTTGATAATCATGAATCTTATTCACCACTACCACTGACCAGTGGGCACATGTGGAAGTGCAGCTTCCACCACAACTTCAACAGCATTTTGCTTAGTGCAAACACAAGTGCTTTCCAAGAATAGTATCTCATAGGCTCACTGTTAAAATCACGGAGCTGCAGTGGCGCATTGGGTAAAACCCTTGTGCTGGCTGAACTGCTGACCTGAAGATCTGTGGTTTGAATTTGCGTGATGGGGGAGCTCCTGTCTGTCAGCCCCAGCTTCCCATGCAGGGACATGAGAAAAGCCTCCCACAGGATGGTAACACATCCATGAGTCACCTGAGCAACATCTCTGCAGACAGCCAATTCTCTCACACCAGAAGCGATTTGCAGTTTCTCAAGTTGCTTCTGACATGATAAAAAAAAACCTGTTAAGATACTGTAACGAGTTATATAGAAAGTGAAATACAAGTTTGCATAGTATTCTGACATTGCTCCCACACTTTTCCACTTTCTGCCATTTCAATTAGTGTAACATCCCACCTGAAAAACTGCATAAAGATTGCTTGGTGCTAGTCACAAAAGTTTACAATATCCAAAACAAAATGTGCATTTAGATTAACATACACTGAAAGCTAAGAAACAGTAAGTTTTGCTGTTGTTTCCAGTCCTAGTCAACATTTCGCAGTATCTTCAGCAGTCACAGTTCTGCGTAATTATAGTAAGATCTTTCAGTTTCATCCATCTGGTTGTTCTTGTATCCTGGGTTGCAATCCTAATTCAGAGTACAATCCTAAATAGACACATGTGAGGGTGGGAATCATTCAATTCTTCTGATGTAGGAATGCAATTTCTATCAGTCACAACCAACATAGCCAATGACAAAAATACTGAAGTCCAACATCATTTTGATAGTTCTTTGATTCCCATCCCTCTACAAGAGAATAAGCACACCTGAATACAGTTCAAACTAACTCAAAACCCACAATCCTATTTTCATTTGCTATACATTTTTAGAACGAGAGCTGAAGATACTACTCCAGCAAACAGCGGAGGAAACCTACTGAATCAGCTGGTTGTTCTCTTGAGCCTTAGTGTATACTGACTAGTCAGCAAGCTTCAGAAGGCAGGCTTAGGTTTAATCTAATTAGTCCTGTTTTATCATAGTGTCATCAAATATAAAAACTGGCATTTCCGTCATGCTCATCACAGAGTATTGGGCTTGTTCTAAGTCTTAATGGTATTCTCAAGTACCTGATTTTTCTTGGCCATTAAGAATGTATGATCCCTTATGAATTGAAGTTTGGATGCAACTTTGGGACCACATGCATATAACCTGGAAGTTGACTATAATTACTACTTATTTTTCAATTTTACACTCCCCCCCCCCCCCCGAATAAGCCAGTACAGCAGTAGCTGGATATGTATGTATAGAAGAGTGAAGTGGCCTATATCCAAATCTTGGAAAAATTATTTATACAGTGTTATGATGTTGAAGGGCCAAGATAAAGAGACTAGTATAAGCACTGCGGTCCTCATGCTGCGCATACCTGTGCGTGCTTTGTACTGTATCTGTATTGCTTGGTTTTTCCTCAGCCTACTTTGTCCTACTATGGTTTGCTTACAGTTGTATAGCTGAACCCACTGAAAAAAGAAAATGCAACAGGGACATTTTGTACATGGTCTTTTTAAAAAGTGCCCTAATCTTACATAAGGCCATGATGAACAGTAGGTTCTACTTCCAATAAAGGATTCTTAAGTCTTGTGCGTTCTGTTTGTGCATGTTTACTTATTTGAGAAGCATCATTAGCCCCTATTCTTTTTTGTTTTGTTTTTTGAAACAGTGACACTGCTTTTTTATTATTTGTACTGATGGGTCGTAAGATGGAGGAAGGAGGGGGAGGAAGGAAGGAGGAGGGGTCTTTATATAAAATTACAAACTGCTGTCCAAGCATCACGCCTTGGTGTTTCAAAGCCCATCATCCCCTTAAAGAGAGGAGTTTGGATATGATTGGGAGGAGGACAACAACTCCCCATTGCAGCCTTCTCCTCCTCCATTCCCTCACCCCCTCCATCCCTCCCCAAAATGTAGGTGATTGTCACAAGTTGGTTGGTTTCAGTTCGAGGATCTGGGACAGTGCTCTCCCCCGATTGTGACCCAAAAAGGGCCCACCTAGCATCAGTAGGGATGAAAGCTCTGGACATTATAGTTGGGACCGTGGCCGAGAGTGCTGCTTCCGGCTGGAGGGCCTCCAGACGGAGGGACCGAGGGGCCTCCATAGGATGAGGGCTGTGGCTGCCCTTGCTGCTGCTGCAGAGGCTGCTGCCCAGGGTCGGCGAAGACCTGGGCGAAGCCGCTCAAGTCTTGCCCATATTAGCCCCTATTCTAAAGTCTCTTTCCTGTACTATGATTGTGAGAGGACTTGTGTCTCACCCAGCAGCCGATGAGAGCCCATCCCATCACCTTCAACTGCCTTTCCACTAACCATTGAGAGGAGGAGGCAGTCCAGCAAAACACAGCTATATTGTTTTGTGTATATTATAACAAGAATGATCTGAGGCAGTCCTTAATGGCAGATAATCACATGGTGCATGTCATAATGGTAGTGAAGGTGGATGAAGTCCACAACAGATAAAGAGGCTACCCATCACTATAGTATCCATGCTATTGGATTAGATTCTCTTACTGTGAAGATTGCATGTTGGTTGCTGTGCACCGATTTTCACACATAAAACAAACTCATGCACAGGTATCTCCCAAGCAAACCAAAACCAACAAAAGTCCCATGGCAATTGGGAAGTGATGACAGGAGCTGGTTTGTGAAATTTGGAAGCCCCTAGCTCCGGACCGGCCCATAGGTATCTGGATATGAATATGGATTCTGTGATTCTAACCCACAACCAAGACTCAACCCATGACCAAAACAATCGTACTCCACCACAAGTGATCACCTATGATGTGGGAGGACATTAAACGTTCTGAACTTATGTTAGAATGTAAATATTTTTCTGCTACAATAAAAACTAAAAGTCATTGAGGACAGTACCAGCATACCATCAGCTTCAGCTCCTCATGCGGGGACATGAGAGAAGCCTCCCACTAGGATGATAAAATATCAAATCATCTGGATGTCCACTGGGCAATGTCCTTGCAGACGGCCAATTCTCTCACACCAGAAGTGACTTGCAATTGCTCAAGTCGCTCCTGACACGACAAAAATAAAATAAAATAATTAAATAGATATAATTAGAAAATTGCCCTGATCGAAGAGGAGAAAAGACTTTTTAAGTAAGAGTGGACCAATTCCAAATACTTAACATCCTTTTTAAGCTGTGGACTGAATGGAAGACCTCCTGTAGGCAAAACAAGTATTATTCTGCCACTGAGTTTGTGAGCACACTGTATTTGTCCTTACTGACCCCATACTCTTCCCATCCAACCACACCAAGGCAGGTAGGATGCAAAAATGCACAAATCAAAGTGAATGTCTCCCATTTTTTATTCACATTTCCATGGATTTTTGTACATTTCTTAAGAAAGCACAACTAGCAAATTACATATGAAAAAATGTTAGGCAGGCTCACTTCTTAAGATGGTGCTTATCATGGTGGCAACAAAAACAAAGCTTATTTTGATAATAAGAGGACAGAAAGATTCAAATTGATTGTTCAGACAACTGCTCATTAAGCATTTATTTCCATGCACTCTGCTTTTAAGGTACACAATTTAGCAACTTTTGCTAAAGATAACTTAAGGCTTTAGAACAGAACAGTCTTCAGTGTTTCTAAATAGGCTACACAATGTTGCACAGGATGTTGGAATAAAACCTTACACTTAATTATAGGTAACTGTTTTTTTAGACTTTTGGTACAGATTGAAAATAAAGCAAAAGTAGCTGCATTTTCCCCCACATCCCCCATTTTCTGTTTCATGGAAAGACTTATAAGAACTCATCAGATGACAAACTTGTTAAATATTTTTTGGGGGGAAAAACACACCATGGTTTTGTTACCTGAATGAAGAAGCTACAGCAATACAGTGATGTCAGTGAAAGCTATTTTTGTCAGGGGAGGAAGCTGTCCTGCAAATGCTCAAGAGCCGGCAGTGCAACTTTCTCAGCTAATGAATACAGCTTTCTCTGACTGCCATTACACTGCTCCTCTATGTGACTTACTAAGTGCTACTCCAATGAAAGGCACTAAGAGGATTCTGCCATCATAGCCCTGTACTCAAACATGTAGTTGTGCCCTACTTCTGAGTGATGTAATAAGCTTGCATCCTGGCTAGTCTGCAAGCACCCCCCTACATGTCTGTTACATTACTGGAAGACAATCAAGTCAAACACCATTCTAATTAAGACATATTCAACTGTCCAACTCTACTTAGCTTAAATTCAATATCCAGCTGGGAGCACCCTTCCCAAAACAGATATTGGGACAGCAACTTCCATTATCCCCAGCTAGCATCACCCAGTTGGCACACTTGACAAACAGGAGTAGACAACATTAACTCCATGAACAGACTTTTTTTTCCTGTGGGAATGCTTGGGGGGGGGGGGGGGGGGGGGGGGGGGGGGATTGGCCCTAGATCCTCTGGAGCAGTGGTTCCCAACCTTTGGTCCTCTGGATGTTTTGGACTTCAACTCTTGAGAAATTCAAGCCAGCTTACCTGCAGTTAGTAATCATGAGAGTTGAAGTCCAAAACACCTGGAGGACCAAAGGTTGGGAACCACTGCTTACCTCTTGCCAGAAGTGATGCACACCTGAGACACAGCTTTTACACTTCAGTGAGAACCAGACTTTAATCCTGATGTTTCAAGAGAGAACTCTGCATGTATAGAACAGCAACATTTAGCAAATCTGAGGGTTGAACTTCAGGCTCACTACTGTTATCATAAAACAAAAATCACTTTGTAAGTGGAGTTGGAAATCTTGCAAACAGACAAAAGGACAAATAAACCCCACAGAAAAAGACTACAAACACTGTCTACAAGGCAACAATTGCAACTTAAGAAAATGTCCTCTCATTAGGTAGCACTTATCAATAAGCTTGTTGTAACTGTTTTGTTTTTTTAAATCATTTAAAGCAGCATTTCTCAACCTGGGGGTCGGGACCCCTGGAGGGGTCGTGAGGGGGTGTTAGAGGGGTCACCAAAGACCATCAGAAAATACAGTATTTTCTGTTGATCACAGGGGTTCTATGTGCCAAGTTTGGTTCAATTCCATCGTTGGTGGAGTTCAGAATGCTCTTTGATTGTAGGTGAACTATAAATTCCAGCAACTACAACTCCCAAATATCAAACTCTATTTTCCCCAAAACTCCTCCAGTGTTCACACTTGGGCATATTGAGGTTTTATGGCAAGTTTGGTCCAGATCCATCATTGTTTGAATCCACAGTGCTCTCAGGCTGTAGGTGAACTACAACTCCCAAATTCAAGGTCAATGCCCACCAAACCCTTCTAGTGTTTTCTGTTGTTCATGGGAGTTTTGTGTGCCAAGTTTGGTTCAAGTCCATCATTGGTGGAGTTCAGAATGCTCTTCTGAACTCCACCAACGATGTAGGTGAGCTATACCAACAAATACCAACAATTACAACTTCCAAAGGACAAAATCAACTACCCCTCCACCCCCCCCCCCAATATTCACATTTGGGTGTATCAGTTATTTGTGCCAAATTCAGTCAAGTGAATGAAAATGCAACCTGCGCATTGGATATTTGCATTATGATTCATAACAGTAGTAAAATTACAGTTATGAAGTAGCAACAAAAATAATTTTATGGTTGCGGGGTCACCTTTACATGAGAAACTGTATTAAGGGGTAATGACATAAGGAAGGTTGAGAACCACTGATTTAAAGCTACATTTTGTTCAAAAGGGGAAAATTGTCATCTAGTTTTGTAGGATTTTAAACCTACTCTGAGCAGATCCTGTGAATCATCGCCAAACAAATAACCAAAAACTTAATTTTTCAATGGGAGCAAGTCAACCTGGACCACACCTAAACTTTACAACTGAAGACTAGTCTCTCCTAAGAAAACGTAGCAGTAATTTGGTTTACAAGTTAAACTTGTCATGTCTGTAATTTGAAATGAAGGGCCAATTACAAAAGTTAAGCTTTTCTATTTAAAATCAACTTCCCAACGTTAAATTCGGTAGTGTAGAGGAAATCAGGGAAGAGGACAAAGGGTGCTTATTTCTGTTTTTTGCTGAAACTGATGCATCTTTTGTTATGATCCACATACACAGCATAGACTGCCTGAGGCACATATAGTAGTGATCCTGATGTTATTAAACAGTATGTACCCTGGGAAAGGTAGAAATGTCAACATACAATGCATAGTTCCAAATCTTTTTCAAAACATCGCCTTCTGTCTCAATAATGTAATGTAATTTTTAATGTTTGCTCTGATCAATGCTGCTCCCAAAATGTTTCTTAATGGCTTCACTCTTTTGGATTTCCACACCTAGCCAGGTTCATACTTGCATGTCCAGCATGATTGTAATGTGACAGGTTTGTTCTTCATTGTTACATGTTGCAGTGAGGCAGGAGCCAAGTCTTTCAGAATATTAAGGTAACAGATGAACTGCACCCATATACAGGCCACATGCTTCTTAACCTCTTTTTCTAATTATAATTTCTGGTGTCCTTCTGTTCTATGATGCTTTAACCAGTCATTCATTAGAAATTACTTTGAAAACTCTAGCCACTCTAACCATTCATATGTTCAGACTGCAGACCCTTTGCTCCCACATACACTTTCACAAAGCAAAGTTGTAAAGATAACTTTCAGACACCCTGTAATTTTAATAGCTTTGGTATTGATACCTGTGATTTGTAGTGTTTTAAAGGAACTGATTTTCCAAAATGCCGCAACTGTTATCATCTTTGCTATACTGTATATGATGTAATTTGGTATTTCCATCAAATCTGATTACTTGTCAGTATTGAAACACTGAATCTCCAATTTTGAGCACCTTTGGCAAATATTTAATGGATATAAGAAGCACTCATCCACTCAGTTTGAAATTTCAAAAACAATGAAGTTTTAAAATAGCTATGTGTGCACAGTACAAATGGCATATCTGCAGGATCAGTTAACTACATCTGACAAAACACATGCTCTCTACGTTTTTTGTGGTTCTGCCCAGAGATGGGAAGGCCTGGAAAAGAAAACTGGAAAAATTAGGTAAATACATGGATAATGGAGAAAGGCAGGGAGTTTCAGAAAAACATCTATTTCTGTTTCATTGACTATTCTAAAGCCTTTGACTGTGTGGATCATAATAAACTGTGGGAAGTTCTTGGGGGTATGGGGATCCCAAATCACCTTGTCTGTCTCCTGAGGAATCGGTACAAGGACCAAGTAGCAACAGTCAGAACTGACCATGGAACAACAAACTGGTTCAAGATTGGGAAAGGCGTGCAGCAGGGTTGTATACTCTCACGCAACCTATTCAACTTGTATGCAGAACACATCATGCAATGTGCGGGGCTTGATGAATGCAAGGCTGGGGTAAAAATTGCTAGAAGAAACATTAACAACCTTAGACATGCAGATGACACCACTTTGATGGCTGAAAGCGAGGAGGAGCTGAGGAGCCTTCTAATCAAGGTGAAAGAAGAAAGTGCAAAAGTTGGGTTGCAGCTAAACATAAAAAAAACCAAGATTATGGCAACAAGAATTATTAACAACTGGGAAATAGAGGGAGAAAACATGGAGGCAGTGACAGACTTTGTATTTCTAGGTGAAAAGATCATTGCAGATGCAGACTGCAGCCAGGAAATCAGGAGACGCTTACTTCTTGGGAGGAGAGCAATGACCAATCTCGATAAAATAGTGAAGAGTAGAGACATCACACTGGCAACGAAGATCCGCATAGTTAAAGCCATGGTATTCCCCGTAGTCACCTACGGATGTGAGAGCTGGACCTTAGGGAAGGCTGAGCAAAGGAAGATAGATGCTTTTGAACTGTGGTGTTGAAGGAAAGTTCTGAGAGTGCCTTGGACCGCCAGAAGATCCAACCAGTCCATACTTCAGGAAATAAAGCCCGACTGCTCATTGGAGGGAAGGATATTAGAGGCAAAGATGAAGTACAGGGTGAGGCAGCATAACTTCCTTTTAAAAAATGCGCGCCATTCAGTCGGTTGAAGATTTAGCGGAGCGCTAGTGGTCTCGTTTGAGAAGCAGGAGTACAAAGTTTTTTCCTGACACAGTTCAGTCGCCATCATGCGTTGGAACAGTGAGGAGCGTGCTTTTGCCATTGAGGCCTACGTTTCGAGCAGATTTGGAGTGGCTGTCCAAGGACCATACAAGATTTGAAGACCAACATCCAGGAAGAAATTGCCAACATAACGCCTGCTATGCTGGCAAGAGTCATGACAAACGCCAGAAATCGGTTTACTCAGTGTGGAGAATGGGGTACATCACCTACCTAATTTGATCTTCAGAACTACATAAAACAAAACTTTAGGTATGGGCCTACATCATAAAAAAAAAATCTGATTCATACAATGGTCACTAAGTTTTGTAAAAAGGAAGTTATGCTGCTTCACCCTGTACTTTGGCCACATCATGAGAAGAAAGGAAAGCTTAGAGAAGACAATGATGCTGGGGAAAATGGAAGGAAAAAAGAAGAGGGGCTGACCAAGGGCAAGATGGATGGATGGGATCCTTGAAGTGACTGGAGTGACCTTGAAGGAGCTGGAGGCAGTGATGGCCAACAGGGAGCTCTGGGGTGGGATGGTCCATGAGGTCATGAAGAGTCGGAAATGATTGAACGAATGAACATCAACAGGGTCCCCCCTCCCCCCAAAAGCCATTTTTGTCTGGAAAAATTGAAGGAAAAGTGTGTAGAAACAAAGTCTCAGAAATCTTTCTTTAAGGTCTTCATGTTATATAGTTTGAATATCATGTCATAGATATATTATTTATCATTGGAAAAGAACACATTTTACACAATTTTCAACTTTTCCATAGGGTTGGAAAAAAACGACAATAAAACTTTCTTTCGCAATTTTTCCATTTTCCCCCCAGGCCTTCCCATCTCGAGTTCTGCCAGCACTATTCCAGAGTATTCTTGGGCATCAAGTCCTTTTTCCCCAGGTAAGGTGTATTCATGCAAAATCCCAGAACAGATTCTCTGCAGATACAGGAGTTGTACTGCACACTGGATTTCTTACAGAAACAGCATCACACATATGACATAGAAAAAGATATGAAAATAAACTGCCTCTTGAATTGTTAAAAGTTTCTTATTCTACTCAGTAATTTGAGAATTGTTAAACATATGCAGTTGCACCTCAAAACCAGACAAGTTCAAAACACATAAAATACACACTACTAACAGTCTCAATGTAAGAAAACTGTGTTGTATGTGTGTAGGAATGGAACTCATTATCTGCTTACTAAAAAGCAAACAATTTGCTCCAGATACCTGCAGTACCCAGACTCCCAGAGGTTTTTAAGACACTATTTCTTAAGATAAGAGTAAGCAGCATTACTGAAGCTCTTGACTATTCAGCTGAGCCTCTAATTATAAAACTGAAGTCAATATCCATTTATAACAAGTAGCATGCAGTGGTTCCGTATCCAGTTGAATATTAAAAAGAAGTGACAAATTTACAGCAACAAGCCTCATTAATATAATAGGATCTTAATTTGATTTCAGTTAGACTTGTGTAGGGCAACTGACTGGATTGTAAACCCAAGATATTCTAGCGTATACTGGTGAACACTTTAAATACATACTACTTTAGAAGGTTAACATTTTAAATTGGATGTAGAAAGGCACAAACATATTTAAAATGGATTCTGTTTTAACAGCATTTCAGCTCCCTTCCAGTTAAAAACATTAAGATACATTAAAAATCCAGACATTTCAGAACACGCGGTAATTAGTACCTTTTGGACTATGTGTGGCTATATTATTTACTACTATATTCGTATAATAAATAGCATGGTATTAAAGGCCTGACTGCTAATCACGTTAAGCATGTGTGCATCTGTATGTGTAACAATACACATACATACAAAAATGGGGTGGGCACAATTCACAGTCCTCCTACACAAGACCCCTGACATTAATGGGGACTGGGTTTTCAAGCATGAACACTGCAAAAGGATTTTAACAAAAAGGTCCCAAGGACAAGAGACACTGAAGGGTCACAATACAAGCTGTTGATGTCGCGACAACATCCAAGAGACAGCCAATCCATGAATACAAGAAGAATATATCACTTTTCTGATCTCCCTTCAACTATTTCTCAATGGAATGATAAGAAACTGTGTCTAAACTTTAATGTCTAGGCCTCTCTTAGAGAGCTTCAACATACAGTATGTGTCACATTAAAAGCTGTGTTACTGGATTATACACACATAGAAGGGACAATGCTTAGAGTTCTTCTGTAACTGGATTATATGCACATAGAATCGACAATTAATTCCAGAACTCTATAATCATGTCTCAGTCCAAATATAATAAAAATCAAGTGTTGTACAGCATCTGTGTTACTGAAACACAAAATTATAACAATCCCATTTGACATATTTGTACTTTCAACAAAATCCAAAGAGCAGTTTCAGCCCAAGGAGAGAAATTGTAATTCAGATTTGGAAATAAGTCCCAGAAGCTTGGGTCCATCCTTCTCATTCTACCTTTACTTTAACACATTTCTGGTGCCAAATTGTAAAACTGTTTGTGTGCTTTCAGGAATTCAGCTATATATGATGCTTTCTGTTTTTGATATGCATTCTTACTTAATATGACTCATGCATTAGATATTTCAAATTAAAAGGGAAGAGAGATTGAAACAGGTTTAAAGCTTTTATTGGCCGTCTTAGTTTCTTTCCCTCAATAAAATCCTTCAGAATTCCTAAAACAGTCCTCAGAATGTCACAGAAGTGAGTTTAAAAGTAAATAAAATAGTCAAGGAGAGGGGAAAAATGAGAAGCAGCAGTTTGGCAAGTTTCCCTCGTAACATCCCACAGGCCAAATTTTAGATCTCTTTTTTCTCCAGTAAAATTTTGTGCAACTCATCTGCATCCTCGCTTGTTTTCACTCTTATCAGCATAGGAACCGGAATGGTGGCATTCTTCTCGTCAACAGGAGGATTTGGGACACAGACAATGAGAACGTTGTTCTTTCCCGTTCTTGAGCATGGCATCTTGGGGGGCACCAATATGTTCAGCAGTATGTTGCCTGCAAGTAAGCGGGATGGACAAAACAGGTTACTCTGTGCCACCATTCAACAGAGAAAAGTAAAAACTGTGGAAACTTAAGCTATAAACACTTCTTTTTCTCAGTCTGAAAGGCACTACGCCATGAGCTTTCTACATACTGATACAGATAATATTGTGCATTGTCTTTGAAAGGCAAAACACAAATACTTAGGCAGTATGGCAGAAATATTGTGATATGGGACAGAAATACTACCTTTGACGAATAACAAAAATAACCAGAAGGATCATCTATCCAGGAATCTTTAAAGCCCCATCTACACTGCCATATAGCATAGTTTCAGAATCCAGATTAACTGCATTGAACTAGATTATATGCGTCTGCACTGCCATATAATCCAGTTCAACGCAGTTAATCTGGATTCTGAAACTGCATTATATGGAAGTGTAGATCCAGCCTAGGTCTTCTAGTACAAGACTATTTTCAACCTCCACAAATAATCAAATCTGCAAAAGTTAAAACTGTAAATGTGGGGAGCAACTGTACCCTAAGGCCTCACTGAGTCCCCTTTAATAATAATAAAACTTAATTTATACCCCACTACCATCTCCCCAAGGGACTCGGTGCGGCTTACATGAGGCCAAGCCCTCAGTACATCAATAACAAAAGCAATAACAAAAACAATCAATACAATACAATTAATATAAATCACATAAACAAAAAACAGTAACAGTAACACGCAAGCATTTAAAAATCAATGGCCGGGCCAAAGGTAATAATTTAAAAATTTTAAAAATAACGCTGGGCACGAACAAAGTAGGATATAACTGGTATAGGATTTCAAAAAAGAGATGAGGGAACGCAGTCAGTCCTAAATCAGTGGTAAAGTGCATTTTGAGAAACCCTTTGGGGAGATAAAGCAAGGTATAAACAAACACAAACACTAATACTAATAATAATAAATGCTTGATAGCTTCTGTTCTACAGTTAAACTCCGTTCATTAACATAATGGTCTTATGGCATTGGCTACTATTCCCGAAGAAGGGTTAAGATGCCACTGAAGAGTATTCTATTCATGTTGTTGCCATTCTTCATTTTTTTAAAAAAAAACAAACAAACAGGGAGATTAACTTTTGAATCCATTCGCCGAGTATTAGATGATGGAAAAGCCCAAGTGGAAAACTTGTCAACTGACCAAGACTTAGGCACAAATCCTCTGAAAAACCTGCATTGTTGTTGTTGTTATTATTATTATTATTATTATTATTATTATTATTATTATTATTATTATTATTATTATTATACTACATTTATACCCCACCCCACCAATCTACCGGGACACAGACCATAACAAATGCTGAAAGATACAAACACATGCACTACTCTTGGATGAATACTTCTGGGGGCCAAATGATCACAGATTTGAGAGCAAATATTTGAATTATTTGAAGAGAACAAGCAGCCTTCAGCTGATCATTTTCCTTCACAATTACTTATAAGAAAAGTTACATACCTAAATTAGTATCCGCCCGAACTAAGAGCTGAGTCTTCTGATTTCCTGCAGTTTTTAAGTGTAGTGTTCCTACTCCTTTTTCTTTAAACTCATTATCTTTCTTGTAAAAGATTTTACATCTGAAAATACATGTATTATAGAACATGAGTAAGCAGATAGGATGACGATACATTTCACAGAATGGAAGTACATAGGGATAGTATAATAAAATATTCCATATGGCTTTACTACTATTACACCAACATATAAATACTAAAGACATTTAATCACATGGCAGAAAAGACCAGGTAAATATCAATAAGCTTTGATCACATGACCTATTAAAATGTTTCAAAACAAAAATCTGAAATATTCAAATAATGGCGATGCAACGATATTAAGTGGGCTACAAGGTTGTTTAAGGAACAGCGTTGTCTGTGTTTTATGGGAAACTGTATTTGCAATTTTGGGGGGTTTTTATGGCAAATGCTAGCTGTTTATCATAAAAAATCAAATACAAGAAATTAAAAACCAAACCCTTTATAAAGTCTAAGTGGCTTTCTGATACCTAGGACCGTTGCAGAGCAAAGTCTAACACATCCAAATAAAATAAGTCAGCAAAGTTATGAAACATATGAAAAGATGAATACAATATCTAATACAATGGTTTTCCTGGCTTGGAAATTGTATGTGTCACAAATTACTGATTTTCAGTTGCATACACAAGAGTACAGAAATGCAGGTCTAACTCTTTACTTTATAGTGGGGCCCCTTCCACAATGCCCTATATTCCCACTCATATAATACAGTTCAAAGCAAATAATCTGGGATGAGATCCTGGGATATAGGGCAGTGTAGATCCAGCCTAAGAGCATAATCTTAGCCCAGCTTCAACATTAAAGGAGGCAACTCACTTCTTTGAGTAGAAGGCATCCTCTTCCTTTACTTCATTCACTAGTACTTTTGGTGGCTCCTCCTCGTCTTCATCACCCTCTGTAGGAAGAAAGATTTGGTCCACTCTTATACATATACTTTCTTTTCCCCACACATCAATATATCAGATATGAGGATCTTTTTGCATGAACCACATAGACAAAAAATATGGGGATATCAGTTGGAAGTTATGATATTTAGAATACAGATTTTGAAATGAGCACATATGAAAGTAGAAGTGGATGAGGAGGTAAAAGTAACAATCTACATTTTAGAATGCATTTTCATATGCATAGGTTAACATAGGTTAACCTAAAAATCTTTTTAAAGTCAATTTTAAATAAATAGAATATTAATATGTACTAAGTAATACTTTGTAATAGCAAGAGTATTTTTTAAAAAAATGTATCACTACAAGTAGAAAGCATAACAGCCAATTTTAAACCAAACTAAGATGTTTTATGATCCATCATACAAAAGGTTGTCGCCAAACTGAGAAAAGGAGTATACAGTGTATCAACATATGGTAGTGGTACTGTTCCTACCTCCTCCTCACCAGTATCCATATATAATATTGCAATAGAAGTTAAACTCAAAACTTTTTTGTTGGCCCACCTTTATTTTGTTGCTTACCTTTATTTTCGCTGCTCCCACTTTCTGCTGGCGTATCTAACGCGCTGCTGGAAAATGAAGGAAGAACCTTTCCCTGCTTTGCTTCTTTTCCAAATAACCCTGTACTTCCCGAAGAGAAAGAGAAACTAGACCCAATACCAGAATTCAGACCAGAGTTGTCAACACTCTTGCTAAATGTAAATGAGACAGTTGGCAAAGACCCTGGGTTTGGTTCTGCTTTCTTTTCCAATTCTGTCTTCTTTCCTGCTGTATCTTCAGGTTTCTTGCTGTTAAATAAAAATGCAGAGCCTTGCTGCAGACATGAATTCCCAAATGCAGAGCCAGACGGAGTTCCAGTTGACTTCTTACTGTTGCTTCCAGGACTGCTGTCACTACTTGTTCCATGGTTTTCTATTTCAGCTAAGTATTTCTCGTAGTCTCGGAATATCGGTGTCAGGTCACAGAGCGGATTGGCATTTACATGTTTTACTATCCAGTCACGCACGGAACAATTCAGAGCAGCTAACTGTTTATGATAAACATCAGAGCTGCATGCTTTACTCTGAGTGAATCCGGATGACAGTGGCTGCTGACATTCGCCATTAACTTCCACATTTGCAAGCGTTTTCTCAACTGCAGTATTACTAACTGAACCACTGGATACTACAGAACCTATTAGAAAGAAAGGTGATATATCAATGTCATAAACAGCAAAACAAGACTCATCCAAAGTTTAATTTTGGCTCAAAATTCTTTCTAAAGTCATTATACAAATCTTATGGCCAGAATGGAGACAGAAAAGAAGAAACTGCCCTAGATTTTCTTTTACCTCAGATTCATGAGTATTATTAAAATTTTCTCTATCTCCTCTGGACAATATTTTACTTTCTTTACAAGCATGAGTGCTCTCAGTAGGCACAACTTCTTACTTGATACTGTAATACAGCATTGTATTTAAGCAATAGCCTGACCAGGCCAATTAGATTTGTTGCAGATGACTAGTATGGTTTTAAATGGTGTATTTTAATATTTTGATAAAAGTTTTTTAATGTTTATGTTGTGTTATGTTATGTGAATTTGTGTCCCGGCATTGAATGTTTGCCGTGTATATGCTTGTGCTCCGCCCTGAGTCCCCTTCGGGGTGAGAAGGGTGGAATATAAATGTTTTAAATAAATAAATAAATAATTCTCTAGGGTCAAGACAGAGGACTTGGATGGCAATTTCAAAAGAGATCCCCTACACAGACACAAACCCACAACCAACACACAAACACCCTGGGTGACTTTGGCAGTTTGAGACTGGACACCATGGGACTCTTCTCCCATTAAGATTTGAGGCCAAATGTTGACCACTGTTGTGACATGTAGAGTGAATGAAATTGAATGATAGGTGTATGATTGGGGTCTCACAAGGGCATATTAAGGCTTGCCAAAACTGAAGATTCCATCCTATGAAGACTGAGGCCTAAAACTGCATTACGGAGGACATGAAAAGTGCTGCTGAAGGGAACTGCTGAACTCTTGACATAATTGAACTGGGAACTCTTGAGTAAACAACATGTTTGCATGACCAGAGAGAACGATTCTTTAAGGTAAGGAAGTAAAACACAATGGTTTCTGAAGTAAGAAAAACAACATCTGTCTGGAACTGATGGGAGTTTCAATAAATTTTAACTGAAGAATAAGTTGTCAATCAATCAAGACAACAAATCAGGAAAATTTGCCACATAGACATTTTCCTCTTGGAAAAGTGTGGCAATTCTGTGAGAGAAACAGCCTGTCCACCCGCCACCTTTTTCCCCAAGATGGTCTGAATGCATAAGGTGGTGAGTATGCTTGATGAATGAATGAATTCTGAGTAACTGTTTCCTCTTTGTCTGTTTAAATAATACAGCTATTATAAAAAAGGACTGGGTCTGTGAGTCTACTTTCTCTGAAAGTGCCTAATGCAATCTGTCCCACTGAAAACAGATTAAAGAACATTCTTAAGGTTCAAAAAGTAATCACAACACTGCAGCTAGGAAAAATAAGGTCACTTGAAAACAATTCTAATAACCAACTTTAAACTTCATATTTATGCCTATTAACCAAACAAAATGGATGTCTATCTTTCATTCTGTGAAGTAATCAGTATCTGTTGCTTCCTCTGCAACTTGGTAAGTAGACCCACTTGCTAAAAGAGAATCACATTCCTAGTAAGGCAATTCTAGTAAGGATTGCAACCCTGGACTTCCAGTAAACTGCCATGTTCAGTTTCCTTGCAAGTATCTCTTGTCTGGATGGATGTAATACACAAGAGCATGAGGTGTTTGGGTTAAAAAACCAGATCTTAAAGTTACACATTGAAAACCAATTTGAATGTCAGCATACAATTTATTATATTTGGATGTCTGTTCCTATCAAAATAGGAAATTTCTTGATTGGTTATGATGAACAAAAAAAATTCATTTTTTAAAAATAAATGACTGGGGACCATTTCTAAATTTTATAAAAAGAAAGAGGGAAAAGTTTTTATAGAATGCTTCATAATTTAATCTGTCACATGTTTTGTACTGAATTTTTAAATAATAACTATTATGCTAGGAAAAATATTGTAACAGGAAGGAAGACTATAACTGTACATGACTGTCTCAAACCCAAAAGATAGGAAACCACTATAACAGGATGGATGAGAGGAGGAAAGCGCATAGTCCAGTACAACCACTGTATAGATGTTAGGAAATATTGCATTTCTATTGTGTGTGTGTATATATTTTTTATTGTTTTTTTTGTAAATATGAAAAATAAAAAAATCTTATGATAAAATAAACGTGTTTTTCTTGATTATAATCATTCTGCCTCAAAGAAACCTAATTCTAAGACTCTAGGGGAGAGAGGGAAAGCCCCAAAATCAGCAAGGCCAGTTATACTTGCTATTCCATCAATGTTTTGCTGCCTGTAGTAAGAAGGGGAGCATACCTTGTCTTTTGCTGAGAACATAGTAGAGCTTTCCTCAACAAATACAGTTGAAAAAATTGTCTACTTTGGTTCTCCAGATGTTTTCAACTTCATTATCCAAAATCTCTGACCAATGGCCAAGCTGGCTGGGTCTTTTGGTAGTTGAAATCCAACACACCTGAAGGACCAGTGTCTGAGAATCACTGCTCTACAGCACTGTTATGGGATCAACTTCACTACCTTATTTGCCAAGGAACATTAATTCACATTATAAAAGGTATGTGTGTCCTTTCTATTTCAAGTAGTTCTTCCTTTGCATTTTGAATTATTTCTTTCTCCCCTTCTCCTGGGCTGTATTTTAATGTATTTTAGCTGTTACACAAAGGAGTAAGCATAACCTGGAAAACATATACCTTACCAATGAGCTACAGCTTTCTCTTCACATAGGCCATACATACATAAATATTTCGTTTCCCATTTTAGATACTTATCATTATAAAACGTATCACCCAAACATTGTAATAATATTTTTACAAAGTATAACATACATGTGCACTTACTAAATGCAGTCTGTGACTCGCCAGCTGTCTTTAAATCAGAGAATGAAGAATTGTTTGTAATGCTGCTGGTACTGCTGCTGCCATTGGATAGCCCTCCTAAAGGTTTAGTTCCGGTGCCATTGCCAAAACCAGAAAATCCACCAGTTCCAGAAGGTAAAACGAAACCTTTAAACCCTTTAAAAGCGCCACCACTTTCAGACTGAAAAGGAAATATAAATCAGTTGTTGTCTGTCAACTTATAGCTCAGTGACCTCAAGTTCAATCCAACATATGTTTACTCATTTCCCAGACTAAATTACATTCATTTTAGCACCACACAGAACTGTCGCATTACTATGAATTATTCGCTGAAGTTTATACGTAAAGAATACATCAGAATCACAGTATGATGGTTTATCATTTTTTAGCACCGTGCTCATGCAAGCTGGCCAATTTGTCCTACATGGTTTCTCCTTCTAGGAGCAGCCAAAGTAACTAGAGGGCTTCATCTATTGAGACTATAGGCTTGTAATGTTACAAAAAGTCAGGAATTGGGAAACCAACTGCTGAACTTCAAATCTTCGGTGACAAACCTTGTTTGGAGTAAGGTTAATCTGTCAACTCCTGCTGTCAGGGAAAGTCAGGCAAGAGAGGATTCCCTATCATTGTAGCATAGCATTATTATGAACTCAGTCTTTATGGAAACCATGTTCACTGGAACCTACAGTAACAACCTTTGCCCAATTAAAACTAGCAAAACATACGGCAATCATTTTCTTACTGAAATTATTAAAGGGCCATTCCCCCCAACTTTGTAGGCACAAAATTGTTTTTAGCTACCATTTTAAACATTTTATTTTAGAAATACATTATGAGACACTTATCATACATACTTTCATCAAGTAGTTTATGGATGCATCTACACTATATAATTCATATGATTTGACACTACTTTAACTGCCAAGGCTCAATGCTATGGCTCATCAGACGACAACTTTCAGGATTCCATATGATGGGGCCACAGCAGTTAAAATGTCCTCAAAGCAGATTAATTCTATGTGCAAAGCACTGCTAAGAAAATGATACATTTTAATAACAGTGAGTGCTATTTTTTCAGTTAGGCTCTTTCAGATTACAATTGTTTTATATGTTAGACACTGATAAAAAATATATTCATGTGTGAGTGAGGTCATTATGCTACAGCTTTCCACCACATTCAAATATTGTGTTAACCAAATCTGAGAACCCAATAAGAGAAAAGAATTAGTATATTGCTTCGATTCTAAGATGCACTTTGCACTCCATATAAACATGGGTTTAAAAATGGGTTGCATCTTGGAATAACTTCTTTCCCCGACAGCCTGTGAAACCAATAGCTGGGAAACCAATAGTTAGTACCAACTCTCTGCCATTTTGTCGTCCCCCAAAAGGACATGGTGGAGAGGGACTGTAAGCCTATTTGACCAGGGACATGCATACATAGATCCCAGTATGTAACTAGTTATAAGAATGACAAGGACTTATGGACGGGGGAGGGGGGGGAGAGTAACCATGACCTGGTCCCCTATAATCTTGGGGTAAGTAGTATTTTGGCAGGTCCACTGATATAAAGCAGTATTTCCCAGCACCATCTCAAAAGCCCCTGAAAGAGAGAAAGGAGTGGCCTCCACCTCAGCACCTCAAACCTTCCCACTCCCCAAGAGAGGAGGTAGACCTAGCCCCAAACACTCTGCCATGCCCCCACTATTTTGTCATCAGCCTCAGACACAGTTCTTTATTTTTATTAACTGCTCTGTGTGCACTTCCTGCTTCTCGGACCACCCCTACAGGACCTTCCTTGTGCTCCCATACAATTCTGATATAGAGAGCTCTGAGCAGTAAAGAAGCTATCCTGTGACTGATGTAAACCACCAGCAGTAAAAGCACTTTTAAAGAACAAATGTTCTTTTGCCACTGAAACAGAATGTAAATCAGTGACAGGGGTAGTAATCAAATATGCTAGAAATATGATTCTGAACTTTTGGAATAGCAGAACTATCTGCTATTCCAAAAGTAATTGATTTCTGACTTCAGGCTCTCAGTAAAACACATCAGAAACCTGAAGATGTGCTCAAAAGAATAACTCTGAAGAAAATAAGACTGCAGGTTGGCAAACTGACATTATAGTCTTATTTTTAAAGTTAAGCAATTTTTCAGACAGATTGTGCAGATTTCAGGAGGGCAAGCAGAGGGATAATGCAAATAATAAACAATATATCTGTTCTCTTTTATCTTCTCTACAATTACAAATATTAACAAGGAAAGTCCAGGCAAGAAATAGTCACTGAACACTTGAAAAAGTTAAGCATTCAGCTGAACATGTGCACCAAGACTCTGTTCTTTATTTAACACTAAATGTACAGGCAATCCCTGAATTAGGAGCATTCAGCAAAATTCCTTGTCATTCTCAAAAGACTTCAAAGTTAAGAACAGGGGGTGAGAGAACAGGAAGTGAGAGAAACCTGCCCCTCTGAAGGGAAATTCACTCCTGAAAGTTATCTTTAGAAAAGGGGTCTCCACTGAAGTTTTATCACCAATCCAAATTTCCACAACAAGCCATTTTTTTTCAAAATTCAATTATCACAGAGTCAGAAAGTGGGTTAAATCTTCTGAGCAGAGGGGCACAGGGGTGTTAACCATTCCCTATGCTATCCAAGCTTATGTATGTATGTATGTATGTATGTATGTATGTATGTATGTATGTATGTATCTGACTGGAGTTATACTTAAAAATGTACCTGTTCCAACTTACAAACAAACTCAACTTAAGAATAAACCAATCTTGTTAATAACTCAGGGACTGCAAGTATGTTTAATTCTAAACAATACAGAATATTCTGATCAAGAACTACAATGCCTGTAGATGTCTTTATGTACCTCAAACCCCACGTTCCTCCGTTTCGCTTTCTTAATAGCTCTGTTCTTCAAAATGTCTTTACTGGCGACTGAGAACGTTCCTGCCTGCAAAAAAAAATCACATTCTTAGAACGTACAAGGTATAAGCATTAAGCATACTGGATGGAATCCCAAAAGGTAATGCACAGCACTGGAGCACCCTTCTACTTACTACAGCCCTTCACCCATCCATCCCCTAAACTGTGCCTGGGGGCTGAGTGAAATCTGAAACAAAACATAACACAGCACAAAGGATTAGTGCATAATTCTCTTGGTGTACCTACACACAGAGCTGTCAGGAGGTCGGTCATTAGCTAGAGATCTTCTGTGGAGATGTTTGGACATTTTTGCCTAAGGTGGAATGTCTATATTCAGTTCAAGATTGAAGTGGAGTGATGCACATAGTGCCATGGTGTAGGACCACATCGACAACATGTCATTCTGGTTGTACATTTGGATGGAAATTCAATTGTGTAATGTCGCTATTCCACACAAAGGCTCCAAAGCACATATATGGAAATGTACACTATGTAATAGTGGTGCAGGATCTCTGCAGCTATGTTTCCGGACTCTGTTATGTTACATGCATACTAAAATACAAGATATGTTCACTCTTCACATAATGAGATTCATAAATCCATTTAAAATAGCAATCCAGAATCTTTACTACTTAATCATTTTGGATATCAATAAAAGCAATAAAATTACATAAGCTATGTGAAGTTTAAGTTTACTAACTGATTTAACTATGGATTTTAAACTAGTAGCTGATGAGCAAGATGGGAAATAATCATGGCTACAAACATTTGAAAAAAGGAGACATTCAGTTTGAAAGATGAAAATTTTAAAGAAGCTTAGTTGGTAAAATGTTTTAACTGGTCAAATATTGAACACTAAGCCACTGAAAACTAATAAGAGTGGCAACTATTGAAAAGCAGCAACAAACACCCAAGGGAATTTCAAAATGTCTCCTCTTGAGTTATTTAACAAAGCAATCAGAACAATGGTTTCTTCATTACATAAAACAACTGAATTGTAACACAAAAATACTATTTGTATGAAACATACTTAATATCCAGACTATTGCAAGGCTATTTCCCCCCTGCATATCTGCCCTAGGAATTTGCAAATACAGCAAAGACAAAACTGGCAATTTCGTATTACAGCCTTCATGATTTACCCAAATACAAGACTACTAAAGTAGTAATATCATATAATTTTACATGCAACATGTGCATATTTATTTTGTCAGCTATTTCAATTTTAGCAATAAGAACTGGTATTGCTTACCTCTTCAGTGTCTTCTTCTTGATCCCAATTTCTATCAGTGAGCTCCTTTTCTGCAATTCTCTTAGCCATTTTATAGCAGTGCTGTAGTAGAACGGAAAATTATAAATTATCCACATTTCAAATCTTGTTCTTTTTAAACAGTTTAAACAAAACAACCAACTTACAAATGACAGTCTATGTTAGTGGTTCCCAACCTGTGTTCCGTGGACCACAAGAAGGAAAATATGGTTATTACACCATTGCTTCAAAACCACACAGCAATGAGTGACTGGTCTCACAAAACCCTCTTATAGTGCTGAGGCAATGATGATGTCGGGAGGGGAGAGGCTGACTACCCATGAAAGATTACTACTACTACATCTGCTCTATATTATTAAATATGGTTTTCTGTGGGCGAGCAGATGACGACTACTGTATGGCATATATTCTGTATCAGAAACTAGTCTTGATGTGGTCTATCCAATGCAATGTTCTGAATCAGCCCCCAAATAACCAAACTAAATCTAAAGTTGACCAAAAACTGATTTGTAACTCTTTTGGTACTAATGTTGGAGAGAGGTCCCTGGTCAAGTGGTCCCTGGTCAAAAAAAGGTTGGGAACCACTGGTCTATGTAATAGATATCAGACAAAAAGCTTGCATCTCACAGTTGGCAATCAACTGTTATTACATAAATTACATAAATGAATTGGAATGGATAGGTGACAATCTTCCTCACATGCATTCATCAGGGGATAAATTTCAGTGTTGCACTTGTGTTAGTGTGAGGACAGTCTAAATCTTCTCTTCAGAGACCCCTGTAGTTCTCCTAGACATTTGAGAAAAGATTTTTCAGGTTGTGTTGTAGCTGTAGGACAATCAGGGGGATCATTCCGTTGGTATACCAGCCCATCTCATCAAGAGAGGCCATGGGGGCAGAGACGAACAACGGGACACAAAACTAAGTGGTTCAAGGTTAATCTGCTCTTATGGCAAGCAACACCAGTTAGGCAGACTATATGGCCATAGTGCTCGTGGCCAATAAGTCAGGGTTCATGTATGTCACTGGCTTATCATATTATCACAACTGGCACACTGTCTGCTGAGTATTGATTACATTTGGTCTCTTTCATCTACTATTAAGAATAAATATTTCTTTCAAAAAAGTATAAAACCTTATTGTGACACAAACACTGAGGAATGCCATACCCACTTAAACAGCTACAGCAGTTAAAATGAGCCTTCAGCTGTCCAATTTGCAGCACTATATATTGAGAGGAGGGGTACCTCTTATGGTATAGAAGACCATAAATATAAAATTAAAATATGTCCCAAGATATTTGAACTGACCATGTACAATAGCATCAAATGTTGATTGTTCTCTCTTGCTTCAATAAATAAAACTGACTCATATGCTGGGAGATAAATCCTTGGCTATCACTAGAGGAAAATGCCACAGGATTTGCATACCGGCAGCAGTGATGGTGCTAGCATATATATACCTGCTCACACCCTTGTATGCGCACACACCAGCAATTACCTGGGCAGTGCCAATCCTATGAAAGATAGGTTTACACCTACAGTCTCCAGGCTCAGTCAAGGGAAAGATAACAGGCTGCATTCCAGGGGAGAGAGTGTCACTTTCCTGGATCACCAGTTGACCAGGTCACTTCTCTGCACCAAAAACGAGGGCACAAAGGACCTCTCTCAACATAGCTATTAAGTTAGTATAACAAAACAAGGAAGAGGCTTTTCAATTGCTGCTGTGCACAGCCACTGTACTTAACCTGAATAATAACACTGAAAACAAAGCAGTGCCATATGATGCATCTCTTATAATGCAGACAATTATGCATCACTATCATCAGTTAAAAGGAAACAATTAATGCCACAACGAATCTCTCAGCTTCTAAAGTGTGAGACATTTCATTAAATTTGCTGCAGTGTACTAAAATAGCCATTCATATAATTTTAAAAAGTCAACATTACTTACTCTAAAACTGTTTTATTATAGTTTTGCACTTTTACTGTCAACTGCCTTGGGTACTACCTACAAAAAAGGCAAGATATACATTAAAAATGAATAAAAGTTTTAGAACTTTTCCTTCACTTCCAAAGAAAAATGGTTAAGAATTAATCCAGGCTATTTATTTTGGAATAAATCCACCAGTGCTACTAATTATTCAAAATATTCAACGCACGATTTTCAACAGTCTCATGCTCTTGTGTAATAAGCATAAGCCTCCTACTTGTTAAACTATACCATCACATACCACCTCTTTCCAAGGTATCTCCTGATTTAATGGGAATGTTTGAAAGAAGGAGGGCTACCACTTTTATGTACAACTTAACTGAAGCAAAGAAGATAGAATTCTCTTCTGCAGAGATGAGAAATCGCTGGCTCTTCAGATATTTTGTACTACAACTTCTACAGTGGGTTGTATGAGTTATTCGGGCTGTATGACCATGTTCTAGTAGCATTCTCTCCTGACGTTTCACCTGCACCTGTGGCTGGTATCTTCAGAGGTTCTGTTGCAAGTGAGGCAAGTGGGGTGTATCTGCCTCCCTAGCAACAGAACCTCTGAAGATGCCAGCCACAGATGTAGGGGAAATGTCAGGAAAGAATGCTACTGTAACATGGTCATACAGCCCAAAAAACTCAGCAAGTCAGAGATTCCGGCCATGAAAGCCTTCGACAACACAATTTCTACAGTCCCATATGTTCGACAATGTTGGCTGAGTGTCTGAGCTTTCTAAAAATCCAAAACAGTTGAAAGACAAAAGATTCCAAGAGTTCTGTAGCACAGCAGGAGAAAATTGAAAGGAGTTGGAAATCATAGCAGAAATATGATATGAAGTCTCTCAGAGTGAAATGGATCATATTTAACCATTCAACTACCACTGTTTACAATGGCATGGTATGGGGATGGACTTGAGGGTCTTTGCAATCTTCCTCAAATCTCTTGGTTTCAATGATTCCATTTTTCCAAGTAAGAAACATCTGAAGTTGTAATGGGGGAGTGGGGGGGAGATGTGTACCTCCTGTCGTGATGAAGATTAATATGTGTAGTCACAAACAGCTACGGAAGTTTTCCCCCTCCGATCAAGGAATTATTTATTTTTTTTGTGTCAGGAGCGACTTGAGAAACCATCCTTGTGGAAGGCTTCACTCATGTCCCTGCACAGGGAGCTGGAGCTGACAGGAGCTCATGTGCACTCTCCCCAGATATGGCCGGAATCTCTGAGTTGCTCCCCATTGTGCCACCGGGGGCTCTGGTGAAAACTCAAGAAGTAAACTCACATCTTTGTCTTTGAAGCAGCGTTTATACAAATATATATATATACAGAATCCATTTACAGTGGCTGAAGATTCGAATGCTTCTCCAGCTTTCTTTTCCTGATACCTCCAGATAACTGGAGACTTCTTACTTGCAGGAGGCTGGTTTTATAGTCAAATTCGTCTTGATACTCCAACCTCCAGTTTCCTCAAGACACAAGCCTCTCAGAACTCCAACCTTCAGTAAACTCCAACAGCTTTATTACCCCAGCAGTTACTTCACTATGGCTGGCCAGGTGGTTTGCTTCTTACTGCTTGCTGCCCTAATCCTTACACTACTTGTTACTTAAGAAATGGTAAAAACTCTTAACACCTGCCTATTGACATGACCCATTTAAGAATAGGGAGGCCCCTTCTACACTGCCATACTAGTTCCACTGTTGGTGGAGTTCAGAAGGCTCTATAAATCCCAGCAACTACAACTCCCAAATGACAAAATCAATCCCCCCAACCCCACTAGTATTCAAATTTGGATGTATCTGGTATTTGTGCCAAATTTGGTTCAGTGAATGAAAACGCATTCTGCATATCAGGTATTTATGATTCATAACACAATTGCAGTTATGAAGTAGCAACAAAAATAATGTTATGGTTGGGGGTCACCACAACATGAGGAATTGTATAAGGGGTTGCAGCATTCAGAAGGTTTTCCCAATAGAGGGGTTAGCATTGTGACTTTTTTTCCACAGGGCTTTGTTTTGGGCATCCTCAGATCTCAGGTTGTCAGCACACATGTCTTTGTTGATAGTGTCCATCCATCTTTACTTTGGCCATCCACATGGTCATCATCCTGCAATCTCCAAATGGAGTGCTGTTTGTGCTACTGCTGGTCGTTCTCTTCTCATGACACTGTAGTCTTGCTTCCTGCATTTTCTTGCTGATTGCTTTTATTCAGGAAAAACTATCAGGAAAGGAAGGCACCACTGCACTTTCCTTGATTTCAAAAAAGGATTTGATCAGGTCCCCCATGACTTGATCTGGTGAGCAGTATGGTCACACAGAATACCAGAAGACTATGTAACATGGATAAAGCTATTATACAATAATACAAGTATAGTGTGCTGCCCTGAAGGGATTTCACCCCCTTCAACATCACTGTTGGTGATCAGCACTCTCATCAGGTGTCCAGAAGACAACTAAAATGATAAAAGATCTGAAGACCATGCCCTTTGAGGACTGTCTTAGAGAACTGGGTATGTTTAGTCTGCAGAAGAGATGATTTAGAAAAGACATGACTGCCATACATAAATATGTGAAAAGATGTCGTAAGGAAAAGGGAGCAGGCTTGTTTTCTGTTACCCTGAAAACTAGGACTTGGCGCAGTGGGTTCAAATTACAGGAAAGGAGATTCCACCTGACCATTAGGAAGAACTTCCTGACTGTATGATCTGTTCAACAGTGGAACTCCACGCCTCGGCATGTAGTGGAAGCTTCTTCCTTGGAGGCTTTTAAAAAGATGCTAGATGGCCATCTGCTGGGATTGCTTCAATTGTGCTTTTACTGGCGGGGGGTTGGACTACACAGCCCATGTGGTCTCTTCCAACTCTATGATTCTATGAGAGCTGTTTACCAGTGGACCTCTCTGCCTCAGAATGTGGTGGAAGTTCCTTCCTTGGAGGCTTTTAATCAGAGTTGGATGGCCATCTGTCAGGGGTACTTTTATTGTGCTTTTTTTGTGTGGCAGGAGATTGGACTAGATAGTTTGTGTGGTCTCTTCCAATTCTATGATTCAGATGCATATTCTGCATGGACACAGCCATATCCCATGACCCAGACTGAAAACGATTCTGAGTAAGCATACATACCTTTGACTTCAGGCATCCCACACTGATTGGTCAAACCAAACACCTCTCATGCAACATGCACGCACATCTTCACTGGGGAAGCAAACAAACAACATAAGGATTTAAGCAGGTACAAAGGCAGAAGTGTTTCGTGGCTGACAGAGTTCTAAGCCACCCCTTGATATTCAACTGACTTTTAAAACTGAGATGAGGAAAAAAACATAAGACTGCATTGTGGGAGTTTTTTTGGGCTGTATGGCCATGTTCCAGAAATATTCTGTCCTGGCATTTCACCCACATCTATGGTAGGCATCCTCAGAGGTTGTGAGGCCTACTGGAAACTAGGAAAGTGAGGTTTATATATCTGTGGAATGTCCAGGGTGGGAGAAAGAACTCTTGTCTGTTTCACACAAGTGTGAATGTCACAATTGGCCACCTTGATTAGCATTTAATGGCCTTGCAGCTTCAAAACCTGGCTGCTTCCCGCCAGGTTGGTCAAGGACTACCGTATACCATGCAGCTATGGACAAGTCTACATAGGGACCACCAAGTGCAGCGCCCAAACACCGATTAAGGAACATGAAAGGCACTGTGGACTAATCCAACCAGAGAAGTCAGTTATGTGTGTTCAGAACCAACCTGAACACAGAAATGTTGGACCACTCTGACAACCATCATGTCAGACTACACAGAGAAGCCACTGAAATCCACAAGTATGTGGATAATTTCAACAGAAAGGAGGAAACCATGAAAATGAACAAAATCTGGCTACCGGCATTTAAAAACTCTAAAATCATAACAGTAAATAATGAACAACATTCAGAAAACTGGGGAATTCCAGACATGAAACAATCAGGGCCAGCTAACACCTCCCAACAAAGGATTCCCCTTGGCAGGAAGCAGTTATGCTTTGAAGCTGAAAGGCTATTCATTGCTAATCAAAGTGGTCAATTGCAACATTCACACCTGCCTCAAACAGACAAGAGTTCTTTCTCTCACCCCAGCCATTCCACAGATACGTAAACCTCACTTACCTAGTTTCCAACAGACCTCACAACCTCTGATGTCTGCCACAGATGTGGGTGAAACATCAGGAGAGAATGCTTCTGGAATGTGGCCATACACCCCAGAAAACTCACAGCAACCCAGTGATCCCTGCCATGAAAGCCTTCACAAATTTAAGACTTCCTGTCACGTGTCCAAGAAAACAAACCCCTTCCTTGATGGCTTTTGCGTGCTTTGCCGGCTAGTAATTAATATTAGTATTAATATAATGTAATATATTGTATATCCATATAATATTTATAAGATATTATAATTATATATTTTATATTAGATGTAATATTACTAATACTATTACAATATAATGGTATAGTACAATACAGTAATATGTAATACTGATATTGCATTATGCTAATAATATAATATATTGTATGAATATATATCTTGTAAGCCGCTTCGAGTCCCCTTTGGGGTAAGAAGGGTGGCATATAAACATTGTAAATAAATAAATAATAAATAATAATAGTTGCAGGGCAATGGCGTGGAACTGGGGCGCCACCAGTGGAGGTGGCAGACAGAGGCAAACAGCCGCCTGCCAGGCGCAAGCAAACCACGGTCTTTGTGCCTCATCAGACTAGAGCAGGGGTCCTCAAACTAAGGCCCGGGGGCTGGATATGGCCCTCCAAGGTAATTCTCCCCCACAAACTATCTGCTCCATCCCTATCTCATCCTGATTTTAGTATCTTAGTTTTTATCTTGCACATGCGGCCCACTCATTGTTATGTTATTTTATTTTACTGTGTATGATTTTGCTTTATCGTCTTTCTACTCATATGTTGTATGTATTTTACTGTGTTGTTATTGTGTTTTGGTTTTACTTTATTGTAATATGCTGTTGGGCTTGGCCTCATGTAAGCCGCCCCAAGTCCCCATTGGGAAGATAGTGGCGGGGTATTAAATAAAATGGTTTATTATTATTATTTACCCGGCCCTCACTCAGGGTCAACCTCAGTCTGAAATGACTTGAAAGCACACAACAACAGTCCTATCTCATCAGCCAAAAGCAGGCCCACACTTCCCATTGAAATACTAATAAGTTTATTTTTGTTAAAACTGTTCATTTTAATTATTGTATTGTTTTAAGTGTTTTTGCACTACAAATAAGATACGTGCAGTGTGCGTAGGAATTCATTCATGCTTTTTTCAAATTATAATCCGACCCTCCAACAGTTTTAGGAAGGGGTCCTCAAACTTTTTAAACAGAGGGCCAGGTCACAGTCCCTCAAACTGTTGGGGGGGGGGGGGGGGGGCGGGGCGGATTATAATTTGAAAAAAACATGAATGAATTCCTATGCACACTGCTTGTAGTGCAAAAACACTTTAAAACAATACAATAATTAAAATGAAGAACAATTTCAACAAATATAAATTTAATAGCATTTCAATGGGAAGTGTGGGGCTGCTTTTGGCTGACGAGATAGGCTTGTTGTTGTTATTGTGTGCTTTCAAATCGTTTCAGACTTAGGTTGACCCTGAGCGAGGGCCAGGTAAATGACCTTGGAGGGCCATATCTGGCCCCCGGGCCTTAGTTTGAGGACCCCTGCTCTAGAACATGGCCATATAGCCCGAAAAAAACTACAACAACCCAGTAATTCTGGCCATGAAAGCCTTCGACAATTCTATCTCATCAGCCAAAAGCAGGCCCACACTTCCCATTGAAATACTAATAAGCTTATATTTGTTAAAATATTTCTTCATTTTAATGTTTGTATTGTTTTTAAGTGGTTTTTTGCACTACAAATAAGATATGTGCAGTGTGTCTAGAAATTCATTCATTTTTTTCTTGCCTTGTAAGGAATCCCCCCCCCCCCAATACATTGGCATTTATTTTTTGCATATGATATGGGGGTGGGTGTAACTGATGACACTATTAGCTAGATAGACACAGTTCTAGTTAGGAATAGTTTGCATGGATTTCCCTTTGAAAGTGTCTTAAACTCGAGTATATGCTATACTTACTTTGTACAAGTTGCTGTCTACATACAGATCATGTTCCAGTATTTCTGAACGTATATTTTTTGATTATATATGAGATTGTGTCAAATAATTAAATAAAAAATAAGAAAAAAAGAAAGTAAAAAATAGGAGACAAATGTTATCTATAAGGTTCATCTCAAAAAGGATTAATATGTAAAAGAAAACAATCCTCATGGTGGTGGGAACTATAAATGTTGTGTATGTATTAAACTAATATATATAATTTAAAAAAGTTTGAGGATCCCTGGACTAGAGCATGGATCCACTTTAAATCCAGTCTCTGCCTCCTGCAAAATTCTGGGGTTTGTAATTTAGGGAGGCCCAGGATCTTGGCTGACCAGTTGAAAGGATGCTCTAACCTACAAACCCCAGGATTCTGGATTCGAATTGGATCCATGGGCAAACTTGGGCCCTCCGGGTGTTTTGGACTTCAACTCCCACAATTCCTAACAGCCTACTACAGCTCCCAGAAGCCCCCAGCCTGCATTCGCAGGCTGGGGGCTTCTGGGAGCTGTAGTAGGCTGTTAGGAACTGTGGGAGTTGAAGTCCAAAACACCCGAAGGGCCCAAGTTTGCCTCTGCCTGTAGTGTGATGAGGTCCCTGCCCGCCTTTGCTCCCTCCCTCCTTCCTCGCCGGGCCTCTGTCCTCACCCTCTTCCCAGGAGGCGGAACCACAGCGAGGCCCCGCGCGCCAAGGGTTGGCTTCTTCCTCTTGGACAACAGGAAGGAGGCAGCGGCCCACTCGCTAAGGCAGCCGGTCTAGGAACCCCCACTTCCTCCGCAGCCCAAGCCTCTCCCCCCTCCCGCCCTCAAGGCGCCAGAGGAAGGCCGGGCCCTCCTCCTCCTCCCTCCTCCCTTCCTTGGCGAAGGCCTCTCTCACCAGGAGAAGCGCCCCGTCCTTTCCGCTTCCCTTCCACGCGCGCGGAGTAGTGTTACCTCACAGGTGCCGGCTGCGTCTCGCGCCGAGACTTGGGGAGGACGCGCCGTTCGCGCGCAGCTCCACAGCCCCGCCACTTCCGCTCTCGCGCTTCCTCAGGGGGCGGGGCTTCTGAGCGCGGCTCGTCATTCGCCCTCCTTCGCTCGCGACCCCTTGCCTTTCCCGCTCAGCGGTTTCTTGCCGGGAAGCCGGAGGAAAGGGGAGGGGAGTCTCCTTCCCCTTCTGACTCACTTTTGAGTTCTTAACGAGGCATTTGTCCTGTCCTCCCCGCCCCCCGAATGAATTTACACAGGAGTCCAAGGAAAGGACATGCCCTGAGGGGCGAGCTCGCGAGGCGCGGGCCCAGGAGGAGGAGAGGCCGAGGGGGCGGGGCTTAGCGCGAGGGGAGGGGGAGCCGTTGCCACGCGACCGGGGCCCGAAGGTTCTGGAAGAGGCCGCGCTTCTCTCCTCTCGAATGCTAAGTGCAGCCTTGCTCTTGAGGGCCCTGGCCTTAGAGTTACCTCTGCCATCGGGCTGAGAGGGAATCGTAGCATTGGGCAAAAACATAACAGTAAATTCCCTTGAACTTCACATTCTCAGTCACACGCAGAGAATGAGAGAATCGCTGGGTTGTTGTAGGTTTTTTCGGGCTATATGGCCATGTTCTAGAGGCATTCTCTCCTGACGTTTCGCCTGCACCTATGGCAAGCATCCTCAGAGGTAGTGAGGTCTGTTGGAACTAGGAAAATGGGTTTATATATCTGTGGAAAGACCAGGGTGGGACAAAGGACTCTTGTCTGCTGGAGCTAGGTGTGATTGTTTCAACTGACCACCTTGATTAGCATTTGATGGCCTGGCAGTGCCTGGGGCAATCTTTTGTTGAGAGCTGATTAGATGTGCCTGATTGTTTCCCCTCTGTTGTTTTGCTGGACCACTCAAACAACCACCATGTCAGACTACACAGAGAAGCCATTGAAATACACAAGCATGTGGACAATTTCAACAGAAAGGAGGAAACCATGAAAATGAACAAAATCTGGCTACCAGTATTAAAAAAACTCTAAAATTACAACAGCACAACAACAGAGAGGAAGCAGGCAGGGACATCTAATTACCTCTCAACAAAAGTTTTCCCCAGGCACAGTCAGGCCATTGTATTCTAATCAAAGTGGTCAGTTGAAACATTCACACCTAGCCCATATCTTCAAGACCTAACATCAGCGGTCCCGAGGAAAGCATTAACAGCCCTGCAATTCCAAATAATGCCATCAAACTGGCTAGAGGGAAGATACAGAGGGATCCCTCATGCCCAACAACTTTGCTTTTGTGGCACAGGGGAAATAGAAGACCTAATACACTATTTGCTACGTTACCCCTTGTACAATGACCCTAGGAAAAATCTCCTAGGATCACTCTTGGAAGAAAGGGCATCATGGCAACAATCTGCGGTGATCTGTGACTTGCTAGCAGATCATTCTAAAAATATAACATTAAAGGTTGCCACATTTGCAATCGCAGCTCAAAAGATCAGAGCCAAAGTAGCAAAATCCATACTGGAGGTCAGAAATGGAAACGGTTTGGAATGACACAAAGCAGACACTGTCATTGTCATGTTTCTGCTTTCATAATTTTAAAGAACTTGTTTTAGTTTTAATTCTTGTTACGTTTTAAGGTTTATATTGGAAAGTGTTTATAAAGTTAGTATATTACTGATGTCATGGCCTATGGCTAGTACAATAAACCATTCATTCATTCATTCATTCACACCTAGCCGCAGCAGAGAAGAGTCCTTTGTCTCACCCTGGTCATTCCACAGATATATAAACCCTTTTTCCTAGTTCCAACAGACCTCGCAACCTCTGAGGATGCTTGCCATAGATGCAGGCGAAACGTCAGGAGAGAATGCCACTAGACCATGGCCATATAGCCCGGAAAAACCTACAACAACCCATATCTAGGTTCATTTGAAACATTACATATTGGCTATTCAATGCTCACTGTAAATTCAAAACATGTGAACAGGAAAATAACAGTTATCTTATTCAGAAGTACTAAACATTCAGAGCCATATGAATCCATGTATTACTCGTTCTTTCATTTTTCAATTGACCATCAAAAAACAAGAATATGTTATTTGGTTTTGAATAGGATTTTAATAGTCAGTGTAATGTTTTAAAATGTTTTAATGTCTATTAATTTTAATTTTTAATTTAATTGTTCATTTGAATTGTATGTTGTTTTAAGGCATTGAATAGTTGCCTATATTTAAAGCCGCGTTGAGTTCTCTTTGGGGTTGAGAAAGGCAGGGTATAAATAGGGAAAATAAATAGGTTATCAAAACAAGGCCATGTTTTTCATTATTCCAATTTTAGACTCAGATCAAAAATACAAAATGGAAAAACGAGCTGCCAGACCAAATTTGATTTTAATATTTAATTTGTCAAGTTTACAAGACCCAGTTTGATTGTCAGTTGATAAACAAAAGAACAAATGATACACTGATTGAAAAGACTCTGCATATTAAAAACTGGTTTTGATCATCACGAAAAAATCAGTTCACAGATTTTAGAATTTATTCACCTTAGAAGACTAAACAAACTATTTGCCTGCATTAATATGAAGGGATGCACTTAGATCTCAAGTGCATTAAATAGGACAGTTCTGGTTTTGATACCCAAGATGTCATGCAGGTGAGAGTCACTTAGTCTTATCCTCCCAAAGTTCTTGTTAGAGTTCATAACCAAGAATGTCTTCTCACACAAGTACTTCAAGCCAAACAAGCTCAGGTTTTCTTAGCAAATGTTCCAATCAGTTGAACCTGCCAGCAGAGGGAGAGATTGTTGCTGACTGCGACACTTGACGTCACACTGCAGTTCAATGAGCTCCAGCTGCAGGTGGTCTAGAGCATCATCAGGGTCCAAGAAGAAAGAATAGAAAAAAAAAGCATGATCTCCTTTTCAATAGCAACGAAATCCTGAAAGTGCAATTGAGATAATTATCTGTGCTAATCGGCCAGAACATTTGTTCTGGCTCAGCTGGAGCCTCAGGAAGATCAGGAAGAGGATGATGAGTTTCAGATTCCTGAACATGTTCCTATTGTTGATACAGACGATGTTGATGCTGAAGATGAGGAGTTCCAGTTTCCCATGGGAAGGGATGTTGTCTTAGAAGATGTTTCTGATCTTAGTAAAACTTTACCGGTACAGGTGGAGGAGGTGAGCCAGCCTGTGAGTTCTCTGCCTGCTGATTCTCAGGCTGCCAATTCCCATCTCCAGGATAATGAGTTATTCGACCTTGAAGGCTCTTCAGATTTAGATAGGGCGGATCGCTTGCAATTTAAGGTTCGCCGTAGTACAAGGCTTGCAAACAAGAGAGAGGTTAGAGGTCAAAGGAATGCTTTCATGCTGGGAAAGTATATTTAGTGAGCTGATTGGAGGCAACCTTTTGTCAGTGCAACTTCAGCAAACACCCTGATAACTTCTTTGGATTTCCTGGGCTTTTGGGCAATGCTTCTGGCTTCTTGGGACTTTGATTTGGTCTTGGTTTCTTGGGACTCTGTCATGCTGCCATGGAATCTTGTTTGATCAATGCTTATGGATTATGCTTCATGTTATTTGCCTTTGGACTTTAGAAATTTTGCCTTTGCATTTAAGACTCTGTTTGGCTATTGAACTTTTGCAACTTTACTTTTGTGTTTAAGACTTTTTTTTAATAAACTACAAAACCTACAGCCTTGGTGCGTGTGGTTCTCAAGAACCATAGAGTAAAATAAGCTGCATATCAGAACATACATACAGGAAACAATAAGCATCAGGAACACAGATAAACATTGCTAGAGAAGGCTTGAAGAAGGTTGTAATTTCCAACAATTTTACTGTTATTTTCCTTCAGCAAAAATGATGAAGAAACAGTGATGATAGGCCTAAGTATAGTTTTTGTGAATTATATTTTAAATTTCTTGATCACAATTCAGTTTTTTTTTCATTCAAACTGTACATTCCTTTAAAAATTGCATGTATCAGAGAAAATAGCTCCTTTCCCATTTGTGCAGTCCTCCTTCAAAGTAGTGTTGATCCAAAAATTTTCAGGGCTATATCTTTTCTAAAAAGAATGCTGTTACACGGGGCATGGTGGTGCATGCCAAAGGTAAATACATCTCTTTCCAAGTGTCATCACAGGTCAAGAGTATGTTTTCACCCTCAGACATTAGTTTTGCTTTATAAAGGAGCCTGGAGCTACATCCAACACTACCTTCAGTATAAATGCTGAATATAAAGATTATAGCTTTGTCTCTGCAGGGAGTCAAGGGGACATAAAGAGGAATGGAAAAGGTAATCCAGAGCTGCCACTGGAAGGCACATTCTATTTACATTGAAAAGGTTACTATCCACACTATTCTCATCAGCCATCACACCAGGGCAGCTGAAAATTGTAGGTTTCAATAGGTGGTCTCTGACTCGGAGCAAGTTATTTCAGGGGCATATTTCTCTTGCTCTAAATCAGAAAATAAGAAGTACCTCACTCCAAACAGCCATGCTGAGTTGCTGAGATGTAATAAATAATACAGAGGAGGCATTTTGATGCATTTTGTGAAGAGCACAAAGACATTTTCTCCTATGTTAGCAGGCTCCATTTTTCTGGAAGAGACTTGTTTTCTTTCTCAATTGTTTGGATTGCTAAGATAACCAAAAAAATAGTTTCACATTGGCCATGGTTCCTTGCTTATTATTCAGCTCTACCCAAACCTCTGCTTTAGTTCTGCATTAAAACCAAGGTTCTGTTCCAGCAGACACCATCCAACCCTTTTCCAATGCCAGTGATACAGCTTAATGGTGTAACATTAGAAAATGTTGATCATTTCCGCTACCTTGGCAGCCACCTCTCCACCAAAGTCAACATCGACACTGAAATACAACACCGCTTGAGCTCTGCGAGCGCAGCATTTTTCCGAATGAAGCAGAGAGTGTCTGAGAACCGGGATATCCGTAGGGATATCAAGGTGCTTGTCTATAAAGCTATTGTCCTCCCAACCCTGCTATATGCCTGTGAGACGTGGACAGTCTACAGACATCACATGCAACTCCTGGAATGATTCCATCAGCACTGCCTCCGGAAAATCCTGCAAATCTCTTGGGAAGACAGGCGGACAAACGTCAGCGTGCTGGAAGAAGCAGAGACCACCAGCATTAAAGCAATGGTCCTCCTCCACCAAGTCCACTGGACCGGCCACGTTGTCGGGATGCCCAACCACCGTCTCCCAAAGCAGTTGCTCTACTCTGAACTCAAGAACGGAAAACAGAATGTTGGTGGACAGGAAAAGAGATTTAAAGATGGGCTCAAAGCCAACCTTAAAAACTCTGGCATAGACACTGAGAACTGGGAAGCCCTGGCCCTTGACCGCTCCAGCTGGAGGTCAGCTGTGACCAGCAGTGCTGCAGAATTTGAGGAGGCACGAATGGAGGGTGAAAGGGAGAAGCGTGCCAAGAGGGAGGCGTGTCAAGCCAACCCCGACCGAGACCGCCTTCCACCTGGAAACCAATGCCCTCACTGCGGAAGAAGATGCAGAGCAAGAATAGGGCTCCACAGCCATATGTGGACCCACAAGAATATTGGAAGACAATCATCCTCGGAAAACGAGGGATCGCCTAAGAAGAAGAGGGTTTCTTGCTTATTATTCAGCTCTACCCAAACCTCTGCTTTAGTTCTGCATTCTTGGCAAGTACAAGATTCTTTATTTTGCCATGTAATCTGGTTTTTCTATAGCTAGTCAAGCACTGAGAAAACTGATGCAGAAGACATGCATAATGAATTTGTGTTGCGTGTTGGAACTCAACCGAGGTCACCATCCTGTCATACAAAAATCACTCCCAAGTGTCCCAACTACACTTAATTTCAGGACTATATATGGGGGATAGGATGAAATTTTACAAGTATTGATAAACAAGCAGGAACTAGAATGCTTTCTAAACTGCAAATCACCTTAAAGGTCTACCAGCAAATTTTGGTTTCTTCTGTATGCCCCTGATGCAATCCTCGTACTATTAGTACTACCATTAACAATTTCTGAATTATGACTGTTTACCCTCTCTTGTTGCTTCATGTGGAAAATGCCTTTGGCAATAAAAGATAGAAATGCTGTGTATGATGCCTATTAATGGGTGGTATTCTGAAGGAAGCCTCTGTTAAGAAGAACACCAATCCCTTTTAAATGGATAATACTACGATGTCTTCTCAATCACATGAATGTATGGCTTAAGAGAAGTGAAAATGTTGTCCAAACCCGTCTTCTTCAGGTTGCCCATTTCCACTAAACAAGCTCATGTGAAGAATCCTTGAGGTGCAATAAAATGACATTGAGCCACATTGCTGGTTGTGCATTGTAGCTCACTGCAGTCAAGTAGCACTGGGACTGTGGCGCAGCTGGCTGGGAGTCAGCTGAATTAAGATCACTACTGACCCAAAGGGTCAGAGTGAGCTTCTGACCAATTTGTGTAGCTTGCTGTCGACCTTTGCAGCCCGAAAGACAGTTGCATCTGTCAAGTAGGAAATTTAGGTACCGTGTATGCAGGGAGACTAATTTAACTAATTTACGATGCCATAAAATATCCAGCAAGCATGCAAAGAATGAGGAAGTACTTCATCAGTGCCACAAATGGATGGTGAAGTGACAGCTCCCCTGGTGGCCAGAATACCCTCATCAAAAGCTGGAATGTTAATAGCCTCTTTGTGTTTGTCTGTATATGTTGTGTGTCTATGGCATTGAATGTTTGCCATGTATATGTACATTGTAATCCACCCCGAGTCCCCTGCAGGGTGAGAAGGGTGGAATATAAATACTGTAAATAAATAAATAAATAAATAAATAATACTGATTATAGCAGAAACAGTGGTTATGGCACAAGTAGTAAGAATCTGAAAACTACAGTGTTAAAAGTAACTTTTACAAGCTGTAGTCCCCTGTTCCTCTTTAATATCATTGTTTGCCCTTCTGTTGTAAAGAAACTTCACAGTGCCCTTAGGAGGAGCATCACAATTCTAAAGATCCATATGAGATCCCCTGAGACAACAAGAAATTCTTCTGCTGTATCTATTAAGATCCTTCTGAAACCGGAATATTTTCTTGTGTTGCTGAAATATAAACATCCTTTCATAGTACTACTGTTTGTTCTTGCTTGGATATCTTAGTACTGGGGAGCTTGTTGAAATTGCCCAAACACAGATATCTAAAAGACTGTCTTTTCCCAGATGGATCTGTCTGGAATGTACAATTGTTGCGTGATTTCATTGAACTGCTAAAACACAGGTTTGGATCCTGGCAAGTTACACTACTGACATTACTGTCTGTAGGAGTTCCCTGCATAGCTAGGAAAAGGAACAGTGGTTATGTAGTTTAAAGGTCTGTTTAAAAGTCTGTCTCTGTGAGGGGTGTGAGACCAGGAATGTGTTGACATCAAATGCAAAAGTCCCATGATTAACTTTATGTCTAGTCGAGATAAACCTAAAGAGGTAGTCTTAACGTTTTGAAAAAAGTCAAGACTTAGTTGTTTGAGCAAGCGTTTAAAAATGCAAGGTAAAAGACATAGGAACTGGAACGAATGGATGACGAGACTAGACAATGTTTTTATTAGGAGACACAAATGATCTGTGTTTTTAATATTCTTGTTACAATTTTATATTATGTGTTAATGTTTTTAAATGTTTTATGGTGTTTTTGAGTATCAAATCGTTGCCACTGTAAACCGCCCTGAATCGCCTGAGGGCTGAGAAGGGCAGTATACAAATATAGTCTATATAAATAAAAATGTAATGTTCATTTGTGGGCTTAACAAAACTCAAAAACCGCTGGACAAATTGACACCAAATTTGGACACAAGACACCTAACAACCCAATCTATTTAAAAAATTGATTCTGTTATTTGGGAGTTGTAGTTGCTGGGATATATAGTTCACCTACAATCAAAAAGCATTCTGAACTCAACCAATGATGGAATTGAATCAAACTTGGCACACAGGAATCCCATGACCAACAGAAAACACTAGAAGGGTTTGGTGAGCATTGATGTTGAGTTTGAGAGTTGTAGTTCACTTACATCCAGAGAACACTGTGGACACAAACAATGATGGATCTGGTCCAAACTCTACACGAATACTCAATATGCCCAAATGTGAACACTGGTGGAGTTTGGGGAAAATAGAATCTTGACATTTGGGAATTGCAATTCCTGGGATTTATAGTTCACCTAGAATCACAGAGCATTCTGAACCCCATCAATGATAGAATTGGGCCAAACCTCCCATACAGAACCCCCATGACCACCAAAGTGGGCCACAGCAACGCATGGCGTGGGACGGCTAGTAAATAAATAAATAGTCCAGAAAACCCAAAAGAGTGGTTGAGGTTACATTATGATATAGTGTTGTATTCATAAATAAGCATGGTACAGCAAATGGAAAATCTGACTGAAGAGTATCAAAAAAACTACATGGAACGCCAATGAGTTTAATCATAATCCATGTTTGTGCTTCAACTATAGAGGCAAACGAGAAAGAAATCAAAGCATTTTATATAGGTGCCCAGGATGAAACGGAGCATATACCCAAACAGGGCATGATAATTTTGTTTCCTTCAAAAGAAGGAAACAAAGTAGACCAAACATTGGAGAATGTGGCCTAGGGTCAAGAAATGAAGCAGGTGAGGAGGCAACATTACAAACACACTTGAAGGCAACAAAAATACTTGCTGTGTAGACATCAGTGGATGGCCAAGAGAGAAATCAAGCACACTTAATTGAAAACAGAAAGTGGAGGCACTCCATTCTCCAAAAGACAAGGTCAGGAATGGATTGTGACACAGATCACAAACTGCTTAATATCAAAACTAGAGTAAAGATAAAGAAAACAGGCCATTAACCACAGGGCAAAAATACAAAATAAAGAATATCCCTGTAGAATTTAAAGACTGTAAAGAACAGATTTGCATCACTAAACTTAATTGACAATAAAACAGAAGAACTGTGGATCAAAACCAGGGACGCTCTCTGGGAAGAATATAAAAAACTTTGTAGTCAAAAAGGAAGAAAGCCCTTATTGGATGACTGGTAATATCCTTCAAATAGTGAAGGACAAAATTAATAGGTGACAGAAACTGGATCAGAATTCTGAATGCAACTGTACAGCGACTTGTACATAGGGACTAAGAGGACTGTTAGATTTATCAGTGCAATACACATACACGCATATACACACACAGAGCGAGAAGTCAGCAAAGGGCTAGAATGAGAAATTTCTTCCAGAAGATCTGAAAAAATCAAAGCAAAATTTAACGATGTGTGTGTGAAAGGGTGAACAAGACATGTATTTTGATATGTTTATTAAGGTGAAACATGGGAAAGATGTGGACTGTGTTCAGAATCATCCAATGTTGCCTCATTCCCAAAATCAAGGCTGGAAACCAGATTGATTGATCTATAGCTATAGCTTTACTCTTAAAATGGAAAGGAAAGAGAACGACTGATAGTTTCATTTAGAGATAGAAAATGATGAATCTAATTATATCAATTAGGTAGACATTTTCTAAGAAAAGGGTGATATAATTTAAGTTATCATATAACTAAGGCGACTGAATAAAACTGGAATTTGGAATAACAAGGGAAAGCATTTTCTGCATCTGACCTCATTGGAGTCTAATCTCTTTTTCCAAAATTATGTTTTTGAATCATACATGTAATAAAACAGCTGATTCTGAAGTAGGCGGAACAAATGCAAAATGGAGTTGTTTTGGGAAGCTTGTTGACCTTTAATTGCTATGAAGCACAATGGGTTATGGAAGAACAAATTAAAGATGAAGACATTTTGTGGAACATATGCTGACTAGTTAATTTCACAGTGTTGCTCATTGAGGGGGGTTAGTTCTTATGGCCATATAGATGTCCACCTCTGACCTTGTATAAAGAATGGCAGCTGAAGCCCAAGTCACCACTTGTACCTTGGATTGTGATCCAATCTGTCTGAATCCAGTGCCTATTGCCAAAAATTAATTTGGGTGCAGTCAATATGTACTATTTCCCCATTACTTTGCCACTGGATCATTGCTTCATTATATCCTTGTATGGGAATTCCTTATTTTATGGCGTATGGTACTACATGTGAGGTATGTCTGCAGCTAAATGTGGGCAAATCAGATCCTGTTTATGCAATACAAAGACCTTTCAAACAATCCCCCCCAGTGTCCTTGTCCAAAAAGTAATTAAGGGTTAAGATCTGTATTTTACCATTTTTGAACCTCATTCTGACTGCAGGTGTGCTACCCAGATCTGGTTGCAGGACTAACTGTCCTCCCTTGGTTGAAGTGGACCATCTAGGCCAGGGGTCCTCAAACGGCTCGGAAATTTCAATTGGTCCAGCGGGCGGCAGCCAGGTTACTAACTGGAGAAACTTACAGGGAGCGGTCAACCCCCCTGTTTAAGGAGCTCCATTGGCTGCTGTTCATTTTTCGGTCCCAATTAAAGGTGCAGGTTCTTACCTACAAAGCCCTGAACAGTTTGGGACCCGCCTACCTGTGTGACCACATTTTTGTGTACGAACCCACGTGATCTCTTCGAGCATCCGGAGAGGCCCTGCTCTCGCTCCCACCCCCTTCGCAGGCACAATTGATGGGGACAAGGGAGAGGGCCTTCTCTGTGGTGGCCCCCCGACTCTGAAACTCAATCCCCAAGGATATCAGGCAAGCCCCCACGTTGGCAGTCTTTAGGAGGAGCCTGAAAACATGGCTGTTCCAGTGTGCCTTCCCTGAATAAAGGAAACAATTCCCTGCAAAATGTCCTCAGAAGCTCTTTAACTACCCACTGGGTTGCTCTCCCTTCATTTCTTTTAAAACCCTCCTACCAGAGACATCCTAACTCTGTTCATGCATTTACTTTATACATTTTAAATTATTACATCTGGCCCGGCCATAGGTTTTTTAAATCTTTGCGTGTTATTGTTTATATGCAAGTTATATTTATTGTTTTATTTGCTTATTGTTTTGGTTCTATTGATGTGTTGTCGGGCTTGGCCTCATGTAAGCCGCTCTGAGTCCCCTTGGGGAGATGTTGGCGGGGTATAAATAAAGTTTATTATGATGATTATTATGATTATTATTATTAAAGTAGAGGGCCGGTTGACTGTCCCTTAGACTGTTTGGGGGGGGGGGGGGCAGACTATATTTTGAGAAAAAACATGGACAAATCCCTATGTACACTGCAGATATATTATATGAACTGCAAAAAAATTATGAAAGAACAATACAGTATTTAAAATGATGAACATTTTTAACCAATATAAACTTACCAGAGACAGCAAAGCCTGGAGAAGATAATTATGCTGGGGAAGGTGGAAGGTAAAAGGAAGAGGGGCCGACCAAGGGCAAGATGGATGGATGGCATCCTTGAAGTGACTGGACTGACCTTGAAGGAGCTGGGGGTGGTGACGGCCGACAGAGAGCTCTGGCGTGGGCTGGTCCATGAGGTCACGAAGAGTTGGAGACGACTGAACGAATGAACAACAACAAACTTACCAGTATTTCAATGGTAATGGTGGGCTTGCTTTTGGCTGATCAGATAGTCAAGTTAATTTGAGTTGTTGTTGTTGTGTGACTTGAAGTTGTTTCACACTTAGAGTGACCCTAAGTCTAAAGTTTAGACCAGGGGCCGAGTAAATGACCTTGAGGGCCGCATCCGGCCCGCGGGCCTTAGTTTGAGAACCCCTGATTTAAACTGTTATGATCATACAATGCAGAACAAGCAGAAGTGTTTCCTGTAGGATTTAGGCAGTTTCCAAAGGATTTTTTAAGCTCTGCAGATCTCCATAGTAACCCTTACACCCCACCCTATTGAAAATGGTCCATTTCAGGTCCAGGAGAGTACTTTTTAAAAATAGAAAATCAGCTTACATTCCCTGAATGTCCTAATCTCTCCAAAGCATAGCTAAATTGCCCTTTGGGAACATTTCAAAGTAATTTTGCATTTAAAGAAGCATTGTCCACCCCAAATATATTGCTAGGAGTTTAGTGGCACCCAAAATAACTTTTGCCTCAATTGTGAATTAACTAGGTAGAGTGTGAGTTAAGCCCTTCTCTCAGCTTCTGTTCCCTTGTCACTGGAAATATTTCAAATAAGCATTTCACAGGGAAAGAACAATTTGTATAAGTAGTATTTATTTGATCCCATCTATAAATCTGAGAGGTTTATGACAAGACCACAATGGTCTATATGCCTGTTGTGAGGAGAGAGGGACTTTGTGTGCTTCCATTGACGTTCGCTTTCTCTCTGCAAGGCCTATTCTAGAAGAGCATTCAAATTGCAAATCATGCCTGAAAACATTTGTCGATGGGGCATCAATAGTGCCAATGTGGCTGAATGGCTATTCTTTGTGTGCGAAATAGCATTCATATATTCAAAGGCAGAATGTTCAGTCCAGGTAATTTAGAAGAGAGGACCTTTTGGGACTAAAATTGAATTTCTTACTCTTTGCCCATTTCTGTTTGCAGTCACACTTCCAACCCAATTCACTTGTCAATAGTGTGCATATCCTTTAAATAGAATGACCATATTTTCATCTCCTCCTGTGTTCCGTATGTAATAAGCACATTTTAATGTGTCACGAAGTACAGAATACTATCTAGAACTGCATGAGGGATTTAAGGTAAAATATAATTGCTCATGTTGAAACTCAGCAATGAGTTATATTTAATACTTCCAGTCTTACAAAAAAAAATACTGGGTTTTTAAGGAACACAAAAGGTCAGAAAAATGGCTGTCTGTTGTTATCTGAGGGACAGCAGCTGCATAACAAACATTGGAATACGGCAAAGCTCAACCTCAGAAAATAAATACCTGCTGATTAAGACTTACATACTTGGAAAAATCCAGGAGTAAGTATTTAGCATGACTTTGTAATATTTTATTTCAAATATGCAAGAGTTGAATGAAAAGTAATGCCTCCACCTTCATTATTTGGGTTTGGATGGGAATAAATCAAATGCAGAAATAATCCTTAGAATGTGCTCTTTAACCACCACTATTCACTTTTCCACATAATCACCAGACAATTGGATACATTTCTGCCAATGATGAACAACTTTTATGAAGCCATCATGGAAGAAGTCGACACTGTTTCCGCAACCAGCGTCTCACAGTTCTCTCAATGTGTTCATCAGAAGCACAATGATATCCTCGCAGATCTTCTTTCATTATCTGGAACAGAATGAAGTCAGGCAGTGCTAAATCTGGACTGTATGGAGGATGTCGTACGGTGGTGAGATCCAGTCTCTGAAGTTTCAAGTCTGTGTGCTTTCATTTCAGGCATCAGCATCCTGGGTACCCATTGTGCACAGATCTTCCGATAGCCAAGCAGAGCAATAATGTGACCCACACATTCTTGTAAAATGCCAATTATGCTTGAAAATTCTGAGTGATATGACGATCGTCCTGAATCAATCTGTCAACCTTTTGCTTGTGAAACTTGGTGGTTGCTGTCACAGGATGTCCAACTCTTTGTTTGCCACGCAAGTCAGATGTTCCCACCTCAACATCTTTAAACTTACTCACCCAACGATGCACAGTATTCACATCAACACAATCACCATAAACAGCTTGCATTCTCTGATGAATCTCCTTTGGGGTGACATCTTCTGCTGTCAAGAATTCAATGACTACACGTTGCTTAAGTCGCATTGACTGACCGCCTGTGCAGATTTCCATACTTTGCACTTCAACAACACAATTGTTCAATGCTAAGGCTTCCTGCCAAAATGGAACTGTAGAGGAGAGTCTACTGAACAAGCCAGTACCTGCCGCATACCAGTACTACCATCTGTTGAATAGTTACAAAGGTGGAAGCATTACTTTTCATTCAACCCTCGTACAAGTAGAAGATAGTGGAAGTTCTCTGAAGGTTATGAAATTGGTTATCCTACTTTGGATTCTGTAAGTCAGGATGTGGATCATGACAAAACTCTATTTCCTTCCAGTTCTTACTCCAAAGTCTCACATTGCTTTTCCCTGTCTCCATCCCCCTCTAAAACCAAATTTGTTTCAAAACATTTATCTCTCTTTGTCATCCCTTGGAAAAATAGAGAAAGATTTCAGAATATTAGCAGAATACTATATGTGTTCAAGTTGCTATCATACAGTTTTCTTGGTAAGATTTCTTCGGTTTGCCTTTTTTGTGAGACTGAAAGTATGTGACTTGTGTGTGACTTGTGACTTGTCCAAGGTCACTGTCACCCAGTGGGTTTCCATGGCCAAACTGGGGTTCAAACTCTGGTCTCAAAAGTTATAGTCCAATGCTTAAATCATTACACCATGCTGGCTCTCAGTGGAAAGGATAACTAGTCAACAAGGAAAAGTAATCATTTTATTAAGCTACTAAGCGATGCCTGATGACAATCCACATGACAAACTCATAATAATATGAGCAACCATGGAAACGTTCAAGCACGATCAAGCACATATTTGAGTGTTTCCTCATGTCAAAAACTTCTTGTGCCTTGGAAATTATCAAGCCAAAATGAGGGTTTCCTTAGTGTCTTGCTCTGACATTCGATCTTTCCATACAGAATAATTTGGTAAAGCATCCAGCTGTACAATCCTTCCTTTCACCATATGCTGAAGTGGTCCCATATGTACCTGTACTTGAAGGTTTAACTAGTTCTCAAGAATCTGTACAGAATCTCAATGACATTCTCCAAAGTCACTTAAATGGCTGTAAGACTGTAGCAGAATAGTCAGCTATTTAATAGGTTCCATTAACATTTTCTTGAGAAATTGCTTTTTTGGTCCTGCAAAGAGTAAAATCATTTACTGTAAAACAGGTTACCTTGAAACCACTCGATTCCATAAAAGCAGACTGCAGACGACCCATCTCGCTCAGAAATGCAAATGTATGTATTAGGGTAAAATACGCATGAATTGAATTCACTAGATTCTTAAAATATTTTATCTGATGTTCTCTTTGCAGGAATTATATTTGTGCTAAGATGACATGCATGTGGTTATTGTAGGAACAACTCTAGTTAAGAGTGGAACAACAGAAAGCGAGATAAATTTATAACAACAACAACAACAACAACAACAACAAAAATACCTTTCGGACCGCATCTTGGCCTATGAGCCCACGAGGACCTTGAGATCGTCTGGGGAGGCCCTTCTCTCGATCCCGCCTGCTTCACAGGCACATCTGGCGGGGACGAGAGAAAGGGCCTTCTCGGTGGTGGCCCCCCGGCTGTGGAACGACCTCCCTGCTGACATCAGACAGGCGCCCTCCCTTTTGTCCTTCCGTAAGAGCCTGAAGACCTGGCTATTTGAGAAGGCATTCAACTGAGCGCTACGGCAACTGGTAATTGACAACTGGAACGGAATACGGATTACGATATTGGTTATGATTCTATGATGTGACGGAGCGGATTATTTAGTATAACTAGATTATAGTGTATTATTGTTGTATTGATTCCCTGTTTTGCCCTTTTTGTAAACTGTTTTTATATGTTGTGCACCGCCGCGAGTCGCCCTAGGGCTGAGAGCGGCGGTCAATAAATGCAGTAAATAAATAAATAAATAAATAAACAACACTTTATTTGTATTCCACCCTATCTCCTCGAGGGGACTCAGGGTGGATTCCAGCATATACAGACACAAAGCAAACATTCAATGCCTCGAAACAGTGAAGCACAGATACACAGGTAAAGGTAAATGCTTCCTCTTCATCTCTGACTCGGGGGGGGGGGGMGGTGGTGATGGTGATGCTCTTTTCCAAGCCGAAGATCTTGCATTGTGCGTAGACAATGGTCATGTGGCCGGCATGACTGCACGGTGTGCCGTTTACCTTCCCACCGACGTGGTACCTATTGATTTACTCACATTTGCATGTTTTCAAACTGCTAGGTTGGCAGGAGCTGGGGCTAACAGCGGGAGCTCACCCCATCCCGCACACACTTGGTCTTGCTACAATTTATTGTAACAAGAAGCACATTGAGAATGCAGTTCTAATGTATAATGTATGCAACCAAGCAAACTACTTGAAACTACTTCCGTCTTCCAGTCAGCAAGTTCAACAGCTCAGTGGTTTAACCGTTGCATCACTGCAGCTCCTAGAAAGGGAAGTTCACTCCTGAAAGAATCATCATAGGGAAAAGGTGTTTCCACTGAAGCTTTATCATCAATCCTTGTTTCCACAACAAGCCAATATTTTCAAAATCCAATGATCACAAGGACAGAAAGTGAGGCGAAATCCTCTGAACAGGGGCCCAGACAACAAAGCAAACACCACAGGGGTGTTAACCCTTCCTTATGCGATTCAAAGCTAATACATATATACATATATTTGACTGGAGTTACATTTTAAAAATGTGCCGGTTCCTACTTACATACAAATTCAACTTAAGAACAAACTTACATAACCTGTCTTGTTTGTAACTTGTGGACTGCCTGTAATCAAGAGACATAAAGTTGAAGACTTAATAGAATCATTGTTTGCAAGGGAAGTGAGGTGAAACACCAGATGCCCCAAAGGAGTAGGACAGCAAGGCAAATAATAGTGCTGCAATGTGTTCTGGGGAGTGTCACTTGGAATCAGGTTATAATGGCCTTAGCCCACTCAAATATCAGCAAGTAGAATGAAAGCAGAGCTTGGAAAACTTTCTGTTATGATCCACAACTCCTTAAAATCTTGTACCCAACATGATTAGTGGCCTCACCAGATGGAGAATTCTGGAACTCATAGTCTATAAATAACATTTCCAATTGATGAGTGAGTTACAAAATATACTCACGTATAAGTTTAGAAATTTTAGTCAAAAATAAGCCCCAAACCTGGGCTGACTTATTTATGAATTGCTGTAAGTACTGCACCTTAACACTTCTCAAAAAAAGCATCACCTCCTCCCCTGAGTAGCGTGGTGAAAGGCAAGAGCTTAATCTGTCCTGGGAGAACCAACAAGAAACACCACGTCCCTCTACTTTCACTGCCGTGGTGCCACTTCTGGTCTTTTAAGATACCTGAGTGGAAAATTGGTGGCAGCAGCCAGGGATGGCTGTCTGTCTCAGGAGACATTGGTGCTTCCACCCTCTCCATGGAATGACTTTTGACTTATTACTGGATCATATAATAATTCATAATTTTGCCACAAAACCGGCTTTCAACTGATGCATGAATATATAGAATCATAGAGTCATAGAATCATAGAGTTGGAAGAGACCTCATGGGCCATCCAGTCCAACCCCCTGCCAAGAAACAGGAAAATTGCATTCAAAGCACCCCTGACAGATGGCCATCCAGCCTCTGTTTAAAAGCTTCCAAAGAAAGAGCCTACACCACACTCTGGGGCAGAGAGTTCCACTGCTGAATGGTTCTCACAGTCAGGAAGTTCTTCCTCATGTTCAGATGGAATCTCCTTTCCTGTAGTTTGAAGCCATTGTTCTGCTTCCTAGTCTCCGGGGAAGCAGAAAACAAGCTTGCTCCCTCCTCCCTATGACTTCCTCTCACGTATTTATACATGGCTATCATGTCTCCCTTCAGCCTTCTCTTCTTCAGGCTAAACATGCCCAGCTCCTTAAGCCGCTCCTCATAGGGCTTGTTCTCCAGACCCTTGATAATTTTAGTCACCCTCTGGACACATTCCAGCTTATCAATATCTCTCTTAAATTGTGGTGGCCAGAATTGGACACAATATTCCAAGTGTGGTCTAACCAAGGCAGAATAGAAGGGTAGCATGACTTCCCTGGATCTAGACACTATACTCCTATTGATGCAGGCCAAAATCCCATTGGCTTTTTTTGCCGCCACATGACATTGTTGGCTAACTTGTCCATGAGGACCCCAAGATCTTTTTCACACATACTGCTCTTGAGCCAGGCGTCCCCCATTCTGTATCTTTGCATTTCATTTTATACAGTATATTAGGTTTGTGCTGTGGCTATGAAGCCAGTAATCAGTTCGATCCTATCCATATTTACTTGGAATTGAGTTCAGATTGCAGGATGAGTAGCAGAAAAACACCTTTAAATGACTTCGACTGCATAATGTTGACTTTGACACTAAATTTCATTAAATCTTGACTCACAGATCTGAATTATGAGAAATGTGTGCCTGTCTCTCACTAGAAGGAAATGACAGGAAAAACAAGAGACAGAAAATGTTCTGGCAAGTCATGGGGTGTGTATATGTCAAATGGGGCTGAAATACCATACAGGCATCAGATCATGGAAGCTAAGCAATGACAATGCTTGTTACTACTTGAATTTATTTATTTATCATGTCAGAAGCAAATTGAGAATGCAGTTCTAATGTATAAAAAAACACAAAATTAAAAACTTGGTGTTATGCTAAATGTGCTTTGATCAGAAGCTGGCCACTTCAAGTACCTCTGCTGTTGCTGTAAGGAGGTCCTCCATTGTGAATGTGGCAGGGCTCAGACTGCACTGTAGTAAGTGGTCTGTGGTTTGCTCTTCTCCACTTTGTAGTCCCATTTCTTAAGACTGGCTCTGCATTTCGAGGTGCCAGAGTGCAGTCTATTCAGCACCTTCCAGGTCATCTAGCCTTCTGTATCTCCAGGAGGGAGTTTCTCATCCAGTCTCAGCCACTAATTAAGATTTGGGGGTTTTACCTGCCACTTTTGGACTCTTGCTTGCTGAGGTGCTCCTGCTAGTATCTCTGTAGATCTTAGGAAGCTGTTTCTTGATTTAAATTGTTGGTATGCTGGCTGATATCCAAACAGGGAATGGGCCGGAGATGTCAATGCCTTGGTCCTTTCATTGCAGGCTGCTACTTCTCGGCGGATATCAGGTGGTGCAATACTGGCTAAACAGTGTAATTTCTCCAGAAGTTTTGGTTGTGACTTGCAGTATCCAAGGAAACAAACTACTTGAATGGAAGACAACAAATGAATACTTGATGTTGTAGGGCTATAGTTCAGAGGAAGGAAACCAGCTAAAACATATCTGAGCATTCCTTGCCTAAGAAAATCCTAGGGAATTCAAGTGGAAAGGCAACTTAAAGGCACATACACACATATGTTAAACACATGTGCGGTTATCTATGGGAATGAATCACAAAGGTAAGTGGGAAAGAGTATTGCACTGGCCAAAAAGATAGATACAAATACTAAGCAGCTCCCTACATAGCCCAGAAGGGGGTAGTAGACACCTTCTAAACACCTTCGCAGAAGCATAGGAGAAGTTCTGCCTGTCATTGAACATGGAGAACATCCAGCAGTCACCAGCCAATCCCTCTCCAATACCAGAAATACAGCTTAATGGTGTAACTTAGAAAATGTTGACCATTTCCGCTACCTTGGCAGCCACCTCTCCACAAAAGTCACATTGACACTGAAATACAACACTGCTTGAGCTCTGCAAGTGCAGCATTTTTCCGAATGAAGCAGAGAGTGTTTGAGGACCGGGACATCCGTAGGGATACCAAGGAGCTTGTTTATAAAGCTATTGTCCTCCCAACCCTGCTATACGCCTGCAAGACATGGACTGTCTACAGATGTCACATGCAACTATTGGAACGATTCCATCAGCGTTGCCTCCGGAAAATCCTGCAAATCTCTTTGGAAGACAAGCGGACAAATGTCACCATGCTGGAAGAAGCAAAGACCACCAGCATTGAAGCAATGGTCCTCCGCCATCAACTCCACTGGACCGGCCACGTTGTCTGGATGCCCAACCACCGTCTCCCAAAACAGTTGCTCTTCTCCGAACTCAAGAACAGAAAACAGAATGTCGGTGGGTAGAAAAAGAGATTTAAAGATGGGCTCAAAGGCAAGCTTAAAAACTCTGGCATAGACAGTGAGAACTGGGAAGCCCTGGCCCTTGAGCACTCCAGCTGGAGGTCAGCTGTGACCTGCAGTGCTGTAGAATTTGAAGAGGCACTAATGAAGGGCGAAAGAGAGAAACGTGCAAAAAGGAAGGCGCATCAAGCCAACCCCAACCGGGACCACCTTCCACCTTGAAACCGATGCCCTCACTGCGGAAGAAGATGCAGATTTTCTTTTAATGAACAGGGATAGCGCTGGTTCTTGTTCTCTAAGTGAGTGATAAAAGGCAACGACGACCCAAGGAGCTGATAAAAGTCTCTTGGCAACATAAGAGGACGATCCCAGTGTAGGCATTGAGGTATTTCACTAAAAAGGCAATGGAGCAGCAGGCCAGGCCGAAGTTGCCATACATCCAGCCCATTATGTTCTTCACCACACTGTGCACCATGCGCTCCTCAATGAGCTGGCGGCAATGTGGGTCTTCACACAGTATCTCACAGAGGAAGTACCTGGGTTATATATATGCTGACTGGGAGGTTCTGGGAGTTGTAGTCCCCTCAAAGGAACTCCTCCCAACTGGCCAATGGCCAGATCGAGAAGATGCTCTCCACAAGAGGTACACAAGTAGTTTTTCCGTCTGCAGTGACCATCAGGCTATATGTAGCTTAAAGAGTCTATGAAGTATATACATATTGAGACTTGGGCTGCATCTACACTGGATGGTTAACACGGTTTCATCTCGTTTGAAGTCAGAAGATGCAGATCAAGAATAGGGCTCCACAGTCACGTACGGACTCACTGCCAGTACACTGATCTTGGAAGACAGTCCTACTCGGACTCCGAGGGATTGCCTAAGCAAGCAAGTAGAGAGTGATGATTTTTCAGAGAAAGAGAGAGACTGAGAATCAATAGATATCTGGTATTTTAAAATTAAGACAGATAAATATATAGTCAATGCTGCAAAGCAGTCGGCCCTGCCTGTACAGGTTTGTCTTATTAATTACGGTACATTGAAATTATTTTTGCAAATGTTAACTCTTGTATGTATGCACAACTGGCTCCAATCATGCAGACGTTCTTTTTTTCCTTTGAAACTAGAACAACTCTCTTACTCAGACCATGCCACTTTCTTGCACAAAAGAGAAGCGTCCTTGAGAGGACTATAGTTTGAGATTTGCTGACTGTTGTGTAGACAAGGACGTTTCAGAATAAAGACATTTGCAAACCTTTTTGAATACATGAAAGGATAATCAGGCTGACACAGACAGTTGAGCTATAGCACATCTCATTTGAATTCCCTCTTCCCCTTAGGCCTTGTCTACAAGAAATACGCATACATTGTACCATTTGAAAAAGGCAAGAAACATGGGTAATGCCCATCGTATAATGTCCGAATGCATTAAATTTTTCATCTCCTGTTTCTGCTTCTAACTTTTTAACTAAGCTTTAATAATCTTGTTTTCTCTTCCCTTCATTGCTGTTCAATAATGATGTTGCCTATGGTTGCCCACTTAACATGCAGAACATTGTCAGCTAGATTACCCAAGCCTTAGTTGCATGATTAATATTCCTATGGATCCCATCAATTATTTTCTCCTATGGTAACTTTTAAGTCAATGTTAGAGGACCAATTTTATCAGATATATTGTTATTTCCATCACTACCAATAAAACCATCATCACTGTTGTCGATTAAATGATTTAGGCAGCTATGAAATGATTTAATCATGTGTTTTGGCTTTTTTGGTTGTGTCAGGAGCGACTTGAAAAACCGCAAGTTGCTTCTGTTGTGAGAGAATTGGCCCCAGTCTGCAAGGACGTTGCCCAAGGGACACCCTGATTTTTTTTATGTTTTACCATCCTTGTGGGAGGCTTCTCTCATGTCCCTGCACGAGGAGCTGGAGCTGACAGAGGGAGCTCATCCGCACTGTCCCCGGATTCGAACCTGCGACCTGTCGGTCTTCAGTCCTGCCAGCACAGGGGTTTAACCCACTGCACCACTGAAGGCTCCACATGTGTTTTGGTGCCATATTACCATTACTTCTGTCAAAATGTAATACAACTGTTCGGTTGTCTGACACGATAAATAAATACCATTACTTCTCTTGAAGATCATGAGCAAATAGTAAACCAGTCAACTAATGCCAAGATAGGTGCCAAACAACACATCAGATAGTAATATGCTGTTAGAAAGCTTTAAAAAGGCATGTAATATGGGTAGATGTTGAAACTTGCTTTGCGAATGACTGGTAAGCACCCCTTTCTGCACAGACTGTAAATAAATAAAGGCTTTGTTTGTCATTTTCCACATGATGTAGGATCTCATCCCATAAATGTATTCACATTACAGAACTATAACAGTCCTGCAATAATTTAACTGGTTCTATCATATGAAATCCTGAATTGTATTACATATTCAGAATTTAGAAGAGGAAAATGAGATAAACTGCATAGAGAATTTTAATAATATATAATTTAATAATAATGTTAATTGTGAAGATATTTTCTGAAATGTTTTAAATTGTTTTAATGTGTTTTATAATTCTATTTAAATGTTTATTTTAATTGTACATTGTTTTATGGCATCTAATAGTTACCTGCACCGGGATTGTGGTGCAACTGGCTGAGTGTCAGCTGCATTAAGATCACTCTGACCAAAAAGGTCATGAGTTCGAAGCCAGCCCGGGTTGGAGTGGGTTTCCAACCAATTGTGTGTAGCCTGTTGTCGACCTTTGCAACCCGAAAGACAGTTGCATCTGTCAAGTAGGAAAATAAGGTACTACCTTAAAATGTGGGGAGGCTAAATTAACTGATTTATGAGGCCATAAAGAAGACTCCAGCAAAGCATTCCAGCGGGGAATGCGGAAGTGCTTCATCAGCGTCGCAGATGGACGATGAAAGTGACAGCTCCCCTGGCGGCCAGAAAAAGGTAAATAGCCTCTGTGTATGTCTGTATATGTTTGTATGTCAAAAATTGGCATTGAATGTTTGCCACATATGTGTACACGGTAATCTGGCCTGAGTCCCCTGCGGGGTGAGAAGGGTGGAAGATAAAAGCTGTAAATAAATAAATATGTAGGAGTCCCCAGTGGCGCAATGGGTTAAACCCCTGTACCAGCAGGACTGAAGACTGTAGGAGAGGTATTCCACTAGCATTAAGGTACAAGAAAGATTGAGTTTTGATTGAGTTAAACAAAGCAAATTAAAACAAAACTGCCCAAAATATCTTCTGGAGTTCTTGGTGTTGTAAGATCTCCTTCAATTTCTTTGAGAACACATACATACATGACTCATACATGCTATTAGTGTGAAACGAGAACACATACATGACTTATACATGCTATGAGGATGAGACTATGTTTCCTTACATAGCACAATTCTCTGACGCTAATCAAGAATCAGGGATGAGGAATTGTATGCTTTAAAGAAACAGTTCCAACAAAGCAAGTAAAATTAAGGATGGGGGATTATTAGACAAATTGCCATTTCCCCCAGTAAAGTGCATAAGATGTTTTAGAGCTGCTTGATTTTTGTACTCTGAGCATTTGTGAGAAGGATTTGCTGTAATAATCTCTCCGAAAGTGTAATTCACGTGGCAAGCCCTGTAGCAGAAGGTAAAGTAGATGGGCTAATCTCTTGAATACAAAATGCATCCTCCTCCAAGAAATCACTTATTCATGCATGGAGGAGAGTTCGGTTGCCATTACAGCTGGATAAAGGAATTTAACATCTGTGGGGAAAGGGATGCAGGCAGTCTTCTCAGCTACTGTAACCTAAGGAGGTGCCAGATCTAAGGACCTAATCATATTAACATTGGGAATTGCCACGCATTGTTGCAAATCCATGGCGTCCCGACGTAGGTTGTGGAGAGACCTTGTCACCACATGGCCTACATTTCCTACAGGGGGAAGCATCCACCGCCCATCCCCATCCCCACCCCCCATTGTCGCAAATGCAACATGGAAAACCCCTCATATTGCTGTCACAGCTGTTGCTCTCCAGAACAGGAATAATCCTCTGACTTTAAAACACTACACGTTGAGTAGGGAAAACAATCCTTTTATTGAAGACTAGCTGTACCCTGCCACGCGTTGCTGTGACCCTCAAGAGAGGAATTCCAGTTGAAGCAATAGACAGAAGGGACAGATGGAAGGGACATTGATAGATGGAACAGAAGGTAGAGATGGATAGGACATAGATAGGTTGGTAGGTAGTAGGTAGATAGATATGTAGATGGAGTGATTGATGGATTGAAGGATGGATGGACATACAGACAGACAAAGGGGGTTGGACTGGATGGCCTCTGGAACTCCCTTCCAACTGGTTGACCATCTGTTGGGAAGGCTTTGATGGTGTCTTCCTTTACTGTAAAATGAGGTTGGACTGGAAGGCCTTTGGGGCCCCTTCCTATACCTCAAAGGGTTTCCCGCGCCCGTCCTTCCGTGCGTGGCATCAAAGGGCTCCTTCCTTCCCCGGCGATCCCCCTCCCTCCCCGGCCTCCCTCCTAGCCACTCGTTGCTGTGGCCTAGCTTGGTGATATGGAAAATATTTGAAAAGTAAACAACTAAGGTAAAGGTAGGTAAAGGTAGTCCCCTGACATTAAGTCCAGTCATGTCTGACTCTGGGGTGTGGTGCTCATCTCCATTTCTAAGCCAAAGAGCCAGCGTTGTCCGTAGACCCCTCCAAAGTCATGTGGCCGGCATGACTGCATGGAGCGCCGTTACCTTCCCGCCGGAGTGGTACCTATTGATCTACTCACATTTGCATGTTTTCGAACTGCTAGGTTGGCAGAAGCTAGGGCTCACAGCGGTAGCTCACGCCGCTCCCCGGAATCGAACCTGCAACTTTTCGATCAACAAGCTCAGCAGCTCAGTGCTTTAAACCACTGCGCCACCGGGGGCTCCAAACAACTAAATACTTTTTTAAATATTTAAAATATTTTACTGTTAGTATTTTAATTTAAAAAGTATTTAAACAACTAAATACTTTTTAAATTAAAATACTAACAGTAAAATATTTTAAAGTTAATTAAGTATTTTTAGATTTAAATTTTGTAAAGGTAAACAATTTAATATTTTAAAATTAAAACATTAAAGTTAAATAATTTAAAATTAAATAATTATTTTAAAAAGAAATTATTAATTAAATATTTCATAATTAAACCAAATAAAATACATTAAAATAAAGTATTATGAAATGTAAATATTAAATATGTATAAATTATAATATTAAAATTAAAGGAATAATATTAAAATTAAACAATTTAATATTTTAAATTTGAAATATTAAAATAAAATAATGTAATGTAAATAATAATTTTTAAAATCAAAATATGTAAATGAAATATTTTAGAACTAATGAATTAAATATTTTATAATGAAAATATTAAAATATGTTTAAATTAAACAAATATTTTAAACTTAAAATATCTAAATGAAGTATTCAAAAGTTAAATATTTTTAAATGAAAATAATTAAATATTTTAAAATTAAATAAGTATTTTATAATTATCATGTTATCAAAAATATTTTGAAAGGGTTATATAAATTTATAGATATATAACCATTTTTATTTATATAGATAAGTAAAAACAGCAAAGTGAAAAAGGCACTTCAAGGGGATAGATAAATCCAATTAGGTAGGAAGATAAGCAGGAACAAATTAGTCCAAGGTAGAGTTCAGCAATGTCCAAAAGCAAAGTCCACAAGTCTCTAACAAAATCCAAAGAACCAGGAAATGTTTGATCCATGGCCTGAGCAGGTAATCACAACAGGAAACAAGAAATCTTCAAAGATGAATCTTCCAAGTAAGGCTTCTATGAGACAAGGACAAGAACTTAAACTATGCTTCATCTGGTAATATTTTCCATGCTTGGAACTTTTAAACCTTTCCAAGCACTCAGAAACTGGTTTGCTTTCATTGAGCAGCCCTTATCTGTTTCTGTTGAAGCCTGGTAGAACGCCGAAGGCCTTGCTCAGCCTGTCTGTTTTGACTAATTTCCGCCCACCTATCTATATGCTCATTAGTCTCCACAGGTGCCGAGTTGTTTTCAAGCCCCAAATCCTGGGAACTCTCTGGAAGCAATTCAGGGAGCAAACCCATCACCCCTATACCCTGTAGGAACATTCTCATGGGAAACTACACTTGGAACAGGTGCCTCTCTGTCATTCTCTGCATCAATACCACTGACCAAACTTGAACCATCTTGAACCTCATTTACATCATTCCCCACATCCAAAGCACCCTGATCCTGAAACACAATCACAGGCTGAACGCCAACAACAGCGACATATGCTGCTTCCTCTCCCCTCCAGATAGAGATGACTCTATAGCTAAGATAATCTCATTTATGAAGGGCCCTGGTAGACTGGGATGGGCAATAGCAGCAGAAATGAGCTGTGTAGAGTCCATTAATTTAGTGCCTTCTTATAGCACTACTCTGATATATTGTGAGAAATAAAAATGGCAGCAACCTGAAGCCCAGAAAGGTTTAGTGATAGGCCCTGCTAGATGTAGACAACACTGAAGCCCAGTTCTACTTAAAAACTGGATTGTGTACACATGCATGCATTTCAACTGGGCTAATTTTCCAGTGTGTGAGTCCTACCAAGCTATTACATCAAGTGTAGTTATAAAGGCTGCACCATTTCTCTTTTACTCATATCTACATTTGCTGATACTAAGCAACTCATCCTTAAAAAACTGGCATCATACCTCTTGAGAAATCCCCCCGCCCCCAATTCCACAGACATTTCACCCACTCAACCCTTTTGCATTTGAAATCCTGCAGAGGCATTATGTGGATGATGTTACTTACTTACTTACTTACTTAGGCGATCCCTCGTTGTCCGAGTAGGATAGTCTTCCAAGATCAGTGTACTGGTGGTGGGTCCATTGGTGACTGTGGAGCCCTATTCTTGACCTGCATGTTCTCCTGCAGTGAGGGCATAGGTTTCCAGATGGAAGGCGGTTCTGGTTGGGTTTGGCTTGACGCGCCTTCCTCTTGGTACGATTCTTTCGCCCTCCATTCGTGCCTCTTCAAATTCTACAGCACTGCTGGTCACAGCTGACCTCAAGCTGGAACGCTCAAAGACCAGTGCTTCCCAGTTCTCAGTGTCTATGCCAAAGTTTTTAAGGCTGACTTTGAGCCCATCTTTAAATCTCTTTTTTTGCTCACCAACATTCCGTTTTCCGTTCTTGAGTTCAGAGTAGAACTACTGCTTTAGGAGATGGTGGTCGGGTATCTGGACAATGTGGCCGGTCCAGCAGAGTTGATGTTGGAGGACCATCGCTTCAATGCTAGTGGTCTTGGCTTCTTCCTGTATAGTTACAACAAGCTAGAGATCAAATGTGACAACTTACTGGAGAAATACCCATGCCCAGAGGACTCAGGCAAGGCTGCATCCTTGTCCCTACCTTGTTTAATACGAGGGTTGAATGAAAAGTAATGCCTCCACCTTTGTAACTCCTCAACAGATGGCAGTACTGGTATGCTGCAGGTACTGGGTTGTTCAGTAGACTCTCCTCTACAGTTCCATTTTGGCGGGAAGCCTTAGCATTGAACGGTTGTGTTGTTAAAGTGCAAATTATGTAACCCTGCACAGACAGTTGGTCAATGTGACTTAAGCAATGTGCAGTTATTGAATTCTTGATGGCAGAAGGTGTCACCCCAAAGGAGATTCATCAGAGAATGCAAGCTGTTTATGGTGATTGTGATGATGTGAGTACTGTGCGTCACTGGGCAAGGAAGTTTAAAGATGTTGAGGTGGGAACATCTGACTTGTGTGACAAACAAAGAGGTGGATGTCCTGTGACAGCTACCACTGGGTTTCACAAGCAAAAGGTGGACAGATTGTATTGTCGAAGGCTTTCATGGTTGGAATCACTAGGTTCTTGTGGGTTTTTTCGGGCTATAGAGCCATGTTCTAGAGGCATTTCTCCTGACGTTTCGCCTGCATCTATGGCAAGCATCCTCAGAGGTAGTGAGGTCTGTTGGAATTAGGACAATGGGTTTATATATCTGTGGAATGGCTGGGGTGGGGCAAGGAGCTCTTCCCTGCTGGAGCTAGGTGTGAATGTTTCAGCTGATCACCTTCATTAGCATTTGAAGGCCTGCCTGAGCCTGGGAAAATCTCTTGCTGGGAGGTGTTAATCTGTGCCTGGTTGTTTCCTCTCTGTTGTTTTGCTGTTGTAATATTATTTGAGAAACAGAAATGCTGGACCACACCAACAACCACCATGTCAGACTACACAGAGAAGCCATTGAAATCCACAAGCATGTGGACAATTTCAACAGAAAGGAAGAGACCATGAAAATGAACAAAATCTGGCTACCAGTATTAAAAAACTCTAAAATTACAACTCCAAAACAACAGAGAGGAAACAACCAGGTACAGATTAACACCTCCCAGCAAGAGATTTTCCCAGGCTCAGGCAAGCCTTCAAATGCTAATGGAGGTGATCAGCTGAAACATTCACACCTAACTGCAGCAGGGAAGAGCTCCTTTTCCCACCCCAGCCATTCCACAGATATATAGACCCTTTGTCCTAATTCCAACAGACCTCACTACCTCTGAGGATGCTTGCCATAGATGCAGGCGAAACGTCAGGAGAAATGCCTCTAGAACATGGCTCTATAGCCCGAAAAAACCCACAAGAACCTGGTGGACAGATTGATTCAGGACGATCGTTATATCAGCCAGAGAGAAATTTCAAGCATAATCCACATTTCACAAGAATGTGTGGGTCACATTATTGCTTTGCTTGGCTATTGGAAGATCTGTGCATGATGGGTACTCAGGATGAGAGAACTGTGAGACGCTTCAGAAAATTTGTTCATCATTGGCAGAAATGTATCCAATTGTTTGGTGATTATGTGGAAAATTGAATAGTGGTAGTCAGGCCTGTAGTCAGGATTTTGATTCGGGGGGAGGGGGGGCTGAGTTTGATGGGGGGGGGGCTGAGTCTGAGTGAAAGAGGGTCTACCCTAGCAAACCTTTTGTATTGTTACCCCAGTACCCCCATGCATATGGGATATATTGAGCATGGTGATCAGATCATGATATGAATAAACATAACAGTTTAAATAATGTACCAGTAAGGCCTTCTCGCGGACCACCCTGAGAATTTCGGGGGGGGGGGGCTGAAGCCCCTCAAGCCCCCCTCCCCAGCTACATGCCTGGTGGTAGTTAAAGCGTACATTGTTAGGATTATTTCTGCATTTGTTTTATTAAAATATTCCCATCCAAACCGAAGTAACGAAGATGGAGGCATTACTTTTCATTCAAACCTCGTATATTAATCAACAATTTGGAAGAAACTCTAAAGATATGACATTACAATTATTCAGTATTACAATCCAAAGCATGAATTGCAGAGCCCAAAATTTAGTCATCTGATCTATTTCCTAAGGCCTGGAGACACGTATTTGTGGCTTTATATGATGGACTAGAAATTCTACAATTGCATATCAGGACCTATCAACACACATCTTTAATCCAATAAAGCATAAACATTTAGGAATGTTTAGAACCTAGATATTTGCAGGCCTAAAGAGGTCATTATAGTCAGAAGGTAAATAGCAAAGTGGTTGGACCATTTGGCACCAAACTGAGTATTTTATTAGGATATTTTAAACATCCTTTTGTGATGAATGGAGCAAGGCATAGCAGCGGACTTCAGCTAGAATTTGATCTTGTGTTCTAAAACGTTGTTTGAATGGCTCAAACCTGTGTTTCTAATTTTGGTGTAATTGTTACTGAAAAGCTGGCATACAAAATTAGAAATGTCAAATAAAGGTGGTAATCTAGTTAAATAACCCCCTGGTCCTTCTGTCTTCTTTTGTTTCCCTCTTCATTCTTTAGATACTGGTAATAGGTCAGATTAATGGAGCTGATTTCATTTCTCTTGGCCAGTGTTTAAATTTTTTTATTAGGATTGGTTGATAAAAAAAAATGGTTCTAAACTCAGTTCGGAAGTAGGGGGCGCTGGTGGTTCAATTCTTAAGTCACTTCCGATTTTAAAAAATCAAAACTTTCCGAAACTTCCAAATCAATTCATTAATGCGGATGCACATATGCGGTAAGGAAAAGCACTGGCACTAGGAAAACTTCAGGGGATTCTTCCTCCCTCATTTTTAGACAAATTCTAATGAAATTTCCTACAGTAATAGAACACATGGACCTCTGTTAACTCACCAAATTTCACTACCTTTGACTTATCCAAGGATTTTTGGTGAATTTCCCAACTTTTTATTAAAAATATTGTTTAATAATAAAGAAAATGGGTTGTTGTAGGTTTTTCCGGGCTATATGGCCATGTTCTGGAGGCAATTTTTCTCCTGACGTTTCGCCTGGATCTATGGCAAGCATCCTCAGAGGTAGTGAGGTCTCACTACCTCTGAGGATGCTTGCCATAGATGTGGGCGAAACGTCAGGAGAAAAATTGCCTCCAGAACATGGCCATATAGCCCGGAAAAACCTACAACAACCCAGTGATTCTGGCCATGAAAGCCTTCAACCATATAATACAGAAAATCTGTTCCTGGTTTGAAAGTGTGGTTTACAAGGTAAAATTCAATGCCATCAAAAACACAATCTATAGAAATAAAAATGTAATGTTCGTTTGTGGTATTCACCAAACTCAAAAACCATTGGGGCAATTGGCACCAAATTTGGACACGATACACCTAACAACCCAATGTATGTTCTCTACTAAAAAAACCCCCATGAAAACAAAAAGCAGAAAGCACTTCTGAACTGCATATCCACAAAGGAGAAACTGCATGTCTACAAAGAGACTCATGGCCATGCCCCCTCCTCCTACTCGCAGGGAAACAGCTGGCCCTTAAAGCCTTAGAAGCCAGGCACACATGCACGGCCACACACACACAAGCGAGAGTGGGCACCATGGGAATGAGGAAAAGGAGGAGGAGGATGGTGGATGGGCTCCTAAAATCCCTCCCTCGCCAGCAGAAACAGCAGCCTTTTTCCTCTTGGTTGTCCCGCCTCCCTTTCGTCGCCTCCTCTTCCTTCAAGATGCCCCGCTAGAAGCAGCAGGCAGGAGGGAGGGAAGAGGGGAGAGAGATCGAATGCTCTAGTAAAAAGCCAGGTCTTAAGTGCTAGAGTAAAAGGCCCTAAGTCACGCATGGCTCTCATGTAGGGCGGCAAGGAATTCCATAAGGCAGGGGCAGAAATAGAAAAAGCCCTGTGCCTGGTCCTTTCCAAGTGCACTTCTCTAGGACCCGGTATATATATAGTAAGTCGCGTTGTGCTGGTCTTTGCGGCCTCCGATGAAGGGAGAAGGAGAGGCGGTCCCTAAGGTACGATGGACCCTGGCTGTAAAGAATTTTAAAGGTCAGAACTAACATCTTATACAGGCCACGGTACTCAGTTGGAAGCCAATGTAAATGTTGCAGCAGTGGTGTTATATGGCATTTCATGGGCGTTCTTGTGAGTAACCTGGCTGCCGCATTCTGAACAATACGGAGCTTTTGGGTCGTAGACATCGGAAGGCCAACATACAGGGCGTTGCAATAGTCCAGCCTAGACGTGACCGTGGCATGGATGACAGTTGCCAGAGCCTCGTCAGATAGGTAGGGTGCCAGTTGCCTCGCTTGTCGTAGATGGAAAAAGGCCTGTTTGCTGGCAGCAGTGACCTGAGCTTCCATTGTCAGCTGCTAATCCAGGACGACACCTAAGCTCTTAACAGTGGTCGATGGAGATAGGGCGGTACCATCGAAGGTGGGTAACGGAGGAGTCAGACCTGCCGGGCGGCCATGCCAGAGAATCTCAGTCTTCGCCGGGTTCACCTTCAGTCTGCTAGCATGTAGCCAGTTTGACAGAGCTTCCAGACATAGGGTGAAATTGTCTGGAATTGACGTTGCTCCAGGCTCCAGGCGCAGAAGGAGTTGGGTATCGTCTGCATGAGCCCACAGTGATCTCTGGATGTAGGTTTACTACAACTCCAAAACCATAGCGAGGGGGTGGTTTTAGGGGTTCAACCCCCCCCCCGAAATGTTTCAGATTTTTTTAAAAAAAACCTGGTTTACTCATGAATTTTAACTGGTTAACCAAATCCCCATGCTAAGTCTATGAGATGCAAAAAATCAAGAGTCCCTCCAGAACTGCAAGCACTATCTCAAGCAAATATTAGCAATTTATTCACACTGTCATTACTTGCAGCAGTAGCCGATGTAGTTGTTCTGGTACAGCTGTACCAGGAGCTCCAACTTTATTTGCTTTGTATTAAATGTTTGCTTGCAGTCCTAGGTTTCAGGGACTCTGCACATAGGTGGCTTCTTTGGTTGCAGTCATAGGGCAAGTCACCTGTCCATCATTGTTAAGTTTTGGTCCTGCCCCTTGCTCAGGGCAATTGGGAAGGGAAGGGAGCCATTTTTAGTTAGTCTCAGCAAGGTAAGCTTATGTATAGGATGTGTGCAAGCTTCCCCTGTACAAAAGCTTCAACCCTTAAGACCTTCCGGGGGAGAAAAGTCTTAAGAGTCTCCAAAGAATTTCCAGGAAAACAGACCTAAAGACCAAAGAACTCCAGCTGGAGAACATCTACTGCCTTGCTGTTTGACCCTGTAGCGGAGCCCACATCAGTAAGAGTTAGATTACAGTCAGCCTGGGAGAAGTTAAAACGGGGATTTTCCTTTAAAGAAGAAGTTATTGAAGACAGTTGCCTGTCCTTCGTGAGCAAGATTAGGAATTCACCAGTTGCCTAAAAGCTTGGAATCATTTGCTTAACTTTACTGAAGACAAGAGAAGTTTTTGTTTGATTGTTCATTAATAAAAGACTTTGTTGTACTTCTCAAGCCATCTAAAGATTGTTTGCGGTAGAAACCTCTGAGAACTTCTCTTTAGGCCCCCTGGCTTCCCGCTGGGCAAAGGTTGCACATCCTGTTCTAAAGACAATTATTTACAGGCCCAGCGCGCGACAGAACAGTAGTGAAGCAACCAAGTTGGGGGCGGGGGATGTTGAATGCTCTCATTAAGGAGGCCAGACTTGGTGGAGGTGGTTGACAAGTGCAGAGCTGCAGGCTATTGAAGGCTGCTCTGCCCCCTGCTGTGCTCTTTGCTTCAGTGTGAGCTAGGAGGCAGGTTTCAACCCCCCCCCCCCCCCCCCCGTGAAATTTTCACCCCCCCCCCCCCCGAAAATTTCAACCCCTCCCAAAAAATTTTTCTGGCTACGGCCCTGTGGAAGACTATCCTATTTGGCCAACGAGGGATCGCCTAAGTAAGTAAGTCTATACGGTATGTAACAAGAGTTCCTGTTTTTAATCTTCATAACCAGTTATGGGAGAAACACAGAAATCAAAGAAGCCAGATAAATCACTGAGGGTCCCCATCTCCTTTTCTGTATTTGGCCACTTGAAAAATACTCAATTGTACTATTGCAAACTCTGCCACTAGATGGCAGCATTGAAGCCAGGCTGGCCCCCATGGAAGAAGCAGCCAATGTTTATTCATACAAAGCTTGCTTTCTATGCTGAGCTGTTACTGCCACCTGTTCATTTCAACTAATTAGGACAACCTCAGATAACCTGAAGTGCATAATGAGCTCGAACGGAATATATCATTCTCTTCTTATTACACAAAGCACACTCTGCATCTTTCTTCGGTCTAAGTGACACAGATGAGATTTTTCGCTCTGAGTGTGCTTCTTTTTTATTAGCTGAGCAATGAGTGGCACTGAAAAGGAGAGGGAAGCCTTGACATTGTGGCGCTCTTGGCACAGCAAGCCTTCATTAAAACCCAAAGAGACACATTTTTGGAGACTCCGTCAGGTGATGGGCAGTGCTGGGGGTGGGTGAAAGATTTACACCGACACGTTTTCCAACACAAGAGGGAAGTCTTGTTCAGGCGAGATGCTTATAAAGGAAACACTGCTTTTGAAGAATACAGAGCAAGCATGCGTTTTAGCTGTGGCAGTCTGATCGAAACAGGGAGGAACTCTTTGCATGTATATGTATGTGTGTAGCTGTGTATTGGAGGGATCAACAAACTACAAAATATAAAATAAGCAAAACATTTTTGCTTCTGACTTTTTTTTTTCACTTGCTCAAGAGAACCAGCATGGTGTAGTGGTTTTAGGCATTTATTTATTACTAGCCATCCCCTGCCACGTGTTGCTGTGGTCCAGTCTCTGTATATGTGTTTTGTGTGTGTATATATGTGTATATTTGTGTTTATGTGTGTTTGCGTATATATATGTGGTTTTGCGCATCCGTTGTAATGTAATTCTTGGGTTTTTTGGCTTTTAAAGTCTATTCTGTGTTTTTCAATGTTTTTTTCAGTGACGGTCACTCATTGGCCTGATAGGTGTCTTGTGTCCAAATTTGGTGTCAATTTGTCCAGTGGTTTTTGAGTTATGTTAAGCCCACAAACAAACATTACATTTTTATTTATATAGATTTATTATTTATTTACTGTATTTGTATACTGCCCTTTTCAACCCTCAGGCAACTCAGGGCAGTTTACAGAGGCAACGATTCGATGCCCAATACACCATAAAACATTTAAAAGCAAGAACACATAATACAAAACCATAAAAATTGTATTAAAAACATACACCAATTATGTCTCCTAATAAAAAAGTTGTCCAATCTCGTCATCCAGTCGTTCTAATTCCTATGCCATTTACCTTGCATTTTCAAATGCTTGTTCAAACAACCAAGTTTTGGCTATTTTCCGAAATGTTAAGAGGGAGGGTTCTGATCTAATGCCCAGCTCTTTAAGCCGCTCCTCATAGGGCTTGTTCTCCAGACCCCATTATCATTTTAGTCACCCTCCTCTGGACACATTCCAGCTTGTCAATATCTCTCTTCAATTGTAGTGCCCATAATTGGATACAATATTCCAGGTGTGGTCTAGCCAAAGCAGAATAGAGGGGTAGCATTACTTTCCTGGATCTAGACACTATACTCCTTTTGATGCAGGCCAAAATCCCATTGGCTTTTTTTGTCGCTGCATCACATTGTTGGTTAACTTGTCCATGAGGACCCCAAGATCTTTTTCACACGTACTGCTCTCAAGCCACGCGTCCCCCATTTTGTATCTTTGCATTTCATTTTTTCTGCCTAAGTGGAGTATCTTGCATTTGTCCCTGTTGAACTTCATTTTGTTAGTTTTGGCCCATCTCTCTAATCTGTCAAGATCGTTTTGAATTCTGCTCATGTCTTCTGGAGTATTGGCTATCCCTCCCAATTTGGTGTCGTCTGCAAACTTGATGATCCTGCCTTCTAGACCTTCATCTAAGTCATGAATAAGGATGTTGAACAGGACCGGGCTCAGGACAGAACCCTGCGGCACTCCGCTCGTCACTTCTTTCTAAGATGAAGAGGAAGCATTGGTGAGCACCCTCTGGGTTCGTCCATTTAACCAATTACAGATCCACCTAACAGTAGTTTTGCCTAGCCCACATTGGACTAGTTTGTTTGCCAGAAGGTCATGGGGGACCTTGTCGAAGGCCTTACTGAAATCCAGGTACGCTACATCCACGGCATTCCCCGCATCTACCCAGCTTGTAACTCTAACGAAAAAAGAGATCAGATTAGTTTGGCATGACTTGTTTTTGATAAATCCGTGTGGAGTTGACTATTAGCGATAGAATAAAGGAGACAACATTGTCAACATGTGTTTTATTGGACCTCCCCCCTTCCCGCATCCCATCTGTCATGCACCCTGCTCCCCAATTTCTTAAACTGTTAAAAGTTTGCACACAGCAGCAAGATGTAAGAAGAGGAAGTCTCCTTCCATGAATTTCTTCATGCGACTTCATCTTAAGATTCAGGAACTGCAATTTAATAATATATCAAAATCTTGTATAACTGAAATCTTGAGTTGTGAGAGGGAGTGATCAATTGCAAGGTTCATCCTCACTGAAATATCAGCCACATTGGCCGATCGGTTCTTCCCTACACACAGTTTAGAAATATACCAAAGATAGATGAATGGGTAAACATTTTAGACACGGAGCCATTCCTTGGTTTTCCCACTAACATATAGGATGAAAGAAGCAGGATACTACGTCAAATGTAGTATGAACTTTGAAATTGAAAGTTTCTAAATTTTTCATTTTAATCACGGGCTGAAAAGTTTGAAGCCAGAATGGTACCTCATAGTCTGCTACTCAAGGCCAAGAAAGCATTTTGCCCATCAAAGTATTCTGATGAATTGTGAATTTCAGCACTCAATAAAATGAAATGCAGAATGGAAGCTGCAGTATAGAGATCACCGGTCAGATATTTTTCGTTCGAAACATTATAGGGGGAAAGGAGAGGAGAATATAGTTAACAGATTTAGTTAGTTGGTTGGTTTAGATCAAAATGAACCACAATTACAAGATAAACAATCCAAAATCATGGAAAACACCAGGACTGTGGCGCAGCTGGCTGGGAGTCAGCTGCATTAAGATCACTACTGACCAAAAGGTCATGAGTTTGAAACAAGCCCAGGTTGGAATGAGCTTCCGACCAATTTGTGTAGCTTGCTGTTGACCTTTGCAGCCCGAAAGACAGTTGCAACTGTCAATTAGGAAATTTAGGTATTGCGTATGCAGGGAGGCTAATTTACAACACCATAAAAATCTCCAGCAAGCATGCAAAGAATGAGAAAGTACTTCATCAGTGTCACAAATGGACAGTGAGGCGACAACTCCCCTGGTGGCCAGAATACCCTCATGAAAAAGCTGGAATGTTAAATAGCCCCTGTGTATCTGTCTATATATGTTGTGTGTCTATGGCATTGAATGTTTGCCATGTATATGTATACTAGCTGTCCCCTGCCACGCGTTGCTGTGGCCCAGTCTGTTGATCTGGAAAATAAAGTAATGAGAAAGTGTTGGTTTCTAATATATGTAATTTCTTTATACTCGTGGGTAAACAGTATTTCTTGCTGTTTCTTTGTCAGTGTTGATGTGGAGATTGTCTGGTTTGTCCACCCTGGAACATGCAATGTATCATTGTCCTTCTTTAATGGTCCCTTTCAAATCTATGATACTATATGTGTGTGTGTGTGAATCATATCTATCTCTATCTATCTATCTATCTATCTATCTATCTATCTATCTATCATCTATCTATGGCTGGATGGCTCTTTGTCAGGAGGACTTTGATTACGTTTTCTTGCCCTGATGAAGGGAGTTGGATTGGATGGCCTTAAGTATTTTCTGTTGGTCATGGGGGTTCTGTGTAGGAAGTGTGCCCCGGTTCTGTCGTTCGTGGGGTTCAGAATGCTCTTTGATTGTAGGTGAGCTGTGAATCCAAGTGACTACAACTCTCAAATGTCAAGGTCTATTTCCCCCAAACTCCATCTGTGTTTATATTTGGGTGTATTGAGTGCTTGTGGCAAGTTTGGTTCAGATCCATCATTGTTTGTGTTCTGTCGCGCGCTGGGCCTGTAAATAGTTGTCTTTAAAACAGGACGTGCAACCTTTGCCCAGCGGGAAGCCAGGGGGCCTAAAGAGAAGTTCTCAGAGGTTTTCACCACAAACAGTCTTTAGATGGCTTGAGAAGTACAACAAAGTCTTTTATTAATGAACAATCAAACATAAACTTCTCTTGTCTTCAGTAAAGTTAAGTAAATGATTCCAAGCTTTTGGGCAACTGGTGAATTCCTAAACTTGCCCACGAAGGACAGGCAACTATCTTCAATAGCTTCTTCTTTAAAGGAAAATCCCCTTTTTAACTTCTCCCAGGCTGACTGAAACTTAAACCTAACTGATGTGGGCACCACTACCGGGTTGAACTGCATCTCAAAGCACTGAGTGGACCTACCAGCAAGGCCTGTAGTATACAGCTGCCAAGACAGTACACAGTAAACAGTTCCTCACCTTCAGAGATCATGGAACTGCACACATTCTGCGATGAATCCACCAAGACCATCGCTGCGGTTGCATACGCCAGGCAAAGAGGCATCAGCACCTGCTCTTCAGGATTTGTGATGTCAAAGGCTAAAGTAGCACCCATGGAGTCTACAGTGCCCAGATTAGAACTCTGTGCCGCTGTCTTATCCACTCAGTTGAGTCAAACCATCAGAGAAGAAATTACTTAAACAAAAAGATGCTCCTAGACACCAATGGGCTAAGGGTATTGTGTCTAAGTTATATCCCAGCTCTGACAATAGAGTTTGCAAGGCCCAACTTAAGGTCATTTCAAACCAAAAGGTTTCCTTATTTGACAGGCCTATTAGTGATATGGTTGTGTTATTTTCGCAAGACCTACAGTCTTAGAGTTATAAAAGTTAAAGGTGTTTAACTTCATTTTTGTTTAGATTTTCGAAAGTCCGAAAATCTAGGCCGGGAGTGTGACGGCGCGAGTGACGCCACCTATGTATAGAACTGTTAGTTGTAAGACTTAAACTGTTGTATTATGCTTAATCCTGCCCCTTTTACCATGTGTATGTACAGTTGTATGGATTGGTTGCTTGTACTGTCAATCAGTACTGTTTGGCTCCACCTCTTCCTGCAAGAGGGGAGAACTTCCTTTTCTTTTCATTCTGCCATGAGAGGTCCTGCCATATGGACGTGAGTAAGAGACTTCATTCTTAAAGACCCTGATTTAAGTTACCTCTTAGCACCAGTTCTGAGGTTTTTTACCCCTGGGAGTCATGCTTTATGTCCAGATCGTCCTGGACAATTATTGAGGAGACCCAGGCGCCTTCAAGCCGGTTCTTTTGGCACCAGAAGGAAGATTCTGAATCTTCAAGACATAGGCCATCTGAACTGGGGTTGTGGTTTGCTCCGGCATTCACAGCCATTGAGGAAAGAGGAAACTTGGTGAGGCTTCTCAGCTTCAAACCCCTTGGACCCAGGACTAATAGAGACTGTAACATATGTTTTCCTTCACCCCTCTAAAGTTTCCAGTTCATTACTTTGAAGAAATGACTTTGTGATAAATAAAACTTATTTTGAGCTATTTACAGCGTTTTGGGTTTTTGGGAGTTCCAGTTTCCTATAGGAGGGCAAGAAGCAATCCCTTGGGGGAAGAGTGCCACGTCCATCCCTCCTTCATTAAAACTAATAGCCCCCAAGCGCGACGGCACACATTGGCTAACCTAGCTGAGACTAACTAAAAAATGGCTCCCTTCCCAATTGCCCTGAGCAAGAGGCGGGACCAAAACTTAATGTTGATGGACAGGTGATATGCCCTATGACTGCAGCCAAAAGAAGCCACCTATCTGCAGAGTCCCTGAAACTTAGGACTGCAATCAAACATTTAATACAAAGCAAATAAAGTTGGAGCTCCTGGTACAACTGTACCAGAACAGTTTGAGTCCACAGTGCTCTCTGGATATAGGTGAACTACAACTCCCAAACTCAAGGCACAATGCCCATCAAACCCTTCCAGTATTTCCTGTTGGTCAAGGGAGTTCTGTGTGCCAAGTTTGGTTCAATTCCATTGTTGATGGAGTTCAGAATGCTCTTTGATTGTAGGTGAAATATAAATTCCAACAACTACAACTTCCAAATGACAAAATCATAATTTTTGGAGTGATGGTCACTCCTTGTGTTGTGAAACGTTTTGTTGCCAAGTTTGGTGTGATTTCGTTCATTGGTTCTTTTGTTTCTAAGGTACTCCTTACGCACAGACCATTTATATATATAGATTGTAATCCGCCCTGAGTCCCCTGTGGGGTGAGAAGGGTGGAATATAAATACTGTAAATAAATAAATTAAAGCAAAAACCAAAACTAGCTTTGCAAGCATGGCTTCTGCCCATGGAAGAGAGCCAAGAGAAGCACCTGTGGAAATACCTTGGTAATTGCTTCCTAGTAGGAGCCATTTCCAGACAAGCTGACAGAGGAAAACGGAGCCAGAAAAGTCATGCTGGAAAATAGTCAACATTTGTTAGGAGATGGCCATCCAGAATTGGAATATATCTTTACCTGCATTTTGGTTTTTATTGCAGTCAGCTTGTGTTTCAAATTACATTCGCATGCAATAAAATTAACTAGATAAAGACAGCTGTTGGGGAATTAGTTTTAAGGCAACTATCGAAGTTTCAAGGCCCTAAAAGGAGTTAGTTATCATTATAGTTGCAGTTTTAAAAATTAACGGCTAACTTCTGTTGTTTTTCAAAAGCACTTAAGATAATTACTTTAGTTACTGTTTGTCAATATTTGAACGCTAATTGAATTGCAAAACATCACCTCTTCAAATAGCTGTATTGTTTTATTTGTACGCCACCCTCTGATTCCAGGATAAAGAGCAGGATATAAATATTTTACTAAAAAAAATAAAAATTAAGTAAAATGAGCATTACACCATACTGGGAAATTTATCTTAGTAACTGCATTGACTAGGTAGATAGAAGGCTCTTGGCACTCTAGATTTCTTTTTGCTGGATTTGACTATTTACAGTACTAGAAACTCAAGACATCCACTTAAGCAAAATGAGCAGGATGTTCAGGACAGATAGAAGAAAGTATGTTTTGACACGGTGCATAGACACAGCTTTGTCTACTATTTATTTATTTATCGTGTCATCAGCAACCAGACATTTGTATTACATTTTTAACAAAAACAAACAGACAGACAGACAAAACACAGAATTTGCAAGCTTGGTAGTTGATTAAATGTCCTTTGACCAGTAGCTGGCCACTTGGAGTGCCTCTGGTGTTGCCGCAAGGAGGTCCTCCATTGTGCATGTAGCAGGGCTCAGGTTGCATTGCAGCAGGTGGTCAGTGGTTTGCTCTTCTCCACACTCGCATGTCGTGGATTCCACTTTGTGGCCCCATTTCTTAAGATTGGCTCTGCATCTCGTGGTGCCAGAGCACAGTCTGTTCAGCGCCTTCCAAGTCGCCCAGTCTTCTGTGTGCCCAGGGGGGAGTCTCTCATTTGGTATCAGCCATTGGTTGAGGTTCTGGGTTTGAGCCTGCCACTTTTGGACTCTCGCTTGCTGAGGTGTTCCAGAGTGTCTCTGTAGATCTTAGAAAACTATTTCTTGATTTAAGTCGTTGACGTGTTGGCTGATACCCAAACAAGGGATGGGCTGGAGATGTCACTGCCTTGGTCCTTTCACTATTGGCTGCTACTTCCCGGCGGATGTCAGGTGGTGCAATACCGGCTAAGCAGTGTAATTTCTCCAGTGGTGTAGGGTGCAGACACCCCGTGATAATGCGGCATGTCTCATTAAGAGCCACATCCACTGTTTTAGCGTGGTGAGATGTGTTCCACACTGGGCATGCATACTCAGCAGCAGAGTAGCATAGCGCAAGGGCAGATGTCTTCACTGTGTCTGGTTGTGATCCCCAGGTTGTGCCAGTCAGCTTTCGTATGATATTGTTTCTAGCACCCACTTTTTGCTTGATGTTCAGGCAGTGCTTCTTGTAGGTCAGAGCACGGTCCAGAGTGACTCCCAGGTATTTGGGTGTGCTGCAATGCTCCAGTGGGATTCCTTCCCAGGTGATCCTCAGAGCTCGGGATGCTTGTCTGTTCTTAAGGTGAAAAGCACATGTCCGTGTTTTAGATAGATTAGTGATCAGCTGGTTTTCCCTGTAATAGGCAGTAAGAGCACCTAGAGCTTCAGAGAGCTTCTGTTCAACCATCTCAAAGCTCCCTGCTTGAGCAGTAATGGCACAATCATCAGCATAAATGAAGCTCTCTGTCCCTTCTGGCAGTGGCTGGTCATTTGTGTAGATGTTGAACATGGATGGGGCAAGCACGCTTCCCTGAGGCAGGCCTTTCTTCTGTTTCCGTCATCTACTTCTCTGGCCCTGGAACTCAACAAAACAGCTCCTGTTTTGTAGCAGGTTTCCTATGAGCCAGGTGAGACGGTAGATCACCTACCTTGCACAATGTGACTGTTCCACTTCTGTACAGTAATATATTTTATAAAAAATAACCATTGCTGAAGCTGCAAAATTATTTTTAAAAAATAATTTAAAATTAAGGGGTAGTGGAAGTGCAGGAAGGTGGGATTATGAGGGCATTCAGAAGGTTGGCTATGGGACCACCTAACAGCGAATCAGTGCTTTTGCACAAATGGAGATATATGAGATAACAAGGGTGCTCATTAGGCATGTGTGCAGATCCGTTTTAGCCTTTTTCATTTAGCCAATTTGGCTTGGCTCAGTGGCTGTAATGGTGTCACGTTGACAGGGCTCTGCCTTATTCAGAGGCAGAGATGAACCAAACAAAACCCAGTTTGTATAAAACAATTTAATTAAAACAGCACTTACTTTCTGGCTGTTTCAATAGTCCAAAACATAAAACAAAGATAGCACTCAGCCACAGAATAAACAAAAACTGATAGCAAATGCTAAACCGTAGTCAAAGGGTCTGGAGAAATTACACTGCTTAGCTGGTATCGCACCACCTGATATCCACCAGGAAGTAGCAGCCAATAGTGAAAGGACCAAGGCAGTGACATCTCCAGTCCATCCCTTGTTTGGGTGTCAGCCAGCACGTCAACGACTTAAATCTAGAAATAGTTTTCTAAGATCTACAGAGACACTCGCTGGAACACCTCAGCAAGCGAGAGTCCAAAAGTGGCAGGCTCAAACCCAGAATCTCAATCAATAGCTGATACCAAATGAGAGACTCCCCCCTGGGCACACAGAAAACTGGGCGACTTGGAAGGCTCTGAACAGACTGCGCTTTGGCACCACAAGATGCAGAGCCAACCTTAAGAAATGGGGCTACAAAGTGGAATCCACGACATGCGAGTGTGGAGAGGAGCAAACCACAGACCACCTGCTGCAATGCAACCTGAGCCCTGCTACATTCACAATGGAGGACCTCCTTGCGGTAACACCAGAAGCACTCCAAGTGGCCAGCTACTGGTCAAAGGACATTTAATCAACCACCAAGCTTGGAAATTCTGTGTTTTGTCTGTCTGTCTGTTTGTTTGTGTTAAAAATGTAATACAAATGTCTGGTTGCTGATGACACGATAAATAAATAAATAGGTAGGTGATGGGAGCATTGTGGGAGTGACATCATTAATGAGTTTTGCTTTTTAATAAGGGAAGATAGTTTAATCATGGGGAGGAGGCAGACCTAAAACAGGAAGTACAAGACATCATGAGAAAGGGGGGGGGCACCAACTTCAGTGACAGTTTACCTCACTTGTGCTATAAAATCATCTCATTTTTCATTTGGAGTATCTGAAGGCTTTCTACCTTCTTTTCTGTTCCCGGCCCCTTTGGTGCTGCTTTCTCCTTTTGCTGTATAAGCGAATGCCATTTTCTTTTGCCTATAACTTTGTTTCACTGCTTCCGTTCATTGTACACTTTTCACACTTGAATAGGCAGAAGGACATAGAAATCATCCAAAGACATGGGAAGAACCTGGGCGTGCCCTTTCCCCAGATTTTATAGGAGAAGTTAAGAGGTGTGGGCATTTAACAATGACTAATGGATAGATCTGCTTTCTTGGTGTAGCATTGTGTACCCTTTGATATCAGTCATTATTCTATCTGGCTTTAATTGCGTAAGTAGATTGATACGTTCAAGATTGATGAAGCACTTAATTTCCAACAAAAGAGCCAGTTAAGAAGACACATTTTCCACCAATGAGTTTGATAGATAACTTAATTAATGTCATTCATAAATGACCCCTGTTTCAGGAGGGGATAAGTCAATGAAGAAGGTCACAAGTGGAAGAAAAATGATAATCTTTGAAAGTTTTGACAACCTTTTGTTCTGGCTTCTGTGATAAGCAAGGCACATATGCTTCTCCAAGGAAACCAAAGCAACAATGTCACTGTGCGTAGATTTCTGGCAGAGTAAGTGATGCTAAGGGCTGATTCGGGGATCAATTTTCTATTTTGCTGTGTGCTTCTTTTCTACTCAGACTGACCTTGTCCAAATAGCAAAGCAGAATGGCTCACTGGGGCACAAGCAATGTACAGTTAAAACTTGTGCGCCAGCTGCGCCCATACCTTGGGAAGTCTGACTTGGCCATGGTGGTCCACGCTCTGGTTACATCCCTTATAGATTACTGCAACGCTCTCTACATGGGGTTGCCTCTGAAGACTGCCCGGAAGCTGCAATCAGTCCAGTGCTCAGCAGCCAAGCTACTGATGGGAGCTGGGTACAGGGAGCGCATAACTCCCTTGCTGCACCAGCTCCAATGGCTGCCAATTAGCTTCTGAGCACAATTCAAAGTGCTGGTTTTAACCTATAAATCTCTATATGGTTCCGGCCCAGTTTACCTGTCCAAACGTATTCTCCCCTATGAACCATCAAGGATGTTAAGATCTTCCGGAGAGGCCCTGCTCTCAGTCCCACCACTTTTGCAAGTGCGTTTGGTGGGAACGAGAGACAGGGCCTTCTCTGTGGTGGCCCATCGGCTATGGAACTCTCTCCCGAGCGAGATTAGATCTGCCCCCTCCCTCTTGTCCTTCAGGAGGCTAGTGAAATCCTGGTTATGGAATGAAGCATTCCCAGAATAATGGCTGAGACTGGTTATAGATCAAAGTGAGTGACCACATATGCGGACTGAGTTAAACATGATTTTACCTTGGCGATTTGCTATATATGTATTTTATCTATATGTATTTTCATCTTGTATTGTTGTATGATGTTTTAACTTGTATTAGTAGCATTGAATCCTTGCTGTAAGCCGGTCTGAGTCCCTCTTTACGGAGGTGAGAAAATCGGGATATAAAAGTTTAAAATAATAAATAAATAAATATCCCAGTGGTAGTCCCCTTTCAAAGTAGGACTTGATAACACAAAATCGCTATTCCACGGCAGTCATGAGAACACTGATGATGGCTACATACTGGCACGAGTAGTCTTACTATCAAACAATTCTTAATTCATGTAACTGCACTCTGTGGTCCTGCACTTGTATTTACAGGTAAGCTCATAACTGAACCCACTCACACTCTTGCTGTTCCATAATCTTTTTTGTACTATTTTTAAACACAATTTTGTAATTGAAAGTACGGTTACAAAAAAATCACACATTACAAATGCAATGTGGTTTTCACCAAATGAGACAAACCAAAGGAGAGAAATGCCCAGTGATTAGTGGTTAGCGTATAAACAACTACTAAAACTTAGCGATCAAGATATAAGACTAAAAACACTGGAGGAGATTCAAACAATAGAACCAAAAACCACCTGGTTCCAATATTGGCAAATTAATTAAAACTATAAAGAAGACAAGAAAAAAGGGTTTGAGACAAATGAAATGTTCTGGGACAAAATTATAAAGACAAACAATCTATATAAATAAAAATGTAATTTTCGTTTGTGGGATTAACATAACTCAAAAACCACTGGATGAATTTACAGCAAATTTGGACACAATACATCTATCAAGCCAAGGAGTGACCATCACTCATAAAAACACTGAAAAACATACCAGAAGGGACTTAAAAAGCCACAAAATAAAAATACATTACAACACATGCGCAAAACCACACAAACACACATATATACAGACATATATGCACACATATATGCATACACAAAATACATATACACAGATTGGGCCACAGCAACGCGTGGCTGGGGACGGCTAGTAAACTGATAAAAAGAATATCAACAATTGTTATTGTGGGCAACAGAGGAAGAACAAGTAAAAGAAGTAATGATAAAATGGACTAAGGCAGTATGACAACATGGGAAGAAGTTTGGACAAAGAAACTAAAGTATGCATATGCCGCAGAAATCAAAGAAAATTGGTTCAAGATGTTTTTATGTGGTACCTAACCCCAGAAAGACTAACCAAATACAGCAAGGGAAGGATTAATAAGAAGTGCTGGAAATTTGAGAAAAAACATAGGCACTTTTATGCATATGTGGTGGGAATGTAAAGTGGTTAAAAATTGATATGAGCTATATAAAAAGATGGGAGAAATCTTACAACAAAAATTTGAATTCAAACCCAAATACTTATTGGGAATGACAAATTTCCTAATAGATAAAACTGGGGACAAGATCTTCTTCTACCTCACCACAGCGGCAAGAATAAGTCTAGCCCACTTCTGGAAAACAAAAGAAATGGCAACAATGAAAATGCGGATCGAGAAAGCAATGGATATTATGAATATAGACCTGTTGACACAAAAATTTTCACATAATAGATCAATAACAAACAGAACAGATTGGAACAACTTTATTAATTTCTTTTTAAAAAAGAACAATTAAAATGTTTACAAAAATTGAATAAGGGCCAATTTAAAGACATAGCTAAGAGCCATCTAAACAGGAAGAAAACATAGAGTAAAGAAACAAAATAATATCATGTAAAGCGATCTGGAAGTAATAGGGAAAAGGTATTTATGTGTGTGTGTATGTGTTGTTTAGATACTAGTGTCCCGTCCCCCCCAATCTCCTCTCCTTCCTTTTCTTTCCTTCTCTCCACTCCTACTATTCTATAAAACCATGTTCACCCACTTTCACTGTAATAAGAACCAGTATCATAGTCATGTCAATGACTTTTTACCTATAGGTATATCATTTTTTTCTCCGTCTTTCATGTGGTTAAGGTTGTTTATGTTATCTATATAAATAAAAATGTAATGTTCGTTTGTGGGATTAACAGAACTCAAAAACCACTGAACGAATTGCTGCCAAATTTGGCCACAAGACACCTACTAACCCAAGGAGCGACCATCACTCAAAAAATGAATTTGGCATTTAGGAGTTGTAGTTGCTGGGATTTATAGTACACCTACAATCAATGAGCATTCTGAGCTCCATCAATTATGGAATTGAACCAAATGTGGTACACAGGACTCCTGTGCCCAATAGAAAACACTAGAAGGGTTTGGTGGGCATTGACCTTGAATTTGGGAGTTGTCGTTCACCTACATCCGGAGAGCACTGTGGACTCAATGATGGGTCTGGACCAAACTTGGCACAAATATTCCATATGTCCAAATATGAACACAGATGGAGTTTGGGGAAATAGACCTTAACACTTGAGAGTTGAAGTTGCTGGGATTTATAGTTCACCTACAATCAAAGAGCATTCTGAACCCCACCAAGGACAGAATTGGGGCAAACTTCCGACACAGAACCCCCATGATCAATAGAAAATACTTAAGGCAATCCAGTCCAACTCCCTTCATCGGGGCAAGAAAACGTAATCAAAGCCCTCCTGACAAAGAGCCATCCAGCCATAGATATAGATAGATATATATGATCCACACACAGAGAGATATAGTATCACAGATTTGAAAGGGACCCCTAAAGAAGGACAATGATATGTTGCATGTTCCAGAGTAGGCAAACCAGACAATCTCTATATCAACACTGACAAAGAAACAACAAAATATACTGTTTACCCACAAGCATAAAGACATTACATATATTAGAAATCAACACCTCCTCGTTACTTTCCAGATCACCAGATTCGGCCACAGCAAGGCGTGGCCGGGGACGGCTAGTTAACAAATAAAAATGAACTTTAAAAATTCATATATTACTTAAAAAAACTACCCCAGGAATAGTTAGGGGACAGAGAGGTGAAGAAACAGAAGTGCAACAACCCCATCACAGCAGATAGGCAATGGGAACAGTGATTGGCAGCTATTGGGTTTTGCTCGTCAATAGCGAGGAATGGATTAATCATTGAGAGGAAGCAGACCAGCAACATGATGTGTTCCGTGTTGTGTGATCAATGCTGTGTGATAAATCCTATATTTCCCAAAATCTATAGTAACAACAATCTAATGGCTGTCATCAAAAGAAACCACGTGCTTAACTGTACATACCCAAGGATGCTTCCAACATAATACTCTCTTCTCATTTTGCCCTTCTTGTGCCACACAGGAAGCAACTCTAGAAACGAAGGAGGACGAAAAGCACTTTCCATCCAACATGGGAGTCTGCCAATATTCCTTTCAGTCTCAAAAGCAGTGTGACAATCTGGCATAAGTGGATGGGGAAGAAAATCAGTTGAAGAAAATCAAGGCTAACAGCTCTTTGGCAGAGCTTCATATGTTGTCTTTAAGATGAATAATTACCATGACATACTAAAATCATTTAGTGTGTCTCAGAGAATCATCCTTCTCAGTTATGGGCAGTTCTTGTGTGTCGTTAGAGTCATTTCCCAAACTCCCAAATGCATGCTGGTGATACGTTCTCTAGGGTTGCTAGAAGACACACCCCAAACTAGCTTTTGAAGCTCACCAGTTCCTTCATCAAACAAATATACAAAAGTATGTGTGAACATATTGTTGTCACAAGTTGTTCGTTTTGATGCTAAAGAGACAGTGAGTGGGCTTGTTTATAATTTTTTTTGGTAAAAAATACCCCTCACCTAGCTGTCTTGATCCTGACACATGATGCACGGCCCCTTTAGCAGTGAAAGCACTTATTTTAGGCTTGCTCCACAGTTTTTGGGAAAAATCTGGTTTTTTGATGTGTTTTACTATGAGTGTACTATCTGGATCAGGGTGGTTTCCCCCATTGCCACCAATGGAGCAAAACAGCAATGAAACAGAACAAAACTGAATTCAGATTCGAAATAAAGCACACACTCCCCCCCGGAATGTCTGAAATATTTTGGAAACAAAACAGAGAACATCTGAATTTTGAAACAAAATTAGAAATGGATTTCTGTCATTTCGCACACCTCTACAAGTGGTTTGTACCCAGTTCATTTTTGCCATTGTAGACAAGCTAGAGACAGATCAAAAGTTCCACTGAGCCTGAACCCCAGGTTTCGGCAGTGACCAGGGGAGCCTTTGAACAGTAAAAACTTGTGCGCCAGCTGCGCCCGTACCTTGGGAAGTCTGATTTGGCCACGGTAGTCCATGCTCTGGTTACATCCCGTATAGACTACTGCAACGGGCTCTACGTGGGGCTGCCTTTGAAGACTGTTTGGAAGCTTCAAATGGTCCAACGGGCAGCAGCCAGGTTGTTAAAAGGAGTGGCGCTCAGGAAGCACACAACTCCTCTGTTGCGCCAGCTCCACTGGCTGCCAGTTTGCTACCGGGCCCAATTCAAAGTGCTGGCTTTAGCCTTTAATACCCTAAATGGTTCCGGCCCAGTTTATCTGTCCGAACACATCTCTCCCTATGAACCATCTAGGCGCTTAAGATTGTCTGGTGAGGCCCTGCTCTCAGTCCCGCCCCCTTCACAGATGTGATTGGCGGGAACAAGAGACAGGGCCTTCTCAGCATTGGCCCCTCAGCTATGGAACGCCCTCCGTAGGGATATTAGATCAGCCCCTTCCCTCCTAACATTTCAAAAGAGAGTCAAAATCTGGCTGTTTGAGCAGGCATTTGCAGACGCAGTGTAACAGACTAATTGAGATTCACGGAACGATTGGACGATGTGACAGAAAAATGATTTTAGTGATGAGATGCTGAGGAGTTGTGTTTTATAGTTTTTATTGTTTTATTGCTTTTATATGGTTTATATTATATGTAATGTTTTAACTGTATGTTGTTTAGGAGTATTGACTGCCGACTGTAAACCGCTTTAAGTCGCCTCCGGGTTGAGAGGGGCGGTATACAAATACGATAAATAAATCAATCAATCTGGGCATCCCCGGGCAACGCCCTTGCAAATAGCCAATTCTCTCATACCAGAAACGACTTGCAGTTTCTCAAGTCGCTCCTGACACACACACACACACAAAATCTCCTATGTGTAGGCAGGTGCATCAATGTAGACTGATGACTTATAATCAAAAATGTGCATATACTTTACTTACTTAGGCGATCCCTCGTAGTCCGAGGATGATGGTCCTCCAAGTTTGGTGTTCTGGCGGTGGGTCTGTAGGTTACTGTGGAGCCCTATTCTTGATCTGCATTTTCTTCCGCAGTGCGGGCATTTGTTTCCAGGTGGAAGGCGGTCTCGGTCAGGGTTGGCTTGACATGCCTTCCTCTTGGCACGTTTCTCTCTTTCACCCTCCATTCATGCCTCTTCAAATTCTGCAGCACTGCTGGTCACAGCTGACCTCCAGCTGGAGCGCTCAAGGGCCAGGGCTTCCCACTTCTCAGTGTCTATACCAGAGTTTTTGAGATTGGCTTTGAGCCCATCTTTAAATCTCTTTTCCTGCCCACCAACATTCCATTTTCTGTTCTTGAGTTCGGAGCAGAGCAACTGCTTTGGGAGACGGTGGTCGGGCATCCGGATGACGTGGCCAGTCCAGCGGGGTTGATGGCAGAGGACCATTGCTTCAATGCAATTCTTCCAGCACGCTGGCATTTGTCCGCCTGTCTTCCCAAGAGATTTGCAGGATTTTCCGGAGGCAGCACTGATGGAATCGTTCCAGGAGTTGCATGTGACGTCTGTAGACAGTCCACGTTTTGCAGGCGTATAGCAGGGTTGGGAGGACAATAGCTTTATAAACAAGCACCTTGGTATCCCTACGGATGTCCCGGTCCTCAAACACTCTCTGCTTCATTCGGAAAAATGCTGCACTCGCAGAACTCAGGCGGTGTTTTATTTCGGTGTCGATGTTGACTATGGTGGAGAGGTGGCTGCCAAGGCAGCGGAAATGGTCAACATCTGTACATATGCATGTTACTGGGAAAGAAAATCAAGAAATACAGAAAGTAATATTAAACTCCTTAAAAACCAAGACTTGATAGCTGTGAAAATATGTTTGAACAACCATTTAAAGGGCAAGTGTGAGGGAGGTAGTTATGACTGAAATCTTATACCCGTTTACTGACGAATAAACTGCACTGAACTAAATCAAAATGTAAACTTTATGAGACTCTACTGTAAATCATATTTCTGCCTATCAGGAATAGAGTATGGCAGTGGCCTGTACACCTCCTATCTATCTCCATAACCAACAGCTATTATGCATTGCAAAATAGCAAAAAACTGACAAATAAATTATAGCATGCATAGGTAAGTACAGAGTAAATAGCGCCCTACCTGTAAGGACGGACTTAAGCTTATTCGATTTGCTAGTCTTTTATGTTGACAGTAGCCCAGTTTCTCATAGTTAGCTGCCCACCAGCCATTTTAAGACAAGAACACAGATCTATACTTGTAACATCCCTCACTTCAATATGCCATTTATGTAAACATGTTAAGATGTAAAAGTCACAGTGCCCTCAAAATACCTCAATTTAGAAATCTTCCACTATACACAATCCTCCCTCAGATAAATGACATTGTGAGAGAACTGAAACAGTTGGTGCATATGTGTGCGCACAAACGCACATGTATATGTTGTAAAACTGATTTCAGTAAACTGCAAAATTTAGCATATCCACATTCTGAAAGTTCCAAAAATATACACGTTGGTATTTAAAATAGATATTTGCATAATCTGTGTACTGTATTCAGTGATATCATTATTTGAAACAACACCCCAGATAACAATTTTTTTCTGACATTAATCATAGAACAGGTTTATGAGCACCATATCCAAAGTTTTGCAGTAGAAGAAGTCCACTAGGCTTGTGCATTTTGGCTGAACCTCAATCCATTTCTGCTGGCCTAATTTCGAGAGACCCCCAGATCTGTTTTCACGCACCTCCCGAAAACCAGTGGGTAGTCAAATAGCTGTTTTGAGTCCGCAGCCGAAAAATGCAGCTAGATCCAGCAATGACCAATCTCGATAAAATAGTGAAGAGTAGAGACATCACACTGGCAGCCAAGATCCGCATAGTTAAAGCAATGGTATTCCCGGTAGTAACCTACGGATGTGAGAGCTGGACCTTAGGGAAGGCTGAGCGAAGGAAGATGGATGTTTTTGAACTGTGGTGCTGGAGGAAAGTTCTGAGAGTGCCTTGGACCGCGAGAAGATCCAACCAGTCTGTTGTGACTCAGCTTGACTCTGAGTCTGAAGCTGAGCTCTTTGGGCCTTCTAAGCCAGAATTCCTACAGGATGATGAGGAGGATGATGGGTTACAGATTTCTGTACGTGCTTCAGACATGGCTGACGGTGGGGCTGCTGAAGGAGAAACAGCAAGTCAGTTCCCAGGGGAAAGGAATGTTAGGGAGACTGATAACGAGAGTGAATTCCCACACAGCCGGGTGGAGATGTCTTTCCCTCCCCACAGTGATCTGGTCCAGCTGGACCAAGATAAGGAGTTACATAGCATTGAAGATAATGAATTAATGAGCAGACAAGATCGTCTGCAATTAAGGCTCCGGAGAAGCACTCGCTTGACTAGCAAGCGAGAAGCCAAGGGTGCCAAAGGTCAATGCAATGCGTTCATGTCTGCAACGGGTATTTAGCTTTGTAGCTGACAAGCAGGGGTTTTCAGTCCAACTCTTCCCATGCAAACTTCTGTGGATTAACTTTGGCTTTTAGCAACACGCTTCTGGCTTCCTGAGTCTGGGATTTGCGCCTTGTTTTCAACTGTTTTCCATGGACTCTTGTTTGACCATTGCTAAAGGATTATGCTTCATGTTTTTGCCTTTGGATCTTGGGAACTTTGTCTTTGCATTTAAGTCTTTGTCCTACCTATGGAACTTTTGCATTTTTATACTTTGTTTTGATTTTGCCTTTTTCTCAATAAACTACAAAACCTACGGCTTTGGTGTTGTGGTGTCTGGAGCAAGGTGAAAGCTACCCTGAGTTGCAACAGTGTCCATACTCCAGGAAATACAGCCTGACTGTTCACTGGAGGAAAGGACATTAGAGGTAATGATGAAGTACTTTGGCCACATCATGAGAAGACAGGAAAGCTTAGAGAAGACAATGATGCTGGGGAAAATGGAAGGAAAAAGGAAGAGGGGCCAACAAACGGCAAGATGGATGGATGGTATCCTTGAAGTGACTGGCTTGACCTTAAAGGAGCTGGGGGTGGTGACGACCAACAGGAAGCTCTGGCGTGGGCTGGTCCATGAGGTCACGAAGAGTCAGAAGTGATTGATTGAATGAATAAACAACAACTATAATTCCTTGATTGGCAACTATAATGCTGGAACAGTTCAAATAAATTAGGCAGGGTCTAAAACCAGAGACACACCCCAGAGCATCTTTGAGATCCATGCAGGAAGCTCACTAAGTTTCTAAGCAAGTGACGCAGAAGTGACTAGCAGATATTGGAATGCAACAAAACATTGGCTCAACACGTGGTTTTGCTTCTTGCTCACAATGTGCCTTTAGTAATAATGTTCAGAGAAGAACCACGAATAAGAAGAACGGTGCGTGTCTTTCATGGCTCTTTTCTTTTGTTTCAGCTGGTAACCTTGGACACCACACTTAATCGCTTCTAAACTTGCACTTCAGAGAAAGTACATGAATCAAAAAATGCTGCAACCAATTCAGTGCCAACCACCCTCTAGTCAAAGTTAACACGAACTGAATTGAACTGCTAGAGCTTATTTAGGGTATATAACTAAATTCATGGTTATGGCTCTCTGAGAAAAATGCGGTATGTGCTGGTGACTACTGCCTGGTAGGGGCAACAAGATGACCTTGGCTGTGAGAAAGACAAGGGGAAATTCTTTCTATTTCTCAGCTACAATATCTTTAGGCAAATATCTGTCCCTTGTCTAGCATTGTTGTGAAACTAAAATGCTGTTCTGAGCTCTTTGGAGGAGGAAGGAAGGCTTTAGGCAAAACATATTATTTTCCAAAGCTGGCACCTGAAGAACCTCAACAGTGACAAGAGGCCCTCTCCTTCAAAAAACCCATCTCAATATATACCAGGTATTGAAAATGGTGATCATAGAATCATAGAATCAAAGAGTTGGAAGAGACCTCATGGGCCATCCAGTCCAACCCCCTGCCAAGAAGCAGGAATATTGCATTCAAATCACCCTTGACAGATGGCCATCCAGCCTCTGTTTAAAAGCTTCCAAAGAAGGAGCCTCCACCACACTCTGGGGCAGAGAGTTCCACTGCTGAACGGCTCTCACAGGAAGTTCTTCCTCATGTTCAGATGGAATCTCCTTTCTTGTAGTTTGAAGCCATTGTTTCGCGTCCTAGTCTCCAGGGAAGCAGAAAACAAGCTTGCTCCCTTCTCCCTGTGGCTTCCTGTCACATGTTTATACACGGCTATCATATCTCCTCTCGGCCTTCTCTTCTTCAGGCTAAACATGCCCAGCTCCTTAAGCCGCTCCTCATAGGGCTTGTTCTCCAGACCCTTGATCATTTTAGTTGCCCACCTCTGGACACATTCCAGCTTGTCAATATTTCTCTTGAATTGTGGTGCCCAGAATTGGACACAATATTCCAGGTGTGGTCTAACCAAAGCGGAATAGAGGGGTAGCATTACTTCCCTAGATCTAGACAGACGGAGGTTGCAATTTTGTCCCTATTCATACTAACTTCCTTGTCTTACATTGTTGAGAAATAATGTTTTCAAAAAGACAGAGTATAGCAGATAAAAGTCCACTTACTCTTCCACATGCCTGTACCTTTTCCCACTGCATAATAGTCGCATCCCTCTCAAAAAGGGGAAAATGTGACTATTGTGCAGTGAAATATGGCATTATGCACTAAATTAAAATGGAGAGCTTTTCCTTCAAGTACAGTCATTTTGGTTGCTGCCAAGGAAGGGATGGTTATATAGCTTATGCCTTTAAGCGAACTCTGATTTATAGCAATTCTATTCTAGAGTTTTCTTGGATAGATCTGTTTACAGCGACTCTGTCATTGCATTCTTCTAAAGCAGAGAAAACGTTCCCAAGGTCACCCAGTCTATTTCTATACTATAGCAAAGCTTCAAACTCCCTGATTCCTAGTTCATTGTTCAAACTATTCCATGCTGGTTCACAGTTGAACAGCAGCATCTTTTTTTGTAAAAAAATAATAATCCTATAGGTGCTTTCCTCTTTCCTCCATTATTTATTGCTTCATCTAATTTTCAAAGGAATGTTTAAGTACCCCTGAAACATTCTTATACTTTGTTATTTGTTAAATGATGTTTGCCTCTGAATATTGACTCTGATTCTTGAATATCAATTGTGGACATGATTGGTTTTGACATTTTGGTAGATGATTTGGCCTTGTAGATATTCAGTTATCAAGTAGTTGCTGCTTCTTATGGAGATAGATCATGAAAATAGATTCTTCTTATTTCTTCATGTTCCTTGAAGCCAGAGGCGGCCCTAGGTAATTTTCAATGGTAAGCAAACAGTATTTTGCCCCCCCCCCCCCAACCAATCACTGATATATATTTTCTGTTCGTCGTGGGAGTTCTGTGTGCCATATTTGGTTCAATTCCATCATTCTGTCTCCCATGCTTTTTAACATCTACATGAAACCGCTGGGAGAGGTCATCCGGAGTTTTGGAGTTGGGTGCCATCTCTACGCAGATGACACACAACTCTACTACTCATTTCCACCCAATTCCAAGGAGGCCTCTCGGGTGCTGGACGAGTGCCTGGCCGCTGTGTCTATCTGGATGAGGAGGAACAAGCTGAAGATCAATCCCGACAAGACAGAGGTCCTCCTGGTCGATCGTAAACCTGACCGGGGTATAGGGTGGCAACCTGTGCTGGATGGGATTACACTCCCCCTGAAACCACAGGTCCACAGTCTGGGAGTCCTCCTGGATTCATCGCTCACGTTTGAGGCTCAGGTATCGGTGGTGTCCGGGAGGGCCTTTGCACAACTAAGACTCGTGCGCCAACTGCGACTGTACCTCGCGAAGGCTGATCTGGCCGGAGTGGTCCATGCCTTGGTCACCTCTAGGTTGGATTACTGTAATGCGCTCTACGTGGGGCTGCCCTTGAAAATGGCTCGGAAATTCCAACTTGTCCAACGAGCCAGGATGTTAACTGGTGCTCCTTACAAAGAGAGGTCAACCCTCCTGTTCAAGGAGCTTCACTGGCTGCCGTTTATCTTCCGAGCCCAATTTAAGGTGCAGGTGCTTACCTACAAAGCCCTGAATGGTTTGGGACCAGCCTACCTGCGTGACCGCATCTCCGTCTACGAACCCACGCGTTCACTACGCTCATCTGGAGAGTCCCTACTCGTGAACCCGCCGGCGTCGCAAGCACATTTGGTGGGGACACGAGACAGGGCCTTTTCTGTGGTGGCCCCCCGTCTCTGGAACACTCTCCCCAAGGATCTTAGACAGGCCCCTACATTGGCAGTCTTCAGAAAGAACTTGAAGACCTGACTGTTCCGATGTGCCTTTCCCGATTAGGAAATCTCCAATACCAAGTCCCAGACGCACTTTATTAGAATTAAGACTGCCGCACACTGCACATTGTACTGCCCTATAATCCTTACATATTACCTGCCACATCAGCACATTTTAATTTTGTACCCCTCACTCTGGCCCGGCCCAGTTTTTATCTTGTTTGATGTATTGTTTATTGCTTGTGGTTCTTGTTGTTTAATGATGCTTTAATTGTTTTTAATTTGCTTTAAGTGTATTGTTATGTTGTGTATTGAGGCCTTGGCCTTTGTAAGCCGCATTGAGTCCTTCGGGAGATGCTAGTGGGGTACAAATAAAGTTTAATAATTAATAATTGGTGGAGTTCAGAATGCTTTTTGATTGTAGGCGAACTATAGATCCCAGTAACTACAACTTGCATATGTCAAGGTCTATTTTCCCCTAAGAGCGTCTCAAGAGCGCCCCTGGGCAAAATAAACTATACTGCAAATGTTTACTTTGCGTAATGGGTTGAGCCGCCCCTGCTTGAAGCAGTTAATTTCAGGAAGAACTAGTTAAAAAGAGCTTACTGTAGAATATTTTGGAAACAGAAAATGATGCTTTGGAAATTCCACTGGAGGGTTGTTAGCAATGCCACTATGAATGTCAAAAAGTCAGCCCTGTCAAAAATTTAATACATCTCTATGTTTTCACATGAAATGAAGAAAAAACATGTGATCAAGGTGGAATGTTGGAGGACAGGAAAAGAGATTTAAAGACCGGCTCAAAGCCAACCTTAAAAACTCTGGCATAGACACCAAGAACTGGGAAGCTCTGGCCCTTGAGCGCCCCAGCTGGAGGTCAGCTGTGACCAGCAGTGCTGCAGAATTTGAAGAGGTACAAATGGAGGGCAAAAGAGAGAAATGTGCCAAGAGGAAGGCACATCAAGCCAACCCCGACCGGGACCACCTTCCACCTGGAAACCAATGCCCTCACTGCAGGAGAATTATTTATTTATTTATTTATTTATATATTTCGTGCATTTCTACCCCGCCCTTCTCAACCCCCGAGGGGGGACTCAGGGTGGCTTACAAAAAGCACAATTCGATGCCAACACAAACAATAAGATAAAAACATATATCAACAGCAATTATAAAACAATCAATTATACATCACAATCAATAAAACCAGTTTAATGCTCAATGTTCGCCAGCTCAGAATCCGTAAATTCATTCCACATTGTCAAATCCTATCAATTCTAGTTGTCATTGTCCTTTGTCTATCTGCCAGATTACCCAAAGGCCTGGTCCCATATCCATGTTTTGAGTTTCCTTCTAAAAGAGAGGAGGGATGTCGATGACCTAATTTCCCCGGGAAGTGAATTCCACAGGCGAGGGGCCACCACCGAGAAGGCCCTGCTCCTCGTCCCCACCAATTTCACTTGTGATAGAGGTGGGGCCGAGAGCGGGAACCCCCAGAAGATCTTAAACTCCGAGGCAGGACGTAGAAGGAGATGCGTTCGGACAGGTACGTTGGGCTGGAACCATATAGGGTTTTTAAAGGTCAAAACCAGCACTTTGAATTGTGCTCGGAACTGGATCGGCAGCCAGTGGAGCTGACATAACAGGTGGTATGCTCCCTGTATGATGCTCCGGTGACTAATCTGGCTGCCGCCCGCTGGACTAATTGAAGTTTCTGAACAGTCTTCAAAGGCAACCCCATGTAGAGTGCGTTGCAGTAATCTATTCGGGATGTAACGAGTGTGGACCACTGTGGCCAGATCTGACTTCCCAAGGAGAACATGCAGATTAAGAATAGGGCTCCGCAGTCACCGACGTATCCACCGCCAGTACACCGATCTTGGAAGACAATCCTACTCGGACAACAAGTGTTCTCCTAAGTAAGTAAATAAGTAAGTAAGTACATTGCAGCGTAGATAGGGCCCAATTCAGAGAAAACAGTGTAAGAGCCACTGTAACTTTGTCCAATGTTGATGGATATTTTTCATTTTGTGTAGCCTGAGGATATGGACAGGATCCTTGGAGAGGTGAGGATCAACACCAGGCAGTCTTGCAACCTCATCAAATGTGGCTTGGGAAGCATCTAGCTATCATAGAACAAGTACCTATTTATTTATTTATTTGGAAGATTTCTATACCGGCCTTCTCACCTCAACCGAGGGACTCAGGTCGGTTTACAGCATATATGCAATTACAAAATATACAAATACAACCGAGTGCAACATCATTAAGGATTAAAACAACACAGTAAAATACAATAAAACATCATCATTACAATTACCCAGGCCAAAACGTCAATACAATCGCAGTCGTAGTCGTAGTCACAGTTCATTAAAGATTCAGTCCTCAAAAGCCACATTCCAGAGCCAGGTTTTAGTAATTTCCTGAAAGTCAGGAGGGAGGGGGCAGATCGAATCTCTAGTGGAAGGGAGTTCCAGAGCCGGGGAGCCACCACCGAGAAGGCCCTGTCTCTTGTCCCCACCAAGCGCGACTGCGAGGGTGGTGGGACCGAGAGCAGCCCCCCCCCCGGAAGATCTTAATAGCCTTGATGGCTCATAGGGGAGAATCCGCTCGGACAGGTAAACTGGGCCAGAGTCGTTTAGGGCTTTGTAGGTCAGAACCAGCACTTTGAATTGTGCTCAGAAGCTAATCGGCAGCCAGTGGAGCTGGCGTAACAGAGGGGTTGTATGCTCCCTGTACCCAGCCCCCGTTAGAAATCTGGCTGCCAAGCGTTGGACTAGCTGCAGCTTCCGGGCAGTTTTCAGAGGCAGCCCCACGTAGAGAGCGTTGCAGTAATCTAAGCGGGATGCAACCAAAACGTGGACCACCGTGGCCAAGTCAGACTTCCCAAGGTGCGGGCGCAGCTGGCGCACAAGTTTTAATTGTGCGAAAGCTCCCCTGACCACCGCTGAAACCTGGGGCTCCAGGCTCAGCGATGAATCAAGGAGAACCCCCAGACTGCGAACTTGCGCCTTCAGGGGGAGTGTAACCCCGTCCAGCACAGGCTGTAACCCTATACCCTGTTCGGCCTTGCGACTGACCAGGAGTACCTCTGTCTTGTCTGGATTTAGTTTCAATCTGTTGTCCCTCATCCAGTCCATCACAGCGGCCAAGCACCGGTTCAGGACCTGAACAGCCTCCTTAGTAGCAGGTGGAAAAGAGTAACAGAGTTGGACATCATCTGCGTACAGATGACACCGCACCCCGAAACTCCGGATGATATCTCCCAACGGTTTCATGTATATGTTAAACAACATAGGGGACAGTACAGAACCCTGCGGGACCCCACAGAACAATGGCCGCAGAGTCGAACAGGAGTTCCCTAGTGACACCTTCTGGGAGCGCCCCTCGAGAAAGGACTGGAGCCACTGCAAAGCAGTACCCCCAAGGCCCATTCCTGCGAGGCGTCCCAGGAGGATACCGTGGTCGACGGTATCGAAAGCCGAAGAGAGGTCCAGCAGAACCAACAGGGACACACTCCCCTAAAGAGAAGACAATTGAAGGTATACAGAAAGATCAGAATTTAGTAGAGAAGCAAGACTCTCAAGCAACAGAAACATAAAGTGCACTTTAAAATTATCCATATTTATACTGAGGAAAAAGTGATTACTCAGTTCACTTGGCATTACAACCTTGATCCACGCAGCACATGTCAGAAAGAAGTATTACTTTGTATAGACATCTCTTTCTGCTTAAACAGATATCTTTTTGTGTTCCTTATTCATCCAAGAGACCTGAGTTACAAAGAGTCACTTGTACAGCTCCTGATCAAGGGATCTTTATTGTGTTCAACAAGACATTGTTAAGTAAATAGTCTCCTCTCTGAAAAATATTCAGAGTTATCTGTTATCAGCCAGTTTTGCTGAATCATTGTAGCCCAGTTCACCAAAGCCCCGGGCTTCGATATCATGTTAAGCTTTTGTAGTTATGTCATCCTCATTATTTAATTAAAATGGCAAAAAGATATTTATGTGGACCATGCTCTACGATCCCCACTAGAGATTGCATCTCTTAATTAATTTCCTTAAAATGAACTCCACCCGATTTCAATTGGCTCTCGCTAACCAGAGGCATAGATATGATCATAATATGCTGCCACATGCATAATATAAAATAATTAAGACTGAAGCAACTCAAATGTTACTTTCAGTTTGAATATTGGCCCATGCTACATCAATTTGCTTAACATGCATGTTTTATTTTGCTGTCAAACCACACATTTTGTATTGAATTTGTGAACTTGCAATGCAAAACTGGCAGGATTGGGGGTCTGAGATCCTGGTCAAAAGTTTTGGGCTCTTCATCAGAGTTTGCGAAAGGAGGAGCCAAAACAAGAGGTAAATTTCTCTCTCAGATCCATAAAAAGGTAAAGGTTGTCCCCTGACATTAAGTCCAGTCATGTCTGACTCTGGGGTGTGGTGCTCATCTCCATTTCTAAGCTGAAGAGCCGGCGTTGTCCGTAGACACCTCCAAGGATATGTGGCTGGCATGACTGCATGGAACGCCATTACCTTCCCGCCGGAGCGGTACCTATTGATCTACTCACATTTGCATGTTTTCGAAGTGCTAAGTTGGCAGAAGCTAGGGCTGTCAGCAGAAGCTCACACCGCTCCCCAGAATCAAACCTGCGACCTTTCAGTCAACAAGCTCAGCAGCTCAGCGCTTTAACCCACTGCGCCACCGGATCCATACACAGACTTATTTTTTCAAAGCAGGAAGTAACCCCTCTGCCCAGGCCCGTAGCCAAGATTTTGATTCGGGGGGGGGGGGGCTGAGTCTGAGTGAAAGAGGGTCTACCCTAGCAAACCTTTTGTATCGTTACCCAATACCCCCATGCATATGGGATATATTGAGCATGGTGATCAGATCATGATATGAATAAACATAACAGTTTAAATAATGTACCAGTAAGGCCTTTTCGCAGACCACCATGAGAATTTGGAGGGGGGGGGCTGCCATTAAGTGATTTCAGCTGTTCAAAACAAAGAGACTTTTGCCATTCTGACTGTTGATTGGTTCAAGTCAGTGCCGGTTAGGATCACTCCCTGATAGGTCCAGGAGAGCCATCGTCATTGCTGCTGATTGGTTCCAGTTGTGGCGGAGTTGAATTTCAAGTCTAGCGGCTGTTCTTGGTCAACACAAGGAAGGAAGGAAAAGAATGTGGCTGCAATGAATATGATGGGCTTTGATGGCCCTGATCCTGCCTGTCTGGAATGGGACAATGTGTTTAAGCTAACCATACAATGGATGCTGAGGGTTTGGCACACTTTGAATGGGATCCTTAGGGAGGGGGTCCGACTTGGCAATCGGGATGAGGAAACATTCTCAGGAATAAAGTAAGAGAAAATCTGGAAAGAACCCTGTGGCTCTTCCTAAACCCAGTGTGTGTCTCCCAGGACAGTGTGAAGGAATTAGGGTTATTCCTAAAGTAAATGTTGAACCATGTCCTGAGGTGTGGGGTGAGTGTGTGTGCAACTTGTAGTGAATTCATTGAGAAGTTGCTTGAGACTGGAGAAAAGGTCATTGTGGGCTTCAATGCTGGAATTTATGAGACCGCAGATTTTGGGATTCAATTTAAAATAATAATAATAATAATAATAATAATAATAATACTTTATTTATATACTGCTCCATCTCCCCGAGGGGGCTCAGCGGTTCTCATACAACATACAAAGTAAAAACAACATAACCATAAGATTAACAAAACAAAATATAAGCATAAAAATTGTCGCCATAACACACATATATTAAAAGAAATCCTGGCTGTTCAAGGCAATTTAAAAGGCCGGGCCAAGATTTGTGCAAGCCCAAAAATTCAAGGGGGCCCGGGAATTAAATGCAATGCTATGGCAGGCAACAATAATATTAGGTACGGGTCTGTGGCTGTTCATTCCAGGGCTGATTAGAGGAAATGATCTGGGTAATTGGTAGGAAGAATACAACGTGTAGGGCTGAGTTAAACTGGTCATTTTCATAGGCTTGTTGAAACCACCAGGTCTTCAAGCTCTTACAAAAGGAGGGGAGGGATGGGGCCTGTCTTATTTCCCTTGGAAGGGTGTTCCAGAGGCGGGGGGCCACCACTGAGAAGGCCCTCTCTCTCGTCCCCACCAACAGCGCTTGAGACAGTAGTGGGACCGAGAGGAGGGCCTCCTCGGAAGATCTTAGAGCTCACGCTGGTTCATAGAAGGAGATGCGATTGCGGAGAAAGGTGGGGCCCAAACCTTTTAGGGCTTTATAGGTCATGACCTGCACTTTGAATTTGGCTCGGCAACTTATCGGCAGCCAATGAAGCTATTTTAATAGGGGTGTTGTATGCTCCCTATAGTTTGCTCCAGGAAGGAGCCTGGCTGCCGCCCGTTGTACCAGTTCAAACTTCCAGGCCATCTTCAAGGGTAGCCCCATGTAGAGCGCATTGCAATAGTCTAGTTTGGATGTAACCAAGGCATGGACTAGCCTGGCAAAGTCAGACTTCATGGTGTTTTGATAACACTACTTCTGGCTTTCCATTTCTTGCCTTGAGAAAAGGCCTGCATGGAGCCTGAGGGCTCTGTGCAACTCAGACATGGTAGTACCCATTGTTGGCCGGGCACCTATATTTCTTATTCTTTCCACATTATGCCTAGCCATGGGTAGTAAAGGCACACATGTGGGAAACGGTATGCAATACTATATTGGGGAAATACCGCATTTTCAGGCATACAAGGCAACTGGGGGTATAAGACGACCCCCAACTTTTCAACACAAAATACATAGTTAGGGATATACTTGCTGTTTAAGATGACTCCGCATTCCATGGAGACTGGCTGGGGGTGATGGCCTGATGGGCTGTCCCAGCGGCCCCCGCCAATCTACCCACTCTACTTTCAAGGCCCTCCTCCGCCCCACCACTCACCTCCTCCAAAGGCCACTGGGCTCACCTTAGGTCCAAGGAAGGGCCTCTGGAAGATGATTCCCAGCAGCCCCAGCAGCATGCCTGAAATGTGCTCTCTGAGGCATTCTGAGACCCGTAGGAGTCAGGGAACTATGGCTCCCAGAATGCCTCAGCAAGCACATCCCATGCACGCTGCCGCCAGGGCTGCTGGGAGTCGTCCGAAGGTGCTTCCTTGGGTGTAGACGAGCCTAGTGACCTTCGAAGGAGGTGAGCATCGGGAGCAAAGGAGGGCCATGAAAATAGAACAGGGAGAACGGTGGGGACCGCGGGGACAGCCCAGCGGGTGATCATTCCCGGCAATACTCCATGGCAATATGGCCTGCCGTTCCTCCTCCCCGTGCCCTCCCTCCTCCCTCCCTAAGATAGTTATGTTTTATTTTTTCTTTTAATTATTATTATTTTAATTTTATACCTGGCATACTAGACAACCCCCAACTTTTCATAAGATTTTCCAGGCCTAAAAAGTCATCTAGTATGCCGGATAATACAGTAAGTTAAGCATTGGAGAAGCCACCTGCTTTCCAAAGGTATCATAGGAAGATCATTACTTGTTTAAGTTAACGTCCGTTAAATGGATGATTGTGTTAGAGCAGTAGTTCTCAACATTCCTAATGCCGCGACCCCTTAATACAGTTCCTCATGTTGTGGTGACCTCCAGCTATTAAATTATTTTCACTGCTACTTCATAATTGTAATTTTGCTACTGTTATGAATTGTTATGTAAATATCTGATATGCAGGACGCACTTGACCAAATTTGGCACAAATACCCAATATGCCCAAATTTGAATACTGGTGGGGTTGGGATAGGAGGATTGATTTTGTCATTTGGGAGTTGTAGTTGCTGGGATTTATAGTTAACCTACATTCAGAGAGCATGCTGAACTCCACCACCGATGGAATTGAACCAAACTTGGCACACAGAACTCCCATGACCAACTGGAAGGGTTTGGTGGGCATTGACCTTGGGTTTTGGAGTTGTAGTTTGCCTACATCCAGAGAGCACTGGGGACTCAAACAATGATGGATCTGGATCAAACTTGGCACGAATATTCAATATGTGAACACTGGTGAAGTTCGTGGAAAATAGACCTTGACATTTGGGAGTTGTAGTTGCTGGGATTTATAGTTCACCTACAACCAAAGAGCATTCTGAAGCCCACCAATGATAGAATTAGGCCAAATTTCCCACACAGAACTCCAATGACCAACAGAAAATACTGTCTGTGAAGGTCTTTGGCGACCCCTCTGACACCCCCTTGCGACCCCTCTAGGGGTCGCGACCCCCAGGTTGAGAACCACTGTGTTAGAGGCTGTGGACCTCAATCGATTTCATGCTTAAATAAACAATGCCATTTTCTGAGAAGTATGTTTTCCAAGACTGTTCTTTGAGGGAGCTAAAGAACATCTATTGCATCGACTTTACATGTGGTCCATGTAAACATGTGGAAGAGAAATATGAGAACTTTTACTGTGGGGAATAATACATTGTCCACAACTTTATATATGGTGCAAACCACTCAGAAATCCAATTGAGTTCAAATAGATAACATCCAGAAACTCAGAGTTTGGATATAGCAATTTCATTCACACAAACACACACACAAAGACTAGTGGGAGATTGTATATGAAATGTAAACAATCCTGATGCATTAATAAGACAGGAAGGAAAGACATATTGTGTAATATAGTAAAAAGTGTGAGACTTCATCAGCAGGCATAAGCACAGCAGAGTTGTTTTTGTTTGTGTTTTAATCTGTGAAAGTTGCATGATATTTTAACAAATGGAAATAAGTTCTCTCCAGCTGAGTCAAGCTGGCTTCTTGGCCATAGATAATTCAGTGAATGTACATTTAATTATCATTAAAAGAAGCAAATTGGTGAGCTTTGGGTGTTTAATTTCAGGGTGGTGGTGGTACATGTGGCAAAAACATCTTCATGTTGTATATCTAAGATACCTTATAGTTGGGGTAGGGAAAAAGGTGAGTCACCACTTTTCTTTAGTCACGTTCTTGCTACTGTTGTTTTACTGTACCAGTGAACCAATTCATAATTTATGAGTCCCCTTGCAGTGGGGACTCATCTGGAGAATGCCCGTTTCAGCTTCTGTCTCTATAAAGGTGATGCCTGCAGAAAGTGGATCTAGACTTTTGGTTAGACTTTGGTTAGGACTGCAATCTTCATAGTTTATCCCTAAGACAGGACTTTAAAATTTGGACCAATGTTTAATAAAAGATCTTTTGAGTTTTGTAAAACATAACTGTTGTGCTAAGAGTATTTCAGTCAAGTCCGATGCAGAAGACACAATAACATTGCACCCAGGCAAGAGGAAAAAGAACAGATAAACTTTACTCTTGTCAGCAGAGTTAAAACATAAATTTGCAATGTTACAAACAGTGCAACAAACTTACATAGTCCTTGTAAGCAATACAGAATAAGGCTTCTTAATCTTAATCCAAGGAGCCCCCAGTCGCGCAGTGGGTTAAACCCCTGTGCCGGCAGGACTGAAGACCGACAGGTCGCAGGTTCGAATCCAGGGAGAGGCGGATGAGCTCCCTCTATCAGCTCCAGCTCCTCATGCGGGGACATGAGAGAAGCCTCCCACAAGGATGATAAAACATCAAAAATCATCTGGGCGTCCCCTGGGTAATGTCCTTGCAGACGGCCAATTCTCTCACACCAGAAGCGACTTGCAGTTTCTCAGGTCGCTCCTGACACGACAAAAAATATATATCTTAATTCAAGTGAGAGAGTAGTAGAAATGGTTGCGCAAAATGCCTGAGCAAAGGCTCCTCAGAGCAAAAGCTGAACTGGGTGTGGTCCAAACTTACTAGTTGACCTACATTAGCAGCTGCACATAATAATCAACAGTATAAGGTTTTCTTTAACACACACACATACTTGATCCTGTTACGACTTACTGTAACAACAACAACAACAACAACAACAACTACTACTTTGTTTTTATACCCTGCCACTATCTCCCTGCAAGGACTCAGGGCAGCTTACAAGCGGGACCAGGCCCAGAACGTAAAACGAAACTCACCAGCAAAAATGCAGTTAAAAACATAATAACAGTCCAATTATAACACAATTAAAAACAGCAAAGTATAAAAACAACATTAAAACTATATCAAACCAAACTCAACAACGATTAAAAAGAAATATGATGGGCAGGATCAGAATAGAGAGGGCTGGGCATGGACATGTGCAAAAGGCAAACTGTAGGGCCAGGGCAGGGGATAGGTGGGTGGGTAAAGTGCTGAGTACACCCTTATTGGTAAACTGGGCTGGGCATTCATAAACAGGGGCTAACCATCATCAAATGCACACTGGAACATCCAAGTTTTCAAATCCCTGAGGAAGGTGGGCAAAGTGGGGGCTAGCCTAATCTCCCTGGGAAGGCAGTCCCAGAGCAGATTTATTGCTATTTTGTCATAAAATGAAAAGAATCACAATAAGTCCTGCTTATATTTTTGAGACAGCCGAATGTGCACACTGTCAAACTGGTTGAAAAATCAGTTGGGTTTGGGTTTTTTTGGTGCGCTTTTCAAAGTGTTGCAATCTGGGCTAGGGAACTCCTCCCACCAAAGGTTTCCTGCTGGCTAGTAGAAGCCAGGCTCTTAAGGTGTAAGGTGGTATGGAAAATAAAGTAATGAGAAGCAGCCACTGAAGCTGCAAGGCTTTTCAGTTATATTCATGCTGGCCAAAACACTCAAAAAAGCCTCTTTGAAACAGAGGCTGGGTGGTCATCTGTTGGGGCTGCTTGCCTTGGCTCCCAGCTAAGTCAAACCCTGTAGTGCTCAAAAAGCACCACACCTTTAATTCAGTTGACCAGGCAAGTGAACTAAGGGTGCGACTATTATGTGAGGAAAGGCTAAATACCATTTTCCCTTCCCCAAAAGGGGGTGCAAGTATCATATGATGGCAACTATTATGTGATGAAATACAGTAGTTTGAAAATTATTATTTTTAACAATGATCAATCATTTTGGAAATCCCCTGACCTAGTCTGAGATAAAAGTGTGCATTGGAATAAATAAAAATCACTAAAAAGTCCCCTATTCAAAAGTCAGGTAAGAAATTAGTCATTCTTCCAATACAACCAGTGGAAATATACTTTTAATATGTATAATAAATAGTTCTAGTAGTTGGAACTTTGTAAAATGATTCACATATCAATCAAAGTTTAATTAATGTCAACAGTATAAAAGGGAAACTTCAAAATAAATTGTTATCTTTTTTTGTAAAGATCTCACCTTGTTACCTTGATCTCACCTACTGTGGTAGAAACACCAACCTTTTGTTGGCGAACACCTCTTGCTCGAGATATATTCATACAACCTGTAATATATGCAACATTTCAGGCTAAGAGAAAGGTTATTATTGTTATTGCAGCTGCAAATAGTTAATCTGAAATCCCTTTTAACCCGCAAGTTCAGGAATTGCTAAATACAATTTGCATCTAAATGTAGTCTGCAAGATTTCTACATAACTGAGACCTGCATAAAAACATGAAAATGAGAAAAGATACAGTTTCCTGGATGCATAGGTTGAAAACTCAACAGGCACCTGCTCATCTTCTATAGCCTGTATTTCCTTCTATCAGATGACCTTCTTTTTAAAGCTAAGTATGTTTTCAAGCTACTGGTTTTGATTTTGAATATTTTGGTGTCTTATTGTTATTGTTATATTACAGTATATTACAATATTTCATGCTGGAAACCACTTTGAAGAGCTAAAGGTATAGGAACTGATAGACGAAAGATTGGTTATTTCTTGCAATTGTTACAGGAAACTGTAACTCCATCTGTGACAAACTCCTTGTCAGAAAGTGTTTGGTCCCAGAGGACCCACATGTCTGAAATATAATCAACTCCACACATCAGATAGTAATATGGCTGGAGCTATAGCACAGTTGACTAACGCTCAAAGCAATGTATATCAACATATGTACATGAATTTCACATCAACATATAAAAAGAAAAGCATACACTGGTTGAAGCCTAACAATACTCTAAGACACCAGATATATAATGGAATGGGAAGATTTTCATTACTGCTGAAAGTGAAAAATGGAAACAGCAAGATAGACATCTACAGTGTTCTTACTTGGAGAGTGAATGGCTTACTACATAGATTATTTTCCTTCATGGGGAAGTCTAACTTAAAGCAACTTCTACTTAATTCCAAGGGCTACATACACACACAAGGAGTCAAGGAGATTTACAATTAAACAAAAGACAGCCATTAATCCAATCACCAGTCCCAACTGAAGCAGGCCTAAGAGTTTATAATAACTGTTGAGTAACACTAGGTTCTTGTAGGTTTTTTCGGGCTATAGGGCCATGTTCTAGAGGCATTTCTCCTGACGTTTCGCCTGCATCTATGGCAAGCATCCTCGGAGGTAGTGAGGTCTGTTGGAAATAGGACAATGGGTTTATATATCTGTGGAATGACTGGGGTGGGGCAAAGAGCTCTCTGCTGAAGCTAGGTGTGAATGTTTCAGCTGATCACCTTCATTAGCATTTGAAGGCTTGGTTGAGCCTGGGAAAATGTTCTGTTGAGAGGTGTTAAGATGTGCCTGGTTGTTTCCTCTCTGCTGTTTTGCTGTAGTAATTTTAGAGTTTTTTAATACCGGTAGCCAGATTTTGTTCATTTTCATGGTCTCCTCCTTTCTGTTGAAATTGAGTAACAATCGAACAATTTTTACTGGGCCTACTTTGGTTGGGACATACAACTGAAACACCAACCGTTGTGAGGGAAGAGAAGAGAAATACAGTTCCTATTGTATTGTTTTAAAGTGGGGTTTTATTTGCACTACAAATAAGATATGTGCAGAGTGCATAGGAATTCACTCATGCTTTTTTCAAATTATAATCCGGCCAACAGTTTGAGGGACTGTGACCTGGCCTCTGTTTAAAAAGTTTGAGGACCCCTGATCTATACAATAAATGTTAAAAACAATTACCACACTTGCTGGACCAAGGTACACTTACCAACCTATCATTTCCCCCAAGCCCCTCAATTCCACTTCAATCCATTGGGGAAAAACATTTTAAAATCTTGGCTTTTAAGGAGCTCTACTGGCTGCCGTTCATTTACCGGTCCCAATTCAAGGTGCAGGTGCTTACCTATAAAGCCCTAAACGGTTTGGGACCCGCCTACCTGCGTGACCGCGTCTCTGTATACGAACCCACACGATCTCTTCGATCATCTGGCAAGGCCCTGCTCGCGCTCCCACCACCATCGCAGGTGCGATTGGTGGGCATTAGGCAAGCCCCAACTCTGGCAGTCTTTAGGAGGAGCCTGAAAATGTGGTTGTTCCAGTGTGCCTTCCCAGAATAAGGAAACTCCCAGCAATATGTCCCTAAATGCGCTTTATTAGTGATATAAGATTGTCTGCACATTTCATCCCTCTCCAATACTTCTATCCCAGTTATGTCACCTTGTCATGCCCAGCATTTTTTTAGTTTTAATTATTACATTTGGCCCAGCCATAGGTTTTTAAACGCGTCGTGTTATTGTTAATGTTTATTGCTTACTTTTGCTTATGAGTTTATTTATTGTTTTGTATTATTGTTGTTATTGTTTATTGTTGTATTGTGGGCTCGGCCTCATGTAAGCTGCACCGAGTCCCTTGGGGAGATGGTAGCGGGGTACAAATAAAGTATTATTATTATTATTATTATTATTATTATTATTATTTTCCTAGAAACTATAGAATAAAAAAGATGAGTTTTTAAAAAATGTATTAAAAATCTTAAGTGTCTAAAAGAAGTGCGTTCCCTTTGAAAATGGAGGAATAATATATGTTCAAGCAGGACTCCAAGCAACAGCAGAATTATTTTGCAGGTATAAATTCAGTCTATTCAAAGTTCAAATCTCTCTGTAGCCAGGGAAACCTACTTTCTCAGTCCAATGAGGAAAGCAGTGACAACCCCCTAAGAATAAATCTTGATGGGAAAAACTTAGGACAGGTTTGCTATAAGTCAATTTGAGCACACTTAACAACAACAATGAATGTACAAGGGAGATTAACTTGTTTGGTCTGCATATGTGGCTGCAATATCCACACATACACATTCTCCAGCTGTGTGGGATTGTTATCTTTAAAACTCTCCGTCTCTAGCAGTGGCATCTTGTGAAAATCTTTAAAGCAACTAGGAAACAACCAGACTGAGAGAGCCGGGGAGACTTTATATTGCTGTACCCTTTTGTAATTCATTTCATTTAGCCTTAGTCAAGCTAAACAATTGCTGTGCACAATGCTCAAGAACAATAGAAGATAAATAAGTCTGTGCTTGAAATCTCTTTGCTTTCAGATGGCAGTCAATACTTCTCTCTGGGTGTTTGTAACTCTTTTCAGATGTGTTAATGATAGGCTAGCTATTTCAGTCCTGTACTTTGCACTTGTGTTCTCACTCATTGGTTTTATTTCCATTCCATACTATGATTATTTGAGTGCTGGGGAGGGGGGGGGGCTGGGGAGAGTATTAGGCGAGCACTCCAATATCTGTCTCCATTTATTGCCTTGACAATGACTCACTGTCAAATTAGAACTGTGAAAACATTTGACATGACACAGTGGAACAATTTTGGAAGAACTCTGATGTGCTGTTTCCACCCAGAAGATTACTTTTACGCACAGTTCAACATCGGAGCCTCAGTGTTGCAGCTAAATGGGCTCTCTGGCATGATGCAGAAGCATTACAGATGGTCTAAATGTTTCATCAGTAGGAATAATGTTAACAAAATTGCATGGAAAGCATGCCTGGAGACACCCCCAGTCAAAAGGGACAATTTTGTAGCAGAAGCTGCTTTCTGACCTTTTTTCCCCTGATCCATAAAGGGAGTTGTGCAAAGAAGTAAGGAGGAAAAGAAATTTTGTGTATTCCCTCATGTACTTACTTAGGCGATCCCTCGTTTTCCGAGGAGGATTGTCTTCCAGTATTCTTGTGGGTCCGTATGTGGCTGTGGAGCCCTATTCTTGCTTTGCATCTTCTTCCGCAGTGAGGGCATTGGTTTCCAGGTGGAAGGCGGTCTCGGTTGGCTTGACACGCCTTCCTCTTGGCATGCTTCTCCCTTTCGCCCTCCATTCGTGTCTCTTCAAATTCTGCAGCACTGCTGGTCACAGCTGACCTCCAGCTGGAGTGCTCAAGAGCCAGGGCTTCCCAGTTCTCAGGGTCTATGCCGGAGTTTTTAAAGTTACCTTTGAGCCCATCTTTCAATCTCTTTTCTTGTCCACTAACATTCCGTTTTCCGTTCTTGAGTTCGGAGTAGAGCAACTGCTTTGGGAGACAGTGGTTGGGCATCCGGACTACGTGGCCGGTCCAGCGGAGTTGATGGCGGAGGACCATCGCTTCAATGCTGGTGGTATTTGCTTATTCCAGCACGCTGAGTTTTGTCTGCTGTCTTCCCAAGAGATTTGCAGGATTTTCCGGAGGCAGCGTGATGGAATCGTTCCAGGAGTTGCATATGACGTCTATAGAGAGTCCACGTCTCACAGGCGTATAGCAGGGTTGGGAGGACAATAGCTCTATAAACAAGCACCTTGGTATCCCTACAGATGTCCCGGTCCTCAAACACTCTCTGCTTCATTCAGAAAAATGCTGCGCTCGCAGAGCTCAGGTGGTATTGTATTTCAGTGTATTTTGGTGGAGAGGTGGCTGCCAAGGTAGCGGAAATAATCAAAATTTTCTAATGTTACACCATTAAGCTGTATCGCTGGCATTAGAGAGGGGTTGGCTGGTGTCTGCTGGAACAGCACCTTGGTTTTTTCAATGTTCAATGACAGGCTGAGCTTCTCGTATGCTTCTGCAAAGGTGTTTAGAGTGGCTTGTAGATCTTCTTCTGAATGTGCACAGACGACGTTGTCATCATCCCTCATGTACATAGTCTATAAACCACTAGAAACAAGCCATTTGGGTGCTCCCAGCAATCTTCAGGAGAGGATTTGGGGTCTGGCAGTGGAGCTGCCAAACTATTGTGACTCAGCTGGAATCTCAGAGTGATCATGTCAACAATTCTGATGGGGATGATGGGATTCAGAGTCAGGTGCAAAGCAATGATGTCCCTATGTTAGATGGAGAAGACCAGGAACAGGGGGCAGAAGTTCAGTTATTTCCCACAGCAAGGGATGACGCTGTTGATAGTGAAATTACGGAGAGCCAGGTGTATGATTCAGGAAGAGAGGACAGTTCTCAGCCAGATAATGAGGGGAAAAGCACTAACGAGGGAATTGACGTTGATGAAGCCGGAGATTTAGATCGAGCTGATCGCTTGGAATGTAAGATTCGAAGGAGTGTCAGAATCTGGGTTGTTGTAGGTTTTTTCGGGCTATATGGCCATGTTCTAGAGGCATTCTCTCCTGATGTTTCCCCTGCATCTATGGCAAGCATCCTCAGACGTAGTGAGGTCTGTTGGAACTAGGAAAAAGGGTTTATTTATCTGTGGAATGACCAGGGTGGGACAAAGGACTCTTGTCTGCTGGAGCTAGGTGTGAACCCTTTTTCTTAGTTCCAACAGACCTCACTACCTCTGAGGATGCTTGCCATAGATGCAGGCGAAACGTCAGGAGAGAATGCCTCTAGAACATGGCCATATAGCCCGAAAAAACCTACAACAACCCAGTGATTCCAGCCATGAAAGCCTTCGACAATACAGTGTCAGAATCGCTAGCAGGTGAGAGAGGGAGGCCCGGGGCCATAGGAATGCCTTCATGTTGTCCAAAGAGTATTAAACAGGCTGTTTAAATATGCCCCAGTGTCAGAGCAACTTCCCGCTTCAACCAAGAGACTTTATCTTGCAGCTTTCATGTTCATGTTTTTAGGACTTTGTCATGTTCTCATGGGGCTTTGCCTTGCCTGTGTCTTCATGGATCTTGTTTGCCTATGTTACCTTGGATTGATCTTTTGAAATATATACTTTTGCCGTAATGAACTTTTTATATTTTACTTTAATAAACCATAAAGACTACTGCTTGTGTGCTCTTTGGTGCCTTAAGCAAGGTGATTTTATTAAGTTTTATTAAGTTTTGAAAAAAAGGAAGTTATGCTGCCTCACCCTGTATTGTTCTTTCATATATATTTTTTGCACTACAAATAAGATATGTGCAGTGTGCATAGGAATTTGTGTTTTTTCAAACTATAGTTTCTTTCCCCCAACACCCCAAACAGTCTGGAAGATTGTGAAGTGGTCCTCTGCTTTAAAAGATTGATGACTCCTGATTTAACATTATCAAACTAAGTTTTCAAACCTAATCTTCCAAATTTTAGCCACTCACAGGGGGTCACAACCTGGGGATCACAACCAGACACAGTGAAGACATCTGCCCTTGCGCTATGCTACTCTGCTGCTGAGTATGCATGCCCAGTGTGGAACACATCTCACCACGCTAAAACAGTGGATGTGGCTCTTAATGAGACATGCCGCATTATCACGGGGTGTCTGCGCCCTACACCACTGGAGAAATTACACTGTTAGCCGGTATTGCACCACCTGACATCCGGGAAGTAGCAGCCAATAGTGAAAGGACCAAGGCAGTGACATCTCCAGCTCATCCCTTGTTTGGGTATCAGCCAGCACGTCAATGACTTAAATCAAGAAATAGTTTTCTAAGATCTACAGAGACACTCGCTGGAACACCTCAGCAAGCGAGAGTCCAAAAGTGGCAGGCTCAAACCCAGAACCTCAATCCATGGGTGATACCAGATGAGAGACTCCCACCTGGGCACACAGAAGACTGGGCGACTTGGAAGGCGCTGAACAGACTGCGCTCTGGCACCACGAGATGCAGAGCCAATCTTAAGAAATGGGGCTACAAAGTGGAATCCACGACATGCGAGTGTGGAGAAGAGCAAACCACAGACCACCTGCTTCAATGCAACCTGAGCCCTGCTACATGCACAATGGAGGACCTTCTTGCAGCAACACCAGAGGCACTCCAAGTGGCCAGATACTGGTCAAAGGACATTTAATCAACTACCAAGTTTGCAAAATTTGTGCGTGTGTTTTTTTTCTGTTTGTTTGTTGTATTCTGTTAGAAATGTAATACAATGGTATGGTTGCTGATGACACGATAAATAAAACTGGAACTATATTTGACTTGTTGGGCTTTTCAATAGATTTGCAGATTGGTGAAAATTACAATAAAACAACACATTGAAAACAAACTGATTGCAAATGTTTAGTAGAAAGTTGGGTAAACAGGGTTCAGTCTCACCTGAAAGGTTGCAAAAACTGCCTTGGGAACACACTGAGCTCAGGCATGTAGCCGGGGGGGGGGGGGGGCTTGGGGGCCCCCCCCCCCCCGAAATGCTCATGGTGGTTCGCGAAAAGGCCTTACTGGTGCATTATTTAAACTGTTATGTTTATTAATATCATGATCTGATCACCATCTCAATATATCCCATATGTATGGGGGTATTGGGGTAATGATACAAAAGGTTTGCTAGGCTAGACCCTCTTTCACTCAGACTCAGCCCCCCGAAACTCAGCCCCCCCCCGAAACCCCCCCTGAAATTTTTTTAGCCCCCCCCGAAACGAAATCCTGGCTACGGCCCTGACTGAGCTGTTTGTATAAGTGTGTAGCAAGGACCTACACACCAATTGGTTTTTCTGCCTGCTCATGGTACAGTAGAGATGACTCTGGCTCCTATTACTCATTCAGGTGATCAGAGGTGGCAGCTGATAAACTACACAATATCAGGTGTTTTGGTGTTGCTGCTCCTTCACATAGTAACTGCTCCGACTTCCAAAGCAACCCAAAATATAGGTTAAATTGCTGTAGACAAAAAAGCTCTGAGCTCCCTTCCTGGTTGGCAGATCAGAAAGAGATTTGGCAGCTTGAGCAGAAATTGCTTTGCTGAAAGAGATTCAACTGAAGTTACACTGATGTACACAGCAGAAAGCTAAAGATGTCACTCCTTTAATATCCAGTGAGCCTGAATGACTCATTTTTCTATACCCTCAAACATTCCATTTAGTAAAGAGTGGGAAATCCACTATGCAGAGACATCTTTGTGTGTCAGTAAATCTGGATTCAACACTGTGGTAGTTGCAGAGCAACTCAGAATATACCCACTTTCATTTGCCCCTCATAGAGAAAAAAGGTTCACTTTGTTTCTTACTTAATGCTTGTTTCCTTTTTTCCTTCCCCCTACGCAATACAAACATCAGGTACCTGAGAAATACTTCAGAGCTATTTCTGGCTTTCACTGGAAACTGCCTCCAGCTATTCAGCTTTTCTTTTCTTTTTAAAAAACCAGCCTATATTTGAGTTTGCTTTGGAAATCAGAACAGTTACTATGTGAAGCAACAGCAACACGAAAATACAGCCCCCTTCCACGCTGCCATATAATCCAGGTTATCAAAGCAGATAATCTACATGATCTGCTTTGAACCTGAGGAATCTGTATAAGGACCAAGTAGCAACAGTAAGAACTGACTGGTTCAAGATTGGGAAAGGTGTACGGCAGGGTTGTATACTCTCACCCAACCTATTCAACTCGTATGCAGAACACATCATGCGATGTGCGGGGCTAGATGAATGCAAGGCTGGGGTGAAAATTGCTGGAAGAAACACAACAGCCTTAGATATGCAGATGATACCACTTTAATGGCCAAAAGCGAGGAGGAGCTGAGGAGCCTTCTAACCAAGGTGAAAGAAGAAAGTGCAAAAGCTGGGCTGCAGTTAAACATAAAAAAAACAAGATTATAGCAACAAGACTGATTGATAACTGGCAAATAGAGAAAGAAAACGTGGAGGCAGTGACAGACTTTGTATTTCAAAGTGCAAAGATTACTGCAGACGCAGACTGCAGCCAGGAAATCAGGAGACGCTTGCTTCTTGGGAGCAGAGCAATGACCAATCTCAATAAAATACTGAAGAGTAGAGACCTTTTCCATGCTCGTTCCCTGCCTCTGGAATTCCCTTCCCAAAGAAATAAAAACAACCCCTTCCTCCTCTTCATTTAAAAAAACTTTTAAAAACTAATTTATTCACTTTAGCTTATAGAGAGGAGGAGGTATAGATCATCTTAAGATGCAACCTCTTCTGGAAGCTGGTAACCCACCCCAGCTCTGCAGGCTTTATTATTTATTTATTTATTATTGTTATTGTTATTATTCATTGTTTATTATTATTATTATTATTATTATTATTATTATTATTATTATTATTCATTGGAACAGCCTGGGAGCACCAAAGAAAAGTAAACTATTTGATGTTATTATCTGTATATGTATTCTACTTTGTTTTATTGTAATATCCTGTGTTTACCCTATCATATTTTTTTTACCAATCTTGATAAAATAGTGAAAAGTAGAGACATCACACTGGCAACGCAAATCCGCATAGTTAAAGCAATGGTATTCCCCGTAGTCACCTACGGATGTGAAAGCTGAACCTTAGGGAAGGCTGAGCGAAGGAAGATAGATGCTTTTGAACTGTGGTGTTGGAGGAAAGTTCTGAGAGTGCCTTGGACCGCGAGAAGATCCAACTAGTCCATACTTCAGCAAATAATGCCCAACTGCTCATTGGAGGGAAGATGAAGTACTTTGGCCACATGAGGAGACTGGAAAGCTTGGAGAAGACAATGATGCTAGGGAAAATGGAAGGAAAAAGGAAGAGGGGCCCACCTTGGATGGATGGTATCCTTGAAGTGACTGGCTCGACTCTGAAGGAGCTGGGGGTGGTGACGGCCAACAAGGAGCTCTGGCGTGGGAAGGTCCAGGAGGTAACAAAGAGTCGGAAGCGACTGAATTAATAAACAACACTGCTATATAATCCAATTCAAAGTAGATTATCTGGTGCAACTCATCCTGACTGTTTTCTTTTCAGTGCTCCCCCCTCCTTTTATAATTTGCACTGGAGAACCTAGAGAAAACATTTTAATTAAATTTTTAATTAATTGGACTTCAGGGGCAGAGGTTCAGGTGTGATTTGTATGCATAAGGTGGCTTTGCGGTCTAGCATTCATGGCTTACAAGGAAGAAAATAACATTTTTTAAAAGTTCCCTTGCCTGCTCCTTTGGGGGTAGCTCTTGCACAACACAAGTAGCAAAGCAAGAATCTGTTTACAAGCTTGACATAGTCACTTGCTACTGCGGGAGAACCTCTACTTAAGAGTGTTCCAACTTAAGAGCATTTTGCTTTAAGAGCCGTCACTTGGCTTCGGTTTTACTTTGACATAAGAGCAGCATTTTGAGTTAAGAGCTAGTGCAGAGGGAGTGCTAGCGCAAAAGACAGGGCTTTAGGGTTTCAAGCAGCTTCTGTGCCTCATGCTCTTGTCCACTTTGGGAGAATGCTGTCCTCTTTGAGGAATTTTGGGTTAGTTTTGGCTATATGAAAAGAGAGAGGGAGGGGGAGAAAGCAAGGGAGGGAGGCTGGAATGAGTACAGTATGAAGAAAGTGATGCTTCTGCCTCTTCACTTTGTGCTTTGTGCTTTGTGCTCCCTTGCCACAACTTTGTTTATTATTCTTCATTCTCTAAATGGTTCTGGCCCAATTTACTTGTCTGAACGCATCTCCCCTTATGAACCATCTAGTACTTTAAGGTCATCCATGGAGACCCTGCTCTTGATCCTGCCCTCATCACAAGTACGTTCGGAAGGGATGAGAGACAGGGCCTTCTCTGTGGTGGCCCCTCGGGTATGGAACGCCCAGCCCAAGGAGATTACATCAGCTCCCTTACTCTTAACGTTTCGGAGACAAGTTAAGACATAGTTATATGAGCAAACATTCACAAATGCAGAGTAACTGACATAGGAAATGGAATCACTTGACAAGGGAACTTGGACAATGTTATTTAACTAGGAGATGCTGATGATAATGATGTTGGTTTTAATTGTTTTTATTGCTTCTATTGTGGTTTTATACTGTTTTAATGTTTAATTTGTATTTTGTTATTATGTGTACTGACTTGTAAACCACCTTGAGTTGCTGATAAGGCTGAGAAAGGCAGTATACAAGTATAGAAAATAAATAAATAATAAATATTCCATGCAAATGTGCAGGTTTTGTGCTGGCCAACACAAATTTTGTTGTCTTAAATGTGCTTCCTTGTCGCAACTTTGTGTTTCTATCATTTTAAAGTTGAGCTTTCTTTTTTAACTGGTCCATGTGAATGTGCATTTGAGATAAGAGTGTTTTGAGTTAAGAGCTCAGTCATGGAATGCATTAAACTCTTAAGTCAAGGTATCACTGTATGGGCTTAGAGCTGGCCTGAAACTTCAGATGTGTTTGATCATGTTTCCTCCCACCTAAAGGTGGTGCTAAAGAGCTTTTGAAGGGCTACTGGAGTAGAGTGCTGAGTCTCAAAAGTGCTGGGTGATATTTACCATACTTACAGACCAAATGCTTCAGGCTCAAGGCAGTTAACATTAGAAAACAAAGTCACTCAGTACAGCAATAAAATGACCACATCATCATAAAACTGTACTCAGTCAATCCTCCAGTGTCAGAGCAATAGCCCTGAACTATTTGAGTTTTATATTGAACAGAGTTAAGTGTGCTTCATGGGGAAGGAAAATTCATAATATTTGGTGTATATTCACTGTATAGTGCATGTGGTTTGACATCACTATCATGGCTCATGCTATGGAATCGTGGAAGTTGTAATTTGGTGAGGCACTAGCACTCTTTGGCAGAGAAGGCTAAAGACCTTGTGAAACTATGGCTCAACATTCCATAGCAATGTGCAATGGCAATTAAAGTGGTGTCAAACTGCATTAAGTCTACAGTGTACATGCACACATATTTATTTATTTATTTATTTACCTTACTTATATACCGCTGTTCTCAGCCCGAAGGCGACTCACAGCGGTTCACAACAAATATGAACAGCAAAAATTCAGTGCTACAGTATAGAAACAGTTAACAACCTAACACATTACACAATTAATAAACAGTTACTACAATACCCATTCACTGTCGTCTCATCATCAAAAACATGTTCCAGATTCGTCATCCATTGTTCCATTCCAGTGTTCATTAACCAATCATTGCACTAATTATTCGAACGCCTGCTCAAACAGCCAGGTCTTCACTTTTTTGCGGAATACCATTAGAGATGGTGCTAGTCTAATGTCCGTAGGAAGGGCGTTCCACAGCCGAGGAGCCACCACCGAGCAGGCCCTATCTCTCGTCCCCGCCAGCCGAGCTTGAGAAGCAGGCGGGATCAAGAGCAGGGTCTCCCCGGAAGATCTCAAAGTCCTGGTGGGTTCATAGGCAGAGATGCGGTCAGATAGGTAGCTTGGGCCGGAACCGTTTAGGGCTTTAAAGGCCAACGCCAGCACTTTGAATTCAGCCCGGTAGCAGATCGGTAGCCAGTGGAGTTGGCGCAACAGGGGGGTTGTATGCTCCCTGCGTTCCGCTCCTGTTAAAAACATGGCTGCCGAGCGTTGGACTAGCTGGAGCTTCCGAGCTGTCTTCAAAGGCAGAGCGTAGAGAGCGTTGCAGTAGTCTAAATGGGATGTAACCAGAGCGTGGACTACCATGGCCAAGTCAGACTTCCCAAGGTACGGGCGCAGTTGGCGCACAAGCTTTAGCTGTGCAAATGCTCCCCTGGTCACCGCCGAAACCGAAAACAATACAACCAACTTTAAAATACAATAGAAACGAGAACAGATATAGTCCCGAGTTATTCACCCATCGAAAGCTTGTCGGAAAAGAAAGGTTTTACAGGCTTTCCGAAAAGCAAGTAGCTCTTGGATGGTTCGGGTTTCAACTGGCAAGGCATTCCATAAATAAGGGGCCACAATCGAGAAGGCTCTCTGCCCAGTAGAGGACAGATGATAAGTCCGGATGTTGGGGACTTCAAGCAAATTTTGGTCTTCGGACCGAAGTAATCTCTGGGGTTGGTCGGGGGATAAGCGGGCCCCCAGGAACGCCGGCCCCAGACCATATAAGACCTTAAAGGTTAGTACCAGCACCTTGAAAGTAATCTGGTACTCAATCGGAAGCCAGTGCAGCTGTTGTAGAATTGGGGCGAGAAGACGAGCCGCCACATTTTGCACCAGCTTCACTGACAAATGAAGGCCAATGTAGAGGGCGTTACAGTAGTCAAGCCTCGAGATGACCGTCGCCTGGATCACCGTAGCCAGGTCATACCTAGATAGGAAGGGAGCCAGTCGCCTAGCCTGACGTAGGTGGAAAAACGCAGATATGCTCACAGCAGAGACCTGGGCCTCCATTGTGAGCAGAGAGTCCAATAAGACACCAAGGCTTTCTACAGAAGATGACGGACGTAGTGTCTCGCCGTCCAGGGTAGGCAGCTGGATCTCCCTCCCACCCGGACAGCCCAGCCAAAGGATCTCCGTCTTTGCTGGATTCACCCTCAACCTGCTGGCACGCAACCATCCAGTAGCGGCCTCAAGGCACTGATGGAAATTTTCGGGTACAGAGTCCGGCCGGCCCTCCATCCTCAGAATGAGCTGAGTGTCATCAGCATACTGGTGGCACTCAAGCCGAAAGCTCCGCACCAGTCTGGCAAGCGGTTGCATGTAGATGTTAAATAATAGAGGAGAGAGAATAGCTCCCTGCGGGACCCTGCAAGTTAGCGGAGATCTCTCGGAAACCCTCCCTCCCCTCACCACACGCTGTCCCCGGTTCTGGAGGAAGGAGGACACCCATTTAAGGGGTATCCCCTAACCCCAAATCAAATAATCCACATTACCTGCTTTGAACTGGATTATATGAGTCTACACTGCCACATAATCTAGTTCAAAGCAGATGATCTGGACTTTATATGGCAGGTTGCTGTGACGCTGAAGTCCTCAAATAAAAAGCCATGGAACTATGAACAATTAATAACAAAAGCAGCACAGAGAAGTGTCTTTTTGTGTAAAGAAGACAAACACTAGATCCCTCATATTACTTTAGCGGTTTTATTGTTTAGGATTCGTTTATGGTGAAAATACCTTTCATTGGTTAAGCAGAATGCAACATACACAGACTGAAGTGCAATTTCGCCATAAAACAAAGCCAGTAATACATATTTCTTCCTCTTCAAGTTTAACCGCTCCTTTTCTGTTACTGCTTTAACAAGCAGACGGATTTTGTTTAATACGCGAAAGGAGTTTAACCACAAAGACACTTGAAGTAATGAGATGTCAAGTCTTTAACTAATGGGATTATGGAGTAAAGGAATCTTTAAAGATGGCTTGGCCTAAATGATCCCACCTCAGTAAGGACCATATTATAGGTCAGCAGTTTAGACAGTGGACAATCACCCTTGAAAAACATGGCACAGAGCGATTCTTAAAATTCAGCTTATCTAAAAAAAAGGTTGATTTCTAAAATAAGCTAAGAGGATTTTCTATGTGAGCTTTATTTCATGTGGTTTCAAGGATTTTGGAGACAGATGTATAAATACATACAGATTCTAGTAACAAAAACCTGCTGATTTTGATGATAATAAATAAATAATTTTATTCTTTTTAAAACATCCATTGCTAATTATAGCAATGAGTAAAAAAAATGTCTACACAGAGCTTTCCTTATCTATTTTCAATACTAGTTATGAGGTTCCATTTCATGGGGACCGCTATTGTATATAAGCTATAATTATGTAATGTGTAAGGGCGAGGAGCCCCCGGTGGCGCAGTGGGTTAAAGCACTGAGCTGCTGAGCTTGTTGATCGAAAGGTCGCAGGTTCGATTCCGGGGAGCGGCGTGAGCTTCCGCTGTCAGCCCTAGCTTCTGCCAACCTAGCAGTTCGAAAACATGCAAATGTAAGTAGATCAATAGGTACCGCTCCGGCGGGAAGGTAACGGCGCTCCATGCAGTCATGCCGGCCACATGACCTTGGAGGTGTCTACGGACAACGCTGGCTCTTCGGCTTAGAAATGGAGATGAGCACCACACCTCAGAGTCAGACATGACTGGACTTAATGTCAGGGGACTACCTTTACCTTTACCTTTAAGGGCGAGGAAGCTTTGACTACCCAGATGTGTTTGCCTACAACACCTAGACAGGCTGATCCATAAGCTCAGCCTGACATGGACCTCTGGGAAGTGAAATCTAAAGCATCAGATAGGGCAAAACTTCTCTACTCCTGCTATTTGTTGTTGAAACTGCATCCTTAAGATGTTCCGGGGATGCTCTTCTCTTGCTCCCACCCCCATCTCAGGCGCGGTTGGTGGGGATGAGAGAAAGGGCATTTTCGGTGGTGGCCCCTCGTCTCTGGTTGTTGTGACGAAGCCGGGGGGCGCAGGAGCCGAGCGGCAAAGGCCCACTCCATGGCTGCAGCCATGGATGGGGCCTCCCGCTCGCCTCTCGCGTCCCCCGAAGCCGGGGGGCGCAGGAGGCGAGCGGCAAAGGCCCCCTCCATGGCTGCAGCCATGGATGGGGCCTCCCGCTCGCCTCTCGCGTCCCCCGAAGCCGGGGGGCGCAGGAGGCGAGCGACCGCCCTCCGTGGCTGCAGCCATGGATGGGGCCTCCCGCTCGCCTCTCGCGTCCCCCGAAGCCAGAGAGCGCAGGAGGCGAGCGGGGAAGGCCCCCTCCATGGCCGCAACTGTTTGGCTCACACAGGAGCCGGCAGCCATTTTGGGGGGCGGGGCCAACCGAGGAGGCTTCGCGACCCCCGGAAAATGGCCCAGCGACCCCCTTGGGGGTCATGACCCCCAGGTTGAGAACCGCTGCTTTATATTATGACCTGAATCATGACCTGATTCTGAATTCCTATATTACATTATAATGTAATATAATTCCTATATTACATTACAAAATTAGAGCATAGTGTCTAGATCTAGGGAAGTAATGCTACCCCTGTATTCTGCCTTGGTTCGACCACAGCTGGAATATTGTGTCCAATTCTGGGCACCACAATTGAAGAGAGATATTGACAAACTGGAATGTGTCCAGAGGAGGGCGACTAAAATGATCAAGGGTCTGGAGAACAAGCCCTATGAGGAGCGGCTTAAAGAGCTGGGCATGTTTAGCCTGAAGAAGAGAAGGCTGAGAGGAGATATGATAGCCATGTATAAATATGTGAGAGGAAGCCACAGGGAGGAGGGAGCAAGCTTGTTTTCTGCTTCCCTGGAGACTAGGACACGGAACAATGGCTTTAAACTACAAGAAAGGAGATTCCATCTGAACATGAGGAAGAACTTCCTGACTGTGAGAGCCGTTCAGCAGTGGAACTCTCTGCCCCGGAGTGTGGTGGAGGCTCCTTCTTTGGAAGCTTTTAAACAGAGGTTGGATGGCCATTTGTCAGGGGTGATTTGAATGCAATATTCCTGCTTCTTGGCAGGGGGTTGGACTGGATGGCCCATGAAGTATCTTCCAACTCTATGATTCTATGATTACTATGTCTACTTTTAAGTTGAATCAATACTGTTAAATTGCTCTGTTTCCGTGCTATTTCCTATGCTATTATACGTTTCTATCCACCTTATTGAACCACCTTATCCTTTAACCACGTCCCACAGTGCTCCTTTTCTCTCCCTCCAAAATTAATCTGCTGTTGCTTGATGCTTGTTTTTATTATTACACTGTTTTATGCTGTTTTGTGCTGTTTTGATTTGTTATTGTTTTGTTTTTAACTGTATTTTGCCTTGGGCTTTGGCCCCTTGTAAGCCGCCCTGAGTCCCTTTGGAGAGATGGAGACGGGGTAGAAAAATAAAGTTCCTCCTCCTCCTCCTCCTCCTCCTCCTTCTCTTGTTTGCCTTCAAGTCTTTTCCCATTTATAATGATTCTATCACAACGTTTTATTGACAAGATTTATCACCTTTCCACTGTAACTTGCCCAAGATCATCGAGTGTGTTTCAGTGACTGAGTGGGAATTCAGTCTCTGGCCTTTTAGAATCCTAGTCACAGAAACCACTACACAATACCGTACTGGATTGCAAAGCACAACACCCTGGATTTTATTTAAGTGTTGCCTTACCAAACTCTCAATGGTTCAATTGGGCTAACAACTGGATTTAACACATGGCCTCCATAATAATTAAGTGAACTATCTATTTAATGTAGTATTTAATTTGATCTTGTTATTAAAAAATCTACCCCCCCCCCCCCTACTGGACTCAACACAAGTGTTGGAGTTCAGCCTGTGATTCTGTTTCAGGGTCAGGGTGCTTTGGATGTGGGGAATGATGTAAATGAGGTTCAAGCTGGCAATGGTTTGGTCAGTGATATTGATGCAGAGAATGACAGAGAGGCATCTGTTCCAAGTGTAGTTTCCCTTGAGAATGTTCCTACAGGATATAGAGATGATGGTTTACTCCCTGAATTGCTCCCAGAGAGTTCCCAGGATTTGGGGCTTGAAAACAACTCGACACCTGCAGAAACTTATGTTCATATAGATAGACAGGCGGAAATTAGTCAAAACAGACAGGCCGAGCAATGCCTTCGCCGTTCTGCCAGGATTCAACAGAAAAAGATAAGGGCTGCTCAAGGAAAGCGAAGCCAGTTTCCGAGTGTTTGGAAAGGCTTAAAAGTTCCAAGCATGGAAATTACAGTCAAATGAAGCATTGTTTAGAATCATGCTAAGTTCTTGTCCTCATCTTAGAGAGGCCTTGCTTTGAAGATTCATGCTTAAAGATTTCTTGTTTCCTGGTTTGGGTTTTGTCTCTTGTGATTACCTGCTCATGCCTTGGATCAATGTTTCCCGATTCTTTGGATTTTGTTAGGGAGTTGTGGACTTTGTTTTTGGGCATTGCTGAACTCTACCTTGGACTAATTTGTTCCTGCTTATCTTTTTACCTAATTGGATTTACCTACTCCTTTAAAGTGTTTTTCTTTACTTTGCTGTTTTTACTTATTGTCAATAAAAGGAGTGTTTTCCTATTCAACATGTGGCGTTTGAAAGTCAGAGGGTTATTCCTGTTCTGGAGTGCAGCAACAAGCTCAATGTATAATACTATAAATTTATTTATTTATTTATTTATAGTGTCAGGGACAGACCAAACAGTTGCATTGCATTTTTTAACAAACAAACAAAACACAAAGTTTGCAAGCTTGGTAGTTGATTAAATGTCCTTTGACCAGTAGCTGGCCACTTGGAGTGCCTCTGGTGTTGCTGCAAGAAGGTCCTCCATTGTGCATGTAGCAGGGCTCAGGTTGCATTGCAGCAGGCAGTCTGTAGTTTGCTCTTCTCCACACTCGCATGGCGTGGATTCCACTTTGTAGCTCCATTTCTTAAGGTTGGCTCTGCATCTCGTGGTGCCAGAGCGCAGTTTGTTCAGCACCTTCCAAGTCGCCCAGTTTTCTGTGTGCCCAGGGGGGAGTCTCTCATTTGGTATCAGCCATCGGTTGAGGTTCTGGGTTTGAGCCTGCCACTTTTGGACTCTTGCTTGCTGAGGTGTTCCAGCGAGTGTCTCTGTAGATCTTAGAAAACTATTTCTTGATTTAAGTCGTTGACGTGCTGGCTGATGTCCAAACAGAGGATGAGTTGGAGATGTCACTGCCTTGGTCCTTTCACTATTGGTTGCTACTTCCCGGCGGCTGTCAGGTAGTGCAATACCGGCTAAACAGCGTAATTTCTCCAGTAGAGTAGGGCGCAGACACCCCGTGATCATGCGGCATGTTTAATTAAGAGCCACATCCACGGTTTTAGCATGATGAGATGTGTTCCACACTGGGCATGCATACACAGCAGCAGAGTAGCATATGTCTTCACTGTGTCTGGTTGTGATCCCCAGGTTGTGCCAGTCAGCTTTCGTATGATATTATTTCTACCGCCCTATAATTTATTTATTATTTATTTATTTGATGCATTTATTAACCGCCATTCTCAGCCCTCCAGGGCGACTCATGGCGGTGTACAGTATAAAAAGCGATTTACAAAAAGGCAATTACAACAACTCATCAGCAATACAACAATACAACAATCATAAAATTACACTAACTAATCCGCTTCGTCTCATAGTAGAATCGTCACCAATCTCGTATTCCTTGTTCCATTCCAGTCATCTTACCACATTATTATAGCACTTAATTAAATGCCCTCTCGAACAGCCATGTCTTGAGGCTTTTTCGGAAGGACATAAGGGAGGGCGCCTGCCTGATGTCTGCAGGGAGAGTGTTCCACAGCCGGGGGGCCACCACTGAGAAGGCCCTCTCTCTCGTCCCCGCCAGGCGTGCCTGTGAGGCAGGCGGGATCGAGAGAAGGGCCTCCCCAGACGATCTCAAGGTCCTCGTGGGCTCATAGGCCAAGATGCGGTCTGAAAGGTATTTTGGGCCGGAGCCGTTTAGGGCTTTGTAGGCCAAAACCAGCACCTTAAATTGGGCCCGGTAGCAAATCGGCAGCCAGTGGAGCTGGGACAACAAGGGCGTTGTGTGCTCCCTGCATCCCGCTCCAGTTAGTAACATGGCTGCCGCACGCTGAACCAGCTGAAGCTTCCGGGCCGTCTTCAAGGGCAGCCCCACGTAGAGAGCGTTGCAGTAGTCAAGCCGGGATGTGACAAGAGCGTGTACCACCGTGGCCAAGTCAGACTTCCCGAGATACGGGCGCAGCTGGCGCACGAGCCGAAGCTGTGCAAATGCTCCCCTGGTCACCGCTGAAACCTGGGGTCCAGGCTCAACGATGAATCCAGGATCACTCCCAAGCTGCGAACCTGCGCCTTCAAGGGGAGTGCGACCCCATCCAGCACAGGCTGTAACCCTATACCCTGTTCGGCCTTGCGACTGACCAGGAGTACCTCTGTCTTGTCTGGATTTAATTTAAGTTTGTTCGCCCTCATCCAGACCGTTACAGCGGCCAGGCACCGGTTCAGGACCTCGACAGCCTCCTTAGTAGCAGGTGGAAAGGAGTGACAGAGTTGGACATCATCTGCGTACAGATGACACCGCACCCCGAAACTCCGGATGATCTCCCAGCGGCTTCATGTAGATATTAAACAGCATGGGGGACAGTATGGAACCCTGTGGAACCCCACAAGTCAAAGGTTGTGGTGTAGAACAGGAGTCCCCCAATAACACCTTCTGGGTGCGGCCCTCCAGAAATGACTGGAGCCACTGCAAAGCAATGCCTCCAAGGCCCATTTCCGCAAGGCGCCCCAGAAGGATACCGTGGTCGACGGTATCGAAGGCCGCTGAGAGGTCCAGGAGCACCAACAGGGACACACTCCCCCTGTCTAGCTCCCGGCGAAGATCATCCACTAAGGCGACCAAGACCGTCTCAGTACCATGTCCCGGTCTGAAACCAGACTGTGCCGGATCCAGAATATCCGTGTCTCTCAAGAATACCTGGAGTTGTGAGGCCACCACGCTTTCCATGACTTTGCCCAAAAAGGGGAGATTGGAAACAGGCCGAAAGTTGTCAAATTTAGTGGGGTCCAATGATGGTTTCTTCAACAGCGGTTTTATCACTGCTTGTTTTAAGCACGCTGGAATCTTGCCTTCCCTAAGGGAGGCATTAACCACCACCGTTACCCACTCAGCCAATCCCCCTCTGGCCTCCTTCAGAAGCCAGGATGGGCAGGGGTCTAGGATGGACGTGGTGGGCCTCATTCCTCCAAGTATCTTGTCCACATCCTCGGGTTCACAAACTGAAAAGAATCCATCAAAATAGGACAAGCAGGTGCTCGTGTCACATCCCCAGAGACTGCATTTAACATGGGCGTCCAGCCCAGAACGGATCAAGGCGACTTTGTCTGCAAAGAACCGAGCAAATGCTTCACAGCGCGTGACCGAATTGTCAGGGCTCCCGCCTGAGGTGGCGGGAGGTAAAAGACCTCTGACAATCCGAAACAACTCCGCCGGACGGTTCTTTGCAGACGCAATAGTGGCCGCAAAGAAAGTTTTCTTTGCGGCCTTTATTGCCGCGGCATATGCCCTAAGAAAGGACACAAACCGTGCTCGGTTTGACTCGCTTGGATCCGAACGCCACACGCTCTCTAGTTCCCTCTTCCTTCGCTTCATCACTGCCAGCTCCTCAGTAACCAAGGGGCTGGTTTAGCTCGGCTACTCGAGAGGGGACGCTCCGGAGCGATCATGTCAATTGCCCTGGTCATCTCCCCATTCCAGAGAGCGACCAAGGCCTCGACATGGTCACCTACCGAGGTGGCGGGAAAATCCCCAAGAGCCGTCAGGAATCCATTCGGATCCATCAGCCTCCTGGGGCGGACCATCTTAATGGGTCCTTTTTTTCCACCTTTGCAGAGGTTAGGGGGCGCAGTGAGCCTAAATCTGATCAGGAAGTGGTCGGTCCATGGCAACGGAGAGATGGACAACTCCTCCACACCGCCACCCTGTTCCCATCCCTGGCAGAAAACCAAGTCCAATGTGTGTCCAGCGCAGTGAGTGGGGCCAGATATTTGTTGGGACAGCCCCATGGTTGCCATGGCGGACATGAAGTCCTGAGCCGCACCTGTGAGGGTCGCCTCGGCGTGGATGTTGAAGTCTCCCAGCACAAGAAGCTGTTGAGACTCCAACATCAGGCTCGAGACCACCCCCGCTAGCTCAGGTAGGGAGACTGTAGTGCAGCGAGGTGGACGGTACACTAGCAGAATCCCTATTCTGTCCCGGTCACCCACCCTCAGGTGGACGCATTCAAAATTTGTGGTCTGCGGGATGGGACTCCTGGTCAGATGGATGGAATCTCTATAGACCACTGCGACCCCGCCTCCCCGTCCTCCGGATCTTGGTTGGTGCTGCACGGAGAAGCCTGGAGGGGGTAAGATTTACACCTCCAGCTTCATCCAACCAGGTCTCCGTGATGCACGCCAGATCTGCCCGTTCATCCAGGATTAAATCCTGGATAAAGGTCGTTTTTCCGTTGACAGATCTGGCGTTCAGCAGCACCACCTTCAATCCGGAGGGCCCGCCAACCTGGTTACACCAATTTACCTTAGGAGACCGGTTTGGGATAGTTAATGTAGATGAACGGTCCGAATTAAGCCGAATTTGAGGTCTCCTTCTTCCGCATCTCCTCCTTCCCACCACGACCTCTATGGGGGCCCCTCGGCTAGTGGAACACCTCCCCTCCTCCGTGCCGCAGTCCATGCCCAAGGTCTTAATCTTTGTTTCGCTATCCTCCCTCCCCTCTTCATTGTTCTTCCTGGGCTCCAGCCCGCTTCCTCCTCCGCCCCTTCCACTAATCAGTAATATCAGGGACAGTATACATAGGAGAGAGGGGGACCACATGGATGAAACAGTACACTTCAGTCAGAAGGTAGTGATACAGAGAAGCACACGTTTTAGCTGCAAAAATATGACGATACCTAAAGTGCTAAAGACTTAAAGTGCAACGATAGTAACCACCAAGGCTACGAGCCACTAGGCTATTCCTAAGGTGCAAGATCTTAAAGTGCGGTCAACCCAGAAACTGGCTCTCAAGACTACTAAAGTGCGGCAGGAGGGATCGGGAGAGGGCGAGTGCAAAAACAGTTAGCAGCAAAGGCAGGCGCCTTAAGTGCTATCTTACGCTCTTGTTACCAATTAGCAGTAAAGGTAGGGAAGGAACTGTAACGTGCAATGTTCGCAATATGTAAACACAATAATTGAACACAGTAATTGTAAACCCAGTAATGTAAACACAGTAATTAAAGAGATTAGCGGTTGGTGAAGATACTGTTGTTCAGATGTAATCTATAGACGCCTGATGGAAGGATAGCGGATGAATCACTTGGTCCTCCGGAGGTGGTCAACACGGCGGTGGTCAGCTCGGTTGGTCAATATCCAGCTAAGTTGCACAACAGGCAACACACTATCGGTCAACACAGAAAATGGTCCGTACAATAGGATCTACACAGTATCGGACTGCACAATATCGATCAACACAAGGTCTACACAACAGCACAACAAAGGTCAGCCCCAGCAGAGAACTATCCGCAGTTCGCCAGATGGTAAAGGCCCAGGTAATGGAGGAAAGTAAGGGCTTAGGCGGATAGGCGGGGGTGGTGAAGGCTCAGGCGGAATTAGGCCCGGCAGCGAGGTTGTTTAGTGGGCCTAGACAAGGAAAAATCAGGCCCGGATGATAGAGCTGCAGGCCTAAAGGCCCTCAGGTCCTTACGATGGGGCCCAGCGGCCCAGCGGAGGGAGGGAGGGACGAACAGGCCTAGATGGTGATGTGGCGAGGCCTGATGACAAGGGCCTGACCCGTACAACCCCCGTAGCGCGGTGGTCCGCCCGGCGGGGTCCCCACAATAGAGGCCCAACCAGACGAATGTTCGCAGCTCCGGCCGCTGCAGGGCCCCAACTCACTCCTCCGCAGCTGTAGAATGTCGGCCTCCTCGCCTCCTGGTCTCCCAGCTGCCTCGCGGCGCGTTTCCTCGCGGCGCGTCTCTCCCTCGGCTGCACCCGCAACCGGCTGGGACCGAGCGGCACGGCAAGATGGCGGCCGCGACAGGTCTTACTTCGGCTCGGTCGGCCGGTAGCGGCGGTCAGACGGCAGCGGAGGCCCAGCGCCCGGCGTCGGAGTCGGGCACAGGCAACTCCGGTCAAGTCCTCCCCGGAGGGTCCCCAAAGCTGGCAGGTCCCCCCCAGGTGGAGTCCGGCCGCAGCGTGTCTCTCGCGGCACGTCTCTCCTGCAGCGTGTCTCCTCTCAGCCACAGCAGCAAAAACGGCCGGGCCCAAGCCGCGCGCGGCAAGATGGCGGCCGCGACGAGCTCACCTCGGCCCGGCCGGCCGGCGGCCCAGGCGGTGATGGAGGCCCAGCGCTGAAGCTGGACACGCCGGGGGTAGACACGGCAGCTCGACCAGCAGATGGCCAGCCTCGTCGGAAGGACCACAGAGTTGGTAAGTTTTCTCAAGGGGAAGCTGGCCGCATTCCAATGGCGGCCTCTCCCTTCTACCTTCGCCTCCTCCTCTTGGTCCCCTCTTCTCGGCTCCTTGGCTCTTCAGCTTTTTATTCTGGGCACACACACCCGTGCTGGAGTGTTGATCTCACCCCCTCCAATTTGATGGTTAGCGGAGGGGGGATTCCTAGGATTTCCTCGGATTTTGCTCTTTTCGTTAGAGCAGCTCAGCGTTGCCGCTGCTGACCGCCATAACCGCCATAACCGCCATAATAATAAAGTATTATTATTATTAGTAGTTGTAGTAGTATTACACATTTATTTTTAGTTTATGTTTTTAACAACTTAACAATACAGGAAGGTGGCACCTCTCCATTTTGCTCTTTGCTCTATTTTTATGGAACCTGCTATGGAAGGCTGGCTGACGGCACATCCCAGAAACATTAACATATTTCTTTGTGAATATGTGGGTTGCCTCAGGGTAGCAAAGCGCAGTGGGCTCCGTGGATAGCTGAAATCACTCAACAATTTCAAATGGTCTATGTTGCCTTTAAGGTTTGATCTTTGCTATGCCCTCGCCCCCCCAAAAAAATCAGATTTGGGTTAGACCAACTTTCAAATTACAGCTCATTAAGATGATTGATTTGGTCACTGAAAAATTTTGTGATCCCTCGGATATTCAATTGTTCTGTTTTCTTTGTGGGGATCCCTGAATATTGTTAATTTTTATCCAACAATCCCTACACGTGGATTAGTGGGACTTTTGTCCGTGTGGAGACTGCATGATCAAGACTTAGAAAATATGTGCAAATATTTGAATAGGGGGAAAAAAAACCTAGGAAGAATTCAAATCTGCTATTCTCTGAGCTTGCTTTTCTTATGAATCATTTTCCTTAAATATTCAGTAGACTAGAATAGTATTCTTCTGTCAACAGAAGAAGAATGAAATCTCTTCTTGATAAAGGTTTTAATCCCAGAAGTTTCTGCTAGCTCTAACCTAATGTTTATCTTACTGTGAGACATTTCTTTTTTTCTACCAGGGAGTCAGGGGCATCATTGCCTGTGCTGTATTTTTGCATTTTTGCCATTACTGTCTTTGTGCAACTAGACAGATTTGTTATGTACAACCTGACAAACGTGTTTTTAGAGATAGTAATGAGAGAAGGATGCATACCATAGAAAACATTAACTCAGACTGGATCTACACTGCCATATAATCTGGTATTTGATCCCAGATTATCTGTTTTGAACTAAATTATGAGTCTACACTGCCATATAATCCAGTTCAAAACAGATAATCTGGGACCAGAAACTGGATTATATGGCAGTATAGATGTGGACTCAATTATACCACCTTCAAATAGTTCAGTGTGATGGGATGTGTGGCCTTCAAAATGTTTCTGAATGCATTTCCTAACAGCCCTAGTTAACAGAGTCAACAGAGAAGGCAATGCTTGGAAAAGTACTTTGTGCACTAGAACTCCAAGATCCACAACATGTATGATTAATGTGTTATTTATGAAGCTTGACTGAGTTATATGATATATGTTTTAGCCAAGGTTGGTCAATTGTTTTATTTTTGACTGTTGGTAACTGTTAGCTTTAATTGTTTTAATTTATTTGCACATGACATTGGGGAGAAAGGGCAGATTAAAAATAAAGATTATTATTATTTGATACACAACAAAATTAGTACACAGCAAACAAGATCACTCTGCTGGCTTTTGTATTTGATCACATGTCGGACACTTGTGTCTAGGACTGTGTGCAGATCCACGTAGGGTGGCCTTTTGCAGCTGACACATGGTAATTTTGTCTGCGTCGATTGTTTTTAAGTGCAGGCCAAGGTCTTTAGGCACTACACCCAGTGTACTGATCACCACTGGGACCAACTTTACTGGTTTGTGTCAGAGTCTTTGCAGTTCTGTCTTTAAATACTCATGTTGTATAAGCTTTTCCAATTGCTTCTCATCAATTCTTCTGTCACCTGGGATTGCAACACAGACGATCCATACACACACTAAACACATATACACAGACTGGGCCACAGCAACATGTGGCAGGGGATGGCTAGTAAATAAATAAATACTTTATATAATAATAATAATAATAATAATAATAATAATAATAATAATAATAATTTATTTATATCCCACTCTATCTTCCCGGAGGGACTCAGAGCGGATTTTTCTCACATGGGATATGTTTAGGCATATTTCACTTATTCATATCACGTCTCTCTTCTTATGTTTTATGTAACCCATTTCGAATCTATACACATTCATACTTGGATATTATACTATAGCACTAGAATACAAATATTTTATAACACAAAATAAAACATGTGTAACCTAGTACTATAGTATAATATCCATAGTCTATAGATAACCATAATGTGTGTTTGAGGAATTTAAAAAAAAATTAAAATTTATTTCTGTATTATATTGATGCAACAAATTCATATTGTGATGCTTCTTCTTTTCTGCTCTTTGATACTGCAAGATGACCCCAGTTTGAATTATAGTGCTTGTTTACCAATAAAGAGGCAACTAGACATAGAAAGATGCAGCCACTGTTTGATGCAGCAAATAAAACCTTTATTGAGAATAAAAATGAAAGCTGTGTCCAGACTGAAGCTGGGAACTGTTTGCATAGAAATAGCTTCTCTCCAGAGAGCCCACTCTTCTTAACTTTGCTTCCATTGATCACGCTACAAATTGTAGAGAAAGATACACTTCCAATGCACGACTAACCCCATAGAAGACAATGTGCTCTTGAGAATACACGAGTTAGCACTCTTGCTATAAACTCAAACATGATGCCTGGGATCCAGAGAATTGCTTTGGTATGGGGCATACCTTGTAGGATTTCAACAAGGAGAACATGATTCCATATCGGATTTTTTTTTCTAGGAAGTCCTCTTAGGGCCCTTTACAGTGCAAAATATGTGCAGGGAACCGGAGTTTAAACCTCTAATTCCCTGCGCATTTCCTGTCCAGAGAGGCACCCAAAATCTTGTTTTTTTGGTGAGGAGGTGGTCACATTTCCACCCATGCCAATTTGCAATTGGCACAGGGGGAGTATAGCCATCAGCCCTCTGCCCTCCTGTTCTGGTACGGCTGTACCAGGAGCTCCAATTTTATTTGCTTTGTTCTAAATGTTTGCTCGCAGTCCAAGGTTTCAGGGACTCTGCAGATAGGTGGCTTCCTTTGGTTGCAGTCATAGGGCAAGTCACCTGTTCATCATCATTAAGTTTGGTTCCGCTCCTTGCTCAGGGCAATTGGGAAGAGAAGGGAGCCATTTTTTAGTTAGTCTCAGCAAGGAAATCTAATGTACAGGACATGTGCAAGCTTCCCCTGTACAAAAGCTTCAACCCTTAAGACTTTCTGGGGGGAAACAGTCTTAAGAGCATCCAAAGATTCCCAGGGAAACAGCCCTAAAGCTTTGAGGAATTTCGGAGGGAAAAATAGCTTTGAATTTCAAAGAACTCCAGCTGTAGAGACTATAGGCCTTGCTGGTAGGTCCACTCGGTGCTTTGAGACTCAGTTCAACCTGGTAGTGGAGCCCACATCAGTTAGGTTTAGGTTCACAGTCAGCCTGGGAGAAGTTAGAAAGGGATTTTCCTTTAAAGTAAAGTAACAGTTAGTAGCCACCAGTTGCACAAAAGCCTGGAAGCATTTGTTTAACCTTTTGAAGACAAGAGAAGTTTCTGTTTGATTGTACTTCAATAAAAGACTTTGTTATACTTCACAAGCCATCTAAAGACTATTTGTGGTGGAAAACCTCTGAGAACTTCTCTTTGGGCCCCCTGGCTTCCCGCTGGGCAAAGGTTGCACGTCCTGTTCTAAAGGAAATTCTTTACAGGCCCAGCGCGTGACAGAACACCTCCCTTGCCCTGTTCTTTTTGCCTTTAAAAGTATAAAAACAGGTTCCTTATAAAAGTTTATACTGGATTAATCTTCATTATAATGAAGACCTAATGATTATGTGCTCCCCTACACTGCATTAAACGCCAGTGTAGATGAGGCCTTAAATGCAAGTATTTTGCTAGGTATACTTCTATGTCATGTTGGCTGTCAAAAAAGTATACATGAGTTCTAAAAAGCAGCTTTCCCCACACTTTGACAGTGGAAGGCTGACATTCAAAAAACAGAGTTCTCAGGGCCCTTTAGACTTTGGGGAATTGTATATTTCCTTGGACTTTGGAAGAGTCAGAAGGAGGCTTGGAAAGAAGAAGCAGTGTCTGCTTGTTGTGGGGTGCCTCGGACTTCAGCTCGTGGTGCAGAGTACTGGCTCTTCACAGACTGAGGCCTTCATTGAATGCAAGGTTTGGATTCCCAGCAGCAGCAGCAGCAACAACAACAACAACAACAACAACAACAGCAACAACAACTTTATTCTTATACTCCGCTACCATCTCCTTGAAAGTACTTGAGACAGTTTACATATGGGACAAAATGCCCACAGACACAAATAAAAAACAGTTCATCCAAGGAAAAATACAATTAAAATAAAAACATAGATAAATATAACAATCTAGATAAAGGCACAATTCAATAAAACATAAGAGTATAAAACAGCAGCTTGTTTTTAATACCTTCTTGCCTCCAGAGGCTGAAGGACAAAAGGACAATTTTTGCAGAAGCAGGACACTACCAAAGTGGCACCACCAAAGAAGATTCACCCCTTTGGGGGAGCCACCAGGAGTGGCACGAGTTGAGCGCCTGTTCCTGTGCTTGACGGCCTCTAGATTATTACCTTGTTATTGACATCTGACTGTCTGATTTTGTATAAAGTTCTTTTATTTGTCATCTGGCAGCCTGCCCATATAGAAAATATGTGCTTTCTAGGGGAGGATGGAGTCCCCAGATTCGTGGGCCAGCCATTGGAGTCATACAGGGCAGGGAGAGATGGAGAAGAAGGAGACTGCCTCAGTACCAACAAAATGGAGAGTGAAATAGAATGCTTATTGCTCCCAAACTGTCTCCTACATTGTGACAGCCCCTCTAGGTTGATAATTCTGCTGCTGAATGGCAGGTGAGTAAATGCAAAAGCAACTGCCATCCAGCACTTGATTCTGGATAAGCATGCTGATGTGGTCTGTATCACAGAGACCGGCGGGATGAGACTGTGGGGGTTAATCGTTCTGAGGTCTGTCTACTAGGTTTTTCTGTACAACAGCAGGCAAGGTCTGGGGCTCAGGGAGGTCGAGTTGCAGTGGTCTATTGTGATTCCATTCCCATGACCAGGTTCTCCATCCCACAGTCAACAGTGTTCAAGTGTGTTTACTTAAAGGTGGACAGCCATGACAGAATAGGGATTCCATTGGTGTACCGCCCACCCCACTGCTCAACAGTCTCCCTTTCTGAGCTAACCGGGGTGATCTTGGGGTTGGAGTTGGAGTCTCAGCAGCTACGAGTGCCGAGAGATTTCAACATCCATCCTGAGACTGCCTTGTTGGGAATGGCTCAGGACTTCATGACCTTCATGATAACCGTGGGTCTGTTCCAAGTGATCCCTTTCCTGTCATACCAAATCATTTCTGGCTGTGGGTTAAACTAGAGCATTGGTTCATTGGACAACAGGCATGTTAGTTGATGCTTGGATCTGGTACTCATGCCTCTATTTACTGCTCTAGCCAACAAAGTTGTGGCCTTTTTCCCCATCAAAATACATGTGTGCTTATTTTGTCTGTTTAACCAGAACTGACTTACCTGTGACCATTCAATATAACTATGAATTCTAACTAGAGTAGACATACTGAAGCTATGGGACTCACACCAAGATGCCTTTATTAGTCTGCAATTAACACAGGGCACATCTATATTGACCGCTTAGGCTGTTTTGTGGATCTGATGCTAACAGATCCACAAAACACTACATGGGTGCTGATCCAGATTAACCCAGAAAAGCCACGTAAACATGATTCCTGAAGCAGGAGTAAGGTTCTTTCCTGAGTTAAAATCCATTGAGACAGCTGGGCCAGTTCCAAGTAGAGCCAGCTGCAACTGTCCTGACAACTATCCTGTGCTCCCTGGACACAGATGGCACAGAGAATGCAGGATGGATGTCCACTCCCTACCCTCCTCCTGTATCGTGCCTTGCTACATCTGTGACAGGGACCTTACCCGTGTGAGTTTCCAGTTCTTCTGGTGAGTCATGAGATGGGGGGAGCGATGTCAGGTAGGGCTACGCAGCCACATTAAACCAGACAGTGCTGTCACTGAATCAGTTCATGGAGCCTCTGTCGAGCTGCAAAGCAGGCCTGATCTGGTCTATCAGGTGCTAGATTGGGTCCCCTTTATGGGTGAGTGTAGAAGGGTCCACAGTGGGACAAGCAAGACTAATTTGTATGGCCTACATTGTAGGAGTTTACTATGCTCTTCCCACAAAGGTTTCCCTCTTCTCACCTGCCCCCCCAAAACAAAAAATAAATAAATCTGTCCCTAATTAAATCTGTTCTTACCATCTCTGGTTCAAATTAGGCTTAAAAGAAAGGCCTTCATTACTGGAATGATAAAATCTTCCTATGTGCCTTTTCTAATTCCCACAACATTCCCACAAATGGGACTCTTTCATTTTGATTGACAAGTTGAGTCATTGCTCTTTTGATTATGAATGAGACTAAAAGTGTCTCAATAGAAAATGGTCGTTTTACTGAAGGTCTCTTGTTGAGCACTCCTGGACATTGCTCCAAAACATAGGAAATCATAAAAGCAGCCAAGATCCAAGTGTTTCAAGGATACGGGGACATTTATAGCTGGAGAAAAGTAATACAAATTTATAAGAAGTACTTGTTATACTTTTTAAAACTGCTGTCTGTCATAAGAACGTTGACTCCTTGAATGGTGGCGTTTTAGTTTACACAAAGTTGAGCCATGCCACTCTGGGCCCTTGCACACAGCCCTATATCCCAGAATACCAAGGCAGAAAATCCCACAATATCTGCTTCGAACTGGGTTATCTGAGATAATGTGGGATTTTCTGCCTTGATATTCTGGGATATAGGGCTGTGTGCAAGGGCGATCTGATTTCATAATTCTGATATAAATCTAGGGATATTTGACCTTCAGATCCAAATTGTATTTTTTTAAAATTGCATTAGCATAGTTAAATAACATTCAAAATGGATTTTTTTTTTTAAAAAAAAAGTAATAGCGGAGCTGCTTTAGCACAATGGCAAAAGGACCTCTAAAGTAGCTTTCGTCAGTAGAAATGTAATATGCCATACCATTACATTTATACTAAAATGCTTATTTTTAAAAAAAACCCTTTATATTAATTATGCTTATATTCAAAATCAAACATTGATTGAACCTGTTAACTCTAAATTGGAGATTAAATTTATATTGCATTATAAAACTAACAACCTTGCCAGAATGGTGTAAACCCCATGCAAGATTTTATGTCCTCCCCGGGTCTCTTGTTTGAACATAGGAGGGAAAGAAAAACCTGCACATAGTTTTGAAAACCCTATTTTCCACCACTCTACACATTCACTGATTGGGAATGCATGAGATTAAAAATAAATACATACACACAGAACAGAAGTGGAAAAAATAAAGTTTACAAGATGGCATTGTATAACAAATCCGACGGCCGTCACCACCAAAATATAACGAATCACACAGCAGCCTACCAAATTATAATGATGACACCACCACTACAGATTAGCTCACCAAAAATATAGAGGGAGAATAGTTATTGAACCAACTGTATATTTACAAGCTAGGAACTGAGAACCACTGGAACTGTGAGATGTAAAAGTATTCTTTAAAAGGTTTCCGCTGCCACCATATTACTAAAGGACAGGCTGAGGTACTTTTGAGAGATTATTCAGTAACACACTCTGTGTTACTATAGGTTTCTTTGAGGCTGTTAAAAACTGACTTGAATAACCCTTTTACCACAAAGGTATTCACACTGAGGCTGGTATAAGTTGGTAAAAATTACAAGAACCTTTATTGAACAGAATTGGATATTTCAGGTACAAATGCCTGATGATTTCAGTAAAAATCTGGCATACAAAGCTTGTGGTTAGGTTTGAGAAGAGAAATTAAAAACTTCTGGGTTTCAAGTCTTATAAGTTACAACACAGAAAATTACTTCAGGAAATGAATCTCTGAAAGTAATTCCCACAAAAAAATCTAGCCAAAACCGGAACGAGCCTTCCTTAAGGAAAAGAACAGACCACTATCGGTGTGTTGCTCCCCACAGTAATCTAGCTATACTTCTCTATAGCTTCCTGAATGCTAAAGAAAAGACTGACTCAAAGTCCTTCTCCAAAACCCCAAACTGCTCTCACTAACACCCTTTCCAAGCTCCAACTCTCAACTCCAAACTGGCAAATTTGAGAACTCAAGCCTCAGTTTAAAAGTCACTTTTTTCCTTCAGATCACTTAGGCTCCGCCCCCATCGTTCTAACCAATCCTAGTGGTCTAACTTTCCCTCCAAGACTAGAACACGTCCCCTTAAGGCAAACCTAACCTAAGATGGTGTCTCCCTGTCTCCCTTCTCTAAAATAGATGCTGTGGCTTCACCAGGCCCACTCTCTCAGGCCTAACCTAGCTTGCCAAGATAAGGGTTTCATTACATATGGCATAAAATAAAAAGGTGGGAACCACAGAGCACAACTGGAAGAAGATGGGTGAAATCCCAGTTCAGCACCCCAATCTTCAAAGAAGTGATATAAACCCAAATACAGAGCAATGTGGAGGCACACACATGATAAAGAGGATTAGTCGCACCCTGCTGCCACAGTCAATATCAACAGTACAATTAAGAGACTCTTAAAGCTGCCTTGAATCCCATTCAAGAAATAACCAAATGTCGAGACAGTAAGCATGCAGCTTTATGACACACCAAAGATCAGGCCCCCTCCCAAGCTGCTTATTTAAGTCTATTTTACTTCTCTTTATTGAGTTCTTGCACTTTTGTTCTAGAATTCCCACCTACCCAAAATGAATGACTTCTGCTGGAAGTTACCATATACAGCCTCATCGCAAAGGCAAGGAGAAATGTCCCGCTTTGCCTGACATCTGGGAGGAAACAGGGAACAGTGGGGCAGATCTGTAGTCCTATATGCAGCTCCCTCTCCGCACTGCTAAATATCTCAGTGTCACCTTAGATCGAACACTAGCATATAGGAAACATTGCTTGAACACAAAGCATGAAGTAAATGCACTCAATAACCCCTGCGGAAACTTACTGGCAGCACATGGGGTGCAGACCCAAAATTAGTAAGAACATCAGGCTTAGCCTTGTCTTACTCAACTGCTGAGTATGCCCGCTCTGTTGAGCATAGGTCTGCCCATGCAAAGCAGATGAACATAGCATTGAATGAAACATGCAGAATAATCACAGGATGATTAAATCTACATCTGTTGATAAACTCTACAAGCTAGCTGGCATTGCTCCCCCTGATGTGCGACAGGAAGTTGCTGTTAAATGTGAGAGAAATAAGGTTGAACACTGTGAAAGCCATCCACTACATGGCTACCAGCCTCCTCCCAATAGACACAAATCAAGGAAAAGCTTTATGAGAACTACCACTCCTCTTGGTGTCCCCCCAGCAACAGCAGGGGTATCTCTCTGGGCAACTAAACCAGGAAATCCCAACTGGATGGCCCCCCACAAGGGTCTTCCTCCAAGGGCAAACCAAGAATGGGCAACTTGGAAGTCCCTGAACAGACTCAGAAGTGGAGTGGGCAGATCAAAAGACAACCTGGCAAAACGGCACTACCTAAAAGAATCGCACACCTTATGTGACTGTGGAGTAGAGCAGACAACTCCGCATCTGTATGCTTGTCCATTATGCCCTGCCTCATGTACAGAAGAATATTGTTGGAGGCTACATACAATGCCATTGCTGTTGCCCGTTTTTGGTCAAAAGATATTTAGCCACCTGCGCTTCTTCTATTTTTATCGGTTTTATAATTTATGCAATGCTTTTGATTCGAAATAAAATAAAAAAATAGGTATCAAAGTAAGGTCCAACAACTAGTACCATTAGCATCTGCATATTTAAAGGGGGAAGCACTGAAATGTCTAGCAGTCCACCTAAAGTATTTCTCCACTTCGAGAATTCAGTGTGGATCTTATGTATAAGAACAGGGTTTTCTTCTTTTAAAAAAGTTAATGTGAGAATATTTCATTCACAAAAGAATTCATTTATGCTCTCATTGCTATTGGGGGCACGGGGAGGTCCATAAGTGTGAAATAAAAACCTGGTTATTCCAAAAGAATATATATATTTAAACAAAGCTGTGTTTGGCACTGAGGGTTTTGCTATGAAAGCATTTTCATCCTTTGATGTTTGTGGAACAGGTGAGGGAATGGGTGAGGCATGTAACAATGGAGAGAGAAAAATGTTTAAAACCAAGGTTCTCTATAAGGAATAGATAGTGAAAGGCCCTTTTTATCAGTGTGATATGTGACTGAACTGGAAAATAAATTGGAAAGATAAAATAGTTATTTTAAAAAACCCTTTAGAGCTGGTTTTTGTCAAGCAGTAGTTCATTTGTATTTTTCACAAGCTGTGAATCCAGTGACTGCAGAAACATGATTTTTTGTGTGTGTATTTTAGTTGGTTTTATTGGATTAATATATATAACAGGACAAACTCTGATCTTATTTACACTGATGGAGTAACCCTATCGTAGCTCTGTCAAAGTAATCAGATTTGTAGCCAGTGAATGCTTGGAAATCGTTCACTATCTCAAAGAGGGATAAAAGGGGGAATCAAAAATCTACTTTATTTTCCATTTCATCTTTTCAAATTTATTATCTTGAGGGATCACATATATCTCTGATACAAGACTTTTTGATTATCTCTTAAATTCAATAGAGTACATTCCAGAGAGAAGCAAATGGGAAGACTCTCTGAACTAAAGGGGGAGAAATGGTCCTGCCTTCTGTACAGTGCTATCTTCAGCCTCTAAACTATTGGGATTGAACTCTGGTAATTATTCTGTGGTCACTGCAGGATTAACATATCTATCCAGGCCACTCTTGAATTACACCCAAATATGTATTTATTTGTTTATTTAGACCATTTCTACCTCACCCTTCTCACCCTCGAGGGGGGACTCAGGGCGGCTAGCACAGGCAACTATTCAATGCCAACAGTATCAAAACAGCAATATAAAATCCATTACATAACAATTAAGCAGTGATATTAATTAAAATTACATAACCACATAGAACAGAACACAGAATCATAGGTCATAAAGCCATTTCCAATTTTCAAACAATCCTATTGTCCGAGTTCAGTGCCTAAAGTGCTGTTGTGCCCACTAGCCAAAGGCCTGGCTCCAAAACCATGTCTTTAGTTTTTTCCTAAAAGTAAGGAGGGAGGACGGCGATCTAATCTCGCTGGGGAGCGAATTCCACAAGCGGGCGGTCACCACCGAGAAGGCCCTGTCCCTCGTCCCCACTAGACGTGTTTGAGACGCTGGTGGGACTGAGAGCAGGGCCTCTCCAGTAGATCTGAAGTTATGAGGTGGAATGTAGAGAGAGATACGTTCGGATAAGTAAGTTGGGCCGGAACCGTATAGGGTTTTATAGGCCAAGACCAACACTTTGAATTGTGCTCGGAGGTGGACCAGCAGCCAGTGGAGCTGACGCAGCAGGGGTGTGGTATGCTCCCTGTATGGCGCTCCGGTGAGTAATCTGGCTGCTGCTCGTTGGACTAGTTGAAGTCTCTGAACAGTCTTCAAAGGCAACCCCACGTAGAGTGCGTTGCAGTAATCTATTTGGGATGTAGCCAGAGCGTGGACCACCGTGGCCAAGTCAGACTTCCCAAGGTACGGGTGCAACTGGCGCACAAGCTTTAACTGTGCAAAAGCTCCCTTGGCCACCGCCAAGACCTGGTGTTCCAGGCTCAGCAATGAATGCAGGATCACTCCCAAGCTGCGAACCTTCATCTTCAGGGGGAGTGTAAGCCCATCCAACACAGGCTGTAACCCTACGCCCTGTTTGGCCTTTCGACTGACCAGGAGGACCTCTGTCTTGTCTGGATTCAATTTCAATTTGTTATCCCTCATCCAGTCCGACACAGCAGCCAAGCACCGATTCAAGGTCTGAACTGCCCTCTTAGGAACAGGTGGGAAGGAGTGACAGATTTGGACGTCATCTGCGTACAGATAACACCTTAGTCCGAAACTCTTAGCAAAAGATTTATAACACTCTAAGAAACAATGACGATGTTTTGTAGTCATTATTTATTAATCCATGTATTTATTTATTACAAACATGCATGAAAAGATGAATGAGAAAAGAGGGAAATAATAACAACAACAGTCACATTAGTGTCATGCACCACAATCAGTTAAGCATCTTGATGTAGATAGTCTATGCCAGGGGTCCTCAAACTAAGGCCCGGGGGCCGGATACAGCCCTCCAAGGTCATTTATCCAGCCCTTGCTCAGAGTCAACCTAAGTCTGAAATGACTTGAAAGCACACAACAACAACAATCCTATCTCATCAGCCAAAAGCAGCTCCATACTTCCCATTGAAATACTAATAAGTTTATATTTGTTAAAATTGTTCTATATTTTAATTATTGTATTGTTTTTAAATGGTTTTTGTACTACAAATAAGATGTGCGCAGTGTGCATAGGAATTCATTCATTTTTTTTTTCAAATTATAATCCGGCCCTCCAACAGTTTGAGGGACTGTGACCTGGCCCTCTGTTTCAAAAGTTTGAGGACCCTTGGTCTATGCATTGAAGTCAATCATTGGTTTCTATAATCCATATAATCCAGCCATATAATCCAGATCAGAATGTGGATTAAAGAAATCCAGTTCCATTCTGGAGAGTCTCCATATGCACCCATGAAACCATGAAAAAGTTCCTGCAATATCCACAAAGCTTCCCTTGTGCCAATCCAGTAGTATGACATCTTGCCCTGTTTGGAGAAATATGCTGAACTGCACAGCCCGTCAAATGAGAATCAGCAATGGATGGCATCTTCCAATTCAAAAACAGAAAGGTTTTCAGTGCCTTGAATTGCCGAAAACCGCCCCGAGTCACCGAAAACCGCCTTGAGTCACTGACAGGCTGAGAAAGGTGGTATACAAATACAGTAAATAAATAAATAAAACAAATAAAGCAATTTCTTCTTGGGGAGGGAAGGAAAAAGTATTTGTTGACCTTCTTGAGAGCACTATATCTGGTTCCTTCATCTGAATTTTCCAGAGGCGGTGCTGTTTACATGAATGCTTTGCATGTTCTCCCCCCAAATTTCTGCTCTTCAGCATCGATATACTGCTCGGCTGCAGTGCATTTTGTCACCTATTTTGGACTTTCTCCTGATATTTTGAACATATGTTTTCCAGTGTGCAGTGTCCATTAGGGGTGTCCATTTTCTGGCCAGCCACAGTTTTTATAAGTCATACCATTCTGGATTTTACAGCATGGGTAGATGAGGCCATAGAGTAGACTCACCGAACCAATTAGTACTTGGTAACTCATACCTTATGTAGTTTTCATTAATTCAATAGGTCTCCTCAAGAGTATCAGTTCACATAGGTAGTGAGCAAGAATGACAGAGCTCTTGCTCCATGGAAATTAATATAAGAATATCATGATTACAGCTTTCACTTGGGATTGCAATGTTATATTTTTTTAAAAAGAAATATGTTCATTAGTCAATTTGATAATTTATGTGGAGGAAAGCTTCCAACAACCTTGCACCCACTTTTCCCAGTCTCGGAATTCAATCCAGACTGAACTTAACTAATACCAAGTTGGAGGTTGATTTTGGTACTGGCACCCTAGTCATGGAACTTCCTTCCATTATATCACATACACAATTGTCTTTTAGGAACACACTGAAAACATATCTACTTGTACATGTTTTCTGGAAATAGGAAAATATGTGTCCTGCTTTCATTGCTGATTACATGTCTCATACATTTACTCTATTTTAATTGATGTCATTTTTCATATATTATTTTAGATATTTGTAATTGTGACTTTAGTTGTCTTTGTAAACATTGTTAGCCACCCTGAAACTAATTATGGGCAGTATAATAGGACAAGATAATCTAATTGTCTAGGTTCCTTTCAGTCTGGCTTCAGGTCACATGTATGGATTGAAACTATCTTGGTTGCTCTGACAATCTACAACAACAACAACAATCACATCCTCAGCTGCTGCAAGAAGATCGCGCAGACAGACTACAAGCAGAAGCATAACACCATTGCTCAGATGATTCATTGGAACTTGTGCCACAAATACCATTTGCCTGCGACAAAGAACTGGTGGGATCACAAGTCGGAAAAAGTTACAGAGAATGAACACATCAAGCTACTCTGGGACTTCCAAATTCAGACAGACAGAGTTTTGGAGCACAATACTCCTGACCTCACGATCATGTTAAAAAACAAAGTATGGATTGTCGATGTTGCAATCCCAGGTGACAGCAGGATTAAAGAGAAACAACTGGAAAAGCTAAGACGATATGAGGATTTAAAGATCGAACTGCAAAGACTCTGGCACAAGCCAATCAAGGTGGTCCCAGTGGCAATCGGTACACTGGGTGCAGTGCCTAAAGATCTTGGCCTGCACTTAAACACAATCGGCACTGACAAAATTACTATCTGCCAGCTGCAGAAGGCCACCTCACTGGGATCTGCACGCATTATTCGCTGATACATCACACAGTCCTAGACACTTGGGAAGTGTCTGACATGTGATCCAATACAACAGCCAGCAGAGTGTGTGCTGTGGACTCATCTTGATGTATTTATAATAATAATAATAATAATAATAATAATAATAATAATAATAATTATTATTATTATTATTATTATTATTACTATTATTATTTAATTTCTTACCTGCCTCTCCTAATAGCTTGGAGCAGGTTACAACAGGTTACGCCTATGTAACTCACTCCCCACAGAGGTAAGATCGGCTCTATCCCTCCTGTCTTTTAGGAAGAAATTGAGCTTGTGGTTCTGGGACCAGGCTTTTGGACAGCAGACATAAATAGCACTTTGGATATGGAATTTGACTGTAATTATTATATGGCTGTTAATACTATTTTTATTGTTTTTAATGAATGGTCTATTTATTGTTTTAATTGTTATTATACTGCTTTGTTATTATATATTGGCATAAAATTGCTGCCAAATGTAAGCTGTCTTGAGTCCCCTTTCGGGGGTTGAGAAGGAACAGGGTAGAAATACCGGAAATAAATAAATAAATAAATAAATAAACAAACATCACTAAAAACACATAGTCATCTAAAACATTCCATCAAATAGACATATTCAAACATAATTCTACAAAATGCATATTAAAATACTCAGAACAAAGATTAAACACAAGGTTCAAGTTTAAATTTGTGATAAGAACTGGCTGAGTAGGCCTGTTGGAAGAGATGGGTCCTCAAATGTGTTTCAAATTCTGACAGCTCATTTAGCTGTAAGAGGTCTTCCAGCAGGTCATTCCACAGTCTTGGGCAGATGAATGAAGGTCTTCTGGGTGATGGCCACCAGTCAGATTCTGGCTGGTTGGAGTAGCTGTTACCCAGAGGACCTAAGTGTTTGTGAGAAGCTGATCCTTTAAGTAACCTGGATGCAAACCATGTAGGGCTTTACAGGTCAAAACCAACACTTTGTACTCTGCTGGGAAACTAATTGGCAGCCAGTAAAGTGGCTTTAATATGGGTGTAATATGTTCACTCCTGAATGTTCCTGTAACCAGTGGAATTTCCCCCTATTATATTTTTCTGGTCCTATCAGCAGTATTCAACAACTATGGTTGTTACATTCTCCTTGAAGGTTTTTGTTGAAACTTGCTTCTTCTCATTTCCTCTTTTATCAGCTGTATGCAACTTGATCCTATGTGGAACCTTTGGCCAGGAGTATCTATTTCCAGCTTAGGTCATTTCTGCTCCCTCGTAGACAATCAAGACTTGACTGCATGCTATGTGCTAACCTTGAGACTGGATTATTGTAATGCACTTTATGTGGAGCTGCCTTTGAAGAACATTTTCAAACTTCATAGATAATAAAATATAGCTAATAGCTGTTGCAGGGACCATGATAAAATATTCGGCACAACATTAGCGGTCTATTTTCCAACTTAGTTCAGAGTGCTGATTTTTTTTACATTTAAAGCTTGAAATGGTCTTGATGTGTAGTATCTGACAGGCAATCTTCTCTGGTACGTTCCAGGGCTTACATCAAAAGATTTAAAAAGTTACTTTTGGACTGTAGCTCCACTAATTCTCTGGCTAGTGTGGCTAGTGTCCATACTAGATGAACAGTTCTTGGAGATGTAGCATTTTCAAGTTTTTCCCATGTCTCAGATGGCTGTTCTGGTTAGTCTAATGACATTGCCTTAACTATGATTGGAAAGTGAATTGGATTTGAGCCATCTTGGTATTTGCTCCCTTGTCATAGGTTCCCAAGCTAAGAGAGAGCCTCTCCTGCCCTTCAGGTGTCATATGCAAATTCCCACACCAGACCATGGGAAGGTACTTGTCTTCTGATTTTTTTAAAATCTGCTGATTGAACATGCTATGAAAAACTTTAATTTAAACAAATATATTAATTTTTATTTTATTTATTTACAGTATTTATATTCCGCCCTTCTCACCCTGCAGGGGACTCAGGGAGGATTACAATGTACATATTCATGGCAAACATTCAATGCCATAGACACACAACATATATAGACAGACACACAGAGGCTATTTAACATTCCAGCTTTTTCATGAGGTTATTCTGGCCACCAGGGGAGCTGTCGCTTCACCGTCCATTTGGAACACTGATTAAGTACTTCCTCATTCTTTGCATGCTTGCTGGAGATTTTTATGGCGTCGTAAATTAGCCTCCCCGCATAAGCAGAACCTAAATTTCCTACTTGACAGATGCAACAGTCTTTCGGGCTGCAAAGGTCGACAGCAAGCTACACAAATTGGCCAGAAGCTCACTCTGACCCGGGCTGGCTTCAAACTCATGACCTTTTGGTCAGTAGTGATCTTAATGCAGCTGACTCCCAACCAGCTGTGCCACAGTCCCTTTATTTTCAATACGAAATAAAATGAACATACTGTTAGTTTATTATTCTTAATTAATCTCAAGATCATTGAAGTTAATCAGCACATGATTTCTTCAGGAATGTTAAAGAAATGTACTTGGGATGGATTTTATTAGCAAATGTATACAAAGGCACTGATGAATTTTCTTTAAAAACCAGTAACATTGCAAAGAAATGAGATATGTGCTTTTTTCTGTGTGGTATTCCACCTCTCTTTTCCCTGCTTAGGCTTCAAGGCTGTCTCTATGAGCAAGGAGAAGTGAGATTACATAAATGTCACATCTTATAAGGATCATGCCTGCACTGTGTATTAATTTTGTAGTTCTGTAAACCTTGAAATGGCTGTTTCTGCTGTTCCTTGTTCTTGAATATTTATTCAGGGTCTCATGATGATCTACTTTGCCTTTGTAGACATCTAATTTTTTTGAAGGAGAAAATATAACTTAAAAAATCCCTGTATGAAGCAGCCATAATCTATAATTAAGGCAAACTGTTCAGTTTACAATGGCCTAAAATGTAATTTTCTGTGTGCAAAAGGTTCTTACTCTGTTAAATTCGTACAGATCATCCGTTGCCAGCAGTCTATTTTCCATTTTAGGAGTTGTGATGTCACTCTATTCTTTTTATGAGATCTCCTTTTTAATTGATGGTGCATTGTTAGGAACTTAAAAATCTAGGGCTCAAGCAACTAAGATACATCTTTGCATCAAAGATGCATATACTGATTTATATCCATATATGCAAATTCAGAAACAATGACTGAGATTCAATGGCCAGGATGTCATTTGTGGCATACAGAAACATAAGTCCATCTTATACCTGCATATTACTGACTGGCAATGGTCACACAGAGGACATTTTCATACCCCCAATATTTTACTATTTTACACTCTAGTGCAGTGGTTCTCAACCTGTGGGTCTCCAGGTGTTTTGGCCTTCAACTCCCAGAAATCCCAGCAGCTAGTAAACTGGCTGGGATTTCTGGAAGTTGTAGGCCAAAATACATGGGAAATCACAGGTTGAGAGCCGTTGCTCTAATGCATCCAGAATTCAGACTTGGAAATTTGCTAAGGGCCCTTCCAGACAGGCCCTATATCCCAGGATCTGATCTCAGGTTTTCTGTTTATTCTAGATTGTTCTCATGCTTGTTTATGCCCTTGATAAAGGCAAATATTTCCAGCAAAACTTTCTCACTTTTCTTACCTGATTGCAACACATTTTAAACATGCTAGCACTCTAAAACATTCTATAACAACGCTCTTATTTTTCAGGAGCTTCTCCATCTTCTGCTTCAGATTATGCAGTCCATGTACAGAGGCTGGATGGCCATCTGTCGGGGGTGCTTTGAATGCGTCTTGGCAGGGGTTTGGACTGGATAGCCAATGAGGTTTCTTCCAACTCTATGATTCTATTATTCTAATTTCCTCTTTTGGTGCCTGAGAAATATGTTTTTGCTGAACAAACTGTTGGCATTGCAAAATTCAATCAATCACTCCCCTGCTTCATTTCTTGATTTTCATTCAGAATTTCCTACAATCTTTGATTCTGTTCTGTTTCCTACTTGTGCATCCCATTTGTCTATGATTCATAACAAGTCCTATTTGGCTGTGTGTGACCAGTGTCTTCCTGGACTCTGTGACATAATTTTTCAATTTCTTCTTCTTTTGCCTTTGTAGTTGAAGCCCAAACTTGGATTCTGGTTGTATTGATGGGTTTCCCCTGAAATTTTATTGTAATTACTAGCTGTCCCCTGCCAGGCGTTGCTGTGGCCCAGTCTGGTGATCTGGAAAATAAAGTAATGAGAAAGTGTTGGTTTCTAAGATATGTAATCCCTTTATGCTTGTGTGTAAACAGTATTTCTTGTTGTTCTTTGTCAGTGTTGATGTGGAGATTGTCTGGTTTGCCTACTCTGGAACATGCAACATATAATTGTCCTTCTTTAGGGGTCCATTTCAAATCTATGATACTATATATATCTCTGTGTGTGAATAATATCTATCTATCTATCTATCTATCTATCTATCTATCTATATCTATGGGTGGATGGCTCTTTGTCAGGAGGGCTTTGAGTATGTTTTATTGCCCTGGTGAAGGGAGTTGGACCAGATGGCCTTAAATGTTTTCTGTTGGTCAGGGGGGTTCTGTGTGGGAAGTTTGTCCCAATTCTGTCATCAGTGGGGTTCAGAATGCTCCTTGATTGTAGGTGAACTATAAATCCTGGTAACTACAACTCCCAAATGTCAAGGTCTATTTCCCCCAAACTCCATCTGTGTTCATATTTGGACATATGGAATATTCATGCCAAGTTTGGTCCAGATCCATCATTGTTTGAGTCCACAGTGCTCTCTGGATGTAAGTGAACTACAACTCCCAAACTCAAGGTCACTGCCCACCAAACCCTTCCAGTGTTTTCTGTTGGTCATGAGAGTTCTGTGTGCCAAGTTAGGTTCAATTCCATCATTGGTGGAGTTCAGAATGCTCTTTGATTGTAGGTGGACTATAAATTCCAGCAACTACAACTCCCAAAATACAAAATCAATTTTCTTTGAGTGATGGTGACTCCTTGGGTTAGTAGGTGTCTTGTGTCCAAATTTGATGTGAATTCGTCCATTGGTTTTTGAGTTATGTTAATCCCACAAACGAACATTACATTTTTATTTATATAGATTTGATCAGACTTTGAATTGTACAATTTGACTGCTTTTGCTATGTCTCTCTTCAGTCATTAATGCCATCTCTTTTATTTCCTGAGTAAAAGTGTGTCATTACCTGACTTGAAATATCTCATTCCTGTCCACTTAGGTTTCTCACTTAGCTTTCACACCCTTTTATGATTCATTTCTTGTTTTACTATGTCTAGCTCCCCCTAGTTCTTGGTTTTCAGATTCTATTATTTGCTCTTATAATATGTGTTGTGCAACTTTAGACTTTTTTTCACCTGTCAGCTGAACAGCTGAATGTCCTTTTGAGTTAAGGTCCAGTGGCATCATTAGACACAATACTACTCCTTCTTGTCCACTGCCATACCATAATAGCTCAGCGAGTGTGACCCAGCCTGGGAGTGTCATCTTTTGGCACTATCCCTTGTTTCCTTTTGGATAATCTCATCATGTGGTCTTTGTGGTAAAAGACATTCAGAAGGGGTTTACAATGGTTCCTTCTGAGAAGTATTAACAAATATTGCTTATGAGAGATCCTGCACCATTGTAACCACCACCACCCCTCACACACACACACACTACTGTTGCTGCCTAATAGATGTTTGTAGGCCTGGGTAACAACAGAAAAATTTGTTTCTAAAATCGATTCGTTTTTTGGGGGTTTTTGCGTTTCG